>CAWUFW010009590.1:0-600000 GCA_963921515.1 Calotriton arnoldi
TTCTAAGGGGATTTTACCCTGTGAAAAAGCCTTCTGCTGGGATATCATGAATCATGTTTGAGAGAAAACTATTTTCTCATACTTTTCCCATAGAGGTTTGGAAGGTGATCTAGAAGCTAAAATGAGAGCATATTTTCTGTAAATTCACATTATCTTTCTCAGTCATGTGAGAATGAAGTCTGACATTCTCAGTAAAACATGTACATCCAGCAAGGGCAGAGACTGTCAGTTGATTCCTCTGTGCTCTACTGCAGCTTCCCAGAGTGTTCTAAAGAACAACTAGAGCGCTAACAGTCTTACTTTTAACAAAAGTATGGCACACCTGAAGCCATCTTGATTGGAATAAAGTGGTAACACTTAAAATATTTAATTTAAAAAGGAACAAAATGAGGGGGTTCATTTTGCCATACAAATTATGATTAGTGCTGCAGAAAGAAAAATGAGGGCACATTTTGAGTGACTTCTCAAATCCTTTTCTATTTCCTTAAAAAATTCTGACATGCAGACTGAAACATGCACTTTCAATACCAGCAGCAGACTTCCCTGGTGAGCAGTAGCTTTACTACAGTGATCTAATGAGCAACTAGAGTGCTAACATTCTGAATTTATGGCAAATGTGTGACACATCTGAATGCCTTCTTGATGGAATCAAAGTAAAAAACTGAAAGTATTTCCTACTGAGGAGACTGTAGTAAATGAGGAAATTAGGAAACTTCATAAAAAATAAGTCTCCCAAGACGGCCACCAGAGACAAAAGAACCCAAATGTAGCACAAATATCACCCAGATGTAGCCCACGTATAGCCCAATGACAGAATGTCCCAGAGTGTTCTAAAGAACAACTAGAGCTCTAACAGTCTTACTTATGACAAACGTATGGCACACCTGAAGCCATCTTGATTGGAATAAAGTGGTAACACTTAAAACATTTAATTTAAAAAGGAACAAAATGAGGGGGTTCATTTTGCCATAGAAATTATGATTAGTGCTGAAGAAAGGAAAATTAGGGCACATTTTGAGTGACTTCTCAAATCCTCTTCTATTTCATTAAAAAATTCTGACATGCAGACTGAAACATGCACTTTCAATACCAGCAGCAGACTTCCCTACTGAGCAGTAGCTTTACTACAGTGATCTAATGAGCAACGAGAGTGCTATTATTCAGAATTTATGGCGAATGTGTGACACATCTGAATGCCTTCTTTATGGAATCAAAGTAAAAAACTGAAAGCATTTCCTACTGAGGAGACTGCTGTAAATGAGGAAATTAGGAAACTTCATAACGAATAAATCTCCCAAGATGGCCACCAGAGACAAAAGAGCCCAAATGTAGCACAAATATCACCCAGATGTAGCCCACGTATAGCCCAATGACAGAATGTCCCAGAGTGTTCTAAAGAACAACTAGAGCACTAACAGTCTTACTTATGACAAAAGTATGGCACACCTGAAGCCATCTTGATTGGAATAAACTGGTAACACTTAAAACATTTAATTTAAAAAGGAAAAAAATGAGGGGTTCATTTTGCCATAGAAATTATGATTAGTGCTGAAGAAAGAAAAATTAGGGCACAATTTGAGTGACTTCTCAAATCCTCTTCTATTTCATAAAAAAATTCTGACATGCAGACTGAAACATGCACTTTCAATACCAGCAGCAGACTTCCCTAGTGAGCAGTAGCTTTACCACAGTGATCTAATGAGCAACTAGAGTGCTATTATTCAGAATTTATGGCGAATGTGTGACACATCTGAACGCATTCTTGATGGAATCAAAGTAAAAAACTGAAAGCATTTCCTCATGAGGAGACTGCAGTAAATGAGGAAATTAGGAAACTTCATAACAAATAAATCTCCCAAGATGGCCACCAGAGACAAAAGAGCCCAGATGTAGCCCACGTATAGCCCAATGACAGAAGCGTGCAAAACACTTTTTATTTTTTTGGTTTTTTTTGTTTTATATAGTGCAGACTGGTCAGGTATTGGAGTGCTTTACATGAGCATTGGTTACATCACACAAGGACAAATTCATGTTGGTTGTAGACATGGGGAGATTAAGTGATTTAACCAGAATCACAGAATGTCGAGCTGAAGCAGAAACTCCAACCTGGTTCCCCAGTTGCAAAGTCTGCAGCTCTGGAAGTAATACCACATCCTCTCCCCTAAGTGCAACATTTAATCAAGTGGTCAACTGGATAAAAAAACATAAAGATAACAAATAATTTAAAAGTGCTTTGTCGCTATTTGAAGACTCCGAAAATATGTCCTCATTTTAGTTTTTTAGAGCACTAACCATAATTTCGATGCAAATAAGACCCTCTCATTTCTGTAATTTCTAAAGGAAATGCTCTAGGTATTACAGTTTTGATTACATCAAGATGACGTCAGGCGTGCCACACTTTTGTAATAAATATAGAATGTTAGCAATCTAGTTGTTCATTAGGATACTGTTGAGAGGCAGAGGCCAGGGGCAAGGACTCAGAAAATTGAAGGCAGGTAGGAGGGTGCAGAGGCAACAATTTGACCACACTGGGCAGGCAGGAAGGGCAGTGGCAGCACAACAGACTATGGAGGGCAGTGGAAAGGGGGGCAGGGCCACAAACCAACAATGCAGGACAGGCAAGAAAGGCTGTGGCAATATAATAGACCATTGTGGGCAGAAGGAAGAGGCAGTGGTAGTACAACCATACATGCCAACAGACCCAATTCAGCCAGGAAACGCCCAATGTTTTTAAGCCCAAATGGGCTTTATTTGATCTGTCTCCTGTCTACAATCTCCTCTTTTTCAATGTAAGTCAATGGGGAAAATCAATACCCCAGTTTTTTTTTCAAAATCTCCCTCTTACCAAGTTCAAAATGTTAGCAAGTATGGTACATTGGATCATGGAAGGCAGGAGGAATTGGGGTAGGGACATGGACTCGGATAACAGAGGACAGGAGGGACATGGACAGGTGCACCAAACTGACCTTACAGGGCAGGCATCAGGGTTTGCAGCAGCACAATACACCACACAGGGCATGCGGGACGGGAGTGCAGCACAACAATCCATGGAAAGCAATAGGGAGGGGACAGGACCATGCACATGGACAACAGAGAACAGAGGGGAAAGAGGCAATGGCAGCTAGCTGACCATAATGGACAGACAGGAGAGAAAGCTGCTACATAACGGACCATAAAGGGCAGGAGGTAGGGATCAGGGGCATTACAATGGAACAGACAAGCCAGGAGGGAGGGAATAGGGGTCTGCACATGGAAAACAGAGGGCAGGGGCAAGGGGGCAGGGCAGGAGCAGCAAGCTGACAATGGAGGTCAGGCAGGATGGGCACTAGAAGCAAGACACACCATGGAGAGCAACAGTGAGACTATAATGGCATACACACAGACCATGGAGGGAAGGTGGGAGGGGGTCAGGGGCAGCTAGCTGACCACACAGGGGAAGGTGGGAGGGGCCGTGGCAGCACAGAAGACCATGCATGGCAAGCGGGAGGTTTAGTGGCAGCACAATGGCCATGATGGGCGAGAAGGAGGGGGCAGGTGCATGCAGAAAGGACCATGGAGGATAGAAGGGAGGGGTAGGAGCTGGGCACAGACAAGAGAGTTCAGGGGAAGGGCCTCACAACAGACCACGCGGGGCAGGCAGGAGGAGCAGTTGCAGCACAACAGACCAGGGAGGGCAGAAGGGTGTGGTAGTAAAATGGACCATGGAGGACAGGAGGAAGGGAAAAAGGGGCATGGAACGTGGACAGGCAGGGTGGAGGTGGCAGGGACAGGTTGCAGTCATCTGACAATGCTAGGCAGGTGGGAGGGGAGTGGCAGCTCAACAGAAACTCAGAGTAGATAGGAGGGGCAGGTCCATGGAACTTGGTGGGCAAAAAGGATGGAGCAGGGGCATGCACACAGACATCGGAGGGCAGGGGAAAGGAGAGTAGGGGCAGCAAGCTAAGCACAGAGGCTAAGCAGGAGGTCAATGATGGGGCATAGAATTGAGCAATGGAGGGCAGGAGGAGTGGACTAGGACATCATGCTAAATGGAGGGCAGTGGCAGCACATCAGACCATGGATGGCAGGAGGGAGAAGGCTAGTGCATGGATTCAGACAACAGAGGATAGGGAGGATGTGGGTGGGGCAGCAAGCTAACTGTTCAGAGAAGGCGGGAAGGCCAGTGACAGAACAAAGGCCACACAAGGCTGTAATGAGGGAGCAGGGGCATGGACTTGGACAATGGATGGCAAGGAGGAGGGGAGGCAGGAGCAGCAAGCTTGGGTGGGGGCAGCACAATGCCAGGCCAGGCCCTGCTTCCAACCCCCCACCATCCATTGTGATAGGCATCTTAATTAACATTAAAAAAACCTAGAAATTTGCTGAAAAAAACAAAGATTACAGGGACGTTATAGTTAGACTCAGATTTCGCTCGTACAAACCCAGTGAAATTCAGCAGTTATAGTTGCCTGAGCTAACTATAACTTACACCCCCGCAATGCACTGCTTATGACCTCAGACATTACATCATTCATGACATCGGTCAGTGACATCACTCATGACATCTCAAATGAGCTGTGAATGGAATGGAACTATAATCGCTAGAACTTTATTTATGGATAGTGTGTGTACATTAACACCCCTTTTTTTTTTTTCTTTCTTTCGTGTAAGAACCATTATAATTCGCAACGTGCCCAGATCAATATGGCCGATAGCCTTTCACTTTAAAGTAAAGTGTAGTCCATTGTTTATGTTGATGTTTGCAATCCTAAGTATGTTTATTATGAACAAGTCACGTTGACGAACATACAGGTACGGCGGTCACGGGGCAAGATATGCTGAAATGACGTGTGCATATTAACACTTGTTTTCTTTTCTTTATTGTATCAATTCCTGAATTTTCACATCGTGACCAGGCCAATATGGCCGCCAGCTTTTTGGATTAAAGTAATATGTAGTCCTTTGTTAATGTTGGCAACTGGAGGCATTTGTACATTTAAAAAAGGAAGCTACAATGACGTCTTGTATCGTTATCAAGCTTCGGACGAGCCGAAACGCGTGGATCGCATTTCACATTTGAGATGTCATCAGTGATGTCATCAATGATGTCACTGATCATGTCATGAGTGATGTAATATGTGACGTCATCAGCAGTGCATTGCGGGGGCGTGAGTTTTATATATATATATATATATTACCTACTGGCGGTCGCCAGTAGGTAGTTATAGTTAGGACCTCGTTTCTATTCAAATAGCGTTTTTTCTTTTGCCAATATCTTTGACGCCGTTTGACGAATTTTCGTGAAATTTTCAAAACTAGTGGCCCGCTCCGGTCAGCTCCTGTTTTAAAAGTTTCGGGGTGATTCGTCAAGCGGGGGCCGAGAAAAAAGGGGGTCCCAAAATGCGTTTTCCCCATGTTTATTTCCATAGGAAACTTTAGACAAAGCAACAGCCCGAACTACTGAACGGAATTACACCAAATTTGGCAAAAAGGTAGGTCTTGGTTCAGAAAGAGCCCTTTTTTTAAATGGTGGAAATCCGTTCAGTAGTTCCTGAGAAATTAGAAGAAGAAAAAATATCGATATCTGAGCACTGAGGAGTTGCGACTCCTCCCGGGCACGAGCTGCACTCTGATTGGCTGCCAACACTCTAAACCAGAATGTGTTGGCAGCCATCTTATGACTCGGTAACCGAGTCACAAGAAAAGAGTAAATAAAAGGTAAAAAACAAGAAAAGGGTGCAGGGTAGAAAGACCCTGACACCCTAGGCCTGCTCAGGGCCCCAATTTTTTTTTTTAAAAAGAGAAAATTGGCAGAATTCACGCTGAGTGCGCGAATCCTGCCGAAAAAAAAAAAAAACGAAGCGCGGGCTCTCGCGCTTCGTTACTAAAAAAGCCCCCGGGTGGGCCAGGTCCCGGGGCCAATAAAAAATTAGGGTGTGGGGGCCCGCGGGGGCCCCCACAGCCCCGGGGACCGCCACCTCCCCGGGGCTTATTAATTTGAATGCGGGGGGGAACGCAGCCCGGGGACCGCCACCTCCCTGGGGCTTCCTTAATAAATGCGTGGGGGTGTCCCAACCCTCCCCACGCTGCCCCGGGGACCGCCACCTCCCCGGGGCACTTAATATTCAAATTCGGGGGTCTGTTACGGACCCCCGGCCCCGGGGACCACCAGCTCCCCGGGGCTTTGAAAATGGAGGGAGAGGGGCCGCGCGGCCCCCCTCCTGGAGCCCTTGATGGCCCTGGGGACCGCCACCCCCCAGGGCCAGCTCCTGCAATGTCTCGGGGTGCCCACCCCCGGGACATTGCTCTTTGCTATGACAGGGCAGGTGCACGGCTCCCCGCCCTGTCATAGCAAACTCTGCTTTGCTTCCTTGAAGCGAAAGCAGGAAAACCTGCTCTCGCTTCAACGAAGCAAAGCAGGATTGCTTTTGAGCAAGGGGAGCTGCATGTCAGCTGCTCCCCTTGCTCAAAAGCAATGCCGGCTCCCGCAGGAGGCGGGGAGCCGGCGGGACCGTGGGGGCATTGGGGCTCCCCCCACGGTCCCCTACGGTAAGGCCAGGCCCCGGGGGATGGGGTCCCCGGGGCCAGAAGTGGCCTGGGAAGGGGGGCCATGCGGCCCCCCTCCCCAATAAATTAAATATATTTTTTTTTAAACGGAAAGGCCGGCCCCGGGAGATGGGGTCCCCGGGGCCACAATTGGCCTGAGGAAGGGGGCCACGCGGCCCCCCTCCAAAAACAAAATAAATAAAAAGGCTGCCAGGCCCCGGGAGATGGGGTCCCCGGGGCCAAAATTGGCCTCGGGAGGGGGGCCACGCGGCCCCCTTCCCGTTTAAAAAAAAAAAAAAATTGTTTATAAAAACGGGTCAGGCCCTGGGGGATGGGGTCCCCAGGGCCCCAAATATTGTAAAAGAAGGGGGGCCACACAGCCCCCCTTCTAAATTTTTTTTTTAAAAAGCCGGCATCTCGCCGGAGGCCCCGACCCCTCCCTGCAGCACTCTGCAAACGCGCCCCCTGGCGCGTTTTAAGTTGGGGTATTAAGTCCCCTTCATTCCTGAGTGTCCCTGGGGGCCAACTAGCCCACCAGGTACCTCCAGTATGCGCCACAGAGCTGCGTTGCAGAGAGGGGGTCCGAGGCCACGCTCCTTTTTACACCACTCTGCAAATGCGCCTCTTGGCGCACTGGTGGTCAATCAATCAATCAATCAACACATTTATAGAGCGCGCTACTCACCCGTGAGGGTCTCAAGGCGCTAGGGGGGAGGGATGAAGCAGCTACTGATCGAACAGCCAGGTCTTAAGAAGTCTCCTGAAGGTCAGCAGGTCCTGGGTCTGTCGCAGGTGGATGGGGAGGGTGATCCAAGTCTTGGCGGCGAGGTGGGAGAATGATCTGCCGCCGGTGGTCGTTCGCCGGATGCGTGGGATGGTGGCGAGGGTGAGGTCAGCGGAGCGGAGCTGGCGGTTCGGGGTGTAGAAGGTGAGTCGTTCATTGAGGTATGCTGGTCCGGCGTTGTGGAGTGCTTTGTGGGCATGGGTGAGGAGCTTGAAGGTGATCCTCTTGTTGACCGGGAGCAGTGCAGGTCTCTCAGGTGGGCGGTGATGTGGCTGTGGCGAGGGGTTCCGAGGATGAGGCGTGCGGAGGCGTTTTGTATGCGTTGGAGTCGTTTCTGGAGTTTGGTCGTGGTTCCCGCGTAGAGGGCGTTGCCGTAGTCCAGCCTGCTGCTGACGAGGGCTTGGGTGACCGTCCTACTGGTTTCGGTGGGGATCCATCTGTAGATCTTGCGGAGCATGCGGAGGGTGTTGAAGCAGGAGGAGGAGACAGCGTTGACTTGCTGGGTCATGGAGAGCGTTGAGTCCAGGATGAAACCCAGGTTGCGTGCGTGGTTGGTGGGTGTCGGAGGAGCTCCCAACATGGCCGGCCACCAGGAGTCGTCCCTTGCGGAGGGGGTGGAGCCGAGGATGAGGACCTCCATCTTGTCAGAGTTCAGTTTCAGACGGCTGGTCTTCATCCACTCTGCGACGGCCTTCATTCCCTCATGGAGGTTGGATTTGGCGGTGGCCGGGTCCTTGGTGAGGGAGAGGATCAGCTGGGTGTCGTCGGCGTACGAGATGATGTTGAGGTGGTGCGCTCGGACAATGTTGGCGAGCGGTGCCATGTAGATGCTGAAAAGGGTCGGGCTGAGGGATGATCCTTGGGGTACGCCGCAGGTGATCATGGTGGCTTCGGTTCTGAATGGGGGGAGACGGACTCTCTGGGTTCTGCCGGTGAGGAAGGAGGTGATCCAGTTCAGGGTTTTGTCGCGGATCCCTGCGTCGTGGAGGCGTGTGCGTAGGGTGTGGTGACAGACGGTGTCGAAGGCGGCCGAGAGGTCCAGGAGGATGAGGGCCGCGGTTACGCCGTTGTCCAGCAGGGTCCTGATGTCGTCGGTGGCAGCGATGAGGGCGGTTTCGGTGCTGTGATTGCTGCGGAAGCCGGATTGGGAGTAGTCCAGGATGTTGTTCTCCTCCAGGAAGTGGGTTAGTTGTCTGTTGGCGGTCTTCTCAATGACTTTTGCCGGGAACGGGAGCAGGGAGATGGGTCGAAAGTTCTTGAGGTCCTTTGGGTCCGCCTTAGGTTTCTTGAGAAGGGCGTTGATCTCGGCGTGTTTCCAGCTCTCCGGAAAGGTGGCTGTCTTGAAGGAGCTGTTGATGATCTTTCGGAGTTGAGGTGCGATGATGGAGCTTACTTTGTTGAAGATGTGGTGGGGGCAGGGGTCGGAAGGAGAGCCGGAGTGGATGGTGTTCATGATTTTGATGGTGTCTTCGTCGTTGACGTTGTGCCAGGAGAGCAGGAGGTCGGTGTGTTTGGTGGGTGTTGAGTCGGGGGTGTCGGCGTCTGTCGTCGGTGTCTGGGCGTCGAAGCTGTCGTGGATGTCTGCGATCTTGCGGTGGAAGAAGGTTGCCAGGGAGTCGCAGAGTTCTTGCGATGGCGGGATGTCATTCGTGCTGGAGCTGGGGGATGCGAGTTCTTTCACGATGCTGAAGAGCTCTTTGCTGTTGTGTGCATTGTTGTCGATGCGTTCCTTGAAGGAGGTCCTTTTGGCGGATCGGATCAGTTGGTGGTGCTTGCGTCTGGCGTTCTTGAGGGCTGCATGGTTGTCTGGTGTCTGGTCTTGGCGCCACTGCTTCTCGATTCTTCGGCAGGTTTGTTTGGAAGTCTGGAGGTCGGCGTTGAACCATGTGGCTCTCGTGTTGGTGCGCCTGTTAGAGGGACTCCTGATCGGGGCAAGGGTGTTGGCGCAGTCGTCGATCCATTGTCTGAAGTTGTGAGCCGCTACGTTGGTGTCAGAGGGTTCGGGTGGAGGATCACGGGCGAGGGTGGTGAGGAGCTGGTCTTCGGTGACTTTGTTCCAGCTGCGGTGTGGAATTCGTTGCGGTTGGATGTGCGCGGTGTGTTTCTCGAAGGAGAAGTGGATGCAGTGGTGGTCGGTCCAGTGGAGTTCGGTGGTGTGGCTGAAGGTGACGTGGCTGCTGGTCGAGAAGATGGGGTCGAGCGTGTGTCCGGCGGAGTGGGTGGGTGTCGTGACGATCTGTTTGAGTCCGAGGTTGGCTAGGTTGTCGATCAGGGTTGTGGAGTTGCTGTCGTTGGAGTTCTCGAGGTGGAAGTTCAGGTCTCCGAGGAGGATGTAGTCTGTGGAGGCGAGGGCGTGCGTGCTGATGAGGTCGGCGATGGAGTCGCTGAACTGTGGTCGCGGTCCCGGGGGTCTGTAGACAAGGGTTCCTCTGAGGGTGGTGTTGTGGTCGACGTGGATCTGGAAGTGTAGGTGTTCGGCCATGCTGAGGGAGTCATCGATGTTGGTAGAAATTCTGATGGTGTTCCTGTGGACGATGGCGATTCCTCCTCCTGGTTTGTTGTTTCTGTCCCTGCGGGTGATCTTGTAGCCATCCGGATGGCTATGGCTATGTCGGGCGCCGAGGAGGCGTTCGTCCAGGTCTCCGTCAGGAAGGCGACGTCCGGGAAGGATGAATCGAGCAGGTCCCAGAGTTCGACGGCGTGCTTGTGGACTGAGCGGGTGTTGAGCAGTATGCATCTGAGACTGTTGTGGCCTGCTTTGGTGGGATGGGCAGGACATGCCAGTATGCGCTGCCTGGTGTAGCTGCAGTTTCGGCAGGTGAAGGGTCCGTGGGTGAGCTTCGGGGTGGCCTGGAAGCAGGTGGAGGGTCTGCCAGCGTTGAGTGCGTGGAGGGTTTTGGAGTCGTATCGGCATCGGGTGTCGTGGCGCACGCGGGGGCCAGGGGGTCTGGCACTGGGCGCGGTCCAGGCGCAGACGGGCTTGCCTTAGGCGCGCCTTCGGCACGCCAGCGGCGCGGCTGTGCAGCGGCCGCCATTAAGTAGGGGTCGGGGAGGGCTGGACAGCTGGGAGGCGGGAGCGGGGAGGGGAGCTGGAATGGGCCGGTCGCGCTGGGGGGAGGGGCCGCGGGGGCAGCAGCGGCGGAGAAAAAAGGGCTAAAGAAGTGAAGGAAAGGGGGAAAAATAGGCAGAAATAAGGCACAGAAGAGCAGAGGTGCAGAAAAGTGCAGAAAGGTGAAAAATAGAAGGGGCAGAAAAACGAGTGAAAACGAGTGAAGAGCAGAGCAGAAATAAGGCACAGAGGAGCAGAGGTGCAGAAAGGTGAAACATAGAAGGGGCAGAAAACGAGTGAAGAGCAGAGCAGAAATAAGGCACAGAGGAGCAGAGGTGCAGAAAAGTGCAGAAAGGTGAAAAATAGAAGGGGCAGAAAAACGAGTGAAAACGAGTGAAGAGCAGAGCGAGAGGAAGGAGACAGAGGTCCACTGGACCACCAGGGATGAGGCGCAGGGAAGACCTGCGGGTGGAGGAGGGCCTCGAACACCAACACACGAGAGTGCAAGTGCAGGGGCAGGCCTCACTTAGTGGTGGAGCTGCGAGGGAGGGGGAGCAATTTCACTGACAATGGGTCAGTGGTCTTGCTCGCCTGTCCCCACAGCGGCCGCCACTAAGTAGGGGTCGGAGAGGGCTGGACAGCTGGGAGGCGGGAGCGGGGAGGGGAGCTGGATTGGGCCGGTCGCGCTGGGGGGGAGGGGCCGCGGGGGCAGCAGCGGCGGGGAAAAAAGGGCTAGAGAAGTGAAGGAAAGGGGGAGAAATAGGCAGAAATAAGGCACAGAATAGCAGAGGTGCAGAAAAGTGCAGAAAGGTGAAAAATAGAAGGGGCAGAAAAACGAGTGAAAACGAGTGAAGAGCAGAGCAGAAATAAGGCACAGAGGAGCAGAGGTGCAGAAAAGTGAAGAAAGGTGAAAAATAGAAGGGGCAGAAAACGAGTGAAGAGCAGAGCAGAAATAAGGCACAGAGGAGCAGAGGTGCAGAAAAGTGCAGAAAGGTGAAAAATAGAAGGGGCAGAAAACGAGTGAAGAGCAGAGCAGAAATAAGGCACAGGAGCAGAGGTGCAGAAAAGTGCAGAAAGGTGAAAAATAGAAGGGGCAGAAAAACGAGTGAAAACGAGTGAAGAGCAGAGCGAGAGGAAGGAGACAGAGGTCCACTGGACCACCAGGGATGAGGCGCAGGGAAGACCTGCAGGTGGAGGAGGGCCTCGAACACCAACACACGAGAGTGCAAGTGCAGGGGCAGGCCTCACTTAGTGGTGGAGCTGCGAGGGAGGGGGAGCAATTTCACTGACAATGGGTCAGTGGTCTTGCTCCCCCTCGGTCGGTGGTGGGGCGATGAGGTCCTCTTGTGTCCTGAGGACCTCAGCGTCTGCAGAGTGGTGTAGAAAGGGGGCATGGTCTCGGACCACCTCTCTGCAACGCAGCTCTGTGGCGCATACTGGAGGTACCTGGTGAGCTAGTTGGCCCTCAGGGACCCTCAGGAATGAAGGGGACTTAATACCCCAGCTTAGAAAGCGCCAGGAGGCGCGTTTGCAGAGTGGTGGGGAAAGGGGGCATGGCCTTTGTCCACCTCTCAGCAATCCCACTGTGTGGGGCTTACTGGAGGTAAGACATAGGCTAGTTGGCCCCTAAAGGACCCCCAGCAGCGAAGGGGACTTCAATCCCCATCCAAGAGCGCGCCAGGGAGCGCGTTTGCAGAGTGGTGGGCAAAGGGGGCGTGGCCTGCTATGAGAACTTAGCAATCCTGCTGTGTGGGACTTACTGGAGGTAATAGGAGGGGTAGTTGGCCCCCAAGGTTGTCGTTGGGGGCCAACTACCCCTCTTGTTACCTGCAGTAAGTCCCACACAGTGGGATTGCTAAGACGTCTAAAGAGGACATGCCACCCTTTCTCCAACACTCTGCAAATGCGCCTCCTGGCAGACTACGGGATGGTCCAATTTACTCCAGAGGGACTTTGGGGGCCAAGAAGCCCTGTTGGTGCCTCCTCTAAGTTCTATGCAGCGGAATTCCTGAGCACTGGTCGGAAGTCCAGCACCCTTTCTCCACCACTCTGCAAATGTGACTACTACTTAAAGAAGCGTCTTTCTGCACCTCTGACTTTGAGGTAGTTTTAATCCCCCTGCCCTATTATGTACTAGGGCCTTACAGAGGAGGTCATGCCAATCACAGGGGTACCCCAACGCATAGTGTTCCCTAGTGTATGTAGGTGTTTTCACTGTATTCCAAGTGTCTTTTAGCATAGCACTGGCTCTTGGCCTGGTTAGTCAGTTACCACCAGTACCCGTCAGCAAAAAGTTGGGGGCACAGGATGACTTTGCAACAAGGCCTCTTTCTGCTCCTCTGTCGGTTCTTTGTGCACATCTCTTGCTTCTTTCTGCACCTTTCTTCGTCTTTCTGCACATGTCCTACCTCTGTAGGCATAGTTAGAAATTAGCATTTAAAAAACCTTTGAAATTCACTGAAAAAACCACAGGTTTCAGGGACGTTATAGTTAGAAATTAGCATTTAAAAAACCTTTGAAATTCACTGAAAAAACCATAAGTTTCAGGGACGTTATAGTTTGAAATTAGCATTTAAAAAACCTTTGAAATTCACTGAAAAAACCACAGGTTTCAGGGACGTTATAGTTAGAAATTAGCATTTAAAAAGCCTTAGAAATTCACTGAAAAAAACCACAGGTTTCAGGAACGTTATAGTTAGAAATTAGCATTTAAAAAACCATAGAAATTCACTAAAAAAACCACAGGTTTCAGGGACGTTATAGTTAGTTGGACATTTCACTCGTACAAAACCAGTGAAATTCGGCCGTTATAGTTTGTTCAGCTAACTATAACTCGCGACCCCGCAATGCACTGCTGATGACGTCACATATTACATCACTCATGACATGGTCAGTGACATCACTCATGACATCACTGATTACATCTCAAATGACATCACTGATGACATCACTGATGACATCATCCACGTGATAATTTGATACATCTTCTCACACCCTAATATAACCTTTGATACACCCACTCTAAATTACAGACTGCCATTCTCAAAACCATAGACACTCCAACACCAATAACTACATACCCACTCACTGATTCTTAGGTCTACACACCCATCCACTCACTCACCCATACAGGCACTCATACTTTCGGTCACTCATCAGTACAGGGCTACAATATGCACTCTTACACCTATATAGACACTCACACACTGCCACTCATCCATAGAGTTACTCACACACCTAGTCAGTCATGCAAAGAATTAATCACACTCCCATTTACTCACCTATACAGTTATACACACACCACCTCACTCATACAGATACTAACACATACTTACGCTCTTATACAATCACTGATACAAGCACACACTCATCCATACAGCCACTCTCACAATCACTCACTCTCACATATAGTCATTTATATACTCCAACACTCACATATACTGCCTTTTACATATGTAGTTACTCACACATCTACCACTGAGACATCCATTCACTCACCCACACACCCATACACACACTCACCCACCCATACAGTCCATCACAGATGCACTCTTGAATCCATACACCCAGTGAATCACCCACTCACACATCTATGCACAGAGTCATACACCCCCACCCACACAAACACTCAGGCACCCATACAGATACTCAGACAACCAATCAATAACCCATATAGACACTCATGTAGCTATTCACCAACCCATGCAGCCGCTTACACGCCAACAGACAGACTGATACAGACATTCACACAGTTTAGTCACTAACCCATGCATTCAGTAAGATACGTTTAATCACTCACTTATACAGTCAGTCACGCACCTAGTAAATCATCCATTCAGACACTCATACACCCACTCATTCTTCAATACACCTTGGCCTATATATATTAAACATATTTAAACTTTACAGAAACACACAGTCACTGGATGATATCAGTGATGTCATCAGTGATGTCATTTGAAATGTCATCAGTGATGTCATGAGTGATGTCACTGACCATGTCATGAGTGATGTAATATGTGACGTCATCAGCAGTGCATTGCGGGGGCACGAGTTATAGTTAGCTGAACAAACTATAACGGCCGAATTACACTGGTTTTGTACGAGTGAAATGTCCAACTAACTATAACGTCCCTGAAACCTGTGGTTTTTTGAGTGAATTTCTATGGTTTTTTAAATGCTAATTTCTAACTATAACGTCCCTGAAACCTGTGGTTTTTTGAGTGAATTTCTAAGGCTTTTTAAATGCTAATTTCTAACTATAACGTCCCTGAAACCTGTGGTTTTTTCAGTGAATATATATATATATATATATATATATATATATATATTACCTACTGGCGGTCGCCAGTAGGTAGTTATAGTTAGGACCTATTTTCCATAGGAAAAGCATTTTTTGTTTTCCTAATAACTTTGGCGTCGTTTGACGAATCTTTGCGAAATTTTCAAAACTAGTGGGGCGCTCCGGTCAGCTCCTGTCTTGAAAGTTTCGGGGTTATTTGCCAAGCGGGGGCCGAGAAAAAAGGGGGGTCCCAAAACGTGTTTTCCCCATGTTATTTTTCATAGGAAACTTTAGACACAGCTACAGCCCGAACTGCTGAACGGAATTATACCAAATTTGGCAAAAAGGTAGCCCTTGGTTCAGAAAGAGTCCTTTTTGTTAAATGGTGTAAATCCGTTCAGTAGTTCCTGAGAAATTTAAAAAAATAGAGGTCGGAAAATCAATTTCCCATAGGAAACTTTAGACACGGCTACAGCCCGAACTGCTGAACGGAATTACACCAAATTTGGCAAAAAGGTATTGCTTGGTTCAGAAAGCGACCTTTTTTTTAAATAGTGTAAATCCATTCAGTAGTTGCTGAGAAATTCAAAAAATAAAAGTTTCGATATCTAGGGATGCGGTGGATTCGCGAACCCTCCCGACCACGAGCTTCACTGTGATTGGCTTCCAACACACCAAACCAGGAAGTGTTGGCAGCCATCTAGTCACAAAAAACAGTGAAACAAGCCTGAAAAACAAGAAAAGGGGGCAGGGTAGAAACACCCTGACCCCCCCAGGCCTGCTCAGGGGGTCCCACAAGGACCCCCAGGGCCAAAAAAAGCAACAAAAAAATTTATAATTTCGGCAGAATTAGCGCTGGGGTCGCGAATCCCGCCGAAATTATTTAAAAAAATTAGGTCTCCGGGGGCCATTGCCCAATTTATAATTTATAATTGCGGGGGCCCACGGGGGCCCCCGCAGCCCCGGGGACCGCCACCTCCCCTGGGCTATGTTAATAATATGCGGGAGGGCACGCGGCCCTCCCGCAGCCCCGGGGACCGCCACCTCCCCGGGGAATCTCTTTTATTAATTTGTGGGGGGCCTCCAAGGCCCCCCCAAGGCCCGGGGCCTGCCACCCCCCGGGGCTTTTTCTTAAATATTCACGGGGGCACACAGCCCCCCCCGCTGCCCCGGGGACCGCCACCCCCCGGGGCTTGTTTTAAAAAAAAAAATTAAACCTGTGTGGGGGCTCGAGCCCCACATGCCCCGGGGACCGCCACCTCCCGGGGCACTAAAATGCAAATGCTGGGGTTCGTTACGGACCCCCGAGCCCCGGGGACCACCACCTCCCCGGGGCTATGTAAATAAAGGGAGGGGGGCCACGCAGCCCCCCTCCTGGAGCCCTTGATGGCCCTGGGGACCACCACCCCCCAGGGCCAGCTCCTGCAGTGTCCCAGGGTGCCCACCCCCGAGACACTGCTGTTTGCTATGGCAGGGCGGAAGCCATGCGGCTCCCGCCCTGTCATAGCAAACTCTGCTTTGGATTTTGAAAGCGAGAGCAGGTTTTCTGCTCTTGCTTCCAAAAGCCAAAGCAGATTGCTTTTCCACACGGGGAGCTGCATGTCAGCAGCTCCCCGTGTGGGAAAGCAATGCCGGCTCCCGCAGGAGGCGGGGAGCCGGCGAGACCGTGGGGGAATTGGGGCTCCCCCCACGGTCCCCCGGGAAGTGGCCAGGCCCCGGGGGATGGGGTCCCCAGGGCTAGAAGTGGCCCGGGAGGGGGGCCACGCGGCCCCCCTCCCCAATAAAATTTAAAAAAAGAAAAAAAACGAGGCAGAGCCCCGGGGGATGGGGTCCCCGGGGCTAACAGAGGCCTCAGGAGGGGGGCCACGCAGCCCCCTCTCCTTTGAAAATATATTTTTTTAAATTTATTTATATATTGCCATGCCCCGGGGGATGGGGTCCCCGGGGCAGAAATTGGCCTCAGGGAGGGGGGGCCACGCGGCCCCCTTCCCGTTTATTTTTTATTTTTTTTTAAACAATACGGGTCAGGCCCTGGGGTATGGGATCCCCAGAGCCCCAAAAGTGCGAAAAGAAGGGGGGCCACACAGCCCCCCTTCTGGAAAAAATAAAAATAAAAAGCCAGCATCGCGCCGGAGGCCCCGCCCCCTCCCTGCAGCATTCTGCAAACGCGCCCTGTGGCGCGTTGTAAGTTGGGGAATTAATTCCCCTTGAATACTGGGGGTCCCTGGGGGCCAACTAGCCCACCAGGTACCTCCAGTATGCGCCACAGAGCTGCGTTGCAGAGAGGTGGTCCGAGGCTACGCCCCTTTTTACACCTCTCTGCAAAGCAGCTCTGTGGCGCTTACTGGAGGTACCTGGTGGGCTAGTTGGCCCCCAGGGACCCTCAGGATTGAAGGGGAATTAATCCCCCAACTTAAAACCCGCCAGGGGGCGCATTTGCACAGTGGTGCAGGGAGGGGGCGGGGCCTGATATAACAAGTGTGCAAACGCGCCCCCTGGCATGTTGTAACTTGGGGGATTAAGTCCCCTTCAATCCTGAGGATCTCTGGGGGCCAACTAGCCCACCAGGTACCTCCAGTACGCACCACAGAGCTGCGTTGCAGAGAGGTGGTCCGAGGCTACGCCCCTTTTTTCTCCTCTCTGCAACGCAGCTCTGTGGCGCTTACTGGAGGTACCTGGTGGGCTAGTTGGCCCCCAGGGACCCCCAGGATTCAAGGGGACTTAATCCCGCAACTTAAAACGCACCACGGGGCGCGTTTGCACACGTCACCTCAGGCCCCCCCTCCCTTCACCACTGTGCAAACGCGCCCCGTAGCGCGTTTTAAGAGGTAGTTTTAATCCCCCTGCCCTATTATGTACTAGGGACTTACAGAGGAGGTCATGCTAATCACAGGGGTACCCCAAAGCATAGTGTTCCCTAGTGTATGTAGGTGTTTTCACTGTATTCTAAGTGTCTTTTAGCATAGCACTGGCTCTGGTTAGTCAGAGTCAGTTACCACCAGTACCCGTCTGAAAAAGTTGTGGGCACAGGATGATTTTGCAAAAAAGGCCTCTTTCTGCTCCTCTGTTGGTTCTTTCTGCACATCTTTTGCTTCTTCCTGCACTTTTCTTCATCTTTGTGGACTTCTGTTGCTTCTTTCTGCATTTCTTTTGCTTCTTTCTTCACGTCCTACCTCTGTAGGCATAGTTAGAAACTAGCATTTAAAAAACCTTTGAAATTCACTTAAAAAACCATTGGTTTCAGGCACGTTATAGTTAGAAATTAGCATTTAAAAAACCTTTGAAATTCACTGAAAACCATAGGTTTCAGACACGTTATAGTAATAAATTAGCATTTAAAAAACCTTTGAAATTCACTGAAAAAACCATAGGTTTTAGGGACAGTTATAGTTAGTTGGACATTTCACTCGTACAAAACCAGAGAAATTCCCCGTTATAGTTAGTTCAGCTAACTATAACTCGCGCCCCCGCAATGCACTGCTGAGGACGTCACATATTACATCACTCATGACATGGTCAGTGACATCACTGATGACATCACTGATGACATGACAAATGACATCACTGATGACATCACTGATGACATCATCCATGTGATAATTTCATGCATCTTCTCACACCCTAATATAACCTTTGATACACCCACTCTAAATTACAGACTGCCATTCTCAAAACCATACACACTCCAATACCAATAACTACATACCCACTCACTAATTCTTAGGTCTACACACACATCTACTCACTCACCTGTACAGTCACTCATACTTACAGTCACTCAGTACAGGACTATCATATGCACTCATACACCTATATAAACACTCACACACCGCCACTCATCCATAGAGGTACTCCCACACCTAGTCAGTCATACAAATAATTATTCAAACTACCCTTTACTCACCTATACAGTTATACACACACCAGCTCACTTACTCATACAAATACTAGCACATTCTTACGCTCTTATCCAATAACTGATACAAGCACACACGCATCCATACAGCCACTCTCACAATCACACACTCTCACTTATAGCCATTTAAATACTCTAACACACATATATACTGCCTTTTACATATGTAGTTACTCGCACATGTACCACTGAGATATACATTCACTCACTAACACACCCATACACACACTCACCCACCCAAGCAGTCCATCACAGATGCACTCTTGAAATCATGCACCCAGTGAATCACCCACTCACACATCTATGTACAGAGTCACAAACACCCCACCCACACAAACACTCAGGCACCCATACAGATACTCAGAGAACCAATAAATAACCCATATAGACACTAATGTAGCTATTCGCACATCCATGCATCCACTTACACACCAACAGACAGACGGATACAGACATTCACACAGTTTAGTCACTAACCCATGCATTCAGTAAGATACGTTTAATCACTCACTTGTAGAGTCACTCACGCACGTACTAAATCATCCATTCAGACACTTATACACCCACTCATTCTTCAATATGCCTTTCCCTATATATATTAAACATATTTAAACTTTACAGAAATACACATTCACTGGATGATGTCATCAGTGATGTCATTTCAGAGGTCATCAGTGATGTCATCAGTGATGTCACTGACCATGTCATGAGTGATGTAATATGTGACGTCATCAGCAGTGCATTGCGGGGCGCGAGTTATAGTTAGCTGAACTAACTATAACGGGGGAATTTCTCTGGTTTTGTACGAGTGAAATGTCCAACTAACTATAACTGTCCCTAAAACCTATGGTTTTTTCAGTGAATTTCAAAGGTTTTTTAAATGCTAATTTCTAACTATAACGTGTCTGAAACCTATGTTTTTTTCAGTGAATATATATATATATATGCCAAGGTGTATTGAAGAATGAGTGGGTGTATAAGTGTCTGAATGGATGATTTAGTGGGTGCGTGACTGATTGTATAAGTGACTGATTAAGCGTATCTTACTGAATGCATGGGTTAGTGAGTAAACTGTAAATGTCTGTATCAGTCTGTCTGTTGGTGTGTAAGTGGCTGCATGGCTTCGGGAGTAGCTACATGACTGTCTATATGGGTTATTGATTGGTTGTCTGAGTATCTGTATGGGTGCCTGAGTGTCTGTGTGAGTAGGTGGGGGGTGGGTGACTCTGTGCATAGATGTGTAGTGGGTGATTCACTGGGTGTATGGGTTGAAGAGTGCATCTGTGAAGGGCTGTATGGGTGGGTGAGTGTGTGTAAGGGTGTGTTGGTGAGTGAATGGATGTCTCAGTGGTATATTTGTGAGTAACTACATATGTGAAAGGCAGTATATGTGAGTGTTGGAGTATATAAATGACTATACCTGAGAGTGAGTGATTGTGAGAGTGGCTGTATGGACGAGTGTGTGCTTGTATCAGTGATTGTATAAGAGAGTAAGTATGTGTTAGTATTTGTATAAATAAGTGAGGTGGTCTGTGTATAACTGTATAGGTGAGTAAATGGGTGTGATTGATTCTTTGCATGACTGAGTAGGTGTGTGAGTAAGTCTATGGAGGAGTGGCAGTGTGTGAGTGTATGTATAGGTGTATGAGTGCATATGATAGTGCTGTATTGATGAATGACTGCATGTATGAGTTACTGTATGGGTGAATGAGTGGATGTGTGTGTGTAGACCTAGGAATCACTGAGCGGGTATGTACTAACTGCTATTGGTGTGTCTATGGTTTCGAACATGGTAGTCTGTATTTTAGAGTGGGTGTATAAAAGGTTATATTAGGGGTGAGGAGGTGCATCAGATTATCACTTGGATGATGTCATCAGTGATGTCATTTGAGATGTCATCAGTGATGTCATCAGTGATGTCACTGACCATGTCATGAATGATGTAATATGTGACGTCATCAGCAGTGCATTGCGGGCGCAAGTTATAGTTATCTCTACTAACTATAACGGTCGAATTTCTCTGGTTTTGTACGAGTGAAATGTCCAACTAACTATAACGTCCCTAAAACCTATGGTTTTTTCAGTTAATATATATATATATATATATCTCTCAGAGAACTCTGGGTAGTAAATTTTGTCACCTCAAATGTCTGCTTTTCTGTCAAAGTTTTTAAGCATAGGATTAGCACATTGCCATTCACGCTGAGAAAGAAAGGGACAAAATCTTTTGCATTTCTAAAGCAAAGTCTTTAAGCATAGGATTAGCACAGTGGCATCCTCGCCGAGCTATAAAATGACAAAAGCCTTTTACCACTCCAGGCACAGTATTACAGCTTTGGATTAGTAAAATACCATCCAAGCCAACCTGGAATGAACAAAAGCAACCCCTGACGTGTTTTGCTATCATTATAGCTCTTCAGAGCGGTTTAGCTTTGTCCAGACACAAGGGAGCACCCAATATAAGTCAAAACAATGCCCTTTCAGGCATAGAGTGACGCTTAAATTATGCAAAAAAGAAGCAGATAACTCTGGGTAGTTCCCTAGTTTAGGTGGCGAGCAACTCCTGTAAAGAGCACTCTACAACACCAGTGACACCTCAAATATCTGCTTAGATATATAGATTTTGTGATACGTATAGCTGCTTCTTTCTGTGCAGCTCTTCTGTCGGTAAGGTACCATACCTAAGATGGGTCTTTTCCCTCACTGATCAAATATAGCAAGGACTAGTGAATCTTCATGATCCAATTGTCATCCTTGGCCCAGTATCTGACACTCCCATCTCACCTGGAAGCCAAAGATCTGTCTGAGATGAGCCTTCCTAAGCTACTCCATTTCTATTGCACCAATGGTTGCACAATCTCAGATTAGTGTCTTAGAAAGCCTAGCCTTTGCACTTTGGGATCTGCTGCCTCTTCTTCTTTGCACCTAGAATAATTCACAGGAAAATCAAGACATTCTCCCATGCGGAGTCTGATTCCTGGGGAGAATTGGGGGGCAGATGCAAGGGGCGACTGGAAGAGATCTGATGGATATTAATGTTTGTAATGCAGAGTAAAACTAGCCTGCTTGTGAGGACAACTATCCCGAATTACTGTTACAACTGTCCCATACGCGCCATTTCCTTTTGTCCCAGGATTTCCCTCCCTTTTTACTTTAAAATCAGAGTTTGAGGGACCCCTGCTCACAAGAAGCCCCAAACTATGAATCTAGTGTTCCCTACTGACACCTTTGGTGTGCCTTTGGACAATGCAAATTTTGAAGTGATCACCCCTCTCTGTATACTTGAAAGAGTACCCCCAGTTTAACTTCTCTACTAAAGTAATGGCTGGAGACAGGTCATGGCTGGAGACAGCATGTGTGTAGTTTTGCTGGTTAGTAGCTGCCCCCGATATCCGCTGACATAGTCATGTTAATAAGGGCCAGTGACCTCTGGTAAATGGTCCGTTGAGTTTTTTATTTAATGAATGGAAATCTTCAAAAGTGTTACCTAGATTTCATTGTAGTCATGATTGCTAACACCTGAATGGGTGCAGGCAGAAGACATCATGACGGGTTCACCTTTGGTGCACCTGTCATTAAAGTTACCCTTAGATGATCACACACATCTTTTTGTATGAATTGTGAATAAAAGATTGAGGAAGGCTGCTGTCCACAAACAACAACAGGATCAGGACCCCCTGACCCTGATGTCTTTTGTTGACAGCAGACATCCTCCATCACTCTTGTGCTAGACCTGCTTCTCCCTCCCTCTTGCTCCTTTGTCCCCATTGTGTATTGGAGTGGAATACACCAAATTTCCCAACAGAAGCTGACCGCTGGAGAATGCAACTACTTAGTATCACATGGGCACCAGCATTCCCATTGTATTCTGGAAGTAGGGCAAGACCTGCTTACCCATCATTCCCCCCTGTTGAGTGAATATCTACCTCATCTTTAACGGCTTGATTTTTGAATATTTGGATTGCCTTTTAACTGGTTTATAATGTTCTGCTGCAACACTCTGAAAATATAAACTGGTGTGCTGCTTCAGCAAAAGAGATTTCCATCAACTAAGAACTACATGAATCTAGTTTGGTGCTCACAGGGTGGATTATTAGGTGGATTGTTTGGGGGAGGGGGCGACAGGTGGGTTTTCAAGGACCATGACTGGGGATTCCCGGATCACTCGGAGGGGGAAGGGGCTTTTTGGGGAGTGGCGGAGCACTCGGGCAGAATTGCAAAGCAAAATAGTGAGACTATATTGAGATATTTTTTTATCATGCTAGTTAGAGATTCGCAATATAGGACGCACTGTTTCTGCATCTTGATTGTGGTACTAGAGAGCCCCACAAGGGTGGGGATATAAGAAGAAGGACAAATGTAGGACGTGAGAATGGTTGCCAAACTTATCAAAATCGTGTCATACACCGTTAATGCAAAAAAGAACAATTGATGAACAGAATGTTGAACCATGTCAAGCATTCACCCGAGTACAGAGATCTGGGCCTAAATCCATTGTTTTGTTTGTTCCTCATGCCATTCCAGTTTCAACCCATCCATATGCAAATCAGTCTTGACCCTGTTCCCCATTGGAACAGTGCAGCCCGAAATTTAAGGGCAGGTCCTCCCTGGACTGGAAACAAGCATCCTGGGACTGGTTTCGGGTATTACCCCTCATCAGCCAGGCTAGCTTGACTCCAGTGGCATGGAGAGCACGGGACCCACGTCTGGGCATACCCGTCCCACTCGGTGAAAAATGCAAAAAAGAACAATTGATGGACAGAATGTTGAACAATGTCAAACATTCACCCCAATACAGAGATCTGGGCCTAGATCCATTGTTTTTTTGCTCCTCGTGCCATTCCAGTTTGAACCCAGCCATATTCTCCGTTAATGGCATCAACAGTGAGGCTAATTTTGGGTCTGTATTGGCCTGGCATAGAGCGTTTAATGCTAGTGTCATTCAGCTACAAGAGACTCATTTGAGAGTTTCATCACCTAAACCTACCGTGCCCGATTGCATCTTGCATGCGTTTTTAGCATCAGCGAAAGCTGCTGTTAGAGGGGTGGCAGAACTTATATTAAAGGAGCTGGAGTGTCAAGTCCTTCAGGTGTTTGGGGACGAGGAGGTCAGGTGGATTTTGGTCCATATCTCAATACAGCATCAAATTCTGGATCTGGTTAGCTATGAGGGGGCTATAGACGATAATATTTCTTTCCTGAAGGCCATTTATGATCTGGCCACAATCTCTAGGGGTTGGTGATTTGGGGGGGGTGACTTTAATGTCATCCAGAACATGAGATTGGATTGCTCCTGTGTAGATAAGCAGAAAACAAGCCTAAATCTGCTTGCTCTTTGGCTGGCATCCAGCAAAGCTAACTTACATTTGTTTTTCTAAGCGTTTCAGGTCCGCATCCCGCATAGATTATTTTTTGACATCTCATTCTCTATGCATAGGCAAGGCAGAGATTTTAGTGTCCGCCTTCTCTGATCACTCGTCTCTTACAATTGAGCTGTCTATGGAAGATCCAAGCTATACCAACCCGAGATGGTCTTTAGACAGATCACTATTAACGAATCTAACTTGAGTTGCCTATATGCATAATGCACTGGAGAACTTTTTAGAAAGGATCCTGGGAACTGCCTCCTCCTTTCCTGTTTGGGGCGCTTGAAAGGCTTTTTTTGTGGCTAAGCGATTTCTTATAAAACGCAGCTTCAGAAAGCCCGTAAGGCTAAAGCTGCGTCTCTGTAGCTTGCCTTAGAAACTGCAACTGCAGCAGTTTTTGTATCCAATGTATATAAAGCTAGAGATTCGATTATTAAAGTCCGAAAAACCCTTAAAGACCATTTCACAGCAGCTGAGATAGTGAATCAGAACACTTGCTTTCAAAAGAGTTATTTGGAGAGTGAGCATGTTGATCACTTCTTAGCCTGGTCTGTGAAAAAGAACAATAACAAGATCATTAAGTCTATTTATGATTAAACTTTGAGTAAGCTGGTCACTAAACCGGATCAAATTGGAGAGGTGTTCCTCAAGCATTGCTCCAAACTTTATTCGTTTGTAGATGAACCGCGCCTGAAAGTGTCAACAAATTTCCGAAGTCCATTGAGATGCCAGTTTTATCGAAGGCACAACAGCAAATTCTTATCCCCCCTATAACTGCCTCGGAGTCAGCAATTAACGCATCCTCAAACACCAAAGCATCTGGGTGTGATGGGCTGCCGGCTATAAAATATTTAGTCAACAAATATGTAGTATATTAGCTGTAATTTAAAATGAGCTGTTGAGAGGTAACGTAACCCCAGGACGGTTTACCGAGGCAATAGTCAACAGTTTCTGAAAAAGGGGAAGCTCCCGGAAAATCCTGGCTCATATCGGCCCATTAGTCTGCTAAATTGTGACTATAAGATCTTTATGAACATTTTGACCGTTTGGTCCAACCTGTTCACAATGGCTTTCTCCCCACCAGATTCATGTCCATTAATACAAACTATCTGATTCAGGTGATCAATTAATTCCCAGTTAATCAAACTAAGGCTGTTATCATTATGTTGGATGTTGAGAAAGTGTTTGATCTGGTGCAATGGGACATCTTGTTTACAATCTTGTCTAAGTTTGGGTTTCTGTTGCGTGTTATCAGTCTTTTGAGTGTTCTTTACAGCGCAGCTGAGGTGAAAATTGTCATCAATCATAGGTCTGTGGGGCATGTTTTTTTATTATTTTATTTTGACATTTTCATCACTATAACGTCCACATCCATCATAGCTACATCGATTCTACAACATTAATTTGTTCTGTAGGTTATCCACAATTACTTCTGCGTTTACTATACAGCATTACTTAGCGTCCCATAATCACTTAGACAGCATCACCTGTCACAGTTGTGGCTTTTTCCCTCAGTTATTCTGTCAACGGGCTCCATATGTCCTTAGACCTCAACGTTTCTGCAAGTTCTTCTGCATATAGGACCAAATCTTCTTTGCAATATACCATGTCCTTAATCCGTTGTTTATGCTTGGGGGCTGACTTGTTCCCCAATTCATTGCCACTCGCCACTGCTGTGAATTTTTGTGTAATCCCCATCAAGTTCACAATCAGGCCCAACAAGCAAATATGCAGGCTGCATTGTATGGTGTTTTCTCTCATGCCCTTTACACTGTGAACTGCTGCTTCCCAGAAATCTCTTATCCAAGCACATTCCCATGCTAAATGCAAAAGTCTGCACCTTCACTCCCACATCCCTGGCATATATCATTTTTAATGATTCCATATGTGTGTAACCTACCGGATGTGTAGTACATTTGTTGTATGTATTTAAAATGTATTATACGTAGGTTACAGTTAGATGTTAACATCTTTGTCTGAATACAGCAGCTCATCCATTCCTCTTGTGTAAGTTGAGGTTGCAGCCTCTCGTTTTATTGCTCTAAAGCTTGGTTTGAAGTACTCTTTTTTTTCCTTCTAGTGCCATTTTGTACAGTTTGGTAACTAATTTACACCTCGTGGGGCTTGCTAGCAGCGCTTCTAGTGTGTTTAGCCACTCTGAGTCTTTGATATATGAATGTGAATAATGGTGTTTTGTTTTGTATGTACTGTAAGTTATCAGCTGTGAGGAATCTTTCTTCTGGGAACACTTCTTTCATCCTCTATTTACCTGCCTGTTTTAGGATATTAAGCGCTCCCCGCTCATGCGTGACTGACAGGGCAGGATGGTGCTCAGTAAAGAGCAATGGAGCATATAGCGGACATTTATCTGCTCTCATCCCCAGGGCTTGCCAGGCATAGGTAGTGCAATGTATAGTATTGATTTCTGTGTGCGGTATTCCCCTTTTTTGGTGTAGTAGCACATTCCACAGCGGTATAGGGTGTGCATCCCCTTCCTCCACTGCTAAGTGTGGTGTGTACGCATGTGGGTTATACCAAAAGTGTGCAAAGTGCGACTGTGCGCTTAGGCAGTAGAGAAATAGATCTGGCACGCCAAAACCTCCGCTTTTATAAGGCATGGCGAGTGCCGCCCACTTTACCCGAGGTTTTTTACCTGCCCAAATTAGTCTTAGCAATTGTGAACGTATATTTCGGAAAAGTGAGCTAGGTAAGACAATAGGTATATTTATGAACAAGTAGAGAAAGCTTCGGAGTATTACCATTTTTATTAAGGCTATCCTGTCTGCGAGCGACAATGGCATTTTTATCCATCTTTCAACTTGTTTTTCTAATTTAGTGAGTGCTCTTCCATAGTTTTCCCTTATAACCAGATCTGGGTCTCTGTGGATCCACCCTCCCAAATACTTCACTGGTTGTGTGGTCTATTCTAGGGGATATTCAAGCGCATATGGTGTCGTGCTTTCTGTCAGAGGGATGATTGTCGATTTATTCCAATTTGTGCTAAGCCCCGAAAACTGTTCAATGCGGATATATTTGCTAAGTATTGACACCAGATATGTTTCCGGCTCCCTGACAAAGAGCACCATGTCATCCGCATATAGGTAAATGTTAATATGTCTCTGTCTGAATCGCAACGCCAATGCCCCGTGGCGCTGCCGTATAATGCATGCCATTGGCTCTAAGATCAGGGAGAACAGCAGTGGGACAGGGGGCATCCCTGCCTGGTACCCCTATATATAGCAAGCGGTTCTGATGTATACCCGTCAATTCGTAATTGCGTCGATGTGGATGTGTATATCAGCCCTACCCATTTTCTGAAGTCTTCGGGAAGCCACATTCGTTTAAGTATTCGGAACATGTAGTTCCATTCTATGGATTCAAAAGCTTTAGCGGCGTCCAGCATTACAGGCGCAGTTTCAAAAACTGGATGGAGCTGGTGATAGAGTGCGAATATTGTGCACATGTTGTACGTGGTTGATTTGGTTGGTATAAATCCCGATTGGTCTGGGTGTACCATTGCCATCAGTAGGGGTTGTAATCTGGTGGCTAGAATTCATGCTAGTATTTTGGCGTCTATATTGATGAGGGATAAGGGCCTATAGGACTCGCACCTCATTGGGGGCTTGTCTGGTTTGAGCAGAGTTATTATTAAGGCTTTGTTCAGCGTTGCCGGAAGAATTCCCTTCCCGAATGCTTCCCTATATATTTCTAAAATATATGGGATTAGTAGGTCCACAAATGCTTTGTAAAACTCACTAGCCAGTCCATCCGGACCTGGTGGTTTCCTGTTTGAGAGTGAGCTTATGGCCTCGCGTATCTCGGCTTCTTCGATGGGTTGATTTAAGTTTTCCCTCTGTCCATCAGACAACCATGGGAGCGCAATATCCGATAAGTAGTTGTCTAGCCCTTCTACATCTACCCGCTTGCGGGAAGTGTAGATGCCCTCGTAGTATCGCTTGAATTGTGTCAGTATTCTTCTGGGGTCGTAGAGATCTTCCCCATCATCATCCGTGATCTTTATGATGTGATGGAGACTTTTGTCTGCTGTTATTCTAGTTACTAGATTGTGTCCTGATCTCTCCCCTCACCATACGCCCTCGCGACGTGCCTTTTACACAGATATTGTACTTCTCTTTTTGCCAGATTGTTATATTCTGTCATTTGCTCTCTTATATTTGCTAAGGTGTCAGGGCTTGGTCTAACTTTGTGTTAGAAATGGGGGTCTCTAGTGACAAGGGTTTGCACCTTTGTCCAAATAGGGACCCTTCCTTCTAGTCAGGATAAGGGAGTTACACTTCTAAAATAACCCCTGCTCACCCCCTTGGTAGCTTGGCACGAGCAGTCAGGCTTATCTTAGAGGCAGTGTGTAAAGCATTTGCACATAACCAACAGTAACACAGTGAAAGAACTACAAAGGTACACCACACCAGTTTAGAAAAATATCCAATTTTTTATATACTCAAAACAAGACGAAAAACGATAAAGAATCCACAATGCAGTACTTGAAAAATAGATACTTTGCAAGATGTCTTCTAAACTGCAGAAATACCTCAAAATCACAGTTCGTACGATTCGGTAGTTCCGTCCGGGGCTACCGCGATGCTGAAAACAACAGAGTCTAACAGTCCCAGCCGACCGCGTCAATACGGGTCAGCAAAAGCGTGAACAGACTCGGTAACAGTACCTTTCTCGTTGCGGCTTACACGGGGGTGCGAGCCGGTCGTGGCAACCGTCACGGTTGCGTTGCAAAATGGAAGCGGTGCAGGGCGCGGTGTCCTCTCGATGCGGTGCAGGCAGCGGCTCAGTGACGATCGTCCAAACGGCGTCGATGAGACCAAGGCTTACGGTGCAGGGCGAGACGGTGCTCGATGCAGTGCTGGCAGGTTGCGGTGCAGGCGACAGAGCCGGTTTGCGGGAGCTGGCGTCGGTTGGCCCAGACGGCTGTGTGGGACGAGGCGGTACGTCGTGATACTTTATGAGTGGTGCCCCCAACCACGATGCGGTCACGGGTGTCGAGTCAGCTGCAGCGACAGCGTCGGTGGGACCAGGATGGCAAAGTGAAGCGAGGCGGTGCCCACAGGTCACGGTGCAAGCAGCGGCACGGTGGTGGCGGCGTCGGTCGTCGTTGGTGAGACCCGGGTTGCGGTGCGGGATGCGGACGGTGCGGGCTGCGGTACCGTCAGGACACAGAGCCAGCGACGGAGTCGGTGACGGAGTCGGTTGCGGTTCCCTTCTCTGTGGCAACTGAAACAGCGGTTCCAGAAGCGGTACCCAGAGGTTGATGAAGTCTTTGCAGTCCCTGAGACTTCAGAACAGGAGGCCAGCTCGATTTCAGGCCCTTGGAGATACTCAGCACAAGTAAAGAAAGTTCAGTCCAGTCCTTTCACTGCCCAAGGCAGAAGCAGCAACTGCAGGCCAACCCAACAAAGCCACACACAGCAAAGGGGCAGTACTCCTCCTGGCAGTTCTTCCAGCTCTTCTTCTTGGCAGGTTCCTTGATTCCAGCGAGTTCTAAAACTCTGTGGTCTGGGCACCTCTTTTTATACTCAAAAATCCTTTGTTCTCTGAAGGCAGAGAGTGTCTGTACCCAGCCAAAACCAGTTCTGTGGGGCACTTTGCAAGTACACAACAACCTCCATTGTCAGTGTGAGCCCTGGCTCCAGACACACCACAGGGGGGCGGAGCCATCATTGTGGAAGGCAGGCACAGCCCTATTCAGGTGCAGGTGCTACTCCTCCAACCACTCCAAATGCAGTCCAGGCCTATTCAGCCCAGCCCTGACTCATCAGGCTCTCTGGAGCCACTGCCCCTCTCCAGCCCCTGTCATCCAAAGTCAGACATGGGGAGAGGAGTTGGCCTAACGACTAGGGCGGTCGACCTCGAATCTGGGGAACCGGGTTCGAGTCTCGGCAATGACGCTAAACATCCTGTGATTCTGGGCAAATCACTTAATCTCCCCGTGCCTAACAAAAATGAATGTGTCCTCATGTAACATAACTGGTGCTATGTAAAGCGCTCTGATACCTGATACCGGGTCAAGTTCGAGCTATATAGAACTCCGTAAAGAAAAAAAAAAGGCAGTACACAAACCTAGCAGAGGCATACTGGATGGCTAAGCAAGAAAATACCTACTTTCTAAAAGTGGTATTTTCAAACACAGAATGTAAAAATCACCCTCACTAAAAGATGTACTGTAACATTCTGAGTTCAGGCATATCAAACTTTATTCTCTTACCTTCTTCCCAGGGGTAGTTATGTTTATAAGATGTTAAAAACAAACTCCCCATTTTTTCCTATAGGAGCAGGTAGCCTTGCAATAGTGAAAAACGAAATTGGCAGTATTTCACTATCATGACATGCCACACACATCAGGGCATGTCCTACCTTTCACATACAATGCACCCTGCCCACAGGGGCACCTTGGGCCTACCATAGGGGTGACTAACATGTAAGAAAAGTGAAGGTTAGGGACTGGCAAGTGTGTGCACTTGCCAAGTCGACATGGCAGTACCAGACTGCACACAGGTTCTGCAATGGCAGGCCAGAGTTACATTTACAGGCTGCTCGTGTGGGTTTGCACAATCCAGTGCTGCAGCCCACTAGCAGCATTTGACTTACAGGCCCTGGCTCACTCAGTGCACTTTACTAGGGACTGACAAGTAAATCAAATATGCCAATCATGGAAACACCAATCCATTAGACAATTTACAACAGGAGCACTTGCACTTTAACACTGATCAGCAGTGAGAAAGTGCGCAGAGACACTAATCCAGCAAAAACAGAGTCAAAACCGGGACGTCAGAAAGCAAGAAGTCAGGGGAAACACGCCAAAAGATGCCAAGTCTAACACATGTCCCTTCCAGCTGAAAGTCGGGAGAACTACCCAACCTCCTGGCAGTTCTCTTCACTAAGGCGGAAGAACCTGGACAGACCATCTGCGTTGGCGTGTTCTGTGCCAGGGCTGTGTTCCACCATAAAGTCCATTCGCTGTAGGGAGATGGACCACCTCAACAGTTTTGAGTTCTCATCCCTCATTTGCTTCAACCATCTGAGGGGCCTGTGGTCTGTCTGAACTCGGAAGTGAGTCCCAGACATGTAGGGTCTCAGCTTCTTCAGTGCCCAGACCACAGCAAAAGCTTCCCTTTCTATGGCACTCTACCTCTGTTCCCTGGGGAGTAGTCTCCTGCTAAGGAAGACTACAGGCTGGTCTAGGCCCTCTTTGTTTAGTTGTGAGAGCACCGCTCCCACACCATGCTCTGAAGCGTCGGTCTGCACGACGAATTCCTTGGAGAAGTCGGGTGCCTTGAGCACGGGCGCTGTGCACATGGCGGCCTTCAGGGCATCAAAAGCTTTCTGGCAGCATTCAGTCCAGATCACTTTCTTGGGCTGCTTCCTGGAAGTCAGCTCTGTTAAGGGGGCAACAATGGTGCCATAGCCCTTAACAAACCTCCTGTAGTAACCGGTGAGACCTAAAAAGGCTCTCACCTCTGTCTGGCTCTTGGGGAGGTTCCCGAGCCAGAATGGTGTCAATCTTGGGCTGTGGGGACGCCACCTGGCTGCTTCCTACCTGGTGTCCCAAGTACACCACAGAACCCTGCCCGATCTGGCACTTACTGGCCTTGATCGTGAGGCCTGCCCTCCGCAGAGCCCTCAACACTTCCCCGAGGTGCAGCAAGTGTTCTTCCCAGCTGGAACTGAACACTGCAATGTCATCCAGGTATGCAGCACTGAAATCCTCCAGTCCAGCCAACACCTGGTTGACCAACCTCTGAAAGGTGGTAGGGGCATTCTTCAACCCAAAGTGCATCACCCAGAACTGGTAATATCCTTCTGGGGTTGAGAATGCTGACCTCTCCTTGGCCCCATCGGTTAAGGCAATCTGCCAGTACCCAGACGTTAAATCAAACGTTCTGAGGAACTTGGCAGCTCCCAACCGATCAATGAGCGTACCAGCTCTGGGGATGGGGTGTGCGTCAGTCCTGGTGACAGCATTGAGCCCACGGTAGTCCACACAAAACTGCAGTTCTGCAGTGGCACCGGGTGCAGCAGCCTTTGGGACCAAGTCCACTGGGCTGGCCCAAGAACTGTTGGAGGGCTCGATCACCTCTAACACCAACATCTTAGAAACCTCCTCTTTGATGCTGGCCCTGACACGGTCAGTCAACCTGTAAATCTTGTGTTTTACAGGAGAGCTGTCACCAGTGTCCACGTCATGGGTACACCAGTGAGTAACACCTGGGGTCAGAGAGAACAGTGGGGCAAACTGTCCTAACAACTGCAGCACTCTGCAGCACTCTGCTGCTCTGGGGTCAGTGTAGGGGAGAGGATCACACCTTCCACTGACCCATTGTGCTCCTTGGTGGACAGGAGGTCAGGGAGAGGTTCACTCTCCTCTTCCACCCCATCATCTGTCGCCAAGAGCATGCTCACTTCGGACCTCTGGAAGTGGGGCTTGAGGCGGTTCACATGGTGGACCCTCAAAGGGTTCCTGGGAGTCTGCAAATTCACCAGGTAGGTGACATCACTTTTGCGCTCCATCACCTCAAAAGGCCCAGTCGTCCTGCAAGGCACAAGGTTCCACTGGGGCCATGACCCACACTTCTTGCCCAGGTTGAAATTCAACCAGAGTGGCGTTCTGGTCATACCACTTTTTCATTTCTTCCTGGCTTGCTTACAGGTTCACCTGAGCGAGTTTCCTGAAGCGGGCAGTTTGGTTTCTGAAGGCCAGCATATAACTAAACACATCCTGGGGAGTTTTCCTGGGAGCTGCCTTCCAGCCTTCCTTCACCGAACTCAGAGGTCCTCTCACAGGATGGCCATACAGAAGCTCAAAGGGACTGAACCCAAGAGACTTCTGAGGTACCTCCCTGTATGCAAAGAGAAGGCATGGCAAGAGGATGTCCCACTTACGCCTCATGGGTTCTGTTAGACCCTTATTCATGCCCTTTAAGGTCTGGTTGAATCTTTCCACCAGACCGTTACCTTGTGGGTGGTAAGGAGTGGTGAACTTGTAGGTTACACTACACTCCTTCCACAGGGATGTCATATACTTCGATATGAAATTGGTCCCATGGTCAGAAACCACCTCTCTGGGGAAACCCACGTGGTAAAAGATCCCCATTAAGGCCCGGCCCACCACTGGCGTCATCGTTGTCCTGAGAGTGATTGCCGCCGGGTACCGGGTGGCATGGTTCACCAAGACCAGAATGTACCTGTTGCCCATGGCTGTCTTGGGATCCAGTGGCCCCACAGTGTCCATCCCTACCCATTCAAAAGGGGTTCCAACAACTGGAAAAGGTTGGAGAGGAGCTTTGACCTTCCTCCCACTCTTACCACTTGCCTGGCAAGTTGGGGAAGACCTGCAATGTCCATCTGACTGCCTTCGCATTTGGGGCCAGAAGAAGTGGGTGACAAGCCTGTCAAAGGTCTTGTCCCGCCCCAAATGTCCTGCCAAAGGCACGTCATGAGCCAGAGCCAATAGGAAGGTCCTGAAGCGCTGGGGTGCCACCAGCACACGGGCTGACCAAGGCTCAGCGACCTTAGGCTCGCTATACAGTAGACCATTCTCCCAGTAGATCCAGGGTGATCCAGACTGATCACTAGCTGCCTGGTCTGCAACCTGCCGCCGCAGACCCTCTAGAGAAGGGCATTGTTTCTGCTCCCTGCAGAATTCTTCCCTGGTGGGACCACCTTCTTGCTGTCAATCGGTCAGCTCAGAGATGTCCCCCAGTTCAACTACCTGCTCCCCTGTAGGTACCGGGGCGTCCCCCTCAAGGTCAGCCTCCTCCCGGTCCGTGGGAACCTCAGGGGCCGGTTTCCCGCACCCCCTGCCCTTTCTCTTGGCAGGGACCTGGACCACTATTTCAGGCTCCAGGTCCTTTTGATCACCCTTTCTGGCCGCCATTGACCGAGTGGACACGCATGCCCACTCTGGCAACCCAAGCATCTCCAAGAGAGACCTGAGCTCAACATCCTTCCACAAGGACAGCTCCAGGTCGTTACCTAGCAGACAATCTACAGGCATGGTAGGGCTCACAACTACCCTCAAGGGACCCCATTCAAAGGGAACCTGCGCCACCATACACTGGCGCTCTGAGTTGTTCACAGCAGCTACTTGGTGGAATGCCCCTGGGACTACCTGCTCTTCAGAGACCAGGTGACACCGGACTGAGGTCACACTGGCTCCAGTATCGCTGAGAGCCTCTACCCCTTTCCCATTGATGGTCATCCAGGTGCTGTATTTCTTTGTGTTAGGGGGTACCTGGTTTCCTGGGACCATCTCACTGTCCCCTAGAGAGATGAGGGTCATTTCTGCGGGATCCCCACCCTCCTGTGGGCACCCCTCCTCCCCAAACGCTTCACTAGCCAACACCTTGGACTGCCCACCGGTGGGTGGCTGTGCCCTCTTGGGACACTTGGGGTCCCCCTTCAAGTGACCTACCTGGTCACATGAGAAACACTTGCGGGCCGATCTCAGCAGGCTTTCCTGAAGAGACCCCTTGTTTCTTATCTCCTGGGGGTTAGGAACCTTTACCCTGGGTGTTAGTTTGGGGCCCTTTAGAGAACTCCTGTGCTTCACCCTTGTCCCCCCCACTTTTCTGCTGGGGATCCTGCCCACCTTTGGCTGAGTCTCCCCCAAACACTTTCTTGTGGACCCTGGTACTCACCCAGTGGTCCGCCTCCATAGCAAGCTTCCTGGGGTCAGTCAGCTTACTATCAACCAAGTGCTGGGGCAGCTCTGCAAAACATAGACTAGACAAGTGCTCCCATGCAATCAAATTGTAGAGCCCCTGAAAATCTGTTACATTACTGCCCTTCACCCAGCCATCCAGAGACCTGCAGAAAGAATCTACACATTCCAACCAAGTGTTGGCATCAGTTTTCTTGCTAGACCTAAACTGATCCCTATACTTCTCAGGAGTGAGACCATACCTGGTGAGGAGAGCATCCTTCATATCAGTAAAGGTGAGGTTCTGCTCCTTACCCAAAGCAATCAGAGTATCCCTAGCTTCTTCTGAAAGAGAGGCCACAACCCTGCCCCCCAATTCCTTTCAGGGACCCCATTCATATGAATAGACGCCTAATACCCCTGGAACCACCTTTGTATGTCATCCCCCTTCTTGAATTCCTTGCCTACAGTCTTGGGAATGTGCACAATTCTGTCTGACTGCCCTGATGAATTGCTGCCACCATCTGAGCTGGTTCTACTCCTCTGATCCAGCTCCTTTATCCTGATCTCATGGTCTAGCATCATCAGTTGCTGCTCCATGGCTAACATAAGCTTCTCCAGTTCCATAGCAACTCTCCTTGCTTCCCGCCTGTCCTCCATCTCTTCTGGGGACAAGCCACTGCTGCCTGGTTTAGAGGGTGCCCCCCCCTCCCAAAAGCACATCCACCCTTGGAATAGGCTCGTCTGGCTCCATGCCAAGATCCCGAGGCAGCTCACTAGCATGTCTGGCTGCTACCCAGGCCCTCTGCGCCTTTTGTAGCTCCTCTTTTCTGGTGAGGCCCCTGATTTGGACTTTGAGGTTTTTGCAGATTGCCTTCAATTCCTTAACATTGTAGGTTTCTAACCTCTCTTCCTCAAAGGCCACTTCCAAGGATGCAACAGATGATGCAATTGATTCAGGCATGTTGTACTGGAAAGTTCAAGTTCAAGACCAATGGAAAGGCAAAAATAGACCCAAAAAAAGGGATGTGGTACCTAATGGTCTGCGATATGGTAGTAGTGCACACCAATCACTGAAAGTCAAGTGCAAATGCAAGTCCTATCCTCACCGCTGACAACCAATGTTAGAAATGGAGGTCTCTATTTGACAAGGGTTTGCACTATTGTCCAAATAGGAACCCTTCCTTCTAGTCCGGATAAGGGAGTTACACTCCTAAAATAACCCCTGCTCACCCCCTTGGTAGCTTGGCACGAGCAGTCAGGCTTATCTTAGAGGCAGTGTGTAAAGCATTTGCACATAACCAACAGTAACACAGTAAAAGCACTACAAAAGGACACCACACCAAGTTAGAAAAATATCCGATTTTTTATATACTCAAAACAAGACCAAAAACAATAAAGAATCCACAATACAGTACTTGAAAAATAGATACTTTGCAAGATGTCTTCTAAAATGCAGAAATACCTAAAAAATATAGTTCGTACGAGTCGGTAGCTCCGTCCGGGGCTACCGCGATACTGAAAACAACAGAGTCTAACAGTTCCAGCCGACCGCGTTGATACGGGTCAGCAAAAGTGTGAACAGACTCGGTAACAGTACCTTTCTCGTTGCGGCTTACACAGGGGTGCGACCCGGTCATGGCAACCATCGCGGTTACGTTGCAAAATGTAAGCGGTGCAGGGCGCGGTGTCCTCTCAATGCGGTGCAGGCAGTGGCTCGGTGACCATCGTCCAAACGGCGTCGGTGAGACCAAGGCTTACGGTGCAGGGCGAGACGGTGCTTGATGCGGTGCTGGCAGTTTGCGGTGCAGGCAAAAGAGACGGTTTGCGGGAGCTGATGTTGGTCGGCCCAGACGGCTGTGTGGGACGAGGCAGTGCGTCGTGAAACTTTACGCAGTGCCCCCAACCACAATGCGGTCACGGGTGTCGAGTCAGCTGCAGCGACAGCGTCGGTGAGACCAGGATGGCGAAGTGAAGCGAGGCGGTGCGGACTGCGGTGGCCACAGGTCACGGTGCAAGCAGCGGCGCGGTGGCAGCAACGTCGGTCGTCGTCGGTGAGACCAGTGTTGCGGTGCGAGATGCGGATGGTGCGGGCTGCAGTGCCGTCAGGACACAGAGCCAGCGACGGAGTCGGTTGCGGTTCTCTTCTCTGTGGTAACTGAAACAGCGGTTCCAGAAGCGGTACCCAGAGGTTGATGAAGTCTTTGCAGTCCCTGAGACTTCAGAACAGGAGGCCAGCTCGATTTCAGGCCCTTAGAGATACTCAGCACAAGTAAAGAAAGTTCAGTCCAGCCTTTTCACTGCCCAAGGCAGAAGCAGCAACTGCAGGCCAACCCAACAAAGCCACACACAGCAAAGGGGCAGTACTCCTCCTGGCAGCTCTTCCACTCTTCTTCTTGGCAGGTTCCTTGATTCCAGCGAGTTCTAAAAGTCTGGGGTCTGGGCCCCTCTTTTTATACTCAAAAATCTTTTGTTCTCCGAAGGCAGAGAGTGTCTGTACCCAGCCAAAACAAGTTCTGTGGGGTACTTTGCAAGTGCACAACAACCTCCATTGTCAGCGTGAGCCCTGGCTCCAAACACACCACAGGGGGGCAGAGCCATCATTGTGGCAGGCAGGCACAGCCCTATTCAGGTGCAGGTGCTACTCCTCCCACCACTCATGTTGTATTCCTCTTAGGGTGTCCATAAACGGGCTTTCCAGTATCATGTCCTTATATAGGCACAATTCGCCCTGCCCTTATATAGGCATAAATTCCCAGGCCTTATTTAGGCATTAAACCATGCACTCCAAATACAGGCATGGTCTCCGACATCCGTCCACCCTAACGTCACAACGAGTACATGAAGAACAGACCCTTAGGCTGCGGGAGTTTCCCTAGTCCAGGACTATTGATTTCTTCAAGGTCTCATATATTATGTATGAACCGTTATTCCTTAGGGGTTCATTCATGACGTCTTTCGCTGTCCGACTCACGTCAATACTAAACATTCCTAGGTACTCTCAGGTATAAATATACCTTCCCTAGCCCTTGTAAACTAGAGGAGACCTCGACTTCAGAGGAGCCCGTATCCCGGCCTGACGCACTGAGAAGACGCTGTCATCCCTGCACGCAGAGAGTCCAGCTTCCAGTGATCTGACTTCCCTTGCGGGGTGTTGGAGTTCGAGTCTGGCAAAGAGATTCCAACCTCTCTCATTCTTCAGGTATGGAGCTGATTAGAACCTAGAGGGACTCTTGGCATACTAGGCTTAACATACTCTTAGTATACCATAGTAAGGAATACTTCACCTACTTCATACCTCTCCCTACACCTAAGTTAGGTTAGGCACATTGGGGTAGAACTAGCTTAGCAACGCATCGTATGAGTACTCGCATTTTTAGTCTGTGTTATTTATGTAACAGCTTATATACTAAAAGATAATGCTATCGCAGTATTATTTATTTCTACTGCTCACACTGTACATTATTTATCTCGCATACTGTCTTGTGATCGTAACAGCACATTTTACTTACACCAGAAACAAGACTGTTCAATAAATCTTTTATTGAAAACGCCCGTCTATTCCTTTCTGTGTAACTTGGAGAAAACTAAGCATGCACGACTGAGCTGAGTGAAATAGTTATCTATTGTTTCCACGACTCTGGGACACGTTCTGATTCTAAAGGGAAACACAGTGGTCATGTTTTGCGGCTGCCAGAAACTACTCCCTTCTTGTTGTCAAGGAGTTTCTAGTGGCCTCTGAGCTAGCTGGCACAAGTAATTAAGTTTAATATACTCGATAGGGACATACTGACCTTAGTCCTATGTCAAACCTATAGAATATATTATTCCAATGCGCAGAGCCTATTAGGGAAATAGGAGCTACACTACACTCCAAATGCAGACCAGGCCTATTCAGCCCAGCCCTGACACACCAGGCTCTCTGGAGCCACTGCCCCTCTCCAGCCCCTGTCATCCAAACCCAGACATGCAATACACAAACCTAGCAGAGGCATAATGGATGGCTAAGCAAGAAAATACCTACTTTCTAAAAGTGGTATTTTCCAACGCAGAATGTAAAAATCACCCTCACTAAAAGATGCATTGTAACATTCTGAGTTCAGGCATATCAAACTTTATTTTCCTACCTTGTTCCCAGGGGTAGTTATGTTTATAAGATGTTCTAAACAAACTCCCCATTCTTTCCTATGGGAGCAGGTAGCCTTGCAATAGTGAAAAATGAAATTGGCAGTATTTCACTATCAGGACATGCCACACACATCAGGGTATGTCCTACCTTTCACATACAATGCACCCTGCCCACAGGGGTATCTTGGGCCTACCTCAGGGGTGACTAACATGTAAGAAAAGGGAAGGGTAGGGACTGGCAAGTGTGTGCACTTGCCAAGTCGACATGGCAGTACCAGACTGCACACAGGCCCTGCAATGGCAGGCCAGAGTTACATTTACAGGCTGCTTGTGTGGGGGGCACAATCCAGTACTGCAGCCAACTAGCAGCATTTGACTTACCGGCCCTGGCACACTCAGTGCACTTTACAAGGGACTAACAAGTAAATCAAATATGCCAATCATGGAAACACCAATCCATTAGACAATTTACAACAGGAGCACTTGCACTTTAACACTGATCAGCAGTGAGAAAGTGCGCAGAGACACTGAGCCAGCAAAAGCAGAGTCAAAACCGGGAGGTCAGAAAGCAAGAAGTCAGGGGAAACATGCCAAAAGATGCCAAGTCTAACACTTCGTATTCCTGCTCTAGGTGTTTCAAGGTCTCTTCTGTGTGTTGCATCTGTATATGGATATCTTTTAGTATTCCTGTGCTTGTGTTTATACATATTCCCTTTATAGGGTATTTAAATGCTCCCCAAAGTGTGGAGGCTTCGCTTCACGAACCCTTGTTTATGGCGAAGTAATCTATTATGGCCTCCCTAATTGTGGTCTTATAGACCGGGTCTAGTGGTGCATCTGCCCTGAATCTTGATGTGAATTGCCTAGGGGTGCATGTTGGTAGCTGCATATCAAACTTGACCGGGTTATGATTGGACAGTGTCCTTGTTAATCGTCCAACCTCGGTCACCCAGACGTTCGCTCCTGTGGTCGCCAGCCACAGGAGCGACCAGGATCCGTTTGCCAATGATGCATGGGTTCCTGCTAATCGATCTGGGTTGCGGATTCTCCAAACGTCTAACAGGTCCCGTCTCATCCATCCCTTCTCTGATAATTCAGGCCGACCTAGTGTTTTGCCCACCATGAGGGATCGGTTTGTCTTTGCTTGGGTCCAGGTGTGTGTTTAGATCCCCCCCCCATATTATTTCTGGATGTGGGAGCTGGCGTAGAGCATTTACTATGTCTGTATAAAAGTCTGGATCATCAATGTTCGGCCCGTACACGTTTACTATGGTATGAGCATGCCATGCATGCGGCCCTGGTGTATAGCGTAGTGTCACGATTCGTCTGTGACAGTGTGTGTGACCACGAACGGTGTTCCTTTTTTTAAGAGCATCAGCACCCCCCTTGCGTATGTTGAGTACCACGACGCTAGCCGTACCCCCGCCCAGTGTCCCCCGCCCTCGTCTCCCTGTGTTTCCATTGGAATGCCCTATGACCCAGTGCTTTTTTTTCCTGTTTATCGAGCCTTTAGCTTGCACAATGAGACAAGATCCCGCGATCCGACCACCAATAGAAAATGTGGCGAAGTTGAAGCTGTTCGCAGATGACACAATTCTATATTTGGCCTCAGAGGAAGATTTTATTCAGAATGCCTTTGCTAAAATCAAGTTCAGCAGAATGGAACACACGAAAAGAAACCCAGAAAAACTGTTTATATTCAAATATGGGTAATTTATAAATGATGTAATTTATAAAAAACAACTTGTTACCCATTAAAATGTTTTTCTGGGTTTCTTTTCGTGTGTTCCATTCTGCTGAAATTGTTTTTGTATAAAAGTGATAAGATAATTTAGTTAACTATACAAGAAATTTGTTACGCTTACCCGACAGAACCATTGTTTTTTCTTTATAAAATACCCAGGTTCTGAGGGGCACAGAGTCACCCCATTGTTTGTTTTGATTTGCTAAAATCAAGGCATTTACGTGTATCAGCGGTTAGAAGATTAATCATTCTAAGTCTGAAGCTTCATTGTTTAACTGGTCCTCCTCTGTTATATCATTCTGTCTATCACACTTGGCCATCCTGTTATATATTTAGGAATTTATGTTGCTTCCAGTCCTTCTGAGCTATACCGATTGAATTTTATATCTACTACGAGTAAAGCTTGCTGCTTATTACAACAGGGGCAGTCTTTAGTTTATTTACTAATGTCCTACTTAAGGTTCCACATTCCTATTTTGATAACTTTGATCGCATCTTGAGATGCTTCCTACGGCAGGAGAAAAAAACCCTAGATAAATTTAAAAGTCTTGCTATTAGATGTAGAAGATGGCGGACTGGCGCTACCTTGGATCAGAGCCTCTTTACCCGATTGGCTAAATCGTATGACCTACTCAATGGATTACTCAAGTTGCACCTATCTCCGCAAGATGCTGGGAGAAGCTGGTATTTAGATGGTGACGTTTCTGTAAATACCCAGTCTCCCTAAGTTCACTAGCTATAAGACTCCTCTTGCTTTGAGCTTTAGATTCACTAGAATTTGGCAGGAATATAAGGTACCTTGGATCCATTTGTCGTTACATCTAAAACATGCCGTGCAGATAGGCATACCAGTAGAGAAATCCGTAACTTCAAGATGGGAATAGGCTGGTTGCCCTTTGGTGGAAAATATTGTTCAAGCAGGCTTTGTGCAACCATGGGACCATCTACTTGCAAATTTCCCTAATATTACTCTTTATCTGTGGTTTAGTTATATTCAAATTAGGAGTTTCATTGGTGAGAGCCTTCAGGACTCGCCCCAACTAGCACAAGATATTCAAATAGATCTCAAGTGTTGGGGTTTTTATAATAAAATTGGTTGAAGCGCAATTTGTGCTGCAAACTTTAAAAGAATGGCATTCTTCAGTAAGTGGATGCTTTACTATATGCCAGAACGCATCTACAAGATATACCCGACAGCTTCAGCCAGCTGCTTCATATGTTCCAAACCAAAGAGAGATTGGCTCTATATGTGTATTACCTGCCCTTATCTTCACTGTTTCAGGGAGCAGATGTTTGAGATTTTAAGCCAGTAGCTGCAGATCAGCTTACATCCAGACCCAATGCGGAGCCCTGTTTGGATTATTACCACAGAGTTTAGCTATTTCTGTAAGACAGCAACAGTTTGGATTTATCGCCTTATTGGTGGCAAGATCATTAATATTGCAAAACTGGGAAAGTAGAGGGATACTGTCATTTACTTTCTGGTTTAACAAGCTTCAGCTGGTAAAATTCTAAGAAAGTCTATATGCGGCCCGCATTGGTGCTTCACAAAACTTTTTTGAGATCTGTAATTATCTGCTTGATGCAATTTATTAGCTATGCCTTACACCGCCTTTGCTGTTGTACTTTTTGATTGTTATACAAGTGTGAATTAATATATAATGAACTGAAAGGGGGGATTTAAAAAAAAAAAATCCTGCCTCAGAGGTATGTATATTTTTGTATGAATTTCTACTAGCTTGCCCACTTTTTTTGTGTTTTCGAGTAGTCAAATGTATATGAAATGACTCTACTACTTAATAAAAAAAATTTCAACAAAGAATCTACTTAGGTGCTTTCTATTCTTGGGCTCCATGTAGCTCTTTCCGTCAAGGCTATTGCTATGCCCGATGAGCTCTGCTGTCATACAAAGTGGTCCTACATATCTTCATGCACAGGGACTTCCGGCCCTGAAAAACAATTCAGGATTCAGGGGAGTTCCTACATGACACTAATTTATGCCATTCAGCCTGGAAATAGTCCTGGGCAAAGAGGTGGGACCAAGATTGACCTTTCCCTATCGCTGGGGCAGATAAACAAGATGGCACCTGTTCCCCAATGAAGCTTGGCTGAGAGAGGGTGGCTTGTATCCAAGTCAGGTGGAGACCTGACATACGAGAAACTGTGTGGTTGCAGCTAGGGTGAAAGGCGTGAGAGCACTAAGCCTGTGAAGAAGAGGTGAGTGAGCCCAATGGTAGGATGCAATGCATGAGAATATCTGAGATGGTGATGTGGCCCTTTTAAGGGAAAACAGAGTGGTGCGGTTAGTCCACTCCGGAGGACAGAACCTAGAAATGTGCCTGGAGCTGCACCACCAGAGGGTTCCTAGAACCGCAAGCCTTAGGGGTGGCTCATGGTGGCTGACAACACTTCCCGTTAGTCATCAGTTCTTGAAATGAGGATCTGCCTGCTGCAGAGGTGAAGCCTTATCTTTGGGGAATAAGAGGAGAACAAGCAGCACTCTTTTGTGGGTTTTTGAGCACTGTGTCAGACTGGTGGTCCAGGCAGCTTTGACCCTGAGGAATGGAAATTGAAGGCCACTACATAGGACAACTTGCAGTGGCAGCTCCTCCGCTATGGCGCAGGAGCGTCACCCCACTGCTTTCAAGCAGTGCGAGAAGTAGAAACATAAAATGATAATAACGGAAAGTTATTAGCATTTTATGTTTGTGCTGCTTTGCGGGTGGGTGGGACTGCTCTGCTTTCGAACCAGGGCAGGGGAGGAGTGGTGTGCCCACTCCTAGGTATGCAATGACTGTTTGGTCGGCCCTCTTGGGCTGCCCAAACCAGTCATGTGCACTTTCCACGTTCTCCATGCAGGCTGCATTACAGCCTGCGTAGAGAACATGCCCAGGCCCCCATTCCTTGGTTGAGCGTCGAACTCGGACGCTCAAAACCAATCTCAACGCTGCATTGCTGCGTTATGATTGGTCAGGGGAGCCTTGGTGTGCTTCTTTTTCCTCGAGGAGAGCAGGAGCAGAGGCGCAGGACTCAGCGGCAAGGTAAGTTAATTTTTTTTAATTCTGCGCAACCCCCACGCGAACCCCCGCGAACGCCCCCCCTCCCTGCGAGCCATGCCGGCTGCCACTGACAACGTGGTGTGCCCTCTGGCTGACGGTACCATCCCCACTTTGTTACCGAGCGCTTCTTCGGTACAAAACATTTGGCGTGTGCTATCTGGTGAAGTGAAGCAGCGGTCTATTTTGGAATAACAGCACCAATGTATATTCGTAGGAAACCTACGACGGACAAGGGACAAGTGCTGTCTGATTCTGGGTGATGGTGGCCCAGTGCCTTGAAAGAACACTACACTGTTATGAGCCCCAATGTACCTCAATATAGGCCTTGGTAGCTGCACGACCTTTTACCTACATTTGTCCTACCTTGCTCTACATAACGGTTCTGGCTCTGACCTTTTACCTAGTTTTGTTTTTTTTAACAATCTTTATTGGCATTTCAGACACCAACATGGTGTTACACATAATATACATCCTAATAGCATTATTCTGGTCTTATCTGAGTCAAATTCTCATTATAACACAATTATAATATCTGCAGTGCCTTTCAAATCATAACGTAACTCCCGCCTCCCCACCCATCCCCTTTGTGTCTTGAGTCCATTCTCTTCTCCTTCTTCTAAGCTCAATAATCTTCATCTTGAATGCAGTACATTTCATCTATCTTCAGCATTTCCTACCCCCGTTTCTTTGGTGCCCAGGGTTTTTTGTGTATTGTCCCCCACTTCCACCTCCTCGCGGGTCTGTTAGGTCTGCAATCATCGCAGACCACGCCTGAGCATTATCTTTAAGTTTTTCATCATTTCTAATTTTTTTCATACGAGCCAATTCAGCCGTCACCCATTCATTGAAATCTCTTAACCAATTAATCAGAAGTGGAGGGGTCGGGCTTAGCCATGAAATTGCCGCTCTTCTTTTTGCAAGAGCCATCCCCAGGAGTACAAATTTTCTGCTGACGTTTTTCTTTTTTGGACTGGGTATTAGGTCCAGTAGGACCGAGCTTATTTTCCTAGGGATGGCTCATCCTGTAGCCTTGTGTATTTTTTCCGGCACTCCCTCCCAGAAGGTATTCAAGCTCCGGCATGCCCATATCATATGTACGAAGTGAGCTACTGCTTCACTACATCTAGGGCAGGCATCCGATCGTTCCGGGTACATTTTACTTATTCTATACGAGGTTAAATACACTTGGTGAACTATGTTATATTGAATTAATTTAAGTTGTGCATTAGAACTTACTTCCCGCACCCCCTCATTTACCCTTGCCCAGTCCCGTTCTGTTCTGGGTTCCTCTGATTCCTCCTCCCACCTTAACTGTACCGGAAGGGCTGTGGTTGGTATGTCTTCTCAAAAAGCTTTATATTTATGGGAAATTAAGCGTCGTCCTCCAGCCATAGACAATATTGTCGTAAGCACTGCTGTACTTGGGGGGGCTCCTCCGGAAAGGAGGTCCACACCTCACGGGCCACTGCGCTATCTTCTCATATTGGAGGAATTGTCCCGCTCTCAATTCAAATGTAGTTATAGCCTCTTCCCTCGTCAGGAACCTACAGTTACTATACAAATATCCCATAGTGTGGCATCCTCCGTCTTTCCATCGTTGGACGGACATGGAGTCTGCAATTATTTTAAAGGGTCTTATAACTCACAGTGGCATGTCGGGGCCATAGGTTGCCTTCCGGACTATTCTCCTAACCGTGGCCTCCCACACTCTCGCTACGTGCCTAATTATGTATGGATATTCTTTTGGGACCGCAGCACCCATCATGTGTAACTCGGAAAGGGGAGTCCCTCCATAGGTGCCCGCCAGTAGCCTTTTTTCCCAGTTACTTTCCTCCTCCAGCCAGTGATCCGCGTGTTGTAATTGAGCCGCTATATAGTAATGGTTCATACAGGGGATCTCCAGTCCTCCATCTGTCCATCTGAGAGTTCCTAGTTTGACCCGTTTACGTTTATTGCCCCACAGCAATTCCACTAGTATCCTGTCTAACAGCATAAAAAATTACTGCGGGATTTCATCGAAGGTGGTCTGTAGGGTGTACAGGCATCTGTGTAGTATTATCATTTTTATGCTTGCCACCTTTCCAGTCAATGAAAGAGGCAGGGACTTCCAGAATCCCACGGAGGCACGAATACCTTCTATTATTCTCTGTATATTGTGCTCCAGGAATCATGAGGGTGAATGCCACAGTTGGACACCTAGATATCTTAAACCTTCTATTTTCCATGGCAGACCCACCTCTGGGTGGGCTCCTGATGGTATCTGTGTCAGTCTCCCAATTGAAATTATATTTGACTTCCCAAGGATATTACGGAGCCCGGAGAACACTCCAAACTTTTCCAGCTCATTTAAGAGTACAGGCACCGCAAGGGTTGGGCGTCTTAGGTAAACTAACATATCCGCATATAGGGAGATGACATGTATCCCCCAAAGGGATTCCCCAACCCTCCATACTCTTCCTTAGCGTTATCGCCAAGGGCTCCATTGCCGCCGCAAACAGCAGTGGGGACAGGGGACATCCCTGCCTCGTTCTGAATTTATCGAATACCGCTCCCCTGAGGCGCACACGGGCCGTCAGTTCCATGTATAACAGTTGTACCCATTAGAGAAACTCCGAACGCATCCCCATCTTCCGGAGGACCGCCCAGATGTATTCCCATTCCACCAAGTCGAAAGCCTGCTCTATGTCTAGCGTTGCCAGAGCGTAGTCTTCCGTCATTAATATCGGGGCATGCCAAACGTGTGCCAGCCTTCGCAGGTTATGAGTAGTGTTCCTCCTGGATATAAACCCTGCTTGGTCCGAATTAATCAAACGTGGCATGTGAGGTAATAACCTAGTTGCTAAACTCCCACTCAGTAATTTATTGTGTAGGTTCACGAGTGAAATTGACCTATAGGAGCCGGGCAATACTGGGTTTTTATCAGGTTTTAAAATCATGGAGACTAACGCTTCTTGCATGGATGTGGGCATTATATTTTTCTCTCTTGCCTCATTATACTTCTAACAGTTTATCGGCTAGAAGTGGCGCAAATCTATGGTAAAATTCGGCCGGGAGGCCATCACTGCCTGGGCACTTGGCGTTTTTAAGTCGGCTGATAGCGGCTAATAGTTCTTCTCTAGTTATAGGGGCTTCCAGGGCTTCTGCTTCCTCAGGGTTCAGCTGAGGTATTTCAATGTGTTCTAGATATGACTGTAACATTACTGGGGTTTTTGGGACGAGGTTTAGTATTCTCTTTGGGTGGGTCTCTATCTAGGCGCCCATCCAGGACACAATTAAATCCCCTAATAATATCACTTCCGCTCCTGGGAACAGAATTGCTACCTCCATCACTATTGTGAAAAATTCAGGACTATCAGAATTGGGGGCATGGACATTAATCAGACACATCACCTTCCCCTCCCATTTCCTGTGTATAAAAATGTATTGTCCCTCGGGGTCTGTTATATGGTGTAGGTGATTAAATGGGACCCCGGGTGCCACCCAAATAAGTGTCCCCCTTGCGAACCCGGAGATGAACGTGGCATATATGTGGCCCCTCCATCGACGGCTGACACACGGGATCGCTTCACCCCATAAATGCGTTTCCTGTAAGCAAGCAATCAACACTTTATACAGTTTCAAATAATCTAGCACCCTTCTTCTCTTCTGACAATTGGCCATGCCCCGTATGTTCCATGTGGAAGAGGTGTGGAAGTTCCAGGTGGAAGAGGTGTGGTGCAGCGGCCAGGGTGCCTGACTCCGGACCACGGGGTTCACGGTTCGATCCCCGGTGCCGGCGGCAGGTTAGCCCAGCACCATGTGACTCTGGGCAATAGCTCGCTTAATCTTCCCGAGGGCCCCCAGCGCCGGGACACCTCTCCAGATGTAGCTGTGCGCTTTACAAATGCTGGTATTTCATATTTCATTTCATGTCATAATTTTCAATTCTTGTGCCCCCATGTTTGTGTACAGTTCCTTTTAGCCATTTTTTGTCCTGTATTATTTTTGGCAGTCTCTCTTCTCCACAAACTCACTAATGCCCTCCCAAAAACGGACTCTAGTTACTTTAAACTTGGTTGTTGCATTCCCCATTGAACACTACTGCAAAACTCCAATTCCCCCCCACTGGGCATTCTTGTAAGTCTCACTCCCCCATATAGTGCAGGATATCAGTCTTCAAGTGTGCCCTAAACCACCCTCCCCCCAAACTGTAAATCTCACTTTATCTTGTCTGGAAGTTAGACAATAGGTGCTCTCCTCTCAAGAGTTCTTGGCTATAAACCTACTTGTTGGTTGCTTTGCTAGAGGCCCCGCCACCAAAGGGAATGCGAGGTTGGAACCTTCAGCTGTCTCCACGGGCGCGGACCGCTGGTTGGGGGGGATCCTCTCCCCACAACATTCATTTTTGTCAACTTTGTCTCTGCTGGGCTTACTCGTATACCATGTCCACTCTACTGCATATTATTGTCTCTCTCACCTTTCCTCCTTTATGCATCCTTTGGCTATATATCTGTACGCCCTGTGGCTGAGCCCCTTCATATCGTTTATTCAACTGGGTCCTCCAGACCACCAGGGTCATGTCCTGTGTCTTGGGTTGCGGTTTCAGATTACTGAACTGTTTCGATGTCCGAGGCCTGCAGTGTTCCGTCTGGATGGACCTGGATGCTGCGCGGACTTCCTCTTCAAGATTGTGACTACTGCCTTGGTCCCCTTCGCCGGTCTTGGTTTTTATCTCCTGTTGTTGAGGCTCTGGATGACCCTGTCAAGGGGACCAGGCAGGCACCTGGTATCCCGCTGGAGTCCAGCCAGTCACATGCTTCTGCAGCTGACTGAAAGAATAGGGGACGGCCGGCTGTCTCCACTCTCAATTTTGCAGGGAATAATAAGCTATATTTCATATTTAGATCACAAAGACGTCGTTTGACATTTAGGTACGTCTTCCTTTGTTCCTGGACTCGTTGGGTGTAGTCGGGATATATCGATATGGGATGACCTTTAAATAACAGTGGCCCTTTCGTGCGTATGGTCTGCAGGATTACATCCCTGTCCCGGTAATTGAAGAACCGGGCGATGATGGCTCTCGGCGCCGCCCTCGGGGCGGGGGGGGAGTTAGGGATCTGTGTGCTCTCTTTATGTTGAAAAACTTGGACAGTCTTTTAGGGGCTAATTCTTTCAGAATCCATTCTTCTAGGAAGAGTTCAGCCGACGGGGCTTCAGCTCGTTCTGGAAAACCCACGAATCTGAGATTGTTCCTCCTAGACCTCCCTTCGGAATCTTCCGCTTTTTCTTCCAGGTTCACTACTCTTTTCTGAAGCTCAATGACGGTGTCCCTGAGGGTAAGCAGTTCCGTTTGTAGTGCGTCTATGTTTACCTCAGTGGTAGTTACCCTGTCCGCCACCTTCCGCAGATCACAGCGTAGTAGGTTGACGTCAATGGCCACTGCATCTATTCTGTGCTCCATGTCCTCACGTGTAAACTGAATTGCCTGTAGGACATCTAGCAATGAAGGGGATTCTTTGTCATTCCGAGTGTCTCCATTGTTGCTCTCTGTCATGCTTTCCGAACGAGTCTCTGAACCTTGTGGGAGGGGCAAGCTGTAGTTATTTTATTAGCTTGCGACTTGGTGCCCTTATCCTTCACCATGGTTAAAGCGTGTAAGGGTCTTATGTGGTGTCGTCATTTTTCTGCCGTTAGCTATGAGTCTCCGGGATAAACTTGTGCGACGCCTCCTTGGCCTTTCCGCACGATAACTTTCTGATTAAGTTTCCTGCGCGGTTAATATTTCCGTGCGTAAAGCTCTTGGTTGGAGTAAGTGGTGTATATTCGACTGCTTGGGGCCGTAGGGTTTCTAACAGTTCCGTCTATGGATTGTACAGCTCGTCTATTCTCTTAGCTTCAATGCCTGTTGTACTCCTTAGCAGTTATGCACTGTATTCCTGCCCCCGTTGTTGACCCTTCTTCCATTTTCTATCTCTGCCAATGACGAATGATGCGTGATTTCAGCCCTGTTCCATGGCTTTCGGAGGATGCAAGTCTGTTAGTAATTCCTGCCTCAGTGGCCGGTCGTCCAGCCATACTATGGCGTGTTGCTCGGCTGGGTTAGTCCCCCTCTGCTTCCTTAGTATAATTTCTCCACAAGGGGCCTTACTGGGATACAGCTCGTTGATCTTCTGTCTCGGTTGAGGCCTCCTCTGTGGCACCCTGAGCCGCTCCTCCTCGTGGTGGCATATCTCCCCGATTTACAGGCCTCTTGCTTACTGCATTGTCTCGGCCTCTTCACCGGCCTCGTTCGCAGGACAGGCCACCGCCCAACACCGCAGTAGGCAGCTGCGTAGACCCCCTCTCTCTCAGGCTCTCAGCAGGATCCGCGTCAGCTGCTCCGAATTAATGCAACCCCACTGGGGCATCGCAGGGCGCCGGTTGGGCGCGTCCCCCGACTCAGTAATCTTCTGTACCTCCGTTGGTAGGCCCCAGGCTGCCTTTCTACCAGTTGTTTCCAGGCCTCATGAGCGAGGCCCAGGGACCCAGATGTTTGCCAGCCCAATCGCCGCGCCGCGGCCGCTCGAGTCAGGCGACTCAGTTCCGCCGCCTGTCCCTTGCTTTCATCCGGACACTTACCCCCTGTGTTCCTCACTAGTCGAGAGGGATCGGGCCGCCAGGCATCGGCTACGTGCAGTTTGCGGCACCCCTGCCACCCACTCTTCCAGGCCCCATCTTCTCTCAGTACCCGGGCCTCGGTGGTCTCCTCACCTTTGTGTCGTCGCCGGCTCCCCGTCTCCAGGAGCTGCTTCTGCGAGGTCGGCGAAGTCCCGCTATCTCCTTTGTGCCGCCGTTAAGAGTCCTCTCTCTTGCAGAAGTTCCGGAGTCTCCGGGCGGCTTCCTTCACATACGGGGTCTGCCATTGACGGGCTTGTCGTTTCGGCCGCTTCCCTCGCCGGAGCGCCCCTCTGGCCAGGGAATATCACCACTCCCAGATTCCTCGGGTAAGCAGAGATATTATTTATGCGTATTGCGTGGTTTAATGGTCAGGATTATAGGAGGATTTTGGCAAAGTGTACTGCTGTCGCAGGGAGCTACCGCAGAGACATCTACTCGGCCATCCCGGCAGACCACGCCCCCTGACCTTGTACCTAGTTATGTGCTAAATAAATGTTGTGTGGTTTTCTTCTAAAACTAGCCTAATTTATTATGCATGAGTATTCTTAGTATCGTATCTTAATCCCCTGCCTAGGACATGCACAGCAGGATTACCATCTTCCGTATAATAACTCTGTACAAAAGTCACTGCTATCGTCATCCTTGAACGACAGACCCACAGTACCATTACACATCTAGGTAGAGCCCCTGAGGGTACCTTTCGGGTATAAAAGAACCACATCTTCACTGGGCAGCCAGAGGAGAAGCTTCCATGCTGACACAAGACGCTGAGATTCCTGCACGCAGAAACTCCAGCACTCAGTGGTCTGACATCCTTTGCGGGGTGTCCAACTCGAGACCAAGACGGGGTCCTTCATTCTCTCCCATCAGGTAATGGGGTTGGCTCTCTCCTAGGGGATTCTTGGCTTTACACCCTACATACATGCTAGGCACATTTAGGTACACTCAGATAGGTTTAGCATTTTAGGAGAACGCATGATTATTGCCATGTATCTATATGCCTGCATATATTCACTGTTTTAGCACCATGGTAGAATTCTACCTTTTATTTACTCTGTCGGTGCTTGCAATCGTATATATCTGTTTCCGTTTATTGGTTGTTGCAGCACACGTATTTTATACTAGGATGACACTGGTTCAATAAATGCTTATTGAAAACCTCCCCATCGTTTATTCTGTGTATTTCTCTGAGACCAAGGGTTGTCAAGTTCGATAGTTGCCAGAGACTATTCGCTCCTTGGTAGAGTTGGGGGGGCTTATGGTGGCAGTGTGAGCTAGCTGGTCTAAAGGCCAACATATCCTTCGGGGGTGTCTGGAATCATTCTAGACTCCAATCCCATAGTTTGTTGTCTAAAACGTGCAGATCCTATATAGATTTATAGGAACTACACAACATGGCGCCCAACGTTGGTTTGGTTCTTATTTAACGGTCAAATCTGAGTAGTTAATTCGTGCTTTCTCAGAGACCTCTACTCACATTTACCCGGAGACGTCTGGAGTGGGGAGGGAAAATCTGCCACAGCTGAGTAGGTATATCCTGTGTAGGTTTGTTCAAGCTTGAAGGATTATAGTTCCCACCATTGAGCAGAACCTTATCTCTTTTTCTTAATACTTCCTCCCATAATGTCTAACAACGGGGATGCTGGTACAAGTGGTGCTAGTACAGAGGAAGCTGAGCAGGAAGGTGCTCTTAACATTTCAGAAAATTGACGACATGCACTTACTATGAAATTATTAGATTATGGTGTCCCATCATTGAGTGAGACCGTTACATTCGTGATTGAGGCACACAAGGCATTCAGAACAGAGGTATTCTATTCTTGGGTTAAATTACCACCTGCAGATGCGCACACACATTTGTTTCATACTTATATTCCAGATGAACCACCTGAAGAATATTCTCCATACGAGGACATAGAAGTCCTGTTAACTTACCAAGAGCATATAAATTGGTTTAAAGGCGCCCTCCCCATACCACATATAAAGTGAGATTTGGTCTGTTCAGCCGAGATGAAGCGACTTGGCTGGTCCTAGCTGCTTACACACCGCATCCAGAGATTGATACATTGCCAGCAGCAGACTTTCGGCCACTTCACAAAGAAATAATAAAACTATACAGAAATCTCACACAGTTTGTAATGTAAACACTTCAAATTCAACCTACAAAGGTAACTCAAGCTGGTCAACTTCTAGGGATTGCAACGAAAATCACCCCACAAACGCTGAATGCGATTATGGGAAGAATTCCCACCAAACGTGAGCAAATGCCATTCTGCATAGCATAGAAAATAGCACAGCTTGAGGCAGTTTTTCCACACACAGGCCTGCAGGAAAAACACAGAATACTTACAATTTGCTTTCCAATGGGGATAGCTCCCCCAATAGAGGATTGTACCACTTGGGGTACAGTTTTTGCTGCCGTTTATACCCGAACACATGGTAGCCCCTCAATAGCAGTCATACCAGAAGTATTGAAACAAATACAGAACGAGTAGGGGGCAGAACCTGCCCTGGACTTGGGGATGAAATTGATAGGCAATTTTGCCTAGTTATCAACAATTATGTTAGCCAACATAAAAGGGAAGGCAGCAGCGGTGGCTATACGCCAACGCCTGAGGGAATGCACTCCTGCACAACAGGACAGTGACTTACCTAAAATTATCGAAGATACCTATGCTTCACTGGGTAGAGATAATTTGGGAGCTAGACCAGTGAAACCACAATTAATGGGTAATCCTGAAAAGGATAACTCAAAGCAAGCACCCGATTCTACTAAGAAGAAATGGGACAATAAACAATAAAAAACAAGCAGAATGCATCACAATCACGGGGTGGGTCTCCTCAACAGGAGCCCTCTGACAGGAAATATAACCTTAGAAGCTGTGACAATATTTAAAAACTTGACAGGTATCAGGATACTGATAGACGTTCCTCTCGTTCCTTTCAGGGTTCATCCAAAAACTCCGAGAGGGAAGGACGGTCAGAACGCAGATCAGAAGAGTGAGTCAAGCCAAGAGACACACTTCGCACTTCAGACTATATTATCAAACTAGAAGATAAACCAAAATCTAAACCCTCAATTTAAAAAGAAGAGGGTAGCTAAGCCTTAAAATAGGAAATGCCCAGGCTACTGAGGACTCAACTACTGAATGGGAATAAGCTCTGATGATGCAAGACCACGCTTCAGAAGTAACAATAGCTCCCCAGAACCTGATGGAATTTCTGGTGACAGCAGCGTTGAATAAACATATCATGGTGGAAACACCTGATACCAGGGTAAGTGTCCCACATCAGTTATATGAAATAACATTCCAAACGGAGGGGGGCATACCCAGGAAAGTGAAAGGTCTCTTTTGGGAGAATCTGACATATGGATACAATATCCTTTTGGCTGAAAAAGGTTGGCCACCTGAATTCGTTATGGACTGCCCAAAAGGAGAAGCCGTAATATTATCAGCCTTCTCCGACCTCGTTCCAGAATCACTTAAACATTCATACTCGCAGGAGTGGGCGGTAGCACTAGCTCCTGCATTATATCGCAATCATGTAGGGTGGGATACTGAGTCACCTCACCATGAAATCCCAGTTAGAACTACTCCAACTGCACAGAGGCAGTACCCAATAAAACATTACGCAAAGAAATGAGTCAGAGAGATCTTAGATCAACTTGAATACCAAGGTGTGATTGAAAATTGCACCTCTTCCATGAATAATCCTTTGTTTCCCGTAATGAAACCCGACAATTCATACCGTCTAGTTTTAGACTACAGGCAGTTAAACAAATGCACAAAAAGATTTGCAGTACAAAATGCACACAGTGCTGCATTTATGAATAACATTGTGCAGAAAAATACAAAACACTAGATATCTCAAATGGATTCTTTTGCCAAACTATAGTGCCTGAAAGCAGATATTTGACAGCATTTTCAGCACTTAGCTCTCAGCGCCAATTCTATAGACTGCCCCAAGGGTATAAGAATAGCCCCGGGTTGTTCTCAGTTGTTCTCAGCAAGAGTATCAGAGTTACTTCAAAATTGTGATGAGGAGGCATTGTCCCATGTAGAAGACATTTATCTGACGGACGATGAATTATTTGATCACTTGCACGGGGTGAACAGCATAATTCTGGGGTTCGCCTCTGAGGGCTACAAATCTAACTTTAAAAAATCAAAAATTGCCCACCTCAATGTCCTATTTTTAGGATATGAGCTCTCAAGTGAAGGAAAAAGCCTAACAGCTAATTTTTTTTAGAAAAATGTGCTCTGCTCCAACCTCCAAATACTCTGAAAAACTTACAATCCATTTTAGGATTCCTAAGTTTTGGCAGAACATACATTTTGGTTTACGCACAAAAGGTAAAACCTTTCTACGATTTATGTAGACCTGTTTTTTCAGTTCGACATCGGACACAGGAACACACAGAAATACTCCATTCCTTACAAGCTGATATGATAGTTTCCAAACACTTACATACACGTGTAAACACTACAAACTTGGTGATCGGTGTAGTCGCAGGACAATCTTGGTACACCTACCTCACCTTCAATGAAGGCGAAACAGTACCTATTGCATACAAATCTCATTTGTATTCAAACGCTGAAATGCGCGTTGCATCAACAGAAAAAATACTGACAGCAGTACAGTCTGCTGTAGTGAGAGAAAGAGCACTAGCTAAAGGGAAACGGATAATTGCCGTGACCCCAGTACCAACCTTAGAGGCTGTTACAAAAGCAAGCGTTCCAAACGCAAAAGCATTGCATCCGCGATGGATGCAATGGGCTAATTCTCTCATTGCAACAGATGTAGATTACAAATTTGACTCTACATTAAAAACTCAAGCATTTCTGCAATACGAACAAGAATAGCCTCTCCCAAATGAAATAATACCTCTAGATCAGTATGAATACATCATTTACACTGACGGATCTGCCTAGCCTGCCGTAAGTAGTAAACAGCAATACAACGTTGTGAGAAAGTGCCCTCTTTCTGCATGGTTGCCCCCACTTTTTGCTGAATTGCTGATGTGCTTTGACTGAGTGTGCCCTGGGCTCCTGCTAATCAGGTACCCAGGGCCTATGTTCTTCCTAAAACTGCATTGAAGCCTAAACCCAATTGGCATCTCTGGCCACAGGTCAGCCCCTGGTAAATGGTACCACAGGTACCCAGTGCACTGTGACCAGAGAAGGCCTCTAAGGGCTGCAGCACTTATTGTGCCACCCTTAGAGGCCCTGTACCATTACACTCACACACTGCCTTTGCAGGCTGCGTGTTTTGGTGCAGAACAAAGTGAAGAGTCGACATGGCACACATCTCTGTGTGCCATGCCTACAACCCACTGCCCTGGCATAGATCAGTCACCCCTCTAGCTGGGTGCACCATACCAGTGGTGAGGGTACAGGTGCATGAGCCCTGTACCCCTACAGTGTCTAAGTCCATTCTTAGACATTGTAAGTGCAGTGCTGCCATTAAGATTATATGGTGCTGGGAGTTTGTCATTACGAACTCCACAGCACCATAATGGCTACCCTGAAAATTGAGAAGTTTGGTATCAAACTTCTCAGCACATTAAACACACACTGATGCCAGTGTGGGATTTAATGAAAAATGCACACAGAGGGCATCTTAGAGATGCCCCCTGAAAACTAACCTACCACTAGTGTCCAGGCTGAGTGGCTGCTTTCAGCTGCCACCACCAGTCATGTTTCTGGACCCCTGGGTCGAGAGCCTGCTGCTCTCTGGGGCCTGAAACAATGCACATCCTGGGACGAGGTGCCAAGCCTCCTCCCCCAGGAGAGGCAGGGTTCAAGAAGGGGAAGCTTCAAAGGCTTTCCGCCTTTGTGAGCTTCCCCAGGCCACTTGCTGCTTTCAGCAACTGGTCCCCACTGGTTCTGACCCCCACTTTGGGCGGGAGAACCGGCGGGAAAAACAAGTGAGGAAGAGAGGTGTGCCCACCTCTGCCAACTCCACCCCTCAGTTGGAGGAGGCGAGGTGAAGCATAACTCTTAGTCCCCGCCATCTTGCAGATGGGGGGACTCAGCCAACCAGGGACAGGCTCATGCCCCCCTCCCACTTGAGGGTGGCATAATAGGGGGTGTACCCACCCCAGGGAAGGGACCCATTGGTCCCTACCCTTTAGCTACCTGTAACGCCCCTAAATCTAGTATTTAGGGGCACCCCTGAACCTTGCTTCCTCAGACAAGAAAAAACTACAGGAGAAGAAGAAGGACCGAACAGCCGTGCAGCAGCTAACAAGAGGCTAGACGCCCACTGACTTGGCCCCAGCCCTACCGGCCTGTCTCCACCTCGAACCTGCTCATGCGAAATCCCGGTGTGTCCTGCAGACAGCAACCTCGAAAACCCCGGAGGACCTGCCTGCCTTTAACCCCAAAGACTGTGTCTCCCGTGAACACCGGATTTGTTCATCTGCAACCTCTGGTTCCGGCCGGACACCGCGGATCCGCCCCACTATGCACCCGCTGTCCACGGCCTGATCTCAAGTGGGCAAACAACACGAGGAGGTCTCCCCGGGGATCCTGACCCGAGATCCGGTGACCCCTGACCTGCCTCAAGCCTCCAGCCGACGCCTGCAGCCTAAATCCGGAAGGTCCCCCCAACCCCAACCAGGAGCTGGTAAGAAGATCTGACCCCAAAAGGCACCCCTGCACTCAACGCCCCACGGCCTTAGGGGGCCAAACCGACGGTGCCTAACCAACCCCTAACTTCCTAACTTACTTCTCAAAGTGGTGGTCGCACCCAGAAGACCTTCGTCCCCAAGCCTGCAGTGCCTTTGCAAACCGGAGGTTCCCTATTGCAAACAACAGGGCGCCTGATGTCGAAACAGCACCCTGCACCCGGCCGCCCTAGTGCCGCTGAGGGTGCACCTTTGGTGCTACTTTATTTCCCCATTTGCCCTGAGCTGAAGTCCAAGAGCTTTGCTCCCACAACCAAGTGGCCTGCTCGTCAGCAGCCACCAACCGGAGGTCCCCTATCCCCCATTGGATAATATTGGGCTTCAGCACTCTGCACCCGGCCGCCCTAGTGCCGCTGAGGGTGTAACTAGAGTGCATCCTTGACCCTGGGGGACCCCTGAGTCTGTCCCCAGAACCTCAACTCCCGCTACCAAATACTTACCTCAAAACCGATAACACTATTTTCCTCCATAGGATAACATTGACTGTTTTTCTTGGAAAAGTTTCTAAGTGTTGAGTTTGAAAACCTAAAGAAATTCTTTAAAATTGTACTATTTAACCAAAACGATTTTACTTACCTGTTTACAGGAAATGTCCCAGAGTAGTATCCAGGTATACTACTCTGAGTAAGAAAAGTAATCTAAAAGTAACTTACCTGGTATTTTACTGAAAAGCCCATTCAAGTCTGTGTACTGTATTTACAAAGTATTGCATTTCTCTGCAACCATACCATAAGTCACAACAAAGTGCATATACAATTATGATTCAAACTGTTTACAAACTGCATTACTACTGTAAAGTTTTTATTGCTTACCTGTGCCAGGCTTGCTTGGTTCTAGAAAATAAAATAACTAAAAGAATATTTTTATACAGAAACAATTGGTCTGTAGTTCAGTCTTTGAGTGTGTGAATTCATTTGCTGACTGAGTGTGTACAACAAATGCTTAACACAGTCCTCTGATACTGCCTTACTGCTCGACCACACTACCACAAATAGAGAGAGAGGTGCTATCTAACTTTACCTCTGCCTACCTTTGGGGTTCCACTGGACTCTGTGCACACTATACCTCACTTTGGTATAGTATATACAGAGCCAGCTTCCTACAAACGTGGCATGTGCCATTGTAAAGGGACGTATGCAGGGCGTCAAGTTACGTCCTAGCAATACGCAGACACAGTCTCTAGGAGTTTGCACAGCACAGCTGGCAGAACTAAAAGCCCTGATACTGGCACTAAAAAATACAGATCGAGAATTCCCCACACTCATTGTGTGCGATTAGTTTTACTGTGTCCAGTCATACAACAAATATCTTCACTATTGCGTCCAGAATGGTTTTAGAGACTCCAAAGGTTGCACAACAAAGGTGGCAGAGCTGAAAAAAGGCTTCCCACCGGCTCATGTAATTCTCACATTGAGTCATCAGCGTGTTGGCATACACGTTGAAGGGAATTCACTGCTGATAAAGCTGCCAAGGCGACAGTGGGAAATGCTGCAGTTGCTGCAATCACTCGTTCTAGTACGAGAATAGTAGGACATAATGATAGCTGTGAACACTACGCACAACAACAGCTCAGCCTTGCCAAACGGTTTTCCACTCAAGTACTCCTAGAAGTTAGATGCGCAAAATATTGCGTATGCTCAAATTCCATAGAGTAATACCAAACATGGATCGCAGATTAGGTTTAATTCTAGCTGCAGGCGAGGGTCTGGGTTCAGCACATGCAGGTATTACTGCAGCGGTTTCACTACTGAAACAACGTTATTGGTGGCCAGGTCTTACCAAGCAGACCAAAGGTTTTGTCCTTAAGTGCGACATCTCTCAGCAGATGAAAGGTTCCACCGTAGCACGTCCACCACAAACACCACTACTGATATCAGACAGACCTCTCGCATGTGTCTATTTGGACCATTGAGGTCCCATACCAACCTGAAGGGGCTTACAGGTACATCCTGGTGGCAGTGGATTCATGCTCTAGATTCCTGTGGGTTTGGCACTAGCGCTCGGCTGACGCTCTAACTGTTATAAAGGATTTGCGAGTCTTTATAGGGACATTCGCAATTAGCACATTACATTCTTACCGTGTCCCTGGTTTTAGGTCTTGGGCTTACAAAGAAGCCATGGGAAGTTTGGGTGTGGTCTTGCGTTACTCCTCTCTGTATCATCCCGAGGAAAATTGGATTGTTTAGAGGAAAAACTGGGACTTAAAGCAATCCATAATAGCAAGGGTACTAGGCTCGGGTGGCAGTTGGGTCAATCACCTATATTGGGTCCAGAGGGCACTTATTAACATGCCAAGAAGTTCCCTAGGAGGCCGTACTCCATATGAGGTCCTGTTTGGGACTAGAATGTGGGTACCCGACCTCGATTGTGGCAGCGCAGAGGCGGATGAAAAGCATTTGACCTCAATGATCGTTCGGCTGTTTTACAGGAACTCAATGAATTGCAGGCATTACAAAGCAACGCCCAAGTAAAACGCACTGCCACTGGGGAAGTGAAAGCTGTTTCGGCAAGAGCTGCCTGGGTCCCGAAGAGTGGTGACCTGGTCAGAGAAAAGATTGTGGACAAAAAAGAATTTGGGCCATCTTACAGAGCTAATCACAACTAGGAGCCAAGGGGGAGAAAAACAGCGAGGAGCCAAGAGGGAGAAAAACAGAACAGGTCGCCCCCCACTCACAGACTTCAATACAATCAAAGACCTGCTCTGTTAGTAGTCTGGACTCCTATAGACGTCCACATATATTTTCTCAGGCACAAAATATTGTGTGCCGCAACAGTGGATCAATATCTCCCATCTGCCATCAAGTGTCTAAAATCACTATGTTTGAACCGCATGTGTTGTACTGTATCTACAAACTGTAACCCCCCTCAAACATCACCAAGAAGAGGAGTGAAAAAGGGGAAGTGAAAAGTGGGAACAAAGAAGGCAGTGCCTCACGGGAGTAACACCATGGGAGTTTACAGACTGATACTCGCCTGTATCCTCAGGTTCTCATCATTAGCAACTGCCAACTTTTGCAACAAAATAAAGAGTGAGGAGAAAAGAAAAGTGCAAAGACTGTGTATGTTCGTGCACAATGCATAAACCCTGTATAGGAAACCGGGGTCTAGCATTAGAACAACCGGTGTACCTAAATCTAAAACCGAGCTAGACAACCACTAGCTGAACTACTTTATTTCTTAGCTGTGTGTCTGCTCCATTAAAACCAACATGTTTCATTGCCCATAGAAATTTGCGGCAACTTCATCAGGGTAGGGTCAGCGTCCTCACTGCACCACTTTCCTCTGTTTATCAAACCTACAAAAGACAGAGAACGTACAACACATTTCAACAACACATATATCAGCACAGGCATCGCGCTAAAAACAAGAGAGAAACTCCTGTAACACATGTAGCACACTAAAAACCAAAGCGTGTATTTGTGGTGCTACTAGTGGGGAATATCGACAACGCATCCGATATATTTACCGAGAGGTTGCCGATCTTCGGCATACCTGCAACCTCATGAAAATGCTTCTAACCCTGTGTGTGTGTACTAGTCCACAGACACAGCATCCGGCTCAGTCACTGCTCTCAGTCAGTCTGTATGGGAGAAAAGACAAGATGTTTCAAATATTCTCCCGGGTCCTTTAAACACCCGTATTGAACTCCAGTGGCGATGGGAAAATAAAACGCTCCCCTCTGTAGCAAGCGGGACACATGAATATACCTCCCTGACGCCTAGACCGCTTTCCTCGCAAACCACTCTACTTGCTACCACCCTTGATGCATTTCGGTGTGCAGCTATACTAAAAAAGTCGGTACCCCTCCTACTAAGTGGCGGTTCTTCAACCTTGAGGCTACCACACTCCCGGGGGTTTGGTGATATACCGGAGGAAAATTCCTCCATCAATCAAATTTTCGCATCTTACCGGGACTCCTCGGGTTACCAGCCACCGCTCAGCACCTCATCGTGTTCCTCTCACTGTAGTGTATTTATAGGGCTACGCACGCTGGCTCAGGCTAATTGGACCCGCCCTGCCTTCGGTCCTTGCAGATGACTCCTACTTTTGTCAGTAAACACGGCGGCCATTTTGAAATGTCTCTCGCCGGCTGCTATGAACCCAATAAAATCTACTCTTGGTAGATTACACGTTACGAAATGTGTATATGACTCATGGGTAGTTGTTAATTGCCATGGTACATTCCACACTCCTTTTGTCGAATATCAATTTTCAAAAAAAATAATTTTTCAAAAAAGTTTTAGGAAAATATTTTCTAAATATTTGGTACAACTACTCAAATCTGTATCACCTCCCCTTGAGTAAAAAACTACACTCTTCAACTCTAGTGAAGCCATTAAGGATTTACTGAGGTGTCTGCTCAAATAATACAAACCCTCAGCCCTAATGTGTTATTGTTCACAAATATTCAGCCATCAACAGTGCAATATATATTCTCAGGCTACCTCCATTTAGAAGGGTACCACTTTGTTCCATTCAATAGAATCGTTGAGCCCATTACGGTCTGCCCCCTCTTGGTATATCCAACGAGCTTCTTTGGAGGCCAATCTGCTCTCCATGTTCTGCTGATCACCTAGAACCTTTTCTAGTACCACCCATCGTATGTCCCTGTATTTATGTTTCAGGGTGACATAATGTTGAACAAATTTCGTCGTGAGTTTGCCCGCTTTTAGCGTGCTCACATGCTCCTGCATTCTAACTTTGACCTTACGGGTCGTGAGGCCAATATAGTGTAGGTCACATGGACATGTGATTCTGTATATAACATTAGCCGTGTTACAATTACTGAACCTATTCAAATGCCATGTTTTTCCATTTGCGCATGTGACACTCTTGGTAGCCGTTGTCAATTCACAGACCGAACAGCCCCCACAGGGGTAATGTCCCGGAGATACTGCAGGTTCCCTAGATTCCTGCACAGGACGTGTATGAACAAGGCGGTCACGTAGGTTAGAGGACCGTTTAAATGCGAATCTGGGTGGAGGCATTTTCATAGAGGCAGTACTGAGTAAATGCCAGTGTCTTCTTATGATCTGTCTGATCTTGGTCGAACAGGGCCCAAACGTAGTGACCACTGGGATACATTCACTTTTGACCTTATTTGTCCTTTCCAGGAGGGCATCTCTAGGTGTATTTAACGCTCTCTTCCTGGCCTGTTTTATAACTTTTTTGGGGTATGCACGATCTTCCAGTCTGTTGGACAGTTCTTCCGTTTGTTCAAGATAGCTCTGTGTGGACGTACAATTTCTGCGATAACGCAGAAATTGCCCCACCGGCAGATTGTCTCGCAGAGCCCTCGGGTGATAAGATCTATAATGAAGGAGTGAGTTCTTATTAGTGGGCTTCTAGATGTACACAGGTCTGGAGTTTGTTATCATTCGCCTGTATATCTAAATCCAGATATGTGGCTGTGTTTTTATTCACTGTCCAAGTGAATTTGAGACATTCGTCCAGAGTATTGAGCCAGTTAAGGAACTGCTGTAACTCCTCTTCTGTCCCAGTCCAAATACATAAGACATCATCAATAAATCTCTTCCAGAGAACAATGTTCCTCTGGAAGGGATTGATGGAATGATTGATGTAGTTGGATTCAAACTGGCCTACATAAATGAAGGCCAGACTGGGGGCAAAAGTAGCCCCCATTGAAGTCCCGGACGTCTGGAGATATAGTTGGTCTTTATATGCAAAAAAATTGCGTGTTCGTGCTATCTCAGTACATTGTAGCACACATGTCTGGGGTGTATCATAAAACCATTCACAATCCCCCAAGGCGCGAGCTGCCGCCACCAGCGTCGCTTCCTGGGGGATGTTGGTGTATAGTGACTCAATGTCGATGGTAACCAGAAACTGATGGTCAGGATCATACACCACATTGTCTAAATATCTTAAGATATCAGTGGTATCTTGTATGTAGGATGGTTGCGTGATAACACACACTCTCAAAAAGAAATCCGCAAACTGGGATAACGGTTCGAGCAAAGATTGAATGCCCGATACAATCGGACGCCCAGGAGGTGGACGCTGGGGCTTATGGATTTTAGGCACGATGTAAAAAGCAGGGATCCTGGGTTTGGTATTAATCAAGAAATCGGCCTCCTTAGTAGTTAGCCATTTCTTCTCCCTAGCTTCAGACACCACCTTGGATATTATACTCTGTAGTTCTTTAGTCGGATCCCTCATCAAGGGTTTGTAATGCTGCCGAACTCCCAATAATCTGGTCACCTCAGCTTCATAATCACATGTGTTCATCACCACCACCGCCCCGCCCTTATCGGCCGGTTTGATGGTGATGGACATATTGCTCTGTAGTGATTTCACAGCTTGCCAATCTTTATTGCTCATATTACTGTGAGCTATATTTTTCAAGTTGGATTCAAGGTCAATGATATCTTTTATAACCTTTTGTTCAAAGACCTGGACCTCCGGGCCTACTTGATTATTCAATGGGCAGAACTGCGATGGACGTTGCAGATTAGACGCGTATATCGATGGTGGTTCTTGTTCTTTTCCCTCCAAAAATGTTTGCAGCTTAATTTTTCTCATCAAGCCATTAAACTCACCTCTGAGTTTGAAACTATCGTGTTTAGGTGTTGGAACATAACCAAGGCCCTTATTCAGGACCCGGTTCTCATCCTCAGTGAGTATGTGATCCGACAGATTGACCACTATATTTTGATTCTTGTTTATGTCTGCTACAGGGGGGTTCTGCCCCGAGTGCGGGTAATTCTTGGAGAAAACATTTGCCATGTTGTGTTCAAATTTTGCCGTGCTCTTCCCCTGCCCCTGCCTCTGTGATTGGCCCCTCTTTGGTCTGTGGGGTGCTGTCCTAAAAAAGCCCGGAATAAAGCTCCTAAGTCTTGGTCAGTTCTTTCTTGTGGATGAAATCTCACCCGTGGGTTACTGGTAGTCTGTTGCCCAGAATACTCGTCTTCCTCACTGCTCGTGTTGTCAAATGTCCAGTTATTCGGTGTTCTCCTGCCCTGACGTCGCCCACCCCTGGGGGCCTGCTGTGGTTTGACTTGGTCAGGACCTGGTTGATAATATTGGTCCTCCACGTACGGGAAAGCCCACTCGTGACTAAATCTGTCTAAGTTCCTTTTTAACCCCTTAAGTTTCTGATTGACCATATAGGTTTGATATTCCCCAATATCAATTTGAATTTTAGCCAACTGCTCTTTCGTATCCACAATCGTAGTATCAGCCTTAATAATTATCTCAAGATCTAATATCTCTTTCAGAAGTTCTTCACTAAGTCTCTTAGCTGTATTAATAATGAGGATAAGCCAGTCCTGGGTGCACTTATTAGCTATATAACTCCAGTCCACCCGGAACCTCTTATCCTCAAAAAAGATCTTAGGCTCTAATCGAACTAGGAGACTAGCTGGTGCTGCGCCTGCACGGAGATATTCAGTCATTAACGCTCCATGCAGCGCTATTCTTATTTGGCGCTTCCTAATACTCGTGAGCTTGTCCCATTCATCACGGGCTGTAGCTGTTCCACTCAATGGTGCATTGTGCAAAAGTGGTGGCCCCGATAGAATGGAGGCTATATGATCTTCAGTAAATGCCAAACAGAAATTTGCCATATCACACACCCCTATATATCAAATGGATGTCGAAATTCCCACACATAAGAAGATGCCGCCTGAGATATGTGAATTTAAAAACTGGGGATTCAGAAGGACATCCCTGTGTATATTTACTACTAACAGAGCAGGTCTTTGATTGTATTGAAGTCTGTGAGTGGGGGGCGACCTGTTCTGTTTTTCTCCCCCTTGGCTCCTAGTTGTGATTAGTATTGTGAACGGCAGAGTAGCCGTGAGAGCCCCGTCATAAATATATACAGGGATGTCCTTCTGAATCCCCAGTTTTTAAATTCACATATCTCAGGCGGCATCTTCTTATGTGTGGGAATTTCGACATCCATTTGATATATAGGGGTGTGTGATATGGCAAATTTCTGTTTGGCATTTACTGAAGATCATATAGCCTCCATTCTATCGGGGCCACCACTTTTGCACAATGCACCATTCAGTGGAACAGCTACAGCCCGTGATGAATGGGACAAGCTCACGAGTATTAGGAAGCGCCAAATAAGAATAGCGCTGCATGGAGCGTTAATGACCGAATATCTCCGTGCAGGCGCAGCACCAGCTGGTCTCCTAGTTCGATTAGAGCCTAAGATCTTTTTTGAGGATAAGAGGTTCCGGGTGGACTGGAGTTATATAGCTAATAAGTGCACCCGGGACTGGCTTATCCTCATTATTAATACAGCTAAGAGACTTAGTGAAGAACTTCTGAAAGAGATATTAGATCTTGAGATAATTATTAAGGCTGATACTACGATTGTGGATACGAAAGAGCAGTTAGCTAAAATTCAAATTGATATTGGGGAATATCAAACCTATATGGTCAATCAGAAACTTAAGGGGTTAAAAAGGAACTTAGACAGATTTAGTCACGAGTGGGCTTTCCCGTACGTGGAGGACCAATATTATCAACCAGGTCCTGACCAAGTCAAACCACAGCAGGCCCCCAGGGGTGGGCGACGTCAGGGCAGGAGAACACCGAATAACTGGACATTTGACAACACGAGCAGTGAGGAAGACGAGTATTCTGGGCAACAGACTACCAGTAACCCACGGGTGAGATTTCATCCACAAGAAAGAACTGACCAAGACTTAGGAGCTTTATTCCGGGCTTTTTAGGACAGCACCCCACAGACCAAAGAGGGGCCAATCACAGAGGCAGGGGCAGGGGAAGAGCACGGCAAAATTTGAACACAACATGGCAAATGTTTTCTCCAAGAATTACCCGCAGTCGGGCAGAACCCCTGTAGCAGACATAAACAAGAATCAAAATATAGTAGTCAATCTGTCGGATCACATACTCACTGAGGATGAGAACCGGGTCCTGAATAAGGGCCTTGGTTATGTTCCAACACCTAAACACGATAGTTTCAAACTCAGAGGTGAGTTTAATGGCTTGATGAGAAAAATTAAGCTGCAAACATTTTTTGAGGGAAAAGAACAAGAACCACCATCGATATACGCGTCTAATCTGCGACGTCCATCGCAGTTCTGCCCATTGAATAATCAAGTAGGCCCGGAGGTCCAGGTCTTTGAACAAAAGGTTATAAAAGATATCATTGACCTTGAATCCAACTTGAAAAATATAGCTCACAGTAATATGAGCAATAAAGATTGGCAAGCTGTGAAATCACTACAGAGCAATATGTCCATCACCATCAAACCGGCCGATAAGGGCGGGGCGGTGGTGGTGATGAACACATGTGATTATGAAGCTGAGGTGACCAGATTATTGGGAGTTCGGCAGCATTACAAACCCTTGATGAGGGATCCGACTAAAGAACTACAGAGTATAATATCCAAGGTGGTGTCTGAAGCTAGGGAGAAGAAATGGCTAACTACTAAGGAGGCCGATTTCTTGATTAATACCAAACCCAGGATCCCTGCTTTTTACATCGTGCCTAAAATCCATAAGCCCCAGCGTCCACCTCCTGGGCGTCCGATTGTATCGGGCATTCAATCTTTGCTCGAACCGTTATCCCAGTTTGCGGATTTCTTTTTGAGAGAGTGTGTTATCACGCAACCATCCTACATACAAGATACCACTGATATCTTAAGATATTTAGACAATGTGGTGTATGATCCTGACCATCAGTTTCTGGTTACCATCGACATTGAGTCACTATACACCAACATCCCCCAGGAAGCGACGCTGGTGGCGGCAGCTCGCGCCTTGGGGGAATGTGAATGGTTTTATGATACACCCCAGACATGTGTGCTACAATGTATTGAGATAGCACTAACACGCAATTTTTTGCATATAAAGACCAACTATATCTCCAGACGTCCGGGACTTCAATGGGGGCTACTTTTGCCCCCAGTCTGGCCTGCATTTATGTAGGCCAGTTTGAATCCAACTACATCAATCATTCCATCAATCCCTTCCAGAGGAACATTGTCCTCTGGAAGAGATTTATTGATGATGTCTTATGTATTTGGACTGGGACAGAAGAGGAGTTACAGCAGTTCCTTAACTGGCTCAATACTCTGGACGAATGTCTCAAATTCACTTGGACAGTGAATAAAAACACAGCCACATATCTGGATTTAGATATACAGGCGAATGATAACAAACTCCAGACCTGTGTACATCTAAAGCCCACTAATAAGAACTCACTCCTTCATTATAGATCTTATCACCCGAGGGCTCTGCGAGACAATCTGCCGGTGGGGCAATTTCTGCGTTATCGCAGAAATTGTACGTCCACACAGAGCTATCTTGAACAAACGGAAGAACTGTCCAACAGACTGGAAGATCGTGCATACCCCAAAAAAGTTATAAAACAGGCCAGGAAGAGAGCGTTAAATACACCTAGAGATGCCCTCCTGGAAAGGACAAATAAGGTCAAAAGTGAATGTATCCCAGTGGTCACTACGTTTGGGCCCTGTTCGACCAAGATCAGACAGATCATAAGAAGACACTGGCATTTACTCAGTACTGCCTCTATGAAAATGCCTCCACCCAGATTCGCATTTAAACGGTCCTCTAACCTGCGTGACCGCCTTGTTCATACACGTCCTGTGCAGGAATCTAGGGAACCTGCAGTATCTCCGGGACATTACCCCTGTGGGGGCTGTTCGGTCTGTGAATTGACAACGGCTACCAAGAGTGTCACATGCGCAAATGGAAAAACATGGCATTTGAATAGGTTCAGTAATTGTAACACGGCTAATGTTATATACAGAATCACATGTCCATGTGACCTACACTATATTGGCCTCACGACCCGTAAGGTCAAAGTTAGAATGCAGGAGCATGTGAGCACGCTAAAAGCGGGCAAACTCACGACGAAATTTGTTCAACATTATGTCACCCTGAAACATAAATACAGGGACATACGATGGGTGGTACTAGAAAAGGTTCTAGGTGATCAGCAGAACATGGAGAGCAGATTGGCCTCCAAAGAAGCTCGTTGGATATACCAAGAGGGGGCAGACCGTAATGGGCTCAACGATTCTATTGAATGGAACAAAGTGGTACCCTTCTAAATGGAGGTAGCCTGAGAATATATATTGCACTGTTGATGGCTGAATATATGTGAACAATAACACATTAGGGCTGAGGGTTTGTATTATTTGAGCAGACACCTCAGTAAATCCTTAATGGCTTCACTAGAGTTGAAGAGTGTAGTTTTTTACTCAAGGGGGAGGTGATACAGATTTGAGTAGTTGTACCAAATATTTAGAAAATATTTTCCTAAAACTTTTTTGAAAAATTATTTTTTTGAAAATTGATATTCGACAAAAGGAGTGTGGAATGTACCATGGCAATTAACAACTACCCATGAGTCATATACACATTTCGTAATGTGTAAACTACCAAGAGTAGATTTTATTGGGTTCATAGCAGCCGGCGAGAGACATTTCAAAATGGCCGCCGTGTTTACTGACAAAAGTAGGAGTCATCTGCAAGGACCGAAGGCAGGCCGGGTCCAATTAGCCTGAGCCAGCGTGCGTAGCCCTATAAATACACTACAGTGAGAGGAACACGATGAGGTGCTGAGCGTGGCTGGTAACCCGAGGAGTCTCGGTAAGATGCGAAAATTTGATTGATGGAGGAATTTTCCTCCGGTATATCACCAAACCCCCGGGAGTGTGGTAGCCTCAAGGTTGAAGAACCGCCACTTAGTAGGAGGGGTACCGACTTTTTTAGTATAGCTGCACACCGAAATGCATCAAGGGTGGTAGCAAGTAGAGTGGTTTGCGAGGAAAGCGGTCTTGGCATATAGAGTAGGCATCAGGGAGGTATATTCATGTGTCCCGCTTGCTACAGAGGGGAGCGTTTTACTTTCCCATCGCCACTGGAGTTCAATACGGGTGTCTTAAAGGACCCGGGAGAATATTTGAAACATCTTGTCTTTTCTCCCATACAGACTGACTGAGAGCAGTGACTGAGCCGGATGCTGTGTCTGTGGACTAGTACACACACACAGGGTTAGAAGCATTTTCATGAGGTTGCAGGTATGCCGAAGATCGGCAACCTCTCGGTAAATATATCGGATGCGTTGTCGATATTCCCCACTAGTAGCACCACAAATACACGCTTTGGTTTTTAGTGTGCTACATGTGTTACAGGAGTTTCTCTCTTGTTTTTAGCGCGATGCCTGTGCTGATATATGTGTTGTTGAAATGTGTTGTACGTTCTCTGTCTTTTGTAGGTTTGATAAACAGAGGAAAGTGGTGCAGTGAGGACGCTGACCCTACCCTGATGAAGTTGCCGCAAATTTCTATGGGCAATGAAACATGTTGGTTTTAATGGAGCAGACACACAGCTAAGAAATAAAGTAGTTCAGCTAGTGGTTGTCTAGCTCGGTTTTAGATTTAGGTACACCGGTTGTTCTAATGCTAGACCCCGGTTTCCTATACAGGGTTTATGCATTGTGCACGAACATACACAATCTTTGCACTTTTTCTTTTCTCCTCACTCTTTATTTTGTTGCAAAAGTTGGCAGTTGCTAATGATGAGAACCTGAGGATACAGGCGAGTATCAGTCTGTAAACTCCCATGGTGTTACTCCCGTGAGGCACTGCCTTCTTTGTTCCCACTTTTTCACTTCCCCTTTTTTCACTCCTCTTCTTGGTGATGTTTGAGGGGGGTTACAGTTTGTAGATACAGTACAACACATGCGGTTCAAAAATAGTGATTTTAGACACTTGATGGCAGATGGGAGATATTGATCCACTGTTGCGGCACACAATATTTTGTGCCTGAGAAAATATATGTGGACGTCTATAGGAGTCCAGACTACTAACAGAGCAGGTCTTTGATTGTATTGCCATCTTACAGAGCGCCTATGAAATTGAATAACAAAATATAAATGAAACATAGATTTCAATTCAGCCTAATACCGACATCTAGGTGAATATGTCTCGAAACGCGTCATCTGCCAGTTCTAAAAAACCTGCTGAGCTACCAAAGTTAGATCGAACTGCTTCTGGCTACTTCATCGATTTCGATACTTTCTCTCTAGATCCAGGTGAACCAGAGTCACTGCCAGCACCTGTTTCCCACAAACAAAAATGTGATTTCTACCTTTGGCTGAAAAAGACTTACTTTGTTTCTCCCTGGCTACAGCTCTGGATTGCAATTGGTCTACTTTTCCTATTCCTTTGGATAGGTGTAGTGACTGTCTTTTTCCTGCTCCTGAATGGACATTATCTCCCAGAACGCTCCGCAGTACAACATGTGAACCTGGTCCTGAAACCACATACATCGTCACATCATGAACAAAGAGACCTGTCCTTAGTGAACATTACAGCAGTTCCAGTTCCAGAGGGAATAGTTTGGGATAGGATTGCCTATGATGGGTATGGTCCAACGGAACTTTTGAAAATATCACACTTGTTTAAAATGTCTTTAAGTGATGTCATCACTTCCAGTACTTTCTCTGATGATTGGGACTTTGAAACTGTAAATGCTATGCTGTCTGATTTAGAACAATCTACTGCATTTTCAAGTAATGATTTGTATGATGATACATCTGATTTGGACACCATGTATTGTTACCAACACTATGGGCATCATATTCTGCACAAAGCAAGTATCCCACGTAATGTTTTCACTTATCATCAATGGGAACATTGCCCAACACTACCAAAAGGTAGTTAACAAACCTTTGCACAGACGTTTGCCTATTTTTCTGGGTTTAACACTTCAGAACCGAGGTCTTATTATTACAAACAGAACACTCGGGGTGGTGACATCTTACAGTGTTGGGAAGTTATGCCTAGAGTGGCTAGAAACCTCAACACTGTTACAGATCAACCAACACTTGTCCTTACTCTCTGATGACATGGATCTTAGGGCTTTTTTGTTAGGCCCCCAGAAGCCACATCAGAAGCTCTTCTTATACGCTATTTACAACGAAGTATGGAAAATCTCTCAACAAGAGGCTGCTGAGAGATTGTGTGAGATTGACAGGGTTCTCCTAGAAAAGGCTTTGGCAGTGGTTGACAATGGTATGACCCCACTGACATCCAGGATTTATTCACTGGGCAACATTGTGCCTTCTGCAATAGATATAATAGAACACAATTTGTCTATTCTTCAACATGGGCAATACCAACTGCGATCCATTCTATTATTGAGCTGGACGCTGCAATCACTGCGTTCTGGTCACGTTCCCTGGCTTTATATCAACAGTACGTCTCTGTTTTCTGCATACAATCTAACAGAAAGACAGACGAAAATGACACAAAGAGATGAAAAGTATACAATGCTGCACATTTAACAATTGGACCAATTACCTTTTACCGTGGCTGAGTCACTCTCCACAGAATGATTAATCCATGGCCATATTATACTGCCAGTCACAACATTCCAATTTCAGTTCTGTCTACAGTATCACCTGGTAGGCAGGTATTAAGCGTTGGGAGAGGGTTACATACATGAATCTTGGGAATTACCGTACAGATTTAGATGCAGGAATTGGGACCTGAAGTTGTTTCTCAGCGGTTCAGACTGTGAGAGTTCTTTAAGTGGGTCTCTAATTTGTCAGGATATTTTGCTTCACGGAGCATGTAATGCTTCAATTGCAAACCTATTGTGTCACTTAAAACGATCCCCAGCTGCTGTGATTCATCCGGTGTTTGAACTACTCTCGAATGGGAGTTATTTGATGTTGAATGATCAAGGGTTGTGGGATGGTACCAGCATCGCATATCTGGTCACAGTAAGTTCCAGGGTTGCTTGTTGCATGCAAGTATTGTTTCCACCGACCCACACAATTAGAAGGCAACGCTATGGCCTTCGTTGGATGTTTCCCTTATACGGTTTGATTCTCTGAGCAGACTGAAAGCCATGCTATTACAGAAGGATGTGGCCTTAACCTCAGCCCGAGAGACTTTTGATCTTCAGGTTGCAAGGTCTTCGGCTGAGATACAGGTGCTAGTCCAAACAAACATCCCGCTCCATTTTGGAGAAGTGGTACATCGTATCTTTAATATGTCTGATACAAGTGGGATTGTGCACCTATTTAAAAGCATAGGTTCTGGACTATTAAGCACCTTTCAGACAATCTTCAGAGTTCTTCCATCATTTATACGCTCCGTATTGGGAAGTGTTTTTGGAGGGCTTCTGCTGGTCCTGCTACTTGTAGTGGGCATCCTTGTTTTAATTTTTCTGCTATGCAATGGACGGCTCAGTTTCCAAAGAGATGGAAAAAGCACTCCTGGTGTGACTTTGCCGTGAACGCATGGTACTCCATCTGGGTGCACCTCGGCTTCGGGAGCTAAGTGAGCATTGGTTCCTTTCGTTCAGGTCAGTCTGGGTCGACTGCATCTTGCCTGTGCTCCGCTGCCTATTCTGCGGATATGAATGCATGTTGGACATATGTCTAACACTTCTATTGGTTGCGCCACCTGATGTTGATGTACTACTGGACCCCTTAAAGGCCCACGTGTTACAGTTTCTTCAGTTTATTCCAATGTTGATGGCGGCATTCTTAGAGCCTCCACGGGATACAACAATATATGTGACATTGACAAATTTTTTAACATGCATTTTTGTCTATGTGTTCAACTGTGACTGCAGATGTGTGGGTATTTTGATTGGTGTAGTTGTGATAAATTGGTTACTTACACACATCATGCAATTGACATGAGTAAACCTGTAGTGACCATCCATAGATAGGTGGTGCAACTTCATGGTACTACTATTTTTTTTCATGTCCGTCTCACCCAATACAGTGCCCATTTCTGATGTAATTGGTTGTATGTTGCTTGCATGTTTTGTCTGTACTTATTGGTTTCCCTGTTGCAGTTCTCTCATATGTATGACTGTTTGACTGTTCTCGGTCTTGGGGGTGTTATTTTATGAGGATGTAGGCCATTCTCCACCTTCAGTGCCATGCCACACCAATGTTGTTGCGCATGTTAGTTCAACACATTCTTGCCATTGCATTGCCATGTCCATAGTCCTACATACACAATGTTGAGTGCTGATGCCTTGCCAGTTGTCCCATGAGTCATTGTTTGTGCTTATGGAACTATAGCATTGTTAGAACAGTGCAGTGTTGATGGATGATTCATGCACAGTGCTATGCATAACATGTGCTTATTGGTCATTCCACTGACACATGTGTCATCTAGGGAAGTAGTGTCACTTTCTAATGTTGGATGAGTGTGTATGCTTAGTGTTTGAAGCATTCCCTGCACTGTATTGATACATCCGTTTTTCTAGCTTTACTATCCTCTGTATCTTCATCCGCCGCACCCACAAGTGGATCCAGTCCTCATTTGTTATGTATATTTGTGACTGTTGCCAGTTACCTTTTTTATGTGGCATGGAATTCACAGATATGTTGTGGTTCAACTTATATGATGGTTTATAGCTATGTGGCCCTGTTAGAAATGGGGGTCTCTAGTTGGCAGAGGTAGGTACCTTTGACCAAGTAGGGGCCCTTGCTTCTAGTCAGGGTAAGGGGGCTACACTCCTAAAATAACCCCTGCTCACCCCTTTGGTAGCTGGGCACGAGCAGGCAGGCTTATCTCAGAGGCAGTGTGTAAAGCATTTGTGAACACATACAGTAAAACATTGAAAACACTACAAATGGACACCACACCAGTTTAGAAAAATAAGTAATCTTTACTAAACTTAACACAAGACCAAACGACAAAAATCCACAATACAGTATTCAAAAATATGACTTTCAGATGGTAGAAATAGCTTAGTTCAATGTAGATGGTAAATGCGACACTTTACTCTCAAAGTACCTTGGATGCGTGACGCAACATAAACAAAAAGGTCGCAGGGAAGTCGATGCGTCATTTCCTTGCTTCGGGGGAGGCGGCGCACCTGTTCCTTACTTCAGCGCAGGGGAGGCGATGCGTCTGTTCCGTACCAGAGAGGAGGCGAAGCGTCTGTTTCTTACTGTGATCCGGTGCAATGCGACAAGATGGCGCCTCGATGCGATGCGACGATCCGGTGCGATGCGACAAAATGGCGTCTTTGATGCGATGCGACAACGTGGATGCGATGCGTGCACGCCCGACGGCCGTGCGGCGAAATCAATGGTTTCTGGAGCCGCAACAGGCACTATGACACGCTTCTCCGATGATGCGACGGCAACCTCTGTGGCGGCGGCACGCTTCTCCGGCGATGCGACACGCTTCCTCGGCAATGCGGCGGCGACACGCTTCCTCGGCGATGCGACGGCAACTGCTGCGGCGGCGACACGCTTCTTCCTCGTTGCGTCGTGCTTCCAGCTCCCAGCGACACGCAGTCTCCAGAGTGCCCAAAACAACAGCAGGCACCTCTCTACAGGTAGAATTCCCAGCAAGGAAATTCAGGGGGAGCTGGTGGTGAAGTCTTTGTGTCCCTGAGACTTCAGAACAGGAGGCAAGCTCAACTTCAAGCTCTTGGAGATCTTCCTCAAGATAGTAAAAGTACACACAAAGTTCCTTTTCTCCTTTCCTTGGCAATGAGTAACCACTGCAGGCCAACCCCAAACAGCAAACAGCACAGGGGCAGTCTCCTCCTTCAGCTTCCTTGGTTTCTCTCCTTGGCAAAGGTTTGTCTTGATTCCCAGAAGTGATCTAAAGTTCTGGGGTCTGGGCCCTAATATTTATACTGCAAAATCCTTTGTTCTCTGAAGGCAGAGAGTGTCTGTGCCCAGCCAAAACCAGTTCTGTGCTCCCTGGTGTGCTTCCTGGCAGGAGGTGGAGACAGCATTGTTGAAAGCAGACCTGGCCCAGGTAGCTGAAAGGAAATCTCCTCCCCCTAATCTCTGTTCTATGAAGGCTCAGGCAAGTGAAAGGAAATCTCCTCCCCCTACTCTCTATTCAATGCAGGTCCTATTCAGCCCAGCCCTGACCCATCAGACTGCTGGGGCCAAAGCCCTCTCCAGCCCCCTGACACTCACAAACCAGACATGGAATGCACAAACCTAGCAGAGGCATGCTGGATGGTTAGGCGAGAAAATACCTACTTTCTAAAAGTGGTATTTTCAAACACAGAATGAAAAAATCACCCACACTAAAAGATGTATTTTAACATTCTGAGTTCAGGCATACTAAACTTTATTTTCCCATCTTGTTCCTAGGGTCAGTTAGGATTATAAGATGTTATAATCAAACTGCCCATTCTGGCCTATGGGAACAGATAGCCTTGCAATAGTGAAAAACAAAATTGGCTGTAATTCACTATCAGGACATGCCACACACATCAGGGCATGCCCTACCTTTCACATACAATACACCCTGCCTACAGGAGTACCTTGGGCCTACCTTAGGGGTGACTAACATGTAGAAAAGGGAAGGTTTAGGGACTGGCAAGTGGGTGCACTTGCCAAGTCGACATGGCAGTCCCAGACTGCACACAGGCTCTGCAATGGCAGGCCTGAGCCACACTTTACAAGTTGCTTCTGTGGGTGGCACAACCAGTGCTGCCAGCCCACCAGCAGCATTTGAATTTCAGGCCCTGGGCACACATGGTGCACTGAACTAGGGTCTGACAAGTAAATCAAATAAGCGAATCATGGAGTCACTAATCCAATACAACAATTTACAATAGGGAGCACTTGCACTTTGGCACTGAATAGCAGTGGCAAAGTGCCCAAAGCATCTAGACCAGCAAAAACATAGCAAAAACACAGGAGGCAACAGCAAAAAATGGAAGGGAGACCCACGCCAATGGTGCCAGGTCTAACACGTGTCCCCTCCAGCTGAAATGTGGGGAGAACTACCCACCCTCTTGGGAGTTCTCTTCACTAAGGCGGAAAAATCTGGGCAGACCACCAGCGTTGGCGTGTTCTGTACCAGGGCGGTGTTCCAACGTGAAGTCCATCCCCTGTAAGGAAATGGACCACCTCAACAGCTTTGGATTCTCGCCCCTCATCTGCATCAACCATCTGAGGGGCCTGTGGTCTGTCTGAACCCGGAAGTGAGTCCCAAACAAGTATGGTCTCAACTTCTTCAATGCCCAGACCACAGCAAATGCCTCACGCTCAATTGCACTCCACCTCTGTTCCTGTGGAAGTAACCTCCTACTAATGAAGGCTACAGGTTGGTCTAGGCCCTCCTCATTCATCTGTGAAAGTACAGCCCCCACACCATGCTCTGAAGCGTATGTCTGCATAATGAATTCTTTTGAGAAGCTGGGCGCCTGAAGCACGGGCGCTGTGCACATGGCAGTCTTCAGGGCATCAAAAGCTTTCTGACAGGTGTCAGTCCAGTTCACTTTCTTGGGCTGCTTCCTGGAAGTCAGCTCTGTCAAGGGTGCAACAATGCTGCCATACCCCTTGACAAACCTCCTGTAGTACCCTGTGAGTCCTAAAAAGGCTCTAACCTCTGTCTGGGTCTTGGGGGGTTCCCAAGCCAGGATGGTATCAATCTTGGGCTGTAGGGGCGCCACCTGGCCGCTCCCAACCTGGTGTCCCAAGTACACCACGGAACCCTGCCCGATCTGGCACTTACTCGCCTTGATCGTGAGGCCTGCCCTCCGCAGCGCCATCAACACTTCCCAGAGGTGGCGCAGATGTTCTTCCCAACTGGCGCTGAACACTGCGATGTCATCCAGGTAGGCGGCACTGAAATCTTCCAGTCCAGCCAACAACTGGTTGACCAACCTCTGAAAGGTGGCAGGGGCATTCTTCATCCCAAAGGGTATAACCCGGAATCGGTAGTGCCCATCTGGTGTGGAGAATGCTGATCTCTCCTTGGCCCCATCAGTTAAGGCGATCTGCCAGTACCCAGACGTCAAGTCAAACGTACTGAGGTACTGGGCAGCCCCTAACCGATCAATGAGCTCATCAGCTCTGGGGATGGGGTGCGCGTCAGTCCTGGTGACTGAATTGAGTCCTTGGTAGTCCACACAGAACCGGAGTTTGGGTGTGGCACCAGGCGCAGCAGCCTTTGGGACCAAGACCACTGGGCTGGCCCAAGGGCTGTTAGAGGACTCAATCACACCTAATGCAAACATCTTGGAGACCTTCTCCATGATGCAAGCTCTCACCCTGTCAGTCACTCTGTAAGTTTTGTGCTTTACAGGAGGACTGTCCCCAGTGTCCACATCATGGACACACCACTCAGTGACACCGGGAGTCAGGGAGACCAGATCAGGAAACTGTCCCAACAGTTGGCGACAGTCATCCTGCTGCTCAGGGGTCAGGATGGAAGAGAAGTTTACACCATCCACTGACCCATCTTGCTCTTTTGCATACAGGAGGTCAGGAAGAGGCTCAGTCTCCTCCTCCATTCCATCATCTGTTGCTAGGAGCATGCCCACTTCGGACCTCTCCAAGTGGGGCTTCAGGCGGTTTACATGCAGGACCCGCAAAGGGTTCCTAGGAGACCGCAAGTCCACCAAGTAGGTGACATCACTCTTGCGCTCCACCACCTCAAATGGTCCGGTCCACTTATCCTGGAGCGCACAAGGCTCCACTGGGGCCATGACCCACACTTTCTGTCCAGGCTGAAACTCGATCAGAGTGGCATTCTGATCGTACCATCGTTTCATCTCCTCCTGGCTGGCTTCCAGGTTTGCCTGAGCGAGTTGTCTGAAACGCCTAGTTTGGTTTCTGAAGGCCAGCATGTAGCTATATACATCCTGGGGAGGTTTACTGGGAGCTTTCTCCCAGCCTTCTTTTACCAAACTCAGAGGTCCTCTTACATGGTGACCATACAGCAGTTCAAAGGGGCTGAACCCTAAGGACTTCTGTAGCACCTCTCTGTAAGCGAACAGAAGGCATGGCAAGAGGACGTCCCACTTACGCCTCATAGGCTCCTCAAGACCCATAATTATGCCTTTTAGGGTCCGGTTGAATCTCTCAACCAGCCCATTACCTTGGGGGTGGTAAGGAGTGGTAAACTTGTAGGTTACACCACACTCCTGCCACAGGGACTTCATATACTTAGATATGAAGTTGGTACCACGGTCTGACACCACCTCTCTGGGGAACCCCAAACGGGAAAAAATCCCCATCAACGCACGACCCACCACGGGGGCCGTCACGACCAGAGAGGGATGGCTTCCGGGTACGGGGTGGCATGGTCCACCAAGACCAGGATGAACCTGTTGCCCATGACTGTCTTGGGATCCAGAGGCCCCACAATGTCAATGCCCACCCTTTCAAAGGGGGTGCTGACCACAGGGAACGGTTGGAGAGGAGCCTTTTGCTTCCTCCCACTCATACCACTTGCCTGGCAAGTCTGACAGGTCCTGCAATGAGTATCTGAACCCTTGCGCATTTGGGGCCAATAAAAGTGGGTGACAAGCCGTTCAAAGGTCTTGTCTTGCCCCAAATGTCCTGCTAAAGGCACATCATGAGCCAGGCCCAGTAGGAAGGCTCTGAAGCGATGGGGTACCACCAGCACACGGGCTGACCCAGGCTCAGCAACCTTAGGCTCGCTATACAGGAGACCATTCTCCCAGTAGATCGAATGTGATCCAGACTGATCACCTGCTGCCTGGTTTGTGGCCTGTTGCCGCAAACCCACAAGAGAAGGGCACTTCTTCTGCTCCTCGCAGAACTCTTCCCTGGAGGGTCCTCCTTCTTGCTGCCAATGGGTCAACTCAGGCAGGTCCCCCAGTTCAGCTACTTGCTCCCCTGTAGGTTCCAGGGCATCCCCCTCAAGGTCTGCCTCCTCCTGGACTGTGGGAACTTTGGGGGCTGGTTTCCCGCGCCCCCTACCTCTTCTCTTTAAGGCAGGCACCTGGGCCACTCTTTCAGGCTCCAGGTCCTCTTGAACACCCTTACTGGCTGCCATGGACCGAGTGGTCACACACGCCCACCCAGGCAGACCCAACATCTCCAAATGACTTCTTCGCTCCACCTTAGCCCAAAGGGAGCATTCCAAATCATTGCCTAGCAGACAGTCAACAGGCATGGCTGGCCTCACAGCTACTTGGAAGGTACCTGAGACCCCCCTCCACTTAGGGAACCTGGGCCACCTTGCAGCGGCTCTCTGAGTTGTCAGCGGCAGCTACAGGGTAAAATGCATGGGGATCACCTGCTCTTCAGACACCAGCCGACAACTGACAGCTGTCACACTGGCTCCGGTGTCTCTCAGAGCCTCCACCCTTTGGCCATTGATGGTCACCGCCTGTATTTCTTAGTGTTATCAGGCAGCTGGGTCCTGGGGACCATCTCACTGTCTCCTAAAGAGACTAGGGACATCTCTGCGGGACCCCACCCACCTTGGGCACCCATCTCTTCTCCCAGGGCTACACTAGCCATCTGCCGGGGCAGTGCACCAGTGGGTGCTGTTTTACCTTTGTTGGGACACTGAGGCTCCCAGAAGAAGTGGCCCACCTGACCACAACCAAAACATCTCTTGGGACCCCTCTGAACAGGCTTATCTGTCGGGGCCCCTGACTTCTTCTCAGGGGGAGGCTGGGAACCCTTCCCTTGGTTCCCTTGGGGATTACTTTGGAGCCCTTTCTGGAACTCCCTCTGTTTACCTTTGTCCCCCCCACTCTTCTGCTGGGAACCCTGCCCACCTTTGGCGAAGTCTCCCAAATGACCCTTGTGGACCCGGGTACTAACCCAGCGGTTCGCCTCCTCAGCAAGCTTCCTAGGGTTAGTCAGCTTACTATCAATCAGGTGCTGGCGTAGCTCTGGAAAACAATTACTAGACAAGTGCTCCCATGCAATCAAATCATAGAGCGCTTCAAAATCATTCACTTTGCTACCCTTCACCCAACCATCCAATGCTCTGCAAAAAAAAGACACATATTCCACCCAAGTACTTGACTCCAGTTTCTTACAATTTCTAAACCGTTGTCTATAAAGCTCTGGGGGTCAACCCATACCTGGTCATTAAGGCTTCCTTCATGTGGACATAGGAATTCTGGTCCTCAGAGAGCAAGTCTAACAAGGTGTCCCGCCCATCACTGAGAAACCGCCCCCACAACCCCGCTCTCCAATCCTTCTCAGGGACCCGGTAGGAGGTCATAGCTACTTCATAGGCCTTAAACCATTGCCCAATATCTTCATGCTTGTGGAACTCCTTAATTACATCTTTGGGGATAAACACTCTTGTTTCTACAGGCACGGATGGTGTGCTGCCACCAGAGGGAGTACGTTCTAAACTCTTGGCTTTCAACTCCAACTCCCTCAACATCCACTCATGCTCCAAATGCATTCTCTTTTCTTCCAAGGCTAACTTCTTGCTTTCTAATTCCATTTGACCACCCAGTTTGAGCTTGGCTAGCTCCATCCTATGCATTCTATCCTTCTCCCCGTCCTCCAGCTCTTCTGGGGACAGGCCCTTTGAAGAAACACTGCTGCCTGCCCTGGAAGGTACTTTCTCCCCGGTCAGGCCCAATGGCCCATCTAGCTGCCCATCTGTATTCTCTGCCTCATCCCTAGGCTCTTCAGGATGTTCAGGAGCATTTCTAGATTCCAACCAGGCCCTCAGCGCCTTTTGGAACTCTTCCTTCTTGGTGATACCTTTCACAGGGATTTTAAATCTTTTACAGAAGGTTTTAAGCTGTGGCACAGTGTAGGTATCAACCCTATCTTCTTCAAATTGTAGATCCATAGATGCGTTGGATGCTGCTTTGCTCATAGTAACAAGGATTGGCAGTTTTTAGCAAAAATAGAAGTCCCAAGGAAAAAAATTCTACCAAAATGTATGTGGTTGCGTTATGGTCTGCACTCACTAGTAGTGTACACCAATCACTGTATATGAGCCTCAAATGCAAGTCCAGAATCCTCACCACTGACCACCAATGTTAGAAATGGGGGTCTCTAGTTGGCAGAGGTAGGTACCTTTGACCAAGTAGGGGCCCTTGCTTCTAGTCAGGGCAAGGGGGCTACACTCCTAAAATAACCCCTACTCACCCCCTTGGTAGCTTGGCACGAGCAGGCAGGCTTATCTCAGAGGCAGTGTGTAAAGCATTTGTGAACACGTACAGTAATACAGTGAAAACACTACAAATGGACACCACACCAGTTTAGAAAAATAAGTAATCTTTACTAGACTTAACACAAGACCAAACAACAAAAATCCACAATACAGTATTCAAAAATATGACTTTCAGATGGTAGAAATAGCTTAGTTCAATGTAGATGGTAAATGCGACACTTTACTCTCAAAGTACCTTGGATGCGTCACGCAACATAAACAAAAGGGTCGCAGGGAAGGCGATGCGTCAGTGCCTTGCTTCGGGGGAGGCGGCGCACCTGTTCCTTAGTGCAGCACAGGGGAAGCGATGCGTCTGTTCCTTACCGGAGAGGAGGCAAAGCGTCTGTTTCTTACTGTGATCCGGTGCGATGCGACAAGATGGCGCCTCGATGCGATGCGACGATCCGGTGCGATGCGACAAAATGGTGTCTTTGATGCGATGCGACAACGTGGATGCGATGCGTGCACGCCCGACGGCCGTGCGGCGAAATCGATGGTTTCTGGAGCCGCAACAGGTCCTGCGACACGCTTCTCCAGTGATGCGACGGCAACCTCTGCGGCGGCGGCACGCCTTTCCGGCGATGCAACACGCTTCCTCGGCGATGCGACGGCAAACAGCTGCGGCGGTGACACGCTTCCTCAGTGATGCAACGGCAACTGCTGCGGCGGCGACATGCTTCTTCCTTGTTGCGTCGCGCTTCCAGCTCCCAGCGACACGCAGTCTCCAGAGGGCCCAAAACAACAGCAGGCACCTCTCTACAGGTAGAATTCCCAGCAAGGAAATTCAGGGGGAGCTGGTGGTAAAGTCTTTGTGTCCCTGAGACTTCAGAACAGGAGGCAAGCTCAACTTCAAGCCCTTGGAGATCTTCCTCAAGATAGTAAAAGTACACACAAAGTTCCTTTTCTCCTTTCCTTGGCACTGAGTAACCACTGCAGGCCAACCTCAAACAGCAAACAGCACAGGGGCAGTCTCCTCCTTCAGCTTCCTTGGTTTCTCTCCTTGGCAAAGGTTTGTCTTGATTCCCAGAAGTGATCTAAAGTTCTGGGGTCTGGGCCCCAATATTTATACTGCAAAATCCTTTGTTCTCTGAAGGCAGAGAGTGTTTGTGCCCAGCCAAAACCAGTTCTGTCCTCTCTGGTGCAGCTTCCTGGCAGGAGGTGGAGACAGCATTGTTGAAAGCAGACCTGGCCCAGGTAGCTGAAAGGAAATCTCCTACTCTCTATTCTATGAAGGCTCAGGCAAGTGAAAGGAAATCTCCTCCCCCTACTCTCTATTCAATGCAGGTCCTATTCAGCCCAGCCCTGACCCATCAGACTGCTGGAGCCAAAGCCCTCTCCAGCCCCCTGTCACTCACAAACCAGACATGGAATACACAAACCTAGCAGAGGCATGCTGGATGGTTAGGCAAGAAAATACCTACTTTCTGAAAGTGGTATTTTCAAACACAGAATGTAAAAATCACCCACACTAAAAGATGTATTGTAACATTCTGAGTTCAGGCATACTAAACTTTATTTTCCCATCTTGTTCCTAGGGTCCGTTAGGATTATAAAATGTTATAATCAAACTGCCCATTCTGGCCTATGAGAACAGATAGCCTTGCAATAGTGAAAAACGAAATTGGCTGTAATTCACTATCAGGACACGCCACACACATCAGGGCCCGTCCTACCTTTCACATAAAATGCACCCTGCCCACAGGAGTACCTTGGGCCTACCTTAGGGGTGACTAACATGTAGAAAAGGGAAGGTTTAGGGACTGGCAAGTGGGTGCACTTGCCAAATCGACATGGCAGTCCCAGACTGCACACAGGCTCTGCAATGGCAAGCCTGAGCCACACTTTACAAGCTGCTTCTGTGGGTGGCACAACCAGTGCTGCAAGCCCACCAGCAGCATTTGATTTACATGCCCTGGGCACACATGGTGCACTGTACTAGGGTCTGACCAGTAAATCAAATAAGCCAATCATGGAGTCACTAATCCAATACAACAATTTACAATAGGGAGCACTTGCACTTTGGCACTGAATAGCAGTGGCAAAGTGCCCAAAGCATCTAAACCAGCAAAAACATAGCAAAAACACAGGAGGCAACAGCAAAAAATGGAAGGGAGACCCACGCCAATGGTGCCAGGTCTAACAGGCCCCATTTATAATGATGCATCAGACACACAGTGTATGTTGTACTACGCTCTTGTGTGAAAACAGACCTGATGGTCCTCCTGTGAAAACACAACACATAGTTGTGTAAACACAGTGATAAAAAAAAGCCACCTTAACGTCAAAAAATTGACGCTAGGTCGGCATTAAGTTCTTGTAAATACACCACAGTGGATGCTGGTTGTGAGTACAATAGCCCAATACGGCCAGAGAAGTCAGAAGGGTACGGTTGAGGACTGCGTGCCAGCCCCTGGGCCCACTGGGGAAACATCGGGCAGCACATTGGGGGCATCATTCTTGGGCTGTAGTGGCTGGAGGCGGACAGGGAGGACCCCAGAGGGCATATTCTAGGGTCAGGTGAGGACTGTTGGCCCTGGTAGAGGCCCCAGAGGTGGGCAGCCCCCCCACCCTGGAGACCGATGAAAGGCTTGGGAACCTACCCCTATGGTTGGGGTCATACAGGATGGTCATAGCAGATAAATTGAAGGCACAGACCTGGGCGGTGGGCACCCAGCAGCCAGAGTGGATTCGACTAGGGGTATCCTGCTGATCTTGTTGGAAGAGGGGTCTGCTTGCAGTTCTGTGATCGGACACTGGTGGGACTGCAAAACACTGGGGGGTGAAGATCTCCTGGCACTTCCCCTTACCACTGCAAAAGGCTTGGGAGGGGGGCTCCCTGTGCAGTGGGGCCCCCTGGGGATAATACTGTGGTGGATTGCTTTGCCTGTGCAGTGATGTGCTGCGGCAACCTAGCCCGGGCTCTCTAGCAGACCAGGGTGTGCCCAAAGCAGGCCAAGTTGGCACAGGGGGCTGGGATAACAGGCCTAAAGTTGAACGAGGGTGAGAAGCCTGGGGTGGGGTCGCCACTTGATGCGCACACAGATAAAATCCCGGCGTCCATCCATGACACAAAAGTGGCACTGAAACAGAAAATAGAGACAGTAGCCAGGATGTGGGCCTCCAGCAAGTAGATCCCCGGAAATTTGCGGCAAAGGTGAGGAAGGCGAAACGTTCCTTACCTGAGATTGCACCTTTGGTCACAGACCACACCGCAAAAATTCAGCAGATGCAGTTGAAAATCGAGAGATTGAAGGCCCACATGGATGACGTGGAGGACCACTCCAGGTGAAACAAAGTGCTCATCATTGGGGTCCCGGAACATGCGGAGAGCCCAGCATGGAATTGTTTGTGGAACAATGGCTGCTGAAGGAGGTACTTGGTCGTAAAAAAAAAAACTACAAACGGTCCCGCAGGAGACACACTCAATGTGAAGTCCATTCTGAAGAATCTTACTAAGAAGAACCCAAATTGCTACAAGTTGAGTAGAATTTGACACAAGCCACCAAGAACCAAACTGAGTTGGTGGTTTGTTACTCATCCTCTATGATTTACTCTGAAGACACTCCATGCACTACTTCTCTTGTTCTCCCAGTCAAATCTTATCACTGGAGACTTCTTGGACATTGTTCCATGCTTTGAATTCGTATTTACCCTCTATCGCTCACCCCGTCGTGGGAGTGGTTAGCTGTAATTGGAATTGGCTGTCCTCCTTTGTTGTCTGCTCGTCCTGAGGAAGACCTGCCTTGACGTTCACCTATTTGCGCACACTCCAGGGTTGAAACGTCGACGTTCATTTCAGCCTATGTCCACCAGGTCTCCCGGCCCCAAGAATTAAAAGCTTATTTCGGGGTCACCAGAGACCATGTATTAAAAATTGGAAAGGACAGACTTCATTTCAGCTGTTTTGTATATTGTGTACATATTTGTATGTCTCTTACCACATGTGTATAATTTCACTTAATCACGTATGTCACCTTGTTGCACTTTATTCACTTTCTCTTCATGTCACTGATGTCATTTGATGCTTATTGAATTTGACAGCCTTACATGATTCAAAGAGTAAAAAACTATTTTTATATAAAAAATTATTTTCTTCTATGCGTTTTCCATCCTGAAGTCTATAAAGAATTGTATTAGACTCATTTTTGCATGATTATTACTGCATAATTTTAAAGCAAGTGTTCTACCCAACTGAACCGTTTGTGGTTTGTTTTATGCATGCCCAGGTTCTGAGGGACATAGGGTTACCCCATTGACTCTATGAGTGCTTGGTAGTATGGCCTCTCTAATGTACACTAGAGCGAGTCCCGGGGTGGCCGCCTCTGCTGGGGGCCCTCCCAGGCCAATAATCGCCAGACAACTTAACTTCAGAGATCAAGACCACATTCTACAGGAGGCACGTGCGAAGGGTCCTTGGTAGGTTGAGGGCTGCTCAGTCAAAATCTTCCCGGACTACACCGTAGCAGTCCAGCGACAGAGGGAAACATTCCTAAAAGTGAAACAGCACCTGAGGGGACGGAATCTGAAATACTTTGTACTCTTTTTTGTTTCAGCTACTGAGGTGTGGGACTGGCTGGATCGGAAGGGCTACCCAGGACCTGGATCGGTGGACCTAGTTGGAGACCTGGAATAGCGAGAGCAGAGATCCCATCATTTTGCCCAGCTACGGGGCAGAGGGACCCCCCACAAAGGACCAAGCACAGATGGATACCTCGAGGGTGGTCCAGCAAGGGCACCCTTGTTCCATCAACAACAAGTGGTCCGCCTTGGTGGTGGCCTCCCCTGACTCGGGGGACAACAATGAGGTCCCTGGAGACTTTGGTGGGGGGGGGGCGACCTCACCTGTGGTGACCCCCATGATGGCGGATGAAATTATGTGAGAAACCCTGCCAAGGAACATGGACCCTGGGGAGACTCCCAGCTGGAGTCCAGGACTGTGGGGCCCACTGGGCTGAACCGTGGACTGAGTGGTGAGCTGCAGGGCATGGTGACACAGCGCGGAATCGCAAAACTGCAAAATCAGCAGGGTGACGTATAATATGTGGGTGGGGTGACAGGTACCTCGAGCATTGGGGATTGGGAGGTTACATTCTTTCCGCACGAGGGAACAGGAAGGGCTATGGAGTTGGAGTGTGTTTGGATGGGACAGTTTGGGGGGCTGGAAGGGGGGCACACGGTTGCGATCAGGGGCCAAAACCCTATCATGAGTCTGGGCGAGGAGGCGATTGAGACACACACAACAGGGTCACGATACCTCCAGAATACAGGAGGGACCTCCCTTATGTTCATATCCTGGAATGTGAATTGCATTAGCGACAAGCATAAATGGGGAATGGTGATGAAATATTTGGCTAGACACTCACCAGATATTGTTTTGCTACAGGAGTCCCACTTACTGGGCAACAACTGTGACTACCTGTGTAAAGACTAATGCACGTTACTCACCCATGTGGGATTCACGGCAGGCTCCCGAGGTACCTGTATTTTATCCCGTAAATTCATTCCGTACCAGGTGTCAGAGACGTGGGTTGATCGCCAGAGCTGCTGGGTGGCTACGGGGTGGTGGGGGGGCACATGGCAGGGGGAGAAATTGTATGTGGCATCCTGTTATTTTCCGTCAGGCCTCCAGACACAGGACCAGGATAAGCTGTTGGTGTGGATTGTGTCTGTCCCAGAGGCACTGCTGGTGGTGGGAGGAGACCTAAACCTTGTTCTGTGGGGAGAGCAGGACAGACTGATAAGGGAGGGAAGAGTCCCAGGGACGTCTCTAGATTGAGGAATTTTATGGGCTAGAGGACCCATGGTGAGCTACGCATCCTGGAGAGAGGCACTACTCCTATGCAGCCAATGCAATGCAATTATTGTACCGAATAGATTACTTCCTCATTCTAGCCAGGCAAACAGGCAGATGCAGGAATATGCGGTACCTGTCGCAGGGGGGGGGGGTTCGGACCACTTACCGCTGACGTTGTTGGGTCAGTAAGGCTTGTGGGCTAGAAGTGGAGGCTGTACCCTGGATCCTTACAGAGTGGTCCTCAAAGTGCTACGTACACAAGGCCATGGAGGCCTACTTTAAAGGCAACAAGGGCTTGGTATCATTCAGTACCATAATGTGGGAGGCCTACAAAACAGTGGTTAACATAGCCATTACGGTGGGTAAAACGATTGGGAGGGAGTGAGCCTGTGGTGAGAAAGAAGAGCAATTGTTGGACTGGGAGGCCCAATATGTAGCACACCCCAGTGAGGAGTTAGCAGCCCGCATTGAGGTTGTGAGGGCTGACTGTCGGGATTTGACTCACCAGGAGGCCAGGACCCTGTTCTGAGCAAACCCAGCACAGACTGTCTGAAGTTGGGAATAAGTCTGGGAAGCTGCTGGCATGGTTGGCGTGGAAGGACGAGGGCTGGCGGTGGGTGCCGAGAATACAGACAGGGGGGCACTTGGTAGGATTCGGCCCCAGAAATAGCGTGGGCTTTCACGGAGCACCTAAGAGATCTCTCTACCCAAAGGTGGGACACCGGCCGTTCTAGTGGGTTGAGTGACTTCCTTCGGTATATCCCGATCGTGAAACTAGAAAAGGGCATGGCGAAATCCCTGGATGGAGACTTGCAGGAGAGGGAAATAGCGGAAGCAACGGCGAGTTGAAGGGGAGGAAATCACCTGGCCCCAACGGATTCCCGGTGGAATTCTTTCACTGTGTGAAACGGCAGGTGGTGAAACTGCTCCACATAATGTTTATTGAGGCACAGTCCCCAGGGATACTGTCCATTTATCTTCGACAAGCACAGTTTTGATCCATAAGCACTCCTCTTATCGACTGATCTCTCTCCTTAATATCGAAACACCCACCCCACAGTCCATGTCAGGGTTAACAATACGCTCTCGCGATGTAGAGGTGGACGAGGCATGGTTGCCCAATGTCCCCGCTTCTGTTTGCAGTAGCCATGGAACTTGTGGTGAGCTGGATTCGCAGAAACTCCCTGATGCTCGGGTAACGTATTAATTGGGACAAATCTTGTTTATATCCACTTACAGAATGGCGACCCATTGACATCTGGAGCAGTCCAGTTCCAGTTGAGGGGCGGGAATCCAGGTATCTGGGCATTTACATCACTCAAGATCACCATCTATTCTGTAAGTAATAACCTGGGAAGGCTATTGGAGGATATCGGGACAGACGTGGGCCGATGGCATAAACTACAGTTGTCACTGCTACGGCTTGCAGCGCTCTACAAAATTATCTACTTACCCACATTTTTATACACCCTTCAGAACTCCCTGTTTGAGGTACCGGACAGTTTCTTTAAACAAATGGCAGCCACAACGAGACTGCTCTTGTGGGATGGTGGAACGCCCTAGGATATCGGTGTCGGCATTGACTAGAAAGGTTTTAGATGGGGTTATCACCCTCCCGGATCTCTGTCTCTATTCCTGGGCGACACAGTTAGTGGTTGTCAATGATTGGTTGTTTGCGGAGCAGAGGGAATCTTCTTTGGCATTAGATCTGAGAGAGATGGCTCTTGGGAGCTACATTAAGCAAATATATGGTAATGGACATGTGATGCAGGTACAATTACTTTTCTTTCTCTGTCTGTAAAGTTCATGGATTATGTAAAGTGAATTGTCTGACAAACATGCTGTACGAAAAGTGTGAAATGAAAGGCTGTAGGATGTAATGTTTTATTCTAACACTTAAATATCTAAGAAGTGAACTGTACAAACATTTCAAAATAAACTTCAGTAGTTATGAAAGCCCATGTTTTGTAATTCTTTGTGATGAAAAAATATTTTGTAGGATAAAAACAAATCGCAAAACTTTACTTGGTGATGTGCAAATGATAAATATATTTGCTGAAACCCAATTTCCACAGATTATTATTTATACACTAAATAGTTTTATAAGTAAAACTGCATGTTTGTGGGAACGTTTTTGCCCATTTCAGTGGAAAAATGTACTTTCTGTAAATGACACTGCACTACCACCTCATGCTTTCGTAATATATTTATTAAAAGTGAGTTTTTAAACAGGAACTGAGAAACACTCCTGCCCCTGCCCTGATGGCAATGCTATTAGTAAACTAAGAGTCAACTCAGGGGTCATGTGTACCCTATATGTGGGCTAGATTCTTATTGTGCATGGAGAAAACATTTAGTCTAGTAAATCAAAGCAAATAGGTTTTTTGTACAGCAGGAATGCTGAACTCACATATTGGAAAGTGATCTCATGTGAATATGAAGAAAAAGGTGGTTCTACAAAATAAAATATTTGCCTAGGATGACATAATGAGACCAGTTTATGGGTCAAGTACATTACAGTTAGGTCGAGTAGATTATTCAAGTTACTAGACATGCAGATCTCGTAATATTTTTATGAATTTTCAAAGCCTGTATATAAATGAGCAGACTAAGTAAGTGTGCAATTTGCCCATACCAAAAAAAGAGAAATTTCAATGTAATCATTTTTACCACATATTCAGTGCACAATACATATGTTAACTTCACAAATTCAACATTAACAGTTGCCCCCAAAATGGAAGAAGCAAAAACAGCAGAAGAATTACCACCCAACTCTAATCTATACTGGTCCATAAATGTATGTGGTGACTGCCATGGAGCTGCATTGCAAATGTCTTCTATTGATACACCCTTAAAGGCAGGCCAGGATATAGCAATACCTCTAGTAGATCTAATCTGATTCTAGTTGACTAACAAACCCTGAAACTCATAAGCAAGAAGAATTGTCTGCTTGATCCACCTGCTCAGAGTTGAGTTAGATGGTTTGAGACCACTTCCTGCTGGACCAAAGGTGACAAACAGGCTGTCCACTTTCCTGAAAAGGTCTGTTCTTTTGTTATATATTAATACAGCCCTTTTCACATCTACAAATGTAACAGTTTTTGTCCTCTACTGACTTGGATAAATAAAACTGGCAAAACTACTTCTCTAGACTGATGGAAAGGAGAATGAACATTTGGAATAAACTTGAGGTTAGGCCTCAAAACAACCCTGTCTGAAAAAACTTAGAGGAAGTGCTCAGATCTTGAAAACGATCCCAGTTCCCGTATTCTCCTAGTAGATGAAATGACTACAAGACAAAAACACTTTAAAAGTGAGAAATTTAAGCTCCACTTACTCTAGGGCAGTGGTCTTCAAACTTTTTAATGCTTCGCACCCCCCAGTTAAAAAATAAAATTAATTGGGTCCGCTAAGAATTTTTCACAATTATTCTATTATATTGGCAATGTTTAAATATGTTTTGCCTTATTTAAACACACAACATATTTAAACATTGCAGTTACATTCTGTTATCGTTTTAAAAATTCAACCAAATACATGATTGCCATACATACTATTCTAGTCAGGCAGGCCTTACTAACCTGTAAAAGTATCCACAGTGTGATCATTAGAAATTGTGGTGGGGGGTTTGAAGAATATTTGGAGTCCCTTCCCTTTTGACACATACTCCCAGCTAGGATATAAATGACAAAAGATGTTAGTGATGGCTCATAACAGAGGGGCTTACTGATGCTCATTTCCCTCCCCACCTACCCCCCACTTAAAACAAAGCACTGCTATCAGCATTATGCTTCTTTTAGCCAGAGCCTGGTGTCCCCCATCTGGGCTCGATTGAGGCCCCCCAGTTTGAAGACCCCTGTTCTAGGGGCTCAAAGTGTAGGGGGGCGGGGACTGAAGGGCCTTTAACACTAATGGTAAGTCCCATGATGAAACTGGGCACAAGTCTTGGTCTTCTCAGAGAAAAGCTCTTCAACTTTCTGAATACCAGAGGTTCCAGATGATCTGAATGTGGACTCTTGAGGGCTTTTACCGCTGCCCAATGAGCTCAGAGGGATGCAGTGGCGAGACCAAATTCGAACCCACCTGATAAGAAGGCCAAGAACTTATTTGAATCCCCTGCTGCTGAGTTATAACCTCTTTCCATATATAATTTGTCAAAGATCATTCAATGCGTGGAGTATATTTTTAGAGTGGCTGGGCGTCTAGACTCCTGGATAAATTGTACCACATCTGCAGAACAACAGCTGATTCTGCTGCTTGAAACATTTGCTGAATCACTGCGAGAGAAGGAATCTCTGATTATTCAGTTTGACTCTTGTCTATTATGGGTCTTTTCCTTAGCATTGCCTGGCCATAGCGAGTATCAGAGAGATTGACAAAAGTTCCTACTTCCTTCCTGCCGGTCACTTTTATAAAACGTATGCTGAAAATGTAATCCCTGTCCTAAAAACAATGTACGAGGAAGTCTGGGATTCAGGCACTCTGCCGCCCTCCATGCCGGAGGCTTTAATTACAGCACTTTTAAAACCTGGTAAGGCAGCTGATGTATGTGAGACTTAGACCCTTATCTTTGATTAATTGTGACGTAAAAATCCTTGCCAAGGTCTTGGCCAATCAGCTCAGTCTCATGACCTCTCTAGTGCTGCCTGATTAATCTGGCTTCATACCAGGAAGAGCAACCTCCACAATTTGTGCACTCTCTTTTCATTATTACAAAACATCAACCTTGATCTGACTGCGGTGGCTGTCTTTTTAGACGCCACCAAGGCAATTGATTCTCTGGAATGGGACTATCTACTGACAGTATTGAGGCACATGGGTTTCCCCTCTTTGTTTCTCTCCTGGACAGTTCTCTTTTACAACTAGCTAAGAGCGAGGGTTCAAATAAACGATGAGTGCTCTCCTTACTTTCCTATCTCCTGCATCACTATGCAGGGATTCCCGCTATCCCCCTTGCTATTTGCTTTAGCTGTGGAGCCAGTACCAGCTAAGCTCCAACAGCATCATTGGGAGTACGCGATTTGGTATCCTACTAGACATCTGTTGGTATCCCTTTACGCCGACGATATCACCTTATACATGCGAGACCCCCAGGAGAGCCTCAACCCAATTCTCTGGGAATTCATCAGCTATGGAGGGTGTTCTGGCATTACGATTAATTGGGAGAAATCCCAGATCTTCCCCCTTAGCCTCAACACCCCAAACTACACTCCAGACTACTCTCTGAAATGGTGCGATACGGAGGTCAAATATCTGGGGATAGTCATCTCCAGAGACAGAGAGGAATTAATTTGAGCTAATTACGGCATAACACTGACTACCCTGACAGACTCTGTAATGTGCTGGATTTCCATGCCCCTATCTCTAGCGGGCTGTATATCATTAATGAAGATGGTTATATTACCCAAACTGCTATACTTCTTAATTAATATCCTATATAACCCTGGCCGTCAATTTTCTAGATCGCTACAGATGCAACTCATCCGGCTAGCTTGGGGAAGCAAACAGCCTAGACTTCGTTGGGATGTATTGGTACATCCTTTATCGAGGGGGGATTTGAAGCCCCAGATTTCAAAATATACTTTCTCTGTGCTCAGGCACATTTTGCTGCAAATTGCTTCCACCCTTCCCCCTACATGCCCCATCTGGCGATAGAACGGGGGTACATGACGCCCATCCCAACAACCGCTTTTTTAGGGACATGCCCCCAGGAAACAGGAACAGATATCACAACGGTGGCCAGTACCTCCACAGCCTGACGGAAACTGGCTAAATGGCTCAACTTACCTATGCTATATTCCCTGCTCTTGAGGTTATCGTAACAGCTCCCGGTAACACATGAAGCGAGTTGCAGACAGATGCTTTTGAGGGTTGGAATCCACACATGGGGGGACTTATACAAGGAGGGAAACTTCTTGAACAGAGAGGCTTTTTTCGGAGAAACTGCCCCAACCCCGATGGACACATTCTTGTATATTCGGCTGAGGCATAACGTCAAGGCAGCTACTCCTGATTTCCAAGAGAACCCCCCACACTTACCCCTTGCATATGAGGCAGCATACACCTGACCTCACACACATAATCTCACTATTATACTAAAGAGTTAAAGCAGACCAAACGGAGATGGAAGTTGGGGCACGATCAGGATGGGAGGCTAAGTTGTGAGTTACCCTCAGTGTAATGCTGTCAACAGACGGGAAAGATAACGGGCAGTAGCCGATTGCGCATAAAACACTATACGTATCTTTCAGCTAGTCTACATCGCTACCGACTACGCACCGACAGGTGTGATAGATGCAGGGCAGAGGGTGCTGACTTCCTTCATCTGGCGTGGACATGCCACTGTTAATAGTTATTTGGCGCAGGTAGCTGACGCCCTCTTACAAATGACGAATTCACAGCAGCAACTCACGCCACTTGTGGCATTACTGGAATACACTGAGAATGTTGAGACGTCGGCTAGACTCTACATATCGCTTGATTGTTACTGGCTAAGAGAAGGGTGGCATGCAGATGGAGGCGGGGAAGGGCTCCCAAATTCAAGGAGTGGATTAAAGATTTACTGTTTTGCCAGGAACAAATGTCTATATATTTCGAACTGTTGCCACCGTCCTTTAAGCCGAGGGCTATATGGGACCCCTTAAAATCATACATGTTATTACACCCTCTGGGACTGGGGGTTGCCGATAATTCTGACTGCTGTTGAGACTGAGAGACCAGGGTAGCGCCTGGCAGGATTGGGCGGATGGCGGAGTGGTGGGACATTCACTGGAGGTTTCCGGGATGACCATCGGGGAGGCCGACCCTGGGATGGCCACGGCTACTGCCTCTTCTGCTTTCTCAAACTTGTGAGATGGCCTTACAAGAATGCAGGATGGCGACGAATGGCCTTATACGGGCAAGACATGTAACCAATGAAATTATGTGCACACATATTATTCTTTGCTAATGTTGCTTTGCTGAGCTTGTGAGATTGTATTTTGTTAAAAATGCCAATGAAAAATTATTTAAAAAAAAAAAAAAAGTTCCTGCTTCCTTATAGTTAGTTAGCAAGGTGGTCGGACTGTTTCCTAGCAACTACAGAGGTTGCAGGCGGCGGCATAGTGTGGGCGGAGCCCCAGGGGCGGTTGCCCCGGGCGCAAAATTCTTTGGGGCACAACATTTTTAAAGAAAAATAATGTGTGGTGGAATGGACTCAGGAAGTGCTAACGGTCCACGGGTTGAGGAATTAGGAGGCGCAATACTTGTCTTGCCCCGGGCGCTGGCAACCCATGCTACACCACTGGCTGCAGGTGGCTCGTGTGCACACGCTTATGCTTCAAGCAGCATGCTGAAGCGGTTCTTCAACTGTGAATACTGCCTTGATTTTTAAATGTCCCCACGTTTCGCTAGAGCAGGACCTTAAATATTTAACGACTATGAGCCTGCTGAAGCAGGGTCTCGCGCTGTAAATAAAAAGGCTCACTTTCAATCAGAGAAGACTGTCAACGAGTCTCTTATAGCGCAACCTCTTTGCCTGGCTGTCTTAGCCTGCTAGAGCACAGCCTCAACTAGTAGTGCTGAAAAACACTTTTACCTGTTTGATTGAAGGTCTGATCCCAGACAGCTGAAAAAACAGCAGGAAGGACTGTTAGACTTACCTATCTGAAAGAGACAGTTAGTTATAGATTCCTTACCTTAGAATTACCCCCAGGCGTTGGACTGGATCTGGAGAATTTTTTCGTCAGCAGTACCCCTGCGCGTGGAAAGGTGGCGTCGGTCAGCTCCACGTTCGTCGTTGGCGTCGTGGTCGCCGGGATGACATCGCTGTAGCTACTTAGACACCGCCCTTGCACGCTGACGTCAGTTCTTTCTTTTTCCGCGCCAGCCAGCGCAGATTCGGAGAGAGCGGTACCTCCAGTCACTTTTTGACTGACTTTTTGCCGACTTTTGTCGACACCGTTTTTGAGTCTTCGACTCCTGGTGCACGTCACGAATGCCCGGTTTCAAGATTTGCGGTTCCTGCCGAAAACTGATGTCGGTGACGGATCCGCACCGCGTGTCCCTGTGGTGCCTGGAACGCGACCACGATCCCAAGTCGTGTTCTGACTGCCGGACCATGAATCCGAAGTCTTTGCGGGGGCGGTCCCGAAAGCTTCTCGAGGCCCGGCAGTTGGCTCTGCACCGTTCGAGGTCCCAGTCGCGCGGGAGGTCGAGGGACCGGTCATGGAGCCACCACTCGTCTTCGAAGTGTTCCCACTCCTCAGGTAAGCCGAAGCACAAGAAGAAGTCGAAGAAGCGTCGTTGCTCTTTGACTTCTCCCCGTCCGTCAGCCGACGTGACGAGGGATGCGGGTGGTGCCCTTCCTGGGGCTTCGCGTACGGAGCCCGAAGGGTCGACTCAGAGTTTCCCTCCTTTCCCGGGACCCGGAGCGACCCCTGCCCAGCTTTGACAGTTTTACGAAGCGATGCATGCCATCTTTGGGTGGTCTGACTCCACTGGCGCGCCTTTGGGCCCCGCAGACTCGGCTGGGAGCCCTGGGCCTTCGACGCCGGCGGCTTTGGCCCTGGCACCGCAGGGTCCCCTTGGATCCAGACCTGGATCCGTATCGGCGCCGGTCGACCTCATCACACCTCCATTGGCATCGATTCAACCGACACCACACCCGCAGCCGGTTGTGTCCCCAACCGGCGTCGACCCCGGCCTCCATCCCGACGTGTATAATGTACAAAAAAGTGGTTCTGTCGGGAGAGGAACAATTGCTTTGTATCGTATAAATACTAACTTAAAAAGTAAACACAATAGACTGATAGAATTGATTCACAGTCAAGGACTGTTAATATGGAACACACCACAAAGACACATTATTTTTTAAACACACCAAATGTTCTTTGTATTGTATAGGTATCTTATACATATATTAATGAATATGGCTGTCCAGAAACAAATACAAAATACGATCGATATAGTGATTTGAGGTGCACGTGAAGTGACTTGTGATAAATAAACAGATAAAGTGCTGTACATATAATACAAGTGGATCATACATAAGACAATCAAAAGATTATGATGTACTGTCCAATCATTAATGCATAGATACACAGCCCAAATATAGCTTTGAATTGGGGTCCGTGAAGTTGCATGAACTAGTATACATTTAACGTCGACGTTTCGACCCTAAGTGGAAGCGCAACTTGATTATGCGTCAAGGGCGGGGTGGGAGAAAAGACACGTAGACAGCCGCAGATATGGGAAAGGATCCTATTTCATGAATAGATGAGGATCAAATGTGATATCAATCACAAGCAGACCAACACCAAAAGTTGTGGTCTCAAAGAATTCCAAATGAACTCCACCAGCCGGTTGGAGACATGAATATAGAAATGAAGGACGCCGCCGTCAAGCGATCGTTCCCATGGGGAGCCTTGACCTATTCCGTCCGAATTGAGTCTGCAAGTGAACTTGCAGACTCAATTCGGACGGAATAGGTCAAGGTGAACTTGCAGACTCAATTCGGACGGAATAGGTCAAGGCTCCCCATGGGAACGATCGCTTGACGGCGGCGTCCTTCATTTCTATATTCATGTCTCCAACCGGCTGGTGGAGTTCATTTGGAATTCTTTGAGACCACAACTTTTGGTGTTGGTCTGCTTGTGATTGATATCACATTTGATCCTCATCTATTCATGAAATAGGATCCTTTCCCATATCTGCGGCTGTCTACGTGTCTTTTCTCCCACCCCGTCCTGATGAAGACCCGCCCTTGATGCATAATCAAGTTGCGCTTCCACTTAGGGTCGAAACGTCGACGTTAAATGTATACTAGTTCATGCAACTTCACGGACCCCAATTCAAAGCTATATTTGGGCTGTGTATTTATGCATTAATGATTGGACAGTACATCATAATCTTTGATTGTCTTATGTATGATCCACTTGTATTATATGTACAGCACTTTATCTGTTTATTTATCACAAGTCACTTCACGTGCACCTCAAATCACTATATCGTCATATTTTGTATTTGTTTCTGGACAGCCATATTCATTAATATATGTATAAGATACCTATACAATACAAAGAACATTTGGTGTGTTTAAAAAATAATGTGTCTTTGTGGTGTGTTCCATATTAACAGTCCTTGACTGTGAATCAATTCTATCAGTCTATTGTGTTTACTTTTTAAGTTAGTATTTATACGATACAAAGCAATTGTTCCTCTCCCGACAGAACCACTTTTTTGTACATTATACACACCCAGGTTCTGAGGGCCACAGGGTTACCCCATTATCGTTAATGGTCCATCCCGACGTGGACACGGAGTCGGACCGGCGTCGACCGACGCCGAATACGACGCCGACGGGTACTTTTGTAGCCCTGTTCCACCCTGGTTCTTTCCGACCAGATTGGCAACTAGAGGAGGGTGAGGAGGACTAGTAGGGATCTGCAGACCCTTTAACTGACCAGTTGGAATATGATCCGGACTGGAGAGAGAGGAGTTGGGGGATGCCAGTGGTCTGGATACCTCGCCAGACCTTGGCATGTTGTCTCCTCCTACCGTGGCTACAGAGGAGGGAGCTTCTTACGCAGTGGTGTTGCGTAGGGTGGCCGAAGCTCTCAACCTCAAGCTACCTACGGTGGCAGTCAGGACTAACCTCCTGACAGAGGTGCTTCAACAGGCAGCGAGCTCTTCGGAGCCCCTGCTGCCGTTTAATGAAGCCCTCACTGACATCCTTTTGGGCACCTGGTCCAGGCCCAACACAGGGGCTCCTGTGATTGCCCGTCGCCACCACCCGGCTCCGGGCGACCCCACTTTCCTCTCCCAACACCCCTCCCCTGAGAGCTTGGTGGTCCAAGCCTCGACGTCCAAAGGCGCATTCCCTACCGCTCCACCTGATAGGGAATCCAAAAAGCTGGACCATCTTGGGAAGAAGATGTTTTCTTCCTCCAGCTTGGGACTATGGTCGGTAAACACCGCATGTCTGTTGGGCCGTTACACCTACTCTGTGTGGCATACGATGGTGCAGGTGCTGCCCCAGTGCCTGGAGGAGGCCCGGGCCGTACTCTCCCATGCAGTTGCCGAGGGGAGAGACGCAGCCAAGTTTACCATTCGATGTGGGCTGGACACCGCTGACTCGCTAGGCAGGACGATTTCAACGTCGGTAGCCTATCGACGCTGCCCCTGGCCGAGGTCGACTGGTTTTTCAAGGGATGTCCAAGCTACCTTAATGGACATCCCCTTTGATGGCCATCGCCTTTTCGGCGACGAAGCAGACAACGCGCTAGAGCGCTTCAAGGACTCTCGGGCTACGGCCAAGTCCTTGGGCCTCTCCACCACGCGCCCTGCGCAGTCTGCTTTTCGCCCCTTTCGTGGCTACAGAAGGGGTGCCCCACCACGGTCCACCCAGAGCCACAGGCCGGCGTAAGCTGTTCAGCCCCTGCGCGGCCGGAGACGTGGGGCCCACCGCGGTGGGTCTGGGAGTCAGCGAGCGGGCCAGTACACCACCGCCCCCTCTGCAGCAGCCTCCAAACCCTCCTAGTCTGACCTTTCAGGGCCACGAATCGCCAGTGGGCGGCAGGATTTGCCATCACCTCCCCCACTGGCGCACCATCACGTCAGACAGGTGGGTTTTGCAGGTAGTCCGAAGGGGCTACTCCCTTCCCTTCGAGACTACCCCTCCATCCATGCCACCTCAGTACCATTGCATGTCAGAGGATCATTTGGCCCTTCTCCAACAGGAAGTTACGAAATCTCTTGGCCAAGGGAGCCATCGAGCGAGTTCCTGCCCCAGAAGTAGGTTGTGGTTGCTATTCCCACTACTTTCTGGTGCCCAAGAAGGACAAAGGCCTGCGTCCTATCTTGGATCTCAGGAACGTCAACCGCTTCCTCCGGAAGGAGAAATTCAAAATGTTGACGCTAGCTATCTGCCCTCGACCCTGGAGACTGGATGGTAGCATTGGACTTGCAGGACGCTTACTTCCACATTCCCGTCCTGCCGGCCCACCGGCGTTACCTGCGGTTCACGGTAGGCCACGAGCACTTTCAGTTTACCGTGCTCCCCTTCGGCCTTACGAGCGCCCCTCAGGTGTTCACGAAAGTGATGGTGGTGGTCGCAGCTCATCTGCGCAGATCAGGGGTTCCAGTCTTCCCCTATCTCGACGACTGGCGGTTGAAGGTGGGCTCGCCCCAGGCAGTCGTCTCCCACCTCCAGACTACGGCGAACCTCCTGCATACGCTGGGGTTCACTATCAACGTGCCGAAGTCACACCTGACTCCCTCTCAGAAGCTCCTTTTCATCGGAGCGGTTCTGGACACGACGCAGTTTCGGGCTTATCCTCCCGAGCAGCGAGTCCGGGATATTCGGGCTATGATTCCGATCTTTCAGCCTCTATCCCGGGTTTCGGTCAGGATGACCCTGAGGCTGCTAGGCCTCATGGCCTCCTGCATCCTGCTGGTGGATCATGCCAGGTGGCATAGTTTGGCTCTCAAGTGGGACCTGAAGTTTCAGTGGGCACAGCATCAGGGGAATCTGTCCGATTGCGTTCAGATCTCGGAGGGCACTGCACGACAATTGCAGTGGTGGCTAACGAACCAGGATTGGGTCAGCAGCGGATCCCTCTCCCTTCCCCAACCGGAGTACACGGTGGTGACGGATGCATCACTTCTAGGGTGGGGCGGCCACATGGGAGAGGCAGAGATCAGAGACCTCTGGTCTCCGGCGGAGTCCGGGCTCCACATCAACCTTCTGGAGCTTCAGGCGATCCGTCTTGCACTAAAAGCATTCCTTCCCTCTGTCCGGGGAAGAGTGGTGCAGGTGTTCATGGACAACACCACCGCCATGTGGTACTGCAACAAACAGGGCGGTGTAGGGTCGTGGACCTATGTCAAGAGGCTCTCCGTCTCTGGACATGGCTGGAACATCAGGGCATATCCCTGGTGGTTCAACACCTGGCAGGTTCACTGAATGCCAGGGTGGACGAACTCAGCCGCAGGTGCATGATGGATCATGAATGTCGTCTTCCCTCTGAGGTATCGCAAGGTCTCTTTCAGCAGTGGGGAGAGCCTTGGTTAGATCTATTCACCACCAAAGAGAACGTGCAATGTCAGCAATTCTGTGCGTTGGAATTTCCAAGGCGGCACTCGCTAGCCAACGCTTTTCGTCGCGAGTGGAGTTGCGGTCTTCGATACGCCTTTCCGCCTATACCACTTCTGCCCAGAGTGCTGAAGAAGATCAAGCGCGACCGGGCCCAAGTCATTCTTGTGGCTCCGGATTGGGCACGAAGAGTCTGGTATCCCGAACTGTTACACATGGCCATCGATCCTCCGATCAGACTACCTCTTCGGGAGGATCTTCTGTCGCAGCAGCAGGGGACGGTCCTCCACCCGAACCTGTCCAGCCTCCACCTCCTTGCGTGGAGATTGAGCAGCAACAGTTGACAGCCTTCGACCTTCCTCCTGAAGTCTGTGATGTTATCTTGGCAGCCAGGCGTCCCTCCACTAAGACGGTATACGCCTGCAGATGGAACAAATTTGTCGCACGGTGCACAGCAAAGGCTGTGGATCCCCTTTCTGCCCCTCTTTCTGAGGTTCTCTTGTTCCCCCTGTCTTTGGCCCGGCACTCTGAAGGGCTATCTCTCAGCCATTTCAGCCTTTCTTAGACTTCCTAATCAGCCTTCTCTTTTCAAGTCCCCTGTTGTGAATCGCTTCCTTAAGGGCATTACTCATCTTTTTCCTCCTGTTCCCTTCGTAGTGCCTCAGTGGGACTTGAACTTGGTGCTTACTTACCTAATGTGCGCCCCCTTTGAGCCGCTTCATAACTGTCCTCTCAGACTTCTTACCTTAAATACTGCTTTTCTGGTTGCCATCACCTCTGCTTGCAGGGTGAGTGAGCTACATGCTCTTTCTTCAAAGCCTCCTTTTCTGGCTGTTCATCCGGACAAGGTCGTCCTCAGAGCCAGACCTTCCTTTCTTCCCAAGGTGGTTACTTCTTTCCACATTGGTCAAACCATCACTTTGCCCACCTTCTTTCCGCCTCCGCATCCCTCTAAGGAGGAAAAGAGGCTCCACCGTCTGGATCCAAAACGTGCGCTTTCATTTTATTTGTATCGCACCAAGCAATTCCGGGTGGATGACCAGCTCTTTGTTGGCTACGTGGGCGCCAAAAAAGGTTGGGCCGTGCACAAACAGACCATCTCTAGGTGGGTCGTTTTGTGCATTAAAGCTTGCTACTCTTTGGCAAAGAAGGAGCCTCCAGTGGTACTGCGCGCCCAATCCACCAGGGCGACGGCAGCGACCACTGCTTTGGGACAGGGAGTCCCCCTCAATGACATCTGCCCGGCAGCTACGTGGGCTTCATTGCACACGTTTACCAAACACTACTGCCTGGACAGCCAAGTCTGGAGAGACGGCTTCTTTGGCCGTTCTGTTCTCCAGGACTTTCTGGTGTGAACTTGGTTCGCAGACCCTCCTCCGGGGTTGGTATTGCTGGGGTATCTATTCTAAGGTAAGGAATCTATAACTGTCTCTTTCAGATGAACAAGTTACTTACCTTCGGTAACAATATATCTGTAAGAGACATAGATTAGTTATAGATTCCTTACCGCCCCACCCATCCTCCCCATTCTGCGAACTGACTTCTAGGGTGAGGGAATCCCTTATAGGGCCCAAGTTTTTGTGCACCAGTGGTCAGTGTCTTGCATGGCTCTGCGCTTCTGGCGTAGAATGTCGTGTAAAGAACTGACGTCAGAGCGCAAGGGCGGCGTCTAAGTAGCTACCGCAACGTCATCCCGGCGACCACGACGCCGATGACGAATGCGGAGCCGACCGACGCCACCTTTCGATGCGCAGGGGTACTGCTGACGAAAAAATTCTCCGGATCCAGTCTGATGCCTGGGGGGAATTCTAAGGTACGGAATCTATAACTAATCTATGTCGCTTACAGATATATTGTTACCGAAGGTAAGTTACTTGTTCTTTAATGTGACTCTAGAAGAAGAGGAAGTCAGCCATATTGAAGGAATTGGAAGACTGGTTAACTACATGTACTTTTTGCTTTGAAGGGTCTATACATTGGAGCTAATGCTCACTTTGTTATGACTATGACCATAACGGTGGACAAGCATGTTAGACCTGGCATCATTGGCGTGGGTTTCCCCTGTATTTTTGTCCTTGCCTCCTGTTATTTTGCTGTGTGTTGGACTTCGTTTTTGCTGGTCTAGATGCTTTGGGCACTTTGCCACTGCTGTTCAGTGCCAAAGTGCAAGTGCTTCCTGTAAATTGTGTTTATGGATTGGTGATTCCATGATTGGCATATTTACTAGTCAGTCCCTAGTACAGTGCACTGTGTGTGCCCAGGGCCTGTAAATCAAATGCTGCTAGTGAGCCTGCAGCACTGATTGTGCCACCCAAATAAGCAGCCTGTAAATGTGACTCAGACTTGCCACTGCAGTGTCTGTGCGCAGTTTGGTACTGCCATGTCGACATGGCAAGTGCACCCACTTGCCAGGCCCTAACCTTCCCTTTCCTCACATATTAGTCACCCCTAAGGTAGGCCCAAGGTACCCCTCTGGGCATAGTGCAGTGTATGTGAAAGATAAGACATGCCCTGATGTGTGTGGCATGTCCTGATAGTGAAATACTGCCAATTTCGTTTTTCACTATTGAAAGGCTATCTGTCCCATAGGATAGAATGGGAGTTCATTTATAACATCTTAGGAATATAACTTCCCATTTGAACAAGTTAGGATGATAAAGTCCTGTGTGCCTCTGCTAGGTTTGTGTATTGACTGTCTGGCTTTGAAGTGACAGGGGCTGGGGATGTGCATTCTGTTCAGACAGCCATTTGGGGGGGAGAGGTGTGTCCTGCCTTTCCAGGGTGAGTCAGGGCTGGGCTGAATAGACCTGGGCTGCATTTAGAGTGCAGGGAGGAGATTTCTTTCACACCTGAATGGGCCTGGTCTGCCTTTGACAATGCTGTCTCAACCTCCTGCCAGGAAGCTGCACCAGAGAGGACAGAACTGGTTTTGGCTGGGCAAAGAGCTTCTCTGCCACCAGAGAACAAAGGATTTAGTGCTATAAAAAGTGGGGCCTAGACCCCAGACTTTTAGATTACTTCTGGGATTCAAGAGGAACCTTTGCCAAGGAGAAGAGCTCGAGAAACTAAGGAGAAGTACTGCCCCTTTGCTGTGTGCTGTCTGGGGTTGGCCTGCAGTGGCTGTTTCTGCCAAGGAAAGGACAAGGACTTTGCTGTGTGCTGTGTCCCCTGCTTGAGGAAGATCTCCAAGGGCTTGAAGTAGAGCTTGCCTCCTGTTTTTGAAGTCTCAGGGATACAAAGACTTCACCCCCAGCTCCCCTGAACTTCCTTGCTGGAAGTTCGGACCTGCCAGGAGGTGCTTGCTGCTGTTCCGGGCCCCTGGAGGTTGTTCCTGCTGTTGCGAGCTGGGAAAGTAACGCAATGACGAGAGACGTGACGCATCTGCACCTGTTTCTGACGCATCGCCGAAGAAACCGATGCAGGGCCTGCCCGCGGCTCGAGAAATCGCTGCACGCCGCATGGAGTGCACCGATCTACGAAGGCCGAGATCACTGCACCGATTCCGACGCAGGCCCAGCTGTGCGGCTGCAAGAACCAACGCACCGTGGGACCGTGGCTGGAGAAACCGATGCATCCCCGTTCCTCACGCATCGCATCTGGGAGCCACACCTGCAAGAACACCGGGCCGCAGTAAGAAACCGACGCATCACCTCCCCGCACAGTGGTAAACCGACGCATCACATCCCCTTCAGTAAGCAACCGATGCATCACCGCCCCTGCGTGGTAGTAAGGCACCAACGCATCACCTCCCCTGAAGTAAGGAACCAACGCATCACCTTCCCTGGGCGTAAGGAACTGACGCATCACCTTACCTGTGACAGTTTTTGTTTGTGCGCGTGATGCATCCAAGGTACTTTGTGTGAAGAGTGTCGCATCTGCAATTTGCTTTGAACAGAACTGTTTCTACCTTTTGAAAGTCATATTTTGATTACTGTATTGTGGATTTTTGTCATTTTGGTCTTGTGTAGTTTGGATAAAGATTACTTATTTTTCTAAACTGGTGTGGTGTCCATTTGTAATGTTTCCACTGTATTACTGTATGTGTGCACAAATGCTTTACACACTGCCTCTGAGATAAGCCTGTCTGCTCGTGCCAAGCTACCAAGGGGGTGAGCAGGGTTATTTTAGAAGTTTATCCCCCATTTACCCTGACTAGGAAGAAGAGTCCCTATTTTGACAAAGGTGCAAACCATTGCCAACTTGAGCCCCAATTTCTAAGAGAGCAGGTAATAAAAATTCTTCCAATAAAAGTGCATATAATTTGTGGAAAATTCTTGTGTTCGTTTGTTAAAAAGACACCTGTCGTGTTGTGCAATTTGTTTTTCTTTTTTGCTTCTCAGGTCTGCTGTTAATTGTTGTTTATTTTTCCTCAGGTTAAAACTGGCAGTAGCAGCAACAAAACTGTATGTGTTTTGGATGAACTTGGTAAAATGGAACTCTTTAGTCAGTCGTTTACTCAACTTGTGCATGAGATTCTGAACAATGATTGTGTTGTGGTGTTGGGTACCATACCAGTACCTAAGACAAAGCCACTGGTTCTTGTGGAAGAAATAAAAAAGCGAAAGGATGTGAAGATATTCTATGTAAGTGTTATGAAAGACGTTTATTTATTTTGTCAATACATTGTATTAGCTTTATGAGGTTCCTTTTAAAAGTTATCTTTTCATATATTCCAAACACTTACTGTTTATTGCACAGGCTTAGTTACTAAGACTTTAGTCTGTCACAGTTTTTTAAATAACGTAATTTGTATTTTTTCTGCTATGTATGCATATATCTGGTACCTATGCATTATATTCTTATTCCTACTTAGCCAATGTCCTCATATTCTTTTTGTTTCACTCAGCCTCACCTGCTGCATTAGAGAATTGTCGTATCTGCTGTATGCAGTGTACGGACTCATAGTTCCGACTTTACAACTCTTAAAGTAAAGAAACAGTGCGGATATATTCCTTATCAAGACATAAGAGTAACAAGAAAAAAGAACAAGAGTACTTTGTTTTATCCATAAAGTATCTGATTCGGTACCCAATCATTGTGTTTACCATCATTTGTGCATATATTCCAAAGAACCTACTTTTGATTCTGGGGAAATCACTGACATTTCTGGATTGAGTAGCTAACTTATTAAAGCGCCTATATTCTGTTTTAAGTTAACTTCTTTGTATTTCTTTCCCTTTACTCTTACTTGACCCCTCCTCTTCCGTTTAAAGTACACTAGGCACTTTATTTGTCTTTTTTGCCCTCATCACTAAACTCAGTCATGATTACATTGCACAGCTGTGCAGATTAGTTTTCTTAGCCCTCTTTTTGTTTCTATGTCGAGTAGGCTACTTTCACATTCTACCCATTTCGAACCTTCCTGCTGCCATTTTAGGCTGCATCTTAGCCTTTTCAGCTTCTCTGCCTTTTGGCTAAAACAAACGCCAAACCTTTAAATCTGCCGTGATTTTCTTTTCCTTTGGGTGTGAGTATGCATCTAGCAGGCAAGCTTCTGGACTGTAATTAGTTCGTCTATCTGTGGTATTGTTGACTAAACTCGTGATGCTTTTATCCCAGTAAATTCTTAGACAGTTCAATTTCATATGGAAAAAGTCTGTATCTATGTCGTTGCAACTAGGCCCGCTCTCCTGTGCATTTCGGTAGATTTTATTAACTTTCTTTGGGCATAATATATGTCCTGTGTAAATAGTAGTGTATTTATGTAAACCTGGCATTTCTAGATATTCGTGGTGCGTTCGCCAAAATGTGCTCCGACTGTATGTCCTCCCTCTATTGTATTGCCATTGTCCGCTTCCCACTTTCTTTCAAATTACCCAGTGACTCTCGGCTTGTGTAAGATGTCCTTGTATTCCAATTTCAACACTTGAACTTCGCCAGTTGTTGTTCATGTTAATTATGGTCCCAGATTGTTTTGCCAATGTCCGCTTCCAACTTTGTCTTTCGAATTACCCAGTGACCCTTTCGTCCAGTGTAAGATGACCTTGTATACTAAAGTTATCACTTGAACTTCGCCAGTTGTTGTTGATATTAATTATGGCCCCAGATTGTTTTGCCCATGTTCGCTTCCCACGTTGTCTTTCAAATTACCAAGTGACCCTTTTGCCTGGTGTAAGATGACCTTGTATACTAATGCTATCACTTGAACTTTAACCTTTATTGCCTAGTCTTTCATGTTTTCTTATGGTGTCGCCTGCTGCCCTGTGTAATCGAAAATCCCCCCTTACCCCCTTGAAATCCTGTAATTATCGACCATCTCTTGAAAATTCCTGAGTAAACCTCCCCTATAAAGGTCTCCCAACTGAATCATCCCATTGTCTTTCCATGCCCTTAACCCCTTCCAGTTACCTCTTTATTGTAATCTTTTCAACCACCGTAGGGGAAAGCCGAGCGCAAAGGGAGATTTAACTTTGGTCCTTTTTAAGCAATGTGTGTTTAGAAACAATTATTATCCTTGGGTGCTTGCCTGTTCCTTGCTTTGTCCCCAATAGTATTGCTTCCAGGTCCATTATGTAGGATTCACCAATCTGCCCTTCAGTTACTGGTAATCTTTAGTTCATCCACCTTGTTACCATTTGCAGTTGCGCTTTGAGCTTTGCTTATCCTGTCCATCGTCTTTTGGAGCACCAAATATCTCCTGGTCAATCACAGTTCTTGAGTTAAACATTTGGAACTCTGCTAGCAAAATACACTGCTGAAGATGGGTGGTCTCTAGGGGTTTAGTTCAAGGAGTATCTGATATATCCTTTCAAAATCACAGTTCGTGTGGCTTGGACATTACTGATTCCATCAGGTGGTCCATTGGCACCAGTGTTGCTGCGATCCACAGGGTTTTCAGGCAATGTCCAGTTGTCTCTCATGTACATGCCGTTCGATGGGACTCACCTGTTTGGGGACAAGACTCCGTCGCCGAGCGTTTCAAGGAGAGCAGGGCCACCGCACGCTCCCTGGGCTTATATGCCCCACTGTAATAAAGCAGGTACACTGGGTGAGGTTGGAAGGAGGTGATTTATTGAAGGAATACCAGGTATTTTCAGAGTAAACGTCCTATCCACACAGCGCCAGCAGGAACTGACCAGTGAGAGTTCTGATTACACTCAAACACCATCAAAGCTCTAGAATGTACAAACCCATTCTGAGTGAGGCATGCAGAAAGTGATGACACGCAGGTCATTACACACCTTCCCCCTTTTCACGAGAAGAGCAGAAAGCAAGAGGATGGGAGAAAGAATGGGAGGGGAAGAGGAAGAGGAGGAAAGGAGAGCAGATAGGAAGTAAAGAAGGTAAATTTAAGGAACAAAATCAAGTAATTTTGCAGGAACCCTTCCAATGCGAGAACTCCTTCGCAATGTGGGCTGGACCTTGGGAGGATTTTTTTGAGGAACAACATACTTTGAGCTCACTTTAGTGCGTATGGGTGCAATCCTGTTCAAATTACAGATACGACCATCACTCAACTTTACTGCATTCTGAAACAGTTTCCTCACCACAAAAGGTGAAGAGAATTTAGAAATTCCAGCAGATCTCTGGGGAAGACGTACACGCACCTTGTCTCCCACTCGCACGCGAGTGTGAGAAACAGCGTGTCTAGCATCAAAGTACTCTTTCCAATCTTTAAGTCTTGACTTGCCTGCCAAGACGCAGCACCAGGATCCGTGCTATGAGTAGGAGTCAAGTCAGAACCAGCATCTAAACCCTCACTCGCACCCTTATCCCTCATCCATGCTTGAAACATCTGTGTATTGGGACTCCGTCCACGAAAAAGCTCAAAAGGAACTTTACCCGTGGTTGAGTGAGGAGTGAGACGCTAAATCATTACACGCTCAGCGACCTCAGACTTCCAATCTTTGTTTTGAGTTTTGGACAATTGTATGGATTCTTTTAAGACACGGTTAAACCTCTCCACCATCCCGTTAGTTTCGGGATGATAGAGAGCGCACCGCTTGTGCCTGATTCCCCTTTCAGCTAAATAGTCTTCCATCTCCCTCGAAACTAATTGGACTCCGTTGTCGGTTAGAAGGCAGTCCGGGAGTCCCTCTCGGGAGAAGACTTCATCAAGGAACTTGGTGACATCTTTAGTCTCAATGCTGGGAGTAATTTTGATTTCTGGCCACCTGGAAAACATGTCTATTAACACCAGAACATAAGACTGGCCAGAGGTGCAAGTAATGGGACCAAGAAGATCCAAAGCTACTTCCTGCCAACAACGAACTGGGGCCTCACGCACAATCATGGGTTGAACTCTAGTGTTATAGACCTTGTCAGAGGCAACACATTCAGGACAATCTCTCACCATGCGCTCGACCATGAGATCAATTCCGGGCCACCAGAAATGTAAACGGATTCTTTCTTTCGTCTTAGAAATACCCTGATGCCCTTGGTGAGCTTGTTGGACAATTTTTTGCCTAACAGGAAGGGGTGGAATAAGCCTGGTACCCCTCCAAAGTAAACCAGAGGAGACAGATAACTCATGACGCACGTTCCAATACTTTTGTGTGTTCTCATTCTGGGTTTTTATCCCTCCCCAACCTTCAGACACTAATTTGCACACCTCGAAAATCGTAGGATCACTCTCCATGGAAGACTTCCACTCACTTTCACTCAAAACGCCAGCCATGACCTCGCACACCATATAATTGTCATCCTCCCACGATTCTCCGGAGACTTCAACAGTTTGATTCGGACTGTTCAAAACAAGGCGGGAGAGGCAATCCGAAAACTTGTTCTGTGCCCCAGGTATGTGGTGTACAATAAAATCATAGTCTTGGAGTGCGACAATCCACCTCGCTACCCTTGAGGATACAGCATCAAGACTCTTTTTAGTGAACAGGTCTTTCAAGGGCTTATGATCTGAGTGCACTGCAAAGGAACTTCCTCAGAGAAATTTCTTTAGTTTTTTAATTGCCCAAAAGATACAAAGAGTCTCTTTCTCTATGACAGAGTATTGCATTTCGGATCCCACCAGAGCTCGTGATAAGAACATGATGGTAATTTCGTGTCCATCTTTCACCTGTTTAAGAACAGCACCGAGACCTTTTGAGCTGGCGTCGGTGATAAGAATGGAATGTGCAGAAGCGTCAAAGCTCTGGAGAGAGGGAGCCTTACTCAAAGCTGCTTTTACATCGTCGAATTCTGTTTGGCACTGTTGTGACCAGGAAAATCTCACACCTTTCTTAAGAAGAGTCCTGAGAGTGAAAGTGCGGGAAGCGAATTGCGGGACAAATTTATTATAATATTCAGCCATGCCGAGAAAGGTGACTAACTCGTCTCTGGACTGAGGCACTGGAAGGTTTTCTATGGTCTTTACTAAATTGTCTTTAGGCTTCACACCGTCCTTAGACAACTTATGCCCCAAATAGTCAATCTCAGCGAGGTTAAACTTACACTTATTCTCACGTAGAGTCAAGCCACGTGATTTAAATCGTTCCAGGACTGCCTTGAGTCTCTCATCATGTAATTTCTGAGAAGGACCGTGAACCAGTACGTCGTCCTGGTAAATCTTGACTCCCGGTAATCCATGCAGGACATCTTCCATAGCTCTCTGGAAGACAGAGGCTGCGGAATTTAATCCGAAAGGAAGCCTAGTAAATTTATACGTGCCAAACGGCGTAATAAATGCTGTGAGGTCCATAGAGTCAGGGTCAATTTTAATCTGGTAATATGCAGCCCTGAGATCTAATGTGGAGAAGACTACAGCCCCACCCAATTGTGTAAGCATCTCTGCAATATTAGGAAGAGAGTACTTGTCGGCTGTAACCGCGCGATTAAGCGCGCGCAAGTCCACACATAGTCTCACCTCGCCAGAGGCTTTGCGAGCGAGTACTACAGGAGCCAACCAATCTCTTGCCTCGGTTTCAACGATGATTCCTTCTTTCAACAACTTCTGTAGTTCTTTCTGCATGGACTCCTTTAAGGCTAACGGTACACTACGTACTTTGCATGAGACAGGGACAGCATCTGGTTTTAGAATAATTTTATGTGTATAGTCAGACAAACACCCCAACGTTTCACTGAATACTTTTGCGAACTCAGTGCGTAATTCGTCCACTTGATCAACCTTGGCAGGCTCAGGTGTACCAGCATAACCTGGAAGTGGCGGAGGTAAATCCTCCTTTAAGACTATACATGGATCTCCACCAGGAACTAGCATAACGCTGAAATCAGCTTGGTGAACCCAACTTATTATGCTGTCCCCTTTTGAGGAGATGTAGATTTTCCCAGCAGTTAGTCTATTCTTGTACTCAATGTCGCCCTCAAAGTAGCCGAACAACTTGATGGGTTGGCCACCATACGCAAGAGGCTTAATGTCCGGCTTGAACACTTTCACTTTGCCCAAAAGAGATGAGTCATAAAAACACTTAGGAACTAAAGTGATTTTTGCTCCGGAGTCAAAGAGCATCTTGACTGGATGACTGTTTATTAGAACGCTGTCAATTGGATTTTTGCACTTATTCTGACATACTTGAGTCGAGACTACACCACATTGTAAATCGTCAGGATCAGAGTCTGATTCATCTCGAACCCAAACTTCCTTCACCCGCTTGTTTTTTTAAAACTTTGACACCCTGCAGGCCTTCGCTATGTGTCCAACCTTCCCACAGTTAATACACTTTGAATTTAAAGCGGGACACGCCTTGTCATTTGCCAGATGACCAACCATGTCACAACGATAGCATTTACCAGTGAAAGTCTTTTTTAAAATTTGGAGGTTGAGTTTCTATTTGTTTGAACGTCTTAATCTTGGAAACAACATGTATCTTGTCATTAGTTGTATTAGAAGAGCCATTTTCTTTCTTAATCACTTCTACACAAGCGAGGGAGTGTTCAATACGTTTGGCAATCAAGATAACTTCATCAAGCTTCGGATCATCTTTTTGCCACAGTTCATCTTTCACTTTTTCTACAGAGCAACCTAACATAAATTGGTCTCGAATGCGTTCCTCAAGTGCACCTTCAAATTTGCAAGTAGAGGCTAATTTGCGTAAATGAGTCACATACATCTCAACAGACTCTTTAGGTTGTTGCACACGCTTCCCAAAATGGTACCGTTCTAAGATCGTGCTGACTTTGGGAAGGTAGTGTTTATCTAGCTTTTTAAGACATATTCGAATTCGTTCAGACTGTCGGTTTCAGTGTCGTTTGAGGTCTGGTAAGTGTTCGAAAACTTATTGACCTTCAGTACCCAGACAGTGTAGAAGTAAGGTCGACTTCCTCTCGGCACTAAGTGACACTCCGCACACTCTTGCGTAATTGAGAAAAACTTTCTTCCATTTTGACCAGCGAATGGAGGGTTCACCTGGATTGGACAAGAAGAAAGGTGGTGGAGTGACGTTTTGCATCTTGAGAGGTGTGCTTGTCACCGAAGAAGGAGGTGAAAGCACTCCAATGGGAAGTGTGCTTATCACAGTAGTGAGAGAGGAAGGGAGAACGGAAAAGAATTAAAGATTGATGAACAACTGCTGGTCGTAAAAATAATAACAATGGAATTGAGCTGTGCCTGTCAGCGAAGTAGGCAATTCGACCACAAAAATGGGACTGTAATGGAGGCAAAGTAGTTAATAATACACAATAAACAGCAGTGCCTACTAGTTTGAAGAGCAAGCAGATTAAATGTCAAGCTGTGCCTATCAGCGAGAAAAATAGGAAGCAGGCTGGGTAATGTAGACCTTCGTAAAATTAAGAAAGGCTGTACCAGTCAGTGTAAGCAGGTTGCTTAGAATAAATTATAAGCTTATAAATTCTCCATGTTGTAGGTTGTGCCTACCAACGAACTTCTGTGGCTGCTGAATGTGAAGCTGTGCCTGCCAGCGAGAGGTAAAGAAAGGAGGTTGTGCCCGTCAGCCAAAGCGGGCCTTAACAAAATAGCTTGAACAGTTGGCACAGCTGTGCCTACCAGCGAAGTGAGGAGCAGGCAAAAACAAAAATAATTAAGCTGTGCCTGTCAGCGAAGAATGGCAAGCTGCAGGCAAAACGGAGAAAGAGCTGTCTCTGTCCACACTGAGTCGTAGGTTGCTATTCAACAGCTTACAAAGCAGGAAGGGCCTCGCAAAACGTTGCGTCATGAGTTGCTGGGCAGAAGATTAGGTCACGTGCCAGGTGAAGGACGCGCTGTGATTGGATGAGGCTTGAATTGAAGGTCAGGGCTGGGAGATCAGCGCGAGACACAGATGGCGCGGGGCTACGCATTGAATAACGGTAACAAAAATGTTAGCAATTTAAATGTGCATGGGAAGTAAAAAAAAAAAAGTCAAAACCATTGACCATGCGGCTGAACTCGTAGTATATGAAACTAAAGCTGAATGTTTTGGGTTTGTTCAGCAGGGTCGCAGATGGCGCGGAGCGCGTATAGAGGGTACACAGCAAGGAGACCAGTAAATAGCTTGCGAAAGAGCGCACAGCACGTAAAAATAACGCTAAAAGTACCTCGTTAATTAGAAGATTGGTCTTGAAGCAGGCTGAATACCGTAGTGTGTTAGGACGTTTGTAGAGGCTTGTAGACGCAGGGCAGCATGGTAGAATGTAGTGGGTCCGTTTCAAGATCGTCGCCAGTGTAATAAAGCAGGTACACTGGGTGAGGTTGGAAGGAGGTGATTTATTGAAGGAATACCAGGTATTTTCAGAGTAAACGTCCTATCCACACAGCGCCAGCAGGAACTGACCAGTGAGAGTTCTGATTACACTCAAAACACCATCAAAGCTCTAGAATGTACAAACCCATTCTGAGTGAGGCATGCAGAAAGTGATGACACCCACCTTCCCAGCTGCATCTGCTCTACAGCTCCATTTGGGCTTCGGCAGAGATACCCTACACTATCAGCCAATCCAACCTCCACAAGGCACCCAACAGATGTGCAGTCAAGACTGTCATGCTCACTACCTATGCTGTCAAGGTCAAAGGACCGCCTAGTCCACTGTCCCTTCCGTTGCAGCCCCAACTACCAAACCTCTTTAGCGTGCCCTTAGTGGAGCACAGGCACATGGTGGGAGGCAGGATCCAATGATTGGGAGAGGTTGTAGCCTTACAGCTAGACTGGTCGACCTCGAAGCTGGGGAACCGGGTTGGAGTCTTGGCAACGACGCTCAACATCCTGTGATTCTGGGCAAATCACTTAGGGCCAGATGCATCAAGGCAAAAACCGGTCGCAAACGGGCAGATTCTCAGAATCTGCCCCTTTGCGACCGGTATTTTTGCATTTGGGATGCATCATCCCAAATGCATAAATCGCAAATTGCGATTGCATTTAAGGAATCGCAAATTGCAATTCCTTAAATGCAATGCAAGATGCCATTTAAAATAGCGATTTCGCTATTAGGGTCCGCTATTTACCGAAAAATAATGCCAGGTGATAAATAGCGAAAACTTTGAAAAATGCACTAAAGTGTATTTTCAAAGTTGCGTGTTACACACACACATGCCCTTGGGGCATGTGTGTGCGCAACATGTGTGCACATATCAATTTCAGGGGTGCAACAGGGTGTCCTTTTTGCACCCTTGCACCCTTGAAATTGCATGCGCAATTTGCGAGTACCTATTGTGTACTCGCAAATTGCGCATGCAATGTCCATTCATTCCTATGGGCCTGTAGGCCCATAGGAATGAATGGGAAGCCATTCCTTAATTGTGAGTCGCAATTTGCGAGTCGCAATTAAGGAATGTTTGGGAATCGCTATTTTTTAAGCGATTCCTACATGCATAGGCTTTTGCGATTCCTTAATTGCGAGTCGCACTTTGCGAGTCGCAATTAAGGAATGTTTGGGAATCGCTATTTTTTAAGCGATTCTTACATGCATAGGCTTTTGCGATTCCTTAATTGCGATTCCTTAATAATCGCAATTAAGGAATCGCAAAATCCTACATTGATGCATGTGCACCTAAATCTCCCTGTGCCTAACAAAACTGAATGTGTCCATCTGTAACGAAACTGGTGCTCATTCAAAGCGCTCTGATACCCGATGTCTCGGGTCTAGTTCACGCTATATAAAACTCAAAAAAAATAATAATTATTATTATTCTAGCCGGATTGGTAGGCCATAACATCAGACTGGGGTTGTTCCTACAAATATTCAGCCAGGATATGCCCTACCTTTCATTCTTTTGCTGCTACACCTTCCACCGCCCCCCCGCAGCTACTGACAGAGGACCATCTCTCTATTTTGTGGAAGGAAGTGTGAGCCCTTTTGGCTAAAGGGGCTATTGAGAGGGTGTCCATGCCAGAAGTAAGACATGCTTGTTATTCCCACTACTATCTGGTGCCAAAGAAGGACAGAGGTCTTTATTCTACTTTAGACCTGCACCCTCTTAACACCTTCCTTCAGAAGGAGAAATTCAAAATGCTCACCATGGCCCAGGTCTAGTCTGGTGGTGGATGGTGATGTTGAACCTGCAGGGCTCCTTTTTCCACATATCCGACCTTCAGGCCCATCGGCTCTAATTGCAGTTCGTGGTGGGACAAGAGCATTTTCAGGTTGCTGCACTCCTCTTTAGTCTCACCAGCTCCCCTTGAGTGTTCACGAAAGTAATGACGGTGGTTGCAGCACACCTTTAGAGGTCAGAGGTGCCAGTCTTCTGCTGCCTCGATGACTGGCTGTTGAAGGTGAGCTCACCCCAGACAGTCTACCACCTCCAGACTTTGGCGAATATTCTGTCATTTTTGGGGTTTAATATAGATGTGCTGAAGTCACACCTGACTCCTTCTCAGATGCTTCCCTTCATTGGAGTCATTCTGGACATGGTTCGGTTTCATGCATTTCTCATGGGAAAGAGAGTCCAGGGCTTTCAGGTTATGATCCTGATCTGTCAGCCTCGCTCCTGGATTTCAGTAAGGTTGACTCTGAGGCCTCTGGGACTGATGACCTCCTGCATCCTGCTTGACAAGCATGTCTGGTGTTATATGTGGGCTCTGCAGTGGGATCTGAAGTGTCAGTGGGCCCACGATGTAGGGGACTTCTCTGACCATGTTCAGATTTCACTGGAGACTGCAAAGGATCTGTAGTGGTGGTTACTGGACCGCCACTGGGTCAACGGGAGGCCCCTCTCCCTTCTCCACCCAGAGCTGACAGTTGTGACGATGCATCACTTCTGGGTTGGGGTGGTCATGGGGAGGGGTGGAGATCAGAGGCTGCTGGTCTATGGTGGACTCCCAGCTCCATATCAACCTTCTGAAGCTGAGAGGTATCCACTTGGTGTTGAATGCCTTCCTTCCATCCATCAAAGGGAGGCTGGTTCAGGTGCTCCTGGACAATACCACCAACATATGGTACAGCAACAAACAGGGAGGGGTGGGGTCACAGACCCTGTGCCAGGAGGCCTAGCGCCTCTGGAAATGGCTGGACCACCAAGGAGTTTATCTGGTGGTGAACCATTTGGCAGGCTACCTGAAAGCCAGGGCGGACAAACTCAGCAGTTGGTGCTTACCAGATCACGAGTGACAGGTACACCCGATGTGGCGCATGGTACCTTACCTGAATGGAAAGAACCGTGTCTGGATCTATTTGCTATTGTCGAAAACGGACAATATCAGCACTTCTGCACATTTAATTTTTCAAAGTGTCTACTGCTCAGAGATGCATTCCACTTTGAGTGGAAGTTAGGACTCCTGTATGCCTTTTTTGCAGATCCCACTATGTGTTCCGAGTTCTCAAGATCAGGACCGACCGGCCCAAGTCATCCTTGTGGCCCTGAACTGGCCTCAGAGAGTATGGTATTCAGAACTCCTGGGCTTAGTCATCGGTCTTCCGATCAAGCTGCCCCTTCGGGAGGCTCTGATGTCGCAGTACAGGGCAGTGTTCTGCACCTAGACCTTTCAAATCCTCACCTTCATGCTTGTAGATTGAGTGGCAAATGCTGAACACATTCGACCTTACTCCGGAAGTAGTTGATCTCATCTTAGCAGCCAGGATTCCCTCAACAAAAACGGTGTGCACATGTCATTGGTTCATATTTATGGCTTGGTGCGGCACTTGGCAGATAGACCCCTCCAGAAAAAGTAATCAGACGTTTTATTTGTTTTGGTCCTAGCCCAGCAAGGTTTTGCTCTGGGCCTAGTTAAAGGGTACCTTTCGGCTCTTTTGCCTATTTTGTAGTTGCCAGCCTTCATTGTTTAAGGTTCCAGTTTTTAAAGCATTTTTTAAAAGGGTTACAACATTTGTTTCTTCCCTTTTCCCTTGTCATGCTACAGTGTGACCTTAACTTGGTCCTTACATTTCCTGATGCGCACTCCCTTCGAGCCCCTTTCTAATTCTCACCTTCAAGACAAACTGTCTATATAAACCTGCTGTACACCACCTTCTTCCCAGACAAACTGCTATTTTTAACGCAGGCATCTTTCTTGCCTAAAATTGTGACGCCATTCATGTTGGTCAGAACATCACCTTGCCGGCTTTCTATGTTCTGCCTCACTTCTCAAAAGAGTAGGACAGACTCCCTCGCTTGCACTGAAAGAGAGCACTGAGCTTTTACGTAGATTGTACCAAAGAACATGGGCTGAATGATCAGTTCTCTGTGAGGTTCTCCGGATCGAAAAATAGCAAGGCAGTTCAGAATAGAAGCAATTCTCTGCTGGAGTGTGCTATGCATCAGTATCTGCTATGAATTGACCAAAAATCGTCCTCTGTACCAAGGCCAAAGCTGCTACCTCTGCATCAGCACCTGTCCTAGAAATTTGCCCAGTGGCTAAGTGGACGTTCCTCCTAACGTTCAGGATGAATTATTTCCTGGACAGTCGGGCTCGCCGAGAAGGGCATTTTGCATGCTCGGTCCTGCAGGACTTTCTGGTTTGAGTCCATTCACAAACCCACCTCCAACTAGGTACTGTTTTGGTATCCATTCAAAAGGTGAGGAATCTGCGGTCAGAATTTTCCATCAGATGAACAAGTTAATTACCTTCGGTAATGCTCTTTCTGCTTGAGACTATCTAATCACAGATTCCTAATTAACTGACCCTCCTATCCTCCCCGTTCTGTGATTGGACTCTATCCATTAATGAGATCTCAGGTGCAGGAATTTGCACACTTATCACACCAATTTGCTTTTGGGGCTCTGTGTCTGGGGAGCTCAGACTCTCTTGAAAGCAACTAACATCAGTGCGCTGGAGTGGCGCCTATATAGGCTACGCACATTATTTACTGAGCGGAACAGTGTCAGTGCAGAGCCGCAAGTGCCATCTACCGGCGTGCAAATGTAATGCTGAAAAGTGTCTGGATCCAGTCTGAAGCCTAGGGAATATTCAAAAGGTGAGGAATCTGCAGATAGATTCAGTCTCTACCAGAAAGAGCATTAACAAAGTTAAGCCAACACCCTCTACTCTCTGAAGCAGAGTGGAAAGAAAGAATCGAGAGCCGCTTAATTTGGAGCATGGTAAAAACAGGTTTGTTTGAAGGGTAACTGGGAAAGGTGGAAAAAAAGACAAATGTCATCTTGTGTACTTAATTTACAGCTCATATAGTTTGCCCGGAGCTTGACTGTCCTTATTAAAATGTTTGCACCAACCCCCCATGCATACCATGAAAAGCAGACCCTGTACATGAACTGTTGGAAATGGCCCTGTTTGCAGGGTTATCCCCAAACTTTTTGCTTCTTCCTCCTATTTTTTCCTGACCTGTGTTTGTTGGCTATAGGACTCTGGGCACTTTACCACTGCTGATCAGTGCTAAAGTGCATATGCTCCCTGTGTAAATTGATATTGTGATTGGTTCTCCCTGATTGGCCTATTTGTTTTACCAGTAAGTCCCTAGTAAAGTGCACTGAGTGTGCCAAGGCTGGTAACTCAAATGCTACTAGTGGGCTTACAGCACTGATTGTGCCACCCACATGAGTGGCCCTGAAAAGAGGTCTCAGGCCTGCCACCGCAGTGCCTGTGCGCAGTTTGTTAACTGCCATGTCGACTTGGCAAGTGCACCCACTTGCCAGGCCCTACCCTTCCCTTTACTTGCACATAGGACACCCCAATGGTAGGCCCAAGATACCCTCCCTGGGCAGGGTGCAGTGTATGTGAAAGGTAGGACATGTACTGGTGTGTGTAACATGTCCTGATAGTGAAATACTGCCAATTTCGTTTTTCACTATTGAAAGGCTATCTTGCCCCATAGGACAGTATGGGAAATGCTTTGTAACATTTTACAAGCATATCTTCCCATAGGGATAAGATGGGAAAATGGAGTTTGGTATCCCTGAACTCAGGATTTATTAACACATCTTTTAGTAAAGATGGTTTTTAAATTGTGTGTTTGAAAATACCACTTTTAGAAAGTGGCTATTTTCTTGTTCAACCATCCTGTGTGCCTCTACCTGTTTGTGGATTGACTGTCTGGCTTTGGAGTGACAGGGGCTGGGGAGGTGCAGTGGCTCCAGGAGTCTGCATGAGTCAGCACTAGGCTAAATAGGCCTGTACTGCATTTGGAGTGGTGGGAGGAGTAGCACCTGTACCTGAATAGGGCTGTGCCTGCCTTCCACAATGCTGGCTCCACTCCCCTGCGGTGTACCTGGAGCCAAGGCTCACACTGACAAAGGAGGTTGTTGTGCAGTTGCAGAGTGCCCCCCAGAACTGGTTTGAACTGGGCTTAGAGCCCCTTGCACAAAGAGAACAAAGACATTTTGGGGTGTAAGTATTAGACCTAAAACCCCTGCACTTTAGATCATTCCTGGAATTCAAGAGGAACCTTTGCCAAGCAGAAGAGCTGGATAGACTGAGGAGAAGTACTGCCTTGCTGTGTGTCTGGGGTTGGCCTGCAGTTGCTGTTTCTGCCAAGGAAAGGAGAAGGACTTTGCTGTGTGATCTCCAAGGGTCTGAAGTGAGCTGGCCTCCTGTTCAGAAGTCTCAGGGACAAAAAGACTTTCCCTTAACTCTGCTGTTGTGAGTTCTGACCTGCCTTGAGGTGCCTGTGCCAGTTTTGGGCCTCTGGAGGTTGTTGCTGCTGTTTGGGAGCTGGAAGAGAGAAGAAACTGAAAGAACTACAGAAATCGACGCATCACTCTTCTTGCGGCTGTTTTTCCAACGCATCTTCACGGTGCGAGAAGAATTTCCAAGCACCGCCGTTCTGCTGCGAAAACCATGCAGCGCCTGTCGTCGCTGCAAGAATCGACGCATTGAGGGATCGCGGCTGAAGAGGACCGACGCAGCGCCGCGTAACGCCGACGCATCCCAGATTTCCACGCATCGTATCTGTGCGGCAAGTTCTTCCGACGCATCACCTGCGGGCCGGAACCGTCATGAAGAATCGACGCATCACTCCCCATACTGACTGGATTCGACGCAACACGTCCTCTGCATGTCGCAGAACTGTCGCATCACCTCCCCAAAGTCTCAGGAGTGTCGCATCTCTTTGTTTTACGACTCTGCGGCTATTTTGGCTTTGGAACTTTGACGCATTTACTAGTACTTTGGTGAAAAGTCACGCATCCATAGTTTTCTATGGTACAAGTTCTTGAAGCATTTTGAAAGTCATATTTTTTTAATTGTGTATGTTGGTTTTTTGTCGTTTTGGTCTTGTTTAGTTTAGATAAAGATATTTTATCTTTCTAAACTGGTGTGGTGTCCTTTTGTGGTGTTTTCACTGTGTTACTGTGAGTGTTGGTACAAATACTTTACACATTGCCTTTGGGATAAGCCTGTCTGCTCGTGCCAAGCTACCGGGGTGAGCAGGGGTTATCTAAGTGTGTATCCCCCTTACCCTGACTAGAAGCAAGGGTCCCTATTTGGACAAAGGTACCTACCTCTGCCAACTAGAGACCCCCATTTCTAACATGAACCCTCAGTAAAGTATATTTCCTGGCACACTTTTAAAAGTCCTATACACACTGACCTATCTCATATATGCTTTACTCATCGCAAATGTACACACCATGCCTGTCCTGTGACAGGGTAGGCATCTTTTCAAGTTTAAGTTCTTGGGCACAGCCCTGATGGCCATCGTGACAGGGGGAAAACACCTCCCCACACCCAAGCCTTTTGTCCACTGCCTGGAAGCAATATGCATCTGTGAGGATTTGGATGTATTATATGGTATAGCTGTGCAGCCTTACCATGGAATACACTCACAAAAACTGTCTTGGGTGCAGTCAGGCTCGTTTGCACAAGCTTAAACTCAACCCTAAGTAGCTATGACTTCGAGCAGCAAGGCTTGGACAAAGGAGCTATTGTAAAAGGGGGCGTAGCATGACGCCGATGGAGTGAGCAGCTTTGCTCAGAGCTCCGCGCGGCTGATCCCCATCTAGTGCCATCCTGACACCATGTGTCCAGCCCAGTGACCCCAAAACTTTCCCTCCCCATGCCCGTGAGCTAAGGAAGCTGGTGCCGACAGAACCGATGAGAAATCAGCTCTCTTTCCCTCAAATCCTGCCTGCGTTGTAGCTGAGCCACGAGGCGGAGACCCAAGTGCTGGCGGAGGCCTAAGAGGGGAGCGCCAGGCTGAGGCGGTAGCCGGACCGAATGCAGCCCTACGGGGAGGTGCAGACAGGAATCTGAGCTGTGATGCTGTCCAGAGCCCCAGGGGACGATACCCGCTGCGATCCTGCCGACGCTTCGAGGTAGACGGAAGCGGACCTGCTGGTGAGCGGAGGAGCGGACGGCACCCTGGAGTGAGGTGCTGCCCCAGGCCTGCGGTGACTTTGCTGCGGTGGGGCGGAGTGGAGAGGACTACCGTTGGCAGTGAGAGGGAGGTAAACTGTGCTGACAACTGGAGGGGAAAGACGATCCTCTGTCGCACTCTCCCTGGGTCTGAAAAGCCGGCGGTATTGGGAACCTTTCTCTGTGTACCGGTCGCTGCGGCAGTGGACCGGGAGAGGCCTGGGAGCCGCAAGAAAGAACTGAGGTGAGGGGGATGCCCAGAGAGGCCGGAATTGTCAGGCTGGCCCTGTGAGAAGGTTTCGAGAGGGAACTGACATTATCTCCCTTGCGAAGGGGACCTGGCCTTGTCGGCCCGTAGATCAGCAGGCTCCCAGCCTGTCCCACATGCACTGGTGCTTCTCTGCTTGGGCAGGATTTCCCCAAAGGAAAAGAGCTGAGGGAGAGGCGAGGTGAGGAGGTTGGCCCACAGGACTGTCAGTCTAGCCCTACATGGAGGTAGAGGGGGAGGACTAGCTTCATCTGTCTTGCGGGAGGAGTGTTAGCCCGGGGATAGCTGATCAGACAGTTTGACCTACATACATTAGCACTGCCCCGCTTAGCCTGAGACGGGCCTGCCCGAGAGAGGAAGCCCGCTGGCAAACAACAATGGATTAGAGACTTGAGGCCCCCCTCACCAGAAACTTGACTCTTTTATAGGAGAACCCTGTGGCATGATCCTCTTGCACTGCCCTGACTGTAGCAATACGAACCGATAATTGAATAGGAGGTGGGGCCGGCCCTTGCACTACACGGGGACCCTGGTTGCGCCTGAGGTTGGGCTGGGGCCGGAGGTGCCCCCGATCCTTGCCTCCTTGGGCCTGCTGCCACCCAGGCCTTCGAGGTACCTTGACTGGAGCAAGCAGTACTGTGAGAATATCCCGACCTACACTGCCCAAGCTCTCTGAGGAGGCCGTGGGTTATGTGGGATAACCCATTTCTACCTGACGGCATGTAGAACGATTATATTTGGGGACCTTTGGCGATCTGTGCCACAATCCGTTTTCTGCAACACGTGACAAATCTACTGCCCTAACCCACGACTTGCTGGATGCCTTGGTGCAGGCCACTGCGCTGTACTGCCATAACCCTCAGCAACTCCTGCTGACTACCTCTAGCACCACCCACCACCTGGCCCGCTTTACCTACAGCGGCCATGGGCAACCACCACTCACAAAAAAGACCAGGACCCTGGAGGTGCTATGGGACAAGTGCAAGATGCGGACTTACCATCACAGGTACTGGGACCAGCTGAGAGCCTCACTTTACAGGACGTTATTTTGGCTATCACTTCCTCTCGTGAGGCACTGGAGGCTAAAATGGACAGCCTTTGGTCTGACCAGGGCCTATTTTGCGATAATCACAGACGCTTTGCAGAGAGAGTCACCGCAACTGACCAAACAGTAGCAGACATACTGACAGTATGTCTGCTACTGCCGAGAGGATGACCACTATGGAGTCTAAAATCCGTACATTGGAACTGCGGGTGGAGGATTCTGAAAATCGCTCCTGTCGAAACAACATCAGGGTGGTGGGATTGCCAGAAAAAAATTAAGGTTCTAATATGGTGGATTACCTAGAAAAATGGCTGAAGGAGGAGGTCGCGACGGCGGGCTCTCTACCTTCTTTGCACTCAAGCGGGCTCATTGAGTACCAATCAAGCCGCCATTGCCGAGACTGGTCATGGCCCAACTATTATATTATAAAGATCGGGACCATGTCCTAACGCAAGCCCGACTTAGAGGAGAGTTGCGTGTGGACAACGCAATAATAAGGATCTTTCCAGACTTTGAGGGAGGTGCAAAGACAGAGGGCCTCCTTTCAGGATGCAAAGAAGAGACTACGATAACTAGGACTCGCCTGTGCCATGTTGTTACCAGCCTGCCTGAGAGTAGTGACACCCGACCGAACCAAATTTTTTCATTTTCCACAGTAGATCTGGGACTGACTACATCAGCAGCCACAGCCGGGGCCCATTCAGAGTCTGCAGGTGCGGTATGGACACAGATCCCGCTCAAAGCGAAGAAAATCACCATGTAGCTCTGCGGCTCCCTCGCCGGCAGAGGCGATGCTAGAAAGACAACAGGCGATGGAAGTGGTGGCGTTATTTAGTGAAGGTGGTGGTGAAGCTGGACGGCACACACCTGACGGAGAGAACATTACAGGAGACTCCTACTCTGACCTCAGTTCCGTTGTCTCTACAACCTCCAGTGTCATGTTGCCCAAGGTGACCCCAAGATCAACAGACAACATCATCTAGCGGCTAGAGCACAGTGATAACATGGCAGGGAACAGCAATTGCAGATCTACTAACACACTGTAAGGACCGGAGAAATGTACTTTTGGTCTTGCCCTGGGCTGGAGACGATGCGTGTGACCTCTGTACTGGACGGAGGGATCGCTGCGGACGAGGATCTCGTGGCTAGCCCCTACCAGATACCTCCGGGGATCTACCTGTGGTCAATTGTTCTGATTATTTGTTTGGATGGGGATAGCAACCTACTTCTCCTGGGGTGTGGGTGCTGGGTTAATTTTTTTTGGTTGCACTGTTGGGGATTTTTGAGTCGTCCTATGCTTCCTAAAATGCCTGCACTGCATGTTGGAGGGGGACGGGGAATGCGGCTATGTTTACATACACCTGACCTACACTACACATGGCAACCCTTTAGCCTATAAATGCTTCTCCTGAAATATTTGTGGTATGCACACTATGTCAAAGCGCTACAAAGTGCTATCTTATCTGAACAGGAGGGGCATCCAAATTGCACTACTACAGGAAACACATCTCACAGATTATGAGGGAAAGGAACTCCAGCACCGCTGGAGAGGCCAAGTATACTACACTGCATACTCAGCATATGCGAGGGGGGTCCTGATTTGCATTAGGGCAGGTGTCCGGTTTCAATGTCTTGGCACCCTGATAGATCCGGAAGGGAGATATGTAGTGGGTTGGGGACGCCTGGAGGGCTGTGACCTTGCCATTTTGAATGTTAATGCCCCAAACATAGATCAGAGCGTCTTCATAGAAGGCTGGTCGAGGCCCCTAGCGCCGCACTTAACGAGGTTGTTAGACCTGGCATCATTGGCCCTAACTGACCCTAGGAAGAAGATAGGAAAATAAAGTTTAATATGCCTGAACTCAGAATGTTAAAATACATCTGTTAGTGTGGGTGATTTTTACATTCTGTGTTTGAAAATACCACTTTTAGAAAGTAGGTATTTTCTTGCCTAACCATCCAGTATGCCTCTGCTAGGTTTGTGTATTACACGTCTGGTTTGTGAGTGACAGGGGGCTGGAGAGGGCTTTGGCTCCAGCAGTCTGATGAGTCAGGGCTGGGCTGAATAGGACCTGGGTTGAATAGGGAGTAGGGGGAGGAGATTTCCTTTCACTTGCCTGAGCCTACATAGAATAGAGAGTAGGGGGAGGAGATTTCTTTTCAGCAATCTGGGCTTTCAACAATGCTGTCTCCACCTCCTGCCAGGAAGCTGCACCAGGGAGGACAGAACTGGTTTGGGCTGGGTACAGACACTCTCTGCCTTCAGAGAACAAAGGATTTTGTAGTATAAATATTCTTTAGATCACATCTGGGAATCAAGACGAACCTTTGCCAAGGAGAGAAACCAAGGAAGCTGAAGGAGGAGACTGCCCCTGCGCTAGTTACTGTTTGGGATTGGCCTGCAGTGGTTACTTATTGCCAAGGAAAGGAGAAAAGGAACTTTGTGTGTACTTTAATCATCTTGAGGAAGATCTCCAAGGGCTTGAAGCTAAGCTTGCCTCCTGTTCTGAAGTCTCAGGGACACAAAGAGTTCACCACCAGCTCCCCCTGAATTTCCTTGCTGGAAATTCCACCTGCAGAGAGGTGCCTGCTGTTGTTTTAGGACCTCTAGAGACTGCGTGACGCTGGGAGCTGGAAGCGTGACGCAACGAGGAAGAAGCGTGTCGCCGCTGTTGACGTCGCATCGCCGAAGAAGCGGGCCGCCGCCGTAGCTGTTTGCCGTCGCATCGCCGAAGAAGCGTGTCGCATCGCCGGAGAAGCGTGCCGCCGCCGCAGAGTTTGCCGTCGCATCACCGGAGAAGCGCGTCGCAGGGCCTGTCGCGACTCAGAAACCACCGATGTTGCTGCACGGCCGTCGGGCGTGCACGCATCTTATCCAAGTTGTCGCATCGCATCAAAGACACCATTTTGTCGCATCGCACCGGATCATCGCATCGAGGCGCCATCTTGTCGCATCGTAACCGGAACGCAGTAAGAAACAGACGCTTCCCCTCCTCTCCGGTAAGGAACAGACGCATCGCCTCCCCTGCGCTGCAGTAAGGAACAGGTGCGCCGCCTCCCCTGCAACCGTTTTTGTTTGTCGTGCGTGACGCATCCAAGGTACTTTGAGAGTAAAGTGTCGCATTTACCATCTACATTGAACTAAGCTATTTCTACCATTTGAAAGTCATATTTTTGAATACTGTATTGTGGATTTTTGTCGTTTGGTCTTGTGTTAAATCTAGATAAAGATTACTTATTTTTCTAAACTGGTGTGGTGTCCATCTGTAGTGTTTTCACTGTATTACTGTATGTGTTCACAAATGCTTTACACACTGCCTCTGTGATAAGCCTGCCTGCTCGTGCCAAGCTACCAAAGGGGAGAGCAGGGGTTATTTTAGGAGTGTAGCCCCCTTACCCTGACTAGAAGCAAGGGCCCCTACTTGGTCAAAGGTACCTACCTCTGCCAACTAGAGACCCCCATTTCTAACATTGGTGGCAGCGGTGGGATTCTGGACTTGCATTTGTGACTCATATACAGTGATTGGTGTACACTACTAGTGAGTGCAGACCATTACGCAACCACATACATTTTGGTAGAATTTTTCCTTGGGACTTCTATTTTTGCTAAGAGCTGCCAATTCTTGTTGCCATGAGCAAAACAGCATCCAACGCATCTATGTATCTACAATTTGAAGAAGAGAGGGTTGATACCTACACTGTGCCACAGCTTAAGACCATCTGTAGAAAATTTAAAATGTCTGTGAAAGGCCTCACCAAGAATGAGGAGTTCGAAAAGGCGCTGAGGGCCGGGTTGGAAGCTAGAAATACTCCTGAGCATCCTGAAGAGCCTAGGGACGAGGCAGAGAATACAGATGGGCAGCTAGAGGGGCCATTGGGCCTGACTGGGGAGAAAGTACCTTCCAGGGCAGGCAGCAGTGTTTCTTCAAAGGGCCTGTCCCCAGGAGAGCTGGAGGACAGGGAGAGGGATAGAATGCATAAATTGGAGCTAGCCAAGCTCAAAATGGGTGGTCAGATGGAATTAGAAAATAAGAAGTTAGCTTGGGAAGAAAAGAGAATGCATTTAGAGCATGAAAGAATGTTGAGGGAGTTGGAGTTGAAAGCCAAGAGCTTAGAGATTGGTGGCAGCACACCATCCGTGCCTGTAGAAGTCCGTGCCTGTAGAAGCAAGAGTATATATCCCCAAAGATGTAATTAAGGAGTTCCACAAGCATGAAGATATTGGTCAATGGTTTAAGGCCTATGAAGTCGCCATATCCTCCCACCGGGTCCCTGAGAGGGATTGGGGAGCGGGGTTGTGGGGACACTTTCTCAGTGATGGGCGGGACACCTTGTTAGACTTGCCCTCTGAGGATCAGAATTTGTATGTCCACATGAAGGAAGCCTTAATGACCAGGTATGGGTTGACCCCAGAGCTTTATAGACAAAGGTTTAGAAATTGTAAGAAGCTGGAGTCAAGTACTTGGGTGAAATATGTGTCTTTTTTTTGCAGAGCATTGGATGGTTGGGTGAAGGGTAGCAAAGTGAATGATTTTGAGGCGCTCTGTGATTTGATTGCATGGGAGCACTTGTCCAGTAATTGTTTTCCAGAGCTACGCCAGCACCTGATTGATAGTAAGCTGACTAATCCTAGGAAGCTTGCTGAGGAGGCGGACCGCTGGGTTAGTACCCGGGTCCACGAGGGTCATGTGGGAGACTTCGCCAAAGGTGGGCAAGGTCCCCAGCAGAATTGGGGGGGACAAGGGTAAACGGAGGGAGTTCCAGAAAGGGCCCCAAAATAATCCCCAAGGAAACCAAGGGAAGGGTTCCCAGCCTCCCCCTGAGAAGAAGCCAGGGGCCCCGACAGATAAGCCTGTTCAGAAGGGGCCCAGGAAATGTTATAATTGTGGTCAGGTGGGCCACTGCCTCTGGGATCCTAAGTGTCCCATGAAAGCGAATGCAGCAACCACTGGTGCACCGCCCCGGCAGATGGCTAGTGTAGCCCTGGGGGAGGAGTTGGGTTCCCAAGGTGGGTGGGGTCCCGCAGAGATGTCCCTAGTCTCGCTAGGAGACAGTGAGATGGTCCCTAGGACCCAGCTGCCTGATAACTCTAAGAAATACAGGCAGTGGGTGACCATCAATGGCCATAGGGTGGAGGCTCTGAGAGACACCAGAGCCAGTGTGACAGCTGTCACTTGTCGGCTGGTGTCTGAAGAGCAGGTGATCCCCCATGCATTTTACCCTGTAGTTGCTGCTGACAACTCAGAGAGCCGCTGCAAGGTGGCCCAGGTTCCTTTTGAGTGGGGGGGGGGTCTCAGGTACCTTTCAAGTATCTGTGAGGCCAGCCATGCCCGTTGACTGTCTGCTAGGCAATGATTTGGAAAGCTCCCCTTGCGCTAAGGTGGAGAGAAGGTCCCATTTGGAGATGTTGGGTCTGCCTGAGTGGGCGTGTGTGACCACTCGGTCAATGGCAGCCAGTAAGGGTATTCAAGAGGACCTGGAGCCTGAAAGAGTGGCCCAGGGGCCTGCCTTAAAGAGACGAGGCAGAGGGTGTGGGAAACCAGCCCCCGAAGTTCCCACGGTCCAGGAGGAGGCAGACCTTGAGGGGGATGCCCTGGAACCTACAGGGGAGCAAGTAACTGAACTGGGGGACCTGCCTGAGCTGACCCATTGGCAGCAGGAAGGAGGACCCTCCAGGGAAGAGTTCTGCGAGGAGCAGAAGTGCCCTTCTCTTGTGGGTTTGCAGCAACAGGCCACAAACCAGGCAGCAGGTGATCAGTCTGGATCACATTGGATCTACTGGGAGAATGGTCTCCTGTATAGTGAGCCTAAGGTTGCTGAGCCTGGATCAGCCCGTGTGCTGGTGGTACCCCAGCGCTTCAGAGCCTTCTACTGGGTCTGGCTCATGATGTGCCTTTAGCAGGACATTTGGGGCAAGACAAGACCTTTGAACACCTTGTCACCCACTTTTACTGGCCCCAAATGCGCAAGAGTTCAGATACTCATTGCAGGACCTGTCCGACTTGACAGGCAAGTGGTAAGACTGGGAGGAAGCACAAGGCTCCTCTCCAACCGTTCCCTGTGTTCAGCACCCCCTTTGAAAGGGTAGGCATTGGGATTGTGGGGCCTCTGGATCCCAAGACAGCCATGGGCAACAGGTTCATCCTGGTCTTGGTGGACCATGCCACCCGGTACCCGGAAGCCATCCCTCTCCGGACTGTGACGGCCCCCGTGGTGGGACGTGCATTGATGGGGATTTTCTCCCATGTGGGGTTCCCCAGAGAGGTGGTGTCAGACCGCGGTACCAACTTCATATCTAAGTATATGAAGTCCTTGTGGCAGGAGTGCGGTGTAACCTACAAGTTCACCACTCCTTACCACCCCCAAGGTAATGGGCTGGTTGGGAGATTCAACCGGACCCTAAAGGGCATGATTATGGGTCTTGAGGAACCTATGAGGAGTAAGTGGGACGTCCTCTTGCCATGCCTTCTGTTTGCTTACAGAGAGGTGCCACAGAAGTCCTTAGGGTTCAGTCCCTTTGAACTGCTGTATGGTCACCCTGTAAGAGGACCTCTGAGTTTGGTAAAGAAGGCTGGGAGAAAGCTCCCAGTAAACCTCCCCAGGATGTATATAGTTACATGCTGGCCTTCAGAAACCAAACTAGGCGTTTCAGACAACTCGCTCAGGCGAATCTGGAAGCCAGCCAGGAGGAGATGAAACGGTGGTATGATCAGAATGCCACTCTGATCGAGTTTCAGCCTGGACAGAAAGTGTGGGTCATGGCCCCCGTGGTGCCTTGTGCGCTCCAGGATAAGTGGACCGGACCATTTGTGGTGGTGGAGTGCAAGAGTGATGTCACCTACTTGGTGGACTTGTGGTCTCCTAGGAACCCTTTGCGGGTCCTGCATGTAAACCGCCTGAAGCCCCACTTGGAGAGGTCCGAAGTGGGCATGCTCCTAGGGACAGATGATGGAATGGAGGAGGAGACTGAGCCTCTTCCTGACCTCCTGTCTGCAAAAGAGCAAGATGGGTCAGTGGACGGTGTAAAGCTCTCTTCCGCCCTGACCCCTGAGCAGCAGGATGACTGTCGCCAACTGTTGGGACAGTTTTCTGATCTGTTCTACCTGACTCCCGGTGTCACTGAGTGGTGTGTCCATGATGTAGACACTGGGGACAGTCCTCCTGTAAAACATAAAACCTACAGAGTGACTGACAGGGTCAGAGCTTGCATCAAGTAGGAGGTCTCCAAGATGCTAGCGTTAGGGGTGATTGAGTCCTCAAACAGTCCTTGGGCCAGCCCAGTGGTTTTGGTCCCAAAGGCTGCCGCACCGGGTGCCACGCCAGAACTCCGGTTCTGTGTGGACTACCGAGGGCTCAATTCAGTCACCAGGACTGACGCGCACCCCATCCCCAGAGCCGATGAGCTCATTGATCGGTTAGGGGCTGCCCGGTACCTCAGTACGTTTGACTTATCGTCTGGGTACTGGCAGATCGCCTTAACTGATGCGGCAAAAGAGAGGTCAGCATTCTCCACACCAGATGGGCACTACCAATTCCGGGTTATGCCCTTTGGGATGAAGAACCGTTCAGAGGTTGGTCAACCAGGTGTTGGCTGGACTGGAAGATTTCAGTGCTGCCTACCTGGATGACATCGCAGTGTTCAGCGCCAGTTGGGAAGAACATCTGCGCCACCTCTGGGAAGTGTTGATTGCGCTGCGGAGGGCAGGCCTCACGATCAAGGCGAGTAAGTGTCAGATCGGGCAGGGTTCTGTGGTGTACTTAGGACACCAGGTTGGGAGCGGTCAGGTGGCGCCCTACAGCCCAAGATTGATACCATCCTGGCTTGGGAACCCCCCAAGACCCAGACATAGGTGAGATCCTTTTTAGGACTCACAGGGTACTACAGGAGGTTTGTCAAGGGGTATGGCAACATTGTTGCCCCCTTGACAGAGCTGACTTCCAGGAAGCAGCCCAAGAAAGTGAACTGGACTGACACCTTTCAGAGAGCTTTTGATGCCCTGAAGACTGCCATGTGCACGGCGCCCGTGCTTCAGGCGCCCAACTTCTCAAAGGAATTCATTGTGCAGACAGACACTTCAGAGCATGGTGTGGGGGCTGTACTTTCACACATGAATGAGGAGGGCCTAGACCAACCTGTAGCCTTCATTAGTAGGAGGTTACTTCCACGGGAACAGAGGTGGAGTGCAATTGAGCGTGAGGTATTTGCTGTGGTCTGGGCACTGAAGAAGTTGAGACCATACTTGTTTGGGACTCACTTCCGGGTTCAGACCAACCACAGGCCCCTCAGATGGCTGATGCAGATGAGGGGTGAGAATCCAAAGCTGTTGAGGTGGTCCATTTCCCTACATAGGATGGACTTCACGGTGGAACACCGCCCTGGTACAGAACACGACAATGCTGATGGTCTGTCCAGATTTTTCCGCCTTAGTGAAGAGAACTCCCAAGAGGGTGGCTATTTCTCCCCACATTTCAGCTGGAGGGGACACATGTTAGACCTGGCACCATTGGCGTGGGTCTCCCTTCCATTTTTTGCTGTTGCCTCCTATGTTTTTGCTGGTGTAGATGCTTTGGGCACTTTGCCACTGCTGTTCAGTGCCAAAGTGCAAGTGCTCCCTATTGTAACTTGTTGTAATGGATTAGTGACTCCATGATTGGCTTATTTGATTTACCAAATGCTGCTGGTGGGCTTACAGCACTGATTGTGCCACCCACAGAAGCAGCCTGTAAAATGTGACTCAGGCCTGCCATTGCAGAGCCTGTGTGCAGTCTGGGACTGCCATGTCGACTAGGCAAGTGCACCCACTTGCCACTCCCTAGACGTTCCCTTTTCTACATGTTAGTCACCCCTAAGGTAGGCCCAAGGTACACCTATGGGCAGGGTGCATTGTATGTGAAGGGTAGGACATGCCCTGATGGTGTGGCATGTCCTGATAGTCAAGAACTCTTAGGTCAGGCAGCAAATCACTTCTACAAATCCCCAGGGTTAGGAAAGCAAGACTAGGTGGGAAATCCTTTTCGTACCTCGCCCCCCTCTGCTGGAACCAGCTGCCCATTCACCTGAGGTTATGCCCGGACTACCTGCGCTTCAGGAAACTACTTAAGTCCACTCTGTTTTAATCACCTTTTTCAGCTTGCCAGCAGCTTTGCCCTAAGCGCAGAGATACCCCTCAGGGGGTGATTCAGGCGCTATACAAAACCAATAAATAAATAAATAAAAATTACAGCCAATTTCGTTTTTCACTATTGCAAGGCTATCTGTTCCCATAGGCCATAATGGGCAGTTTGATTATAACATTTTATCATCCTAACTGACCCTAGGAACAAGATAGGAAAATAAAGTTTAGTATGCCTGAACTCAGAATGTTAAAATACATCTGTTAGTGTGGGTGATTTTTACATTCTGTGTTTGAAAATACCACTTTTAGAAAGTAGGTATTTTCTTGCCTAACCATCCAGTATGCCTCTGCTAGGATTGTGTATTACACGTCTGGTTTGTGAGTGACAGGGGGCTGGAGAGGGCTTTGGCTCCAGCAGTCTGATGAGTCAGGGCTGGGCTGAATAGGACCTGGGTTGAATAGGGAGTAGGGGGAGGAGATTTCCTTTCACTTGCCTGAGCCTACATAGAATAGAGAGTAGGGGGAGGAGATTTCTTTTCAGCTACCTGGCACAAGGCCGGCTTTCAACAATGCTGTCTCCACCTCCTGCCAGGAAGCTGCACCAGGGAGGACAGAACTGGTTTGGGCTGGGTACAGACACTCTCTGCCTTCAGAGAACAAAGGATTTTGTAGTATAAATATTGGGGCCCAGACCCCAGAACTTTAGATCACTTCTGGGAATCAAGACGAACCTTTGCCAAGGAGAGAAACCAAGGAAGCTGAAGGAGGAGACTGCCCCTGCGCTGGTTACTGTTTGGGGTTGGCCTGCAGTGGTTACTTATTGCCAAGGAAAGGAAAAAAGGAACTTTGTGTGTACTTTAATCATCTTGAGGAAGATCTCCAAGGGCTTGAAGCTGAGCTTGCCTCCTGTTCAGAAGTCTCAGGGACACAAAGACTTCACCACCAGCTCCCCCTGAATTTCCTTGCTGGGAATTCCACCTGCAGAGAGGTGCCTGCTGTTGTTTTAGGACCTCTAGAGACTGCGTGTCGCTGGGAGCTGGAAGCGCGACGCAACGAGGAAGAAGCAGGGGTTATTTTAGGAGTGTAGCCCCTTTACCGTGACTAGAAGCAAGGGCCCCTACTTGGTCAAAGGTACCTACCTCTGCCAACTAGGGACCCCAATTTCTAACAGAGGTCAACCATCCTGGGGGGAGACTTTAACTGCGTTGCGTACACAGAACTTGATAGATCACACCCACTGCTGCGGGGCTCCCAAACTAACCACATGGCTAGAGCATTCACACACTGGCAGAGACACTGGGGGCTTACTGACTCATGGAGACAGATGCAGGCACACAAACTGGACTACTCCTTTTTCTCTGGTCTCCATGAGGTCCATGTCAGGCTTGATACATTTCTTTGTACCCCAGATGTCCACAGATCGGTCTGCATTGTCGAATACTTGGCCCATACGATCTCGTCCCATAACCCCATACTTCTACATATTCAATGGACCTGCGCTCTCCCTGCAATTCCCACTTGGCGACTAAAACCCAAATCATTAAAAGACCAAGGGTTCCACGAAACAATCACAACCAAATTGACACAATACTTTGATGATAACGAGAACACAGCATCCTCTCCCCAAGAAGTATGGGACACCTTTAAAACAGTCCTACGGGGTCACTGCATTATAGAATCAAAGGGAATCGGACATACCTTGCAGGGAGAGGTTAGGACAGGGGAGGAACACCTAAGAGGCCTAGAAAGGTGCAGACCAGGGCACCCATAATTACAACCTTAGTTTTGGAGGCTAAGGAGGTCCTGGCTACCCAGACAGAGCGGTTCAGGTGTTTTGACTTTAAACAATACATGGACAGAACCCATGATGAGCAGGACAAGTCCGTGTTCCTCTTGGCCTGGCTGGCCAATTCGACTAAACTGGAACTAGACACGGAGAAAGGAGGAAAAATGTATTCCCAGGAGATCAACTCCCACTTTACCCATTATTACTCGACCCTCTACAAAAGCACTACACCTCATAACAGGGCAGAGACACAGACCTACCTGGGCAGCTTAAATCTGCCACACCTTGAAGAGGCGGAGGAGCTAGGGGGACATAATGCCCGAGGAGAGAAAGGGTGCCATCAAAACAATGGCACGAAATAAGACTCCTGGAACAGATGGATTTTCAGCAGATTTTTATGCTGCCTACTCCAAGGAATTAACACCCAAATTGGTGGCCCTCCATGCTACAACCAGGGGTGCTGGATGCTTGCCAGATACCACATGCGAAGTGCTTATAGTAGCCCGGAAAGCCGGCAACAGATTGAACACCCCATAGGCCGCTTTAGATGTTAAACATAGATTATAAGCTACTTAGTCGGAAACTGGCGAGCAGACTGCTGCCTTTCATGACTAAACTAATACACCCGGACCTGCAGGATTCATACCTCGATGTAATACCGCCACCAATATCAGAAGGTTTCTGGCTATACTAGAAGCTGGAGAACACCATCCAGCGAAAGCACATTTGATAGCCTGGAGTGGTACTATCTGTATGAGGTTATGCCCCATATGGGACTGGGCCAAAACTTCCTCGCTTGGACGAAATTGCTTTATACTGACCTGACTGCTAGAGTCCGCATGAGAAAGTTCATATCAGGAAGGTATTGCGTGGGGCGGGGTACGAGGCTGCCCTCTGTCCCCCCCTGCTTTTTGCGCTGGCCAATGAACCTTTGGCTAGTTATGCGAGACTGGTTCAGGCGTATCATGGACTTGCCATTCAGGATCAACATCATTGCATAGCACTATATGCAGATGACCTCCTGATCTTTCTCTGAGACAGCGAAGAGGTTCTGCAGGGTGCCAGGTCCATGTTAAACAACTTTGGACTCTTATCTGGCTTAAAAGTGACCTGGCAGAAATCCAGACTCTTTCCGGTGGTGGCACATGGAGCCCCACCAGGAGGTTGGAGAGACTGCAATGGGAACCTCGATGTCTGGCATACCTGTGGTTAAGATATACCGTGATCGTCGAGATCTCCTAGAGGGCAACATAGGCCGCGCCTATTGCTCCCTCCAGTCTCATGTAGATTTCTGCAAGACTTTGACGCTTTCTATGGCAGGCTGAATAGCTCTGCTAAAGATGGTGGAGCTTCCACGCCTCTTATATTATTTCAGCACACTCCTGGTATGGATCCCGCAGGCACTATTTAAAGACCTTGACTTATTAATAGTTGCCTTCATATGGGGAGCGAGCCACAGACGGGTGGCTTTGGCCACAGTGCGGTTCTCAACATCAACCAGGGATCTGGCCGTCCCTGACTTTGAAACGTCTTACATTGCAGCACAACTGCAATGGTTGGTACAATGGATGGCAAGCAAGAGGGACCCAGACAGAACCCACATACGCCCCCCTTGCTGATCTTACCAACGTGTTCCTTGGGGTGCGACGCACCACCACTGGAGATGCCCAGGAACTTCAGGTGGTCACTAGATGCTGGAATCGCTGCCTACAAAAAATGCATAGCAAGGTTCCATACTCTCCAAACATTCCCCTCACCATGCTGGGAGAAAAGCACCAAGGCAGAGACTTCCACCCAGTGGGTGTAAGCAGGGGAGAGAAGAGGGAGAGATCTGTTTACAGACTCGGAAATGCTCCCATTTTTGGAGTTCCGGGTGGTATTCGATCTGCCGCAGGGACACTTCCTCCTTCATAGGGCGATCACGACGGCACTGCGGAAACTTTGGGGCCCCGGCCCCTCTGAACTAAGCGCACATAGGAGCTGCCATTAAATGGCTCTATCCGTGGGCACCATAAAGGCGGTCTCATGTTTATATAAGGCAATACGGGAGGACCTTCAGCGTCCACTTGAGCACCTGCACTTGCAATGGGTAGAAGCCTGGGAACTTCCATTGAGGCTAAACAATGGGACACTACCCTAGAGACAACCTTGAAGGTATCCAGAAATGCGCGCTTCAAGCTTATCAACTATTACGTCTTCCACAGATCATACTTAACGCCAGAGCCCATCACGCGGTATTTTCACATGGCTGATGCAGCGGGCCCCAAATTTGGGGTTCAGGGGGTACATTTTTTACAAATGTTCTGGACTTGCCTCTCGCTTGGTGCCTTTTCAAAGGAGGTTACAGCTACAATTGCAACTGTCATAAAAAAAGGTCCCCAACACCCCGGGCCATTGCCTATTGGGATGATTCCCATGCACAGTTAGAGCTAAGATTACAAACAAATGCTAGGACCTAGCGCTTATCCTGTCGAAGAGGGAAATCACGAGGCACTGGAAGACACCGAGTGGACCCCAATTAGCTGCATGGAGGATGGAGATGGCGAAGTGGGCTGGCTGTGAGGGGAGATTACTTCTATGAGAGGCCAGGCGAGGAGTGGGCACCATTGGTGCAGCCCAAGCTTGGGACTCACTGGTAGATCACTTCATTAATCCTTAATCTGACACTCCCTTAACATCACCCATGGGATCCCCGACATCCGTTTCCCAGGGAGACCCTCCACACAACTAGAGAAGACTAAAGGAACACGGTTCCCCTCATAGTGCACTTTGATCCACCTCTCTCCTGACACCCTACAGCAGAGCGCTAGCAGAGGACTCACGCTAAGATACACATATGACGTAGTACCAACTCAGGGGGGTTGGGATTGTTCTATTAGAGCAGGGGGAATGGAAGCGAATCTTATCTGTTGCTATCTCTGACTGGATATTGTACACAAGAAGCTTGCTTATGAATGTAATAGATATCTTGAAAAACCCAATATAATATGTTTAAAAAAAGGAACTAGTGTAAAGCATTTAACAGTACCAAACAACGAAATAATGAAGCCATGCGACACAAAACTAATATGACACCAATTTATAAAAATAGATTATATTTTTATGGATTTTTAGAATCCAAGATGAGCAAAATACACCGGAGGGTTCCGGAGATATAGATTTTTTAAAGAAATCTTAATTTTTTATCCAACCACAAACCAGCATTGGCAACTGTAAAGTTTGAAAACGTTTGAAAAGTTTGTAAAAGTTAGTTTGACTATTCTGGCCCAACTTGGGCAACCAAAGCTGACAGGGAGATGGTCTGGGGGGCCTGTGGGGTAGATTTTGACAGTTATAGCACATGTGAAGGTGCACAAGACAATAGTGAAGATCCAATAAATATTGAAAATATGTCCTTTATTACATTTCTTCAATGAAAAAAGGAACGCGTTTCGTTCCAATTCAACCTGGAACTTCATCAGGGCTGAAAATAACATACAGACAACAAAGAATATAAACAATACATTATACAACCAATATACAAATAACAGATAACCTTGGCCGATGACCGGTGGAGCTGTCCTATGCAGCTATAGAGGAGTTTGGCTCTGGTTCATCCCCTCGGCCGTCACCTACCCAGCCGGACATCTGACATTGTTTTCCTCGTCTCCCCGTTGTGCTTCCTTACCTCCCCCGCCTCCTCATTCCATGATTCATATTATTGTGTAATCTCTTGTTTTTCTCCTATGCCTATACTTGGATCCTGTAATTGATGTAATTATGTAACATGTGAATCGCTGAACCTCATGTAAAGCGCTCTGATACCTCCGGGTCTAGCCAGCGCTATATAAAACTTTGCAAATAAATAAAACAAATAAGTAGAACATTAAATAAAAAACTATGGTATTATGGGCAAAAATCCTATCATAGAACCACTCCATATTTCATAGACTGGCACATACATACATAATACATCAAACATTAGGCACAAAACCAATGTCTTTAATCACAAAGCCTCATGTGGGGCAATGCCATAGCTAAATAACACTATAGATAATCCGTATTTAAAACCAATGAGCGAATGACAAACTTGACACCAACCAGCAAAGACCTCAAAACAATAACCAAACCATATAAATATCTATAACAAACTGTAAGGGGATAGAAGTCACCCAGACAACGTAAATATAAGTCTGATAACAGAATTGTTACTGTGACTCTAAACAACAAATAATAATTTTTGCACACTCAATGGTTATTTTTTTATAATTATATATATGTATATATATAATTATATTTAATGTAAAAAGTGTTTTTATCATAAGTGCACAGTGCTCGAGTTCATGCATTGAGTCCTAGATGTTTTTCTCACCTTAGGATCATATCAGGCCAATATTTTCTTAGATTATCTAGCATGACCGTCCATCCACAAAATATAAACTGAAAATCCTCCACGGTGATTCATCGGTCGAATTAGTAGCTTTCGATTAGCACCGAGGAAATTAGTAAAACCCTCAGTTCGATACTTGCATAAATAATACAGAATAATGAATCTCTATCACGTTGTGAACTATAATGTTAAGAAAATGAACATGCAGCTTTGCACTAACCATTCTCTGTAAGGGCCATGTCACACCACTGGAAGTGCATTTCCCTATAACATGACCCCCCCTTCCATTATCATCGCAATGGGTACCTAGATAACTGATTGTGGATTGGGCCTGCCGATCATAAAAGCCCCAGGTACCAAGTCCTCTCAAAGGAAAGGAAAGGTTCTCATAACTCCTGTAACCCTTTAGTCCTACGTGTTCATCGCAAGCAAAATGGAATCAAAGGGCTCTACGGCCAATGGTCATATCATTAAGCCATCACCCAACCAGACTTTATTCTGAGATGTTCACTGGGGCAATACCACCCACTCGCGTGCTTAAAAATAGTCATAACCTTTTTTGCGAGAATGCTGATTCAACAGTTCACTTAACTAGAAAACCAGAACAAGTGCTCATAAACCATAGGTCACATTGCAATCCCTTGCAGACCCCATATACACCGCAAGAGGAGTTGGAAAATCTGCAGTAACTCGAATGTCAAAAGTCATCTCGATGCATTAACATCCTGGGTTATTCCGACATTATCGAAAGGGCAAATGCTACACCATGGCGTGCTCGAAAATAATCAAAAGCAAATGCAGAATGTAAGCCCGTAGTTCCACAATTCGAAAAGGGGAGAGCGGATCTTTCATACGCTATAGGCCCCCGTGAACTACCAATGGAGAGTCCCCATTGCAACTCTTGTTCACTTACCATTATACGTATCTCGTGTGTCCATTGGTGTTGGAAAAACCGAGAACCAAACCCCGTGCCGTAGCCGTGCATTCTAATACGGCCTTGAGCTTGTTAAAAGGTTAAGCGAAATGACCCTGAAACATAGACAAGAGGGCCCTAGCATAAACAGAGTCTATCAAGTTCTCAACTCTCCATGATGTGCTGATCGTCAACCCTGATGCCCTCTCCGTCCTCCCTTGGTGCTGTGGCTGCGTCCCCCCCCGACCCTACTTAATGGATCTCTGCTCTCCAGGTTTTTTGGGTCTTGACTTGGTGCATCTTGCCTTTTTGTGTTGGTTTCCTTTGATGCCCACGACCCGAATCCGCCATTTTGTTGATTCCTGTCCTGTCCTTCGGTCCGTTGGACTCCATCCTGCCGAAATTCAGACATTTCTCTTTTGCTGGACTGCCTTATCTCTTTCTCCCCCTCAGGTCCCCCTCTCTCCTCTCGCCAATCTCAGCCTCCGACTCTTCTCCCCCCCCCCCCCCCACCTCTCTCTACCCCTTTTGATGTTTTATTTCTCCGTTCACTCTGTAAATATGTAATATTTAATTGTCCAAGCCTAATCGCTGGTAAAATGTAGTCATGAGCAAATTTACTATTTGTATATATATTTATATATAACTCTAACCACTAGTATATGTAGTAGACCTTTGTACTTACTACCATTCCTATGAGTTTAGAGTTTATCCGTTTGTATCTCTTCCTTGAGTGACTTTACAACTTGTACATTTGCAATTTTTTTCTGTGTGTATCTCTTCCTTGTGTGACTTTACAACTTGTACATTCGCAATTTTTTCTGTTTGTATCTCTTATGTAACTCATGTAATCCAAAGTCCTTATGTAACGCAACTGGTTCTTTTGTAAAGCGCTCTGACACCTTCGGGTAATGTTCGCGCTATATAAAATCGCATTAAATAAAATCAATAGCGGAAAGTGGCGGCCATCAAATATTGTCTAACAGAATAACGCATCCAATTGTAAGCGATTGAAAATACCACAAAAATGTTTTTCATAATATAGATGTTTTACCGTATTAGCCCATATGTGTTGGGAAACCCAGAATCAGGCATCCCACGCCATTAGGACCCATATGTATCGGGACCCTTATGTAAATAGCTTAAGAAAACGTGACGCTGCAACAAACCGGAGTCCAAAAGGAAAGAAATCTAAAACATAAAAACGCAGTGGCCACCTTTTTGCGTATGTATTAAGACCCATATGTAAGTGGCTAAAGTTAGAGATGTACAACACATCAATATAAACAAATCCAAAGGGAAAAAGTCTGTTCACGTAGAAATGCTGCGGCCTTCTTTTAACGTAAAGCGAACACATCAAGAACAATATTATCTGTTGTCAAGGCTTCAAAACACCCCTTCCTAACAACATCCACAACCGGAGTAACACTCCCAAGCATGAATTGAGCCAAAAGCAAAATTAAATGAAAACTATAAAGTAATTCCAATTTGAAAACAAGCGTGAAAAGAGCATATACAAACATGTATAACAACATTATTCTGATGATAAAATATACAGATGGGACCCATTTACCATGATCTCTAGGATTGCCCGTATATCCATACGGTGAATAACCTACAAGTTTAGGCCATCTGTGACCTAAGGTCAACAATCTGTAAAATCAACAATAAAATGGTAGAATATACAAAAGGAATCCAATTGCTGCGATCTCAAAAATCGCAAATTAAACCGAAAAGGTGACAAGGCCGAAGACTTCAATCCATCAAGTAAAGACTGAAAATCGTCCAAAAAACTGATTTCAATGCTGCATAGACCCTGATTTGCAATTGCATACGGCTATCCGGTTCATACCAAAAAATGATTAAATTCATTGTCGTGTTATGTCCATATACAGTTGCTCGTAGCTGGCATATCCATTTGGCCTCTGTTTGCCTCAGAAGTAGATCCCTTTCCCCACCTCGGGCACTTGCAACAATATGATCAATTCCATGGAACCAGAAACTATGGTCATTGGGGTGGACAGCTTTGTAATGTTCAGACATAGGGTATCTCATATCCCAATTAATTATGGCTCTGCAGTGTTCCTGTATGCGTAATTAGAGGCAAGGGTATGTACAGCCCACATAGATCATATTGCATTTACAGCCTAACACATACACAACAAAACTTGTATTACAGTTGATAAAATGTCTGATATTATATTGTTGTGATGGTTTTATTCCTTCCAAAGGGACAAATATTGCAAGAATTACATAAAAACAAAACCCCAGGTTTGGGTGGTAACCATACCCCTCTATTGTGTTGTTGTAATATAGCTGGGGCACTGGGTGTCCCTTAATGTGGAGCCCCTTCTGTAGATTACCAATGGGCATCTGGCTATTGAATCACGTAGGCCAGGAATGTCCAATAACAAGTGCCAGTTCTTTCTTAGAATATAAAAGATCTTGTCACTATGTGTAGTGTATCTGGTGATAAATGCCAGTTTTCTATTGTGAGGCCACACCACATCTCTTCTTGTTTTTTCACTGGCTAACCTGTAATGTCACATCCCTCTCGAGCTGCTGTATCCTTGCTTCTGATTTTTTAACCGCTTCGCCGCGATCGGAATTCCGCCCAGGTGCTGGACATTCCGATCGCGGGTGTGGTCGTGACGAGCTCAGCTCGTCATGCGCACAGCGCGACCGCGCAGCATGACGAGCTGAGCTCGTCATGAGCATCGAAGGGGTTAATACACTAATTTCATAGCCTCTTCTATAAAAACGCTTTTTAGTATCCATGATGTTAGCCCTGAAATTGATATCCTCACTATAGTTTCTTCTCACACGAACCATTTCGCCATAGGGAATATTTCGAATTACTGATCTTGTGTGTGCACTAGATGCATGCAGGACCCCATTACAAGCTGTTTCCTTACGGAACATGGCGCTGTGTACCACTTCATCCTTGACATAAAACTGGAGGTCCAAGAAATTCATGTTCTCTATGTGGTGAGCCATGGTTAATCTAACATTATAGGTTTGTTGTTCAGAAAGGTAAAGTATTCAGAAAGGGACTCATCAGACCCAGTCCACAGCACATGATGTCATCAATGTACCTCCCCCAAAAGACTATATGTTCGGTCCAGGGGGAGGCACTTTTTTCCCAGGCATGCTCCGTCTCATACCAGCCCATAAAGAGACAGGCATAAGAGGGAGCAAACTGGGAGCCCATGGCCCCTGTAATTGGTGGAACCACTGGCCATCATGCAGGAAAAAGTTCTTTGTCAAAATGAGATCCATCATATCCAGTATCATACTATTATATTCAAAATGCCCCACACCATCCTTATCTAAGAAGGATTGTGCTGCCATGAGCCCAAAACCTTTTGAATACATGTATACAAGCTAATTACATCAAAGGTTACAATCTGTAAATCATCTGACCATGTGAAGTTGTTAAATTTAATTAAAATATCCTTATTGTCCTTAATGTATGAGGGCAAATCCATCACATGTTTCTGAAGTCTGATATCAACAAACTGACAATTTCGTAGTAGGGGACCCCACACCAGAAACAAAGGGTCGCCCTGGGGGAAAAGAGCCCCCTTTGTGGACCTTAGGCAATATGTATATACAAGGAAATCTTGTCTATCCCATTTTGACAGTTACCTGGCTGCCAGATCGTTTTCTAGTTCAGTTCCACACTTTACAGCACTACTGACGTAGACATCAATGTAGCGGTCCTGATGCAGATGATACAGAAGATGAAGATGCTCAAGGATGCTCCGGTTGCTGTGCAGTCAATGGGGGTGCCTTTGTAGTTATTCCTCGGTGCACGTGTCAGGTGGTGCGACTTTGGCCACAGAGTTCAGGGTCCCTCAAAGTCCTCTTTGAGACCGTAGAATGCCAGCTGTGGCTGGGCTACTGGTCTCCATGTACAGCGGTCCTTGCAAAATCCCTGGGTCTGACTCACCCGGGTGCAACTTTTGGCCATCGAGGATTGGTCTCTTGGGGTACCCAAAGGCAGCTCGCAGCAAATCTTCTGTGGTGGCTAGCAACTTGGCGGTGTGGGCTACTTCAGCTGTGCTGACCCTGTTGCAAGTTCCAGGGGGGTCAGTCTAGTGTTACTTAGAGTCACTCCCTTGGTCTGGGGCTGGGGCATGGCTTTTCCCTGAGCCAGGAGCCACAGGCACAGTCCTCTCTTCACTAGCCCAAGGTGCAGCAGCTGCAGTCCAGCAGACAGTGCAGCCTCTCTTTGTGCAGTCCAAGGGCAGCAGGGCAGTCCTTCTTTGGTCCTTGTTTCAGTTCCAGTTCCAACATGATCTGAGGTGGAGGGTGCCATATTTATTCCAAGAAAGCTCCTGGGGGAATGATGCTATCATTAGCCAGTGGGCTACCAGGTCACCTCCCTCTTGGTGACGACTTTCCGGCTATGTGTAGCTTCTAGAAATCCCAGAGTGCACTATTCTGTCCCCTCTCAAGATGTTGGGACCCTTCCCACTCTGTCCCTGTCACCAGCCTGTCTACCTGAACAAAGGGCAGCCCCTCAGGAGTGTGAACGCTATCTGCTCCCCTAAGGCAGCCTCGCCTTTGAAGCTCGCCTTTTGGGCTAACACCCTGGGTGGCTTCCTGAGAAAGGGAGGTAACTCCTCACCCTGTAGCAGGCTACTATTGTTCCTAAGCCTGGAAGTCATTCACACTACTCCCCAGGTGGGCAGAATGCTGTCTATTGGCCATTGCCCATGTGAGGTCACTTGACAACTGGGTTACAGAGTGGCAACTTTCTAAAAGTTGCATGTCTTTAATAGAAACATTACATTTGACCAGGGCACCAGGTCGGGTTAAATGCCACGATTAATTTGATACCTTACAGTACCCAGCTTGGTAGTCCCACTCATAAATTAGCTAGGCTGAGGGGTCAGCTTGTAACCCTGTGTTAGCCAAAGGGGCTACTAGTCTTTCCACAGCAAAACTGCAATTTAGAAGTGTTGTTGTTAAGACGTATATAAACTAAATGACCTGCTTAATAATATACAGCTCCCTGCCTTCGAACTCTATAGGCCTTCCTTGAGGGAGACTGAAATAAGTAGGGGCTTTGCCATTAGTTTAAATGGCAAAGTCAAATTAGCAGTGTTACCACTGCCCTTCTAGTCTGCAGTGGCAGGCTGGGAGCCATTTTATACATTGTCATACACAGGGTGGCACAAGCAGTGCTGCAGCCCTGGGTGGAGACTCTGCCTTACGTGCCCTAGGCACCCTGGGTACCATATACTAGGGACTTATAAGTAAGTCAGTTCTTGCCAATTGGGGATAGCCAATTTGGCACTAACTTTGTAGTGGGTTAGAGCACTGACACTGAGGTCTGATTAGAAGGTCTCAGTGCACTCTCACAGTCGATAAACCAGCAGGATCAGTCCAGTCCAGAGTCGATAAACCAGCTGGATCAGTTGGTTTACAAAGCCCTTCATGGTTTACAAAGCCCTTCGAGGAACTGGGCCCGACTACCTAAAACAGCAATTCCATTGGTATGTACCAAAAAGACCACTGCGCTCCTCAGAAGCAAAATTGGTATCAGTGCCTTTTGAAAAAAAAGCCAGTTGGGGTAGCAGAAGTTTTGTGGTCGGCGCAGCCAAGGCATGGAATAGTCTGCCTTTTCATCTTAGATGCATGACAAACTTACTGGCCTTTAGGAAGGCCTTGAAAACCTGGCTTTTCACTGTTTAACCCCTGCCTTACTTCCTCCTCTTTAGGCCTCAGTAGGATTTCACATAGCGCCAGGACACCTTCGGGTAACAGTTGCGCTTTATAAATGTCATTAACATAACATAACATAACAAAAAGTGGGGTGGGTGAACATGCAAAAAGATCCATTTTCTTGAACATCTGCCCACAGGAGAACCATGAACAGTCAGATGACACTGAAGACTGGCAGAAAGGCACATTTTGGCCCAGGAAGGAAAATGCTAACTTTCTGAAAGTGGTGTTATCAAAATAATAATTTAAACTCTGACTTGACTATTAGACTGGATTTTAAATTACTATAATTTGAGTCCTTGAATCATTGTTCTAGCTATTCCCAAACTGAATTTATCAATATAAGGTTGAAATTATAATGTAACCCAGGGCTTTTCTTTGGAAGAGCCAGCCTTGGCAGAGTGAAAAACAACTTTGGAGATTTTTCACTGGCAGGACATGTAAAACCTAAGTACATGCGCTCTATTTTTAAAGTATCATGCACCCTGCGGGCATTTAAGACCTACTTTAGGGGTGATTTATAAGTATTAAAATTGATTTTTTTAGGCCTGGCAAAGGTTTTACTTTGCCAGGTTGAATTTGCAGTTTTAAAACTACACACACAGGCTGCAGGGAAGGTTTGAAGACATGCTTGGTATTGACACTTTAGTGGTGGCACAATAGGCGCTGCAGTCTACTACTGACGTTGAACTTACAGTCTTTGGTACACAGGCTACCATATACTAGGGACTTATAGTTAATTAAAATGTGCAGTTTGGATTTTTAACCAATTCGGCAAGTTTGTAAGGAGCAGACCACATGCACTGGGGCCTGGTTAACAGGGTACCAGTGTAAAGAGTCCAAAAGCCAACAGCAACAGTTATAAAAACAAATGGGGGTGATCATACAAAAAAAGGCATTTTGTTACATGCCTCCCACTCCAGACTAAAGACGAGGAGCAACATAACCATTCTCTTGGTAGTTCTTATCATCTAAACGGAAGAATCTGGAAAGGCCATCTGCATTGGCTTGGACAGTTCCTGGTCTGTGTTCCACTGTAAAGTCCCTACCCTGTAGGGAGACTGACGACCTCAATAGTTTGGGGTTTTTCCCTCTGATCTGCATTAGCCATTTGGGAGGCCTGTGGTCAGTTTGAATTTTGAAGTGACTCCTAAACAGGAGAGGTCTCCGCTTCTTCAGGGACCAAACCACAGCAAATTTGTTCCTCTCTATGGCACTCTAACTCTGCTCTTTGGGGATGAGTCACATACTAACAAATGCAACTGGTTGATACTGTGTAGGAGAGTAGGATCTGCTTCACATGGGTACCCCCACTTTTTGCTGATGCTTCACTGGTTTTCGACATTAGTCTGGCTGGGGCCCTGCTATTCAGAACCCCAGCCTAGCTGTTTCCTCTTTAAAAGGGTCTCCATGTGCCTTAGGCACATCACTGATTGGGATCTGGAGTGCCCTTATAAGTCCCTAGTATATGGTATACTATGTACCAAGGGCATAGGTACCTCAGAGGCCTGCCAGGGGCTGCAGCATATATTATGCCACCCCTGGGAGGCCATCCAAACTGACACCACAGGTCTGCTACTGCAGCCTGGGTAAGGTGGTGCATGCACCCCTTACTGTGGTATAGGTTACCTATATCACTAAAAGCATACACACATATAAACCTATAAGTCACTCCTAAGGCAGGCCTTATCAATCCTAAAGGCAGAGTGCATGGTTCCTATGTGAGAGGGTGCCCCTGCATGAGCAGGGCCCCTCTGCAGCGTTCGGAGACCATCTCTGATGCTGTTTGTAGTGCAGCCTGACCATATACTCTTAAGCGCATTATATCCTCGCGGTAAAATGCTAACTTTGGAATGGCTGCACCTAAACATGTCGTGTTTGGTGTCAAACATCTTGGAATACTACCCCCCGCCAATCCTGGCGGCGGGGGTAGCATTCCACCCTTCTAGAGGGAAAGGCATGTTAACTCTGACGAGTCCGGTAACTTCTTTCCAGAGCCCTGGCATCACAAAATGGATGCTGCTGCCACAGACACGAGTCTGGCCTCCTGCTGCTGGACGAAACTCCGTCAGGGGAGGCCTGGACAATAGGTTTCTGTCCCAGGGAGGTGTGACCACCTCCCCAGACAGGACAATGTGTATTGGGGCTGGGCGGGAGCACTTTCGGGTGCTTTGAAGTCCTGCACTGGGGGCACATTTGGTGTCCCTGTGCATACCCCAGTTCAAACCGGATCAGGGGCTCGCAGCCCCTGCTTTGGTGCGAACTGGACAAAGGGAAAGGGGTGTAGCCACCCTCTGCCCTGACCCACCCATAGGTGGGGCCACAGAGTAGTCCATCCCCTATTTTTAGAATAAAGGTAGGAACCCAGTCCTTAGGACTTTAGATTATACCTGGACGAAACTCTGACACGGAATCCTGGACCTTCGACGCTCTACGACAAGATTAGAGGACTGAAGAATCTCCCTTGGGGTCAAGGAGTGACTCCCTGCTTGGCAGGCACCAAAGAAGCATCTGTCCGGTTCGCATCACTGAAGCTCCTGCCGGACGCCGAAGTCATCGCATCACCAGAGGTGGATTCTCAGACTTCCCCGAGGCTACCCTGAGTCCCCAGCAAAGCTGAGGCCCGTGGCTATCGTGGGTGACTTGAGACCGTGACCCCTGGACACCGAGCACACTTGCAAGTGCACCATCTTCTGGGTCTCCCAAGAAGTCGTGCTTTGGGCTCCGAGTAGCCCTAGCCTCCAGCACCACCTGCACCGAAGATCACTGGCCCCCACTCCACGAGTGTCCTGTAAGCCAGCTCCACGTGCGACGTCACGAGGATCCTTCGCGGTCGCTAGCCCGTTGGCTAGTAGCCCTTAACGAAGGCCAATCTTTTCTTTACTTGGCATCCTGGTTGCTCCAGGCCTGCCCTCACTTACCCTCGCTGGGTGAGTTCCCCAGACCTTGCTGGTCTGCATCATCGACGATCTACATCTTACTCGAGACTTGCCGTTGCCAAGGCTTGTTGGGTCCAATCCGGTCGCCGACACCTCAGCACTCGACAGACATCGAGCACCAGCCCGAATCCTGCTCCTGGTCGCCGACAACGCCTCCCGGACCTCGTGGCTGAAGAGTCAAGACGACCGTCACCGCACCTGAAGCACTCGACATCGGTGGGCATCTGTCCATCGCCTTCCTGGTCACTGGCTAGTGACCCAGACTCTGTCCCCTCTGCTTTCAGGTTCTTCAGAACTCTGATCCACTCTTGGATCCACCTCGGACACTTTTCTCCTGGTCGCCAGCAGCACTTTGCAGCAGATCGCCATACGAAACGACGACGAAACCCGACCCCGAAAGGCACCTATGCACCCGGCTTCCCTGGGTGAGGTAACACGAGTACTCCGGTGCTCCCGTGGGTAGAGACTCTTCAAAGTCCTAGATCTCAAAGGGTTTTGTCCTAGTCCTATTTTAAGTGTCCCTTTCCTCTATTTTCCCGATCCCGACTTTCTCCATAGAAGTTAACGGCGTATCGCGGTTGTGTATTTACACTGCACGCGTCTCCCGTGGGTCCCCTGTGTCACTACCTTGGGTGGTTCCTTGTGGTCCAAGCACTTCTAGAGGCTCTAGGCCTAGTGTCTAGTTCAGTCGTGGTTCGCATACCACTTTATTGGTATATGGTTTGGTACGCCCCTAGGGCCCAAACGTGTATTTGTGCTATTACTGTGATTTAAGATCTTATAACCTATGTATTTCGAACTCTAGCCTCATAAAGAGACTAGAGGGGTGTGTTTAGTAATAAATACATATATTTTGAATATATACCTGGTGTGGTGCTCTTTCATTTGGTCACTCAAGAGATTATAGACTGGTAAAACAAGCTGCTTTACATTCCTTCAAGACTTAGCCTGAAGGCTGCTCTCCATAGCTACCACTAGGATAGCTTTCAATAAGGTTGTCTTTAACCTACCTACCATAAGAGTCGATTTGGACTGGTGCAAGGTGCCCACTATAATTAGTGGACAGCATATGCCAGGCCAACTTCTCACATACTGGCCCTCATCATTTATCTCTGACAATACTGCCCCAGTCCCATGTTCTGAAGCATCTGTTTGGACCACTAGCTCTCTGCTAAAGTCAGGTGCTTTGAGTACAGATGTTGTGCACAGGGCCTCTTTCAGGGTTTCAAAGGCTTCTGACACGCTATGGACCAAATTACGTTCTTGGGCTGTTTCTTTTTTTAGAGTTCTGGCAGGATGGCACCAATGGTGTGAAACCCCTTCACTATTCTCCTGTAATACCCAGTCAGGCCCAGAAATGCTCTGACGTGGGTTTTTGTTTACTGAGGCTCCCAAGTCATGAAGGTTTGGATCTTGGGTTGGAGAGGCTGTACATGTTCTCCACCAACAAGGTGGGCTGTGTACACCACAGATCCCTGGGTCCCTGCTCTATCAGGCACTTGCTTGCCTTGACAGTCAGGCCTGCCTATCGCAGGGCCTGAAGCACTTCCCTGAGATAGGTCACGTGGTCCTGCCAGGTGGAGCTAAAGGCAGCTATATCATCAAGATATGCAATAAAGGCTTCCAACCCATACAGTACCTTGTGTAGGAAGCTGGCTTTTTATTTAGTGTTGCCAGTGTAAGGACACACCATGCAAAAAGTCCAGACAACCCTCATGTGGTTTACAGGGCTTACCTTAATAATCCCAATACTCTATTTGTGGTAGTGTGGTCGAGCAGCTTAGGCATATCAGAGAAAAGTGTTAAGCATTTGTTGTACACTCATAGTCAAGAAATGGTTCACACACTCAATAAGAAATCTGAGAGCAATTTATAAAAATAAAGTCGAATTTTATAGCAATGTAGACACCAAGATCTTTAGAATAACTTATGTACTTTCAACACAGTAAAGCTGCTCAAATACAGTTTTTTGAGGTATGAGCCTGGAACGTGGTAATGTTGACCTATGGGAGGAAAAACATACACAGCAAACAGATACTTGCAGTTGAAGTTGGAGGGTGCCCTTTTGTACTTAAGGTGCAAGGGGGCCAAGGCTCAAAGAACTACCAGCAGTTTTGGGTTACCTGCCCTGGGGTGGCCGTGTGCAGAGGGGTTGTTTGGGATGGTAGCCTCGAGCGCTATACCGTAGAAGTCAATGGGGACCTGAAACAAAGGCTGCAAGGAGAGACTTTGGGGCCAGTCTGGGTGAACCCGAAGGGGGGCTCAAGTCGTGAGGACCCCTAAGCCAAGGGGACACAGTCAGGAGTCACAGCCCTGGGTTGTGGAGCTCCGGAGCAAAGGGTATTGGCTGGCTGGCCACTACAGTTGAGTCTCTTAAAGTTTTGTCCGTCGGTTCTGCAGAGGGAAAGAGAACAAAACTGCAGGGCCACTCTGGCCATGCATCTCGTCTGTCCTGAAGTCCCTCGTCGTGCAGGAAGGCTTCCAAGACTGTGGTGTCCGGTCTGGACAAAGAACAAGCCTTGGCTGGTGGAAGTGCCATGGTATTCAGGGTTTTGGTGAAGCGGGGGCTCCTGGAGGGTCTAGCATCTCGAAATGTGGCAGATAGATGGGGCTGACCTTCTAGAGCCACAAAAAACCTCCTCTTGAAGTGTTACTCCGTCAGTGGGCCCGATGGGCAACAACACGAGGAACCAGGCAGATGCAGGGGGATGGCTCCTCCACCTTAAGGGAGATAACAGCTGGTTGTTGAAGTGCTGGGCAGTCTCCCAAGTGTTGTGGATGATGCATAGCCACAGGCCGAGTCGGGTCTTTACAATTGTCAAGGAGAAAGCGGCCAGGCAGGGTTTGGCACCAATTTCGGTGCAGGTCCTTAGATCTCGCGGTGTTACCTCTTCTTTTGTCCTCTTAAGTTTCCAAGAAGTGGAATCCATCAGTCTGGTGTCGGGCGGACCCCTCAATACTCAATTTAGGGGCGTTTAGGGGAGTATATGGTAGTAGCCAATGGGCTACCTATCACTAGGGTGACTACAGCCCCTATATGACCACTTCTTGTGGGTAGTGGGCATAACCCTGACTTAGAAGTCTCTATTTTCACGGAAAACAAGATGGTGAAACCCTTGTTTGGCTGTCCACTTCAGGTAGCCCACCTTAGGGTGTGACTAGCCTGTGAGTGAAACTGGCCTCCTGAATATCTAATTACCTGCTTGCTCTGGTGCCAAATGGGCCCCAGGGCGGGGGGTAGTATTCCCCATGTGCGGGGGGGAAGCCGGGGTTTTTTTTGTGTTTTTTTTTTAAAGAGTTTTATATAGCGCGAACTAGACCCGAAGATATCGGGTATCAGAGCGCTTTACATAGCACCAGTTTCGTTACATGAGGACACATTCATTTTTGTTAGGCACGGGGAGATTAAGTGATTTGCCCAGAATCACAGGATGTTGAGCGTCTTGCCGAGACACGAACCCGGTTTCCCAGCTTCGATGTCGACCGCTCTAGCCGTAAGGCTACATCCTCTCCCCAGTTGCATATCAAATGCGGCAGAGGCTTTGAAGCCTCTGGCCTTGATATGCTGGTTTACTAGCGATCCTGCTGGAGGAGGTTGGAACACCTTTGCTGAGCAGGCATTATCCCTGACCTCTGAGAGGGCGGACTCTCCCTTGCAGGGGGTCAGAAACTCGTCTCTGGTTGCAGACTGAAAGGTACCATTCAGCCAACACATTAAAATACTATTTGGGTTACAGGAGGCACCTCTAAGGTGTCCACTGGGTGCATGTCTTCATAAATCCGATACTGGCATCAGTACGGATTTATTAGGACGAGGTGTTTGATACCAAACACTATTATTTTCAGTGAAGCTATTACGTAGCTAGGTAACTCGTAATCACCAGTGCCCAGTACATATCTTTAACATGGCTTCCTGATCACTTGCAATGACTAGTAATGGAACTATATGTAAATCAAGAGGAGGAGGTAGAGGAGAAAGACAAAAGGACTCATCCTCCTATTGAACTTACCCGTAAACAAAGAGAGCCCATCCATCACTTCTGGACTTTGCTTCCACTTCTGGTTTTAGAAAACAGAATGTTTTCTTTAGATAACCCTCACCACTAGGGTTTCCCCTTGGTGGAATGCTTCATCATTGGGTTCCGCCCGTTCCGCTGCAGAACGGGGTGTGCTGCAACTTACGAGTTACCTGGGAGCACTTATTGTGTTGTCTCTAATAGATGAAGAGAATGTACATAAAAATAGGAGTGGGGGGGAGATTAAAAATACCTGTCTAGTAGGAAAACATGTTATTCGTTCCTCTAGCTGGTACGGTTAAAAAATGAGGAAAAGAATGAAACTCAATGGAATTATGTTTTTGAGTTTCAAAAGTCTACATGTTTCAAGCCCTACCCCAAGGCTATTCCTCACGACCAAGGGTTACTACTCCCTGATTCCACTCCTGTCAACACTCTAGTTGTGAAGCAAGTGCATGCTGAATAAGTACAAAATATATACATACAGCGCCGTATTGGTGTTATATCTGGAAGATCTGTGAAAATATATGAACTGAAAGTTAGTCTGCCATAGCTCCTGCCCATGTTTCACATATTATACATGTATATTGCAATCATTGGAGACCATCACCTTTGTGACCCTTGTGATATATTTTTCAGTGCTAATAGGAGTGAACACTTCTAGTGCTACCAAAAGGTTTAACTTAAAACTTGACACGTATAGGCACACACACAAACATATATATTTGGGAAACATAGGACTGAGTCTAGAACAAGGACATTGAATTAAAATAAAAACATACATATAGGATGCCTGAATCCGTCATCATGATTCCAAATTGGGGGGGAGGGACGCCTGTAGTCATACTCTGTGGAGAATACAAGATGAGGAAAGGGAGATCATCATTAGAATAATATTGTCGAACCTGCTCGTAAGGGGCGCGTCTGTTAATCAAAGCGGCTGTGCCATACTTACTATTCCAAAGCTACTCCCTTGCTGAATCACACAGGGATAGACCGCCCGTGGCTTCGAAGTTGCCAATGGGGTAGCGCTGAGCTCGGTATATGCTGGAAAGGCAGCGGGCATATATCGGCGTCCTCGTGTCTAAGAAAGACTGGGACGCCAACCTTCCAAAATTGCCGCCAATAAATGGAACCACTTCCTGGTTCCGACTCCAATAGCGATATGATCGCTAGAGAGCACCCTTATTTTTCAAATGTCATTAAAAAAACGAGCTTGAGTTGGGGATTCAGAAAGTATTCTAAGTGTTCCTTCATCAGGGATGATGTTCAGATCTAGAAAAACCAGTTCAGTTTTGGACAAAGAATATGTGTGAATTTTAAGTATTCATTTTCTTTGTTCAACCACCTTAAGAAGTCAATTGCTGTGGTTTCGTCTCCCTTCCATATGACCAACACATCATCAATGTATCGCTTCCACAATTTTATGTTTGCGATCTATAGGTTGTAGGGGCATAAGATTTTGTGTGTCTCTAAATGGTGAACATAGAGACCAGTTATGCTCTGCGCGAAAGTACTGCCCATACTGGTCCCATGTTTTTGTAGGTATAGGGTCTCCTCAAATCTGAAGAAGTTCTCAGTTAATGCCCATTTTCAGCACCATTATTACATTTATCGAGGTCTGATATTCCCAGTCAACCTCGAGCAACATGTCTTAAATAATGTTGAGAGTCTCGGTAACCTTGTCGATTGGCTCCCTAGTCCTCCTCTCACTCTTGCCCAGGCGCCTTAAGGGCTTGTTGGGTGAACCCCAAAAACATTCACCTCCATTTTGTGAGCTGCAGTTTCCCTGTGCCCAAGACTGCAGTGAACCAAGGACCAGGAAGTGGTAAGGAGGCAGACTTGTGCTGTCTCGTTCCTGAAATTTGAAAAGCGATTTTCCTCTACCAGTGATTGCATAATTTTCACCTGTTTTGCTTGTGGATGTTATAGTTTTAAAATTTAAGTTTTTACCTGCCCATGATTCCATCATTTGTAGCCTGTTTTATTAAGAAATGTAAGTTTTTTACTTGCCCGTGACTGTTTCATTTTACCTGTTAGATTGTGAGCTTTGCAGTCCAAAATCTGTTATTTTTTTACATGCCTGTGACTACCTGACTTTCCCTCCTAGTTTCTCCCTTGCTCTGTGCTAAGACCTGTGTATTAAGCAATCCACCCCAGCTCTCATTTTGTGTTAGCAAGTAAGTGAAACCAGATTACCCCCATCTTACCCCTTAGCAACAGAGATATTATACATCAGAGACTGAACAGAGGGTGCTCTGAGACAGCAGTAACCTGCTGTTAGCTTTTTAAGCTGTGTTTTTTTAGGGTTGTACACTCGTTTTTTGGCTATGGGACTGAGTAAAGTTTTGTTAGAGGGCAAATGTGTTAGGCCCCTACCTGCAGAACTCTAAAGTGTGGATTGAGCCTGTCTGTCTCCTAGGAGATTCTGAATTGAGGAGCAGCTTCCAGCCCCCTGGGCAGCAGCCAAAGCTTGCAGATTGGCTCCCTAGCTCCCAAGCAACCCTGAGCCCTCCTCTCACACCTGCCCAGGCCCCTTTAGGGTTTGTTGGGGGGTGAACCTCAAAACATTCACCTCCATTTTGTGAGCTGCAGTTTCCCTGTGCCCAAGATTGCAGTGAACCAAGGACCAGAAGGTGATAAAAAGGGAGACTTGTACTGTCTATCTGAAATTTAAAAAGCGATTTTCCTCTACCCGTGAGGACATAATTTTAGCCTGTTTTGCTTGTGCTTGTTATAGTTTGAAAATTGAAGATTTTACCTTCCCGTGATTGCATCTTTTTTCACCTGTTTTGTTTAGAAATTTGAGTTTTTTTTTGCCGTTGACTGTTTCATTTTACCTGTTGAATTGTGGGCTTTGCAGTCTAAAATCTGTTGTTTTTTCACATTGCCCATGACTACCTGATTTTCCCTCCTAGTTTCTCCCTTGCTCTGTGCTCAGACCTGTGTGTTTAGCACTCCACCCCAACTCCCATTTTGTGTTAGCAAGTAAGTGAAACCAGATCATCTCCCCTAAGTAACAGAGATATTATACATCAGACACGGAACAGAGGGTGCACTGAGACAGCAGTAATCTGCTGTTAGCTGTTTAAGCTGTGTTGTTTAAGGTTTGTACACTTGTTTTTTGGCTAGGAGAGTGAGTAAAGTTTTGTACAAACAGTATTGTTAGAGGGTAAAGTTTGCTATGCCCTTACCTGCAGAACTCCAAAGTGTGGATTGAGCCTGTCCGTCTCCTAGGAGATTCTGAATTGAGGAGCAGCTTCCAGCCCCATGGGCAGCAGCCTAAGCTTACCAATTTGCTCCCTAGCTCCCAAGCTACACTGAGTCCTCCTCTCACACCTGCCCAGGCCCCATAAGGGTTTGTTACGTGAACCCCAAAACATTCACCTCCATTTTGTGACCTTCAGTTTCCCTGTGCCCAAGATTGCAGTGAACGAAGGACCAGGAAGTGTAAGGAGGCAGACTTGTGCTGTCTCTTTCCTTAAATTTAAAAGCGATTTTCCTCAACCTGTGATTGCATCATTTTTACCTGTTTTGCTTGTGGTTGTTACAGTTTAACAATTGAAGTTTTTCCTGTCCGTGATTGCATCATTTTTCACTTGTTTTGTTTAGAAATTTGAGGTTTTTACTTGCTCTTAACTGTTCCATTTAACTGTTTAATTTTGCGCTTTGCAGTCCAAAATCTGTTGTTTTTTCACATTGCCCATGACTACCTGTTTTTCCCTTCTAGTTTCTTCCTTGCTCTGTGCTCAGACCTTTGTGTTAAGCGTTCCACCCCCAGCTCCCATTTTGTGTTAGCAAGTGAGTGAAACCAGATTACCCCCGTCCCCCCTTACCAACAGAGATATTATACATCAGAGACTGAACAGAGGGTGCTCTGAGACAGTAGTTATCTGCTGTTAGCTGTTTAAGCTGTGTTCTTTAGGGATTGTTCACTAGTTTTTTGGCTAGGAGAGTGAGTAAAGTTTAGTACAAATAGTATTATTAGAGGTCAAATTTGTTAGGCCTTTACCTACAGAACTGCAGATTGTGGATTGAGCCTGTCTGTCTCCTAGGAGATTCTGAATTGAGGAGCAGCTTTCAGCCCCCTGGGCAGCAGCCTAAGCTTGCCGATTGGCTTCCTAGCTCCCAAGCAACTCTGAGCCCTCCTTTCACACCTGCCCAGGCCCCTTAAGGGTTTGTTCGATGAACCCAGAATCATTCGCCTCCATTTTGTGAGCTCCACTTTCCCTGTGCCCAAGATTGCAGTGGACCAACAAGGACCAGGAGGTGGTAAGGAGGCAGACTTGTGCTGTCTCTTTCCTGAAATTTAAAAAGCGATTTTCCTCTACCCGTGATTGCATCTTTTTCAACTGTTTTGCTTGTGCTTGTTATAGTTTGAAAATTGAAGATTTTACCTTCCCGTGATTGCATCTTTTTTCACCAGTTTTGTTTAGAAATTTTAGGTTTTTTCTTGCCGCTGACTGTTTCATTTTGCCTGTTGAATTGTGGGCTTTGCAGTCTAAAATCTGTTGTTTTTTCACGTTGCCCATGACTACCTGATTTTCCCTCCTAGTTTCTCCCTTCCTCTGTGCTCAGACTTGTGTGTTAAGCAATGCACCCCAGCTCCCATTTTGTGTTAGCAAGTAGGTGAAACCAGATCATCTCCCCTTAGCAACAGATATATTATACATCAGAGACGGAACAGAGGGTGCTCTGAGACAGCAGTAATCTCCTGTTAGCTGTTTAAGCTGTGTTGTTTAAGGTTTGTACACCTGTTTTTTGGCTAGGAGAGTGAGTAAAGTTTTGTACAAACAGTATTGTTAGAGGGTAAAGTTTGCTATGCCCTTACCTGCAGAACTCCAAAGTGTGGATTGAGCCTGTCCATCTCCTAGGAGATTCTGAATTGAGGAGCAGCTTCCAGCCCCATGGGCAGCAGCCTAAGCTTACCAATTTGCTCCCTAGCTCCCAAGCTACCCTGAGTCTTCCTCTCACACCTGCCCAGGCCCCATAAGGGTTTGTTGGGTGAACCCCAGAACACTGACCAACATTTCGTGAGCTTCATTTTCCCTGTGCCCAAGATTGCAGTGAACCAAGGACCAGGAGGTATTACGAAGGCAGATTTGTGCGTTCTTTTTCCTGAAATTTAAAAAGCGATTTTCCTTTACCCGTGATTGCATCATTGTCACCTGGTTTGCTTGTGGTTGTTAAAGTTTAAAAATTGAAGTTTTTAGCTGCCCGTTATTGCATCATTTTTCACCTGTTTTGTTTAGAAATGTGAGGTTTTTATTTGCCCTTGATTGTTTCATTTTACCTGTTGAATTTTGGGCTTTGCATTCCAAAATCTGTTCATTTATTCACATGCCCTTGACTACCTGATTTTCCCTCCTAGTTTCTCCCTTGCTCTGTTCTCAGACCTGTGTGTTAAGCCATCCACCTCAGCTCCCATTTTGTGTTAGCAAGTGAGTGAAACCAGATTACCCCCATCTTCCCCCTTAGCAACAAAGATATTATACATCAGAGACTGAACAGAGGGTGCTCTGAGACACAAGTAATCTGCTGTTAACTGTTTAAGCTGTGTTTTTTAGGGATTGTATAGTCGTTTTCGGCAAGGAGAGTGAGTAAAGTATTGTACAAGCAGTATTGTTAGAGGGAAAAGTTTGCTACGCCCTTACCTGCAGAACTCCAAAGTGTGGATTGAGCCTGTCTGTCTCCTAGGAGATTCTGAATTGAGGAGCAGCTTTCAGCCCCTGTGCAGCAGCCAACGCTTGCCAATTATCTCCCTAGCTCCCAAACAACCCTCAGCCCTCCTCTCATACCTGCCCAGGCCCCTTTAGAGTTTGTTGGGTGAACCCCAAAACATTCACCTCCATTTTGTGACCTTCAGTTTCCCTGTGCCCAAGATTGCAGTGAACGAAGGACCAGGAAGTGTAAGGAGGCAGACTTGTGCTGTCTCTTTCCTTAAATTTAAAAAGGATTTTCCTTAACCTGTGATTGCATCATTTTCACCTGTTTTGCTTGTGGATGTTACAGTTTAACAATTGAAGTTTTTTCCTGTCTGTGATTGCATGAATTTTCACTTGTTTTGTTTAGAAATTTGAGGTTTTTACTTGCTCTTGACTATTCCATTTAACTGTTTAATTATGCGCTTTGCAGTCCAAAATCTGTTGTTTTTTCACATTGCCCATGACTGCCTGATTTTCCCTTCTAGTTTCTGCCTTGCTCTGTGCTCAGACCTGTGTGTTAAGTATACTACCCCAGCTCCCATTTTGTTTTAGCAAGTGAGTGAAACCAGATTACCCCCCTTAGCAAATGAGATATTATACATCAGAGACTGAACAGCGGGTGCTCTGAGACAACAGTAGTCTGCTGTTAGCTGTTTAAGCTGTGTTTTTTAGGGATTGTACACTCTTTTGTTGGCTAGGATAGTGAGTAAAGTTTTGTACAAATAGTATTGTTAGATGGCAAAGTTTGTTAGGCCCTTACCTGTAGAACTCCAAACTGTAGATTGAGCCTTTCTGTCTCCTAGAAGATTCTGAATTGAGTAGCAGCTTCCAGCCCCCTGGGCAGCAGCCTAAGCTTACCGATTGGCTCCCTAGCTCCAAAGCTACCCTGAGCCCTCCTCTCACACCTGCCCAGGCTCCTTGAGGGTTTGTTGGGTGAACCCCTAAACATTCACCTTCATTTTGTGAGCTGCAATTTCCCTGTGCCCAAGATTGCAGTGAACCAAGGACCAGAAGGTGGTAGGAAGGCAGACTTGTGCTCTCTTTCCTGAAATTTAGAAAGCGATTTTCCTCTACCCTGATTGCATCATTTTCACCTGTTTTACTTGTGAACTTTTATGAAGAAACATGGTCATAATTAGAATGGTCAGGTGTCAGAATAGACAATATGATTGGTACATCAGCTCGATGTGGCTAAAAGATACGGTGGTCATTGTAGGTTGGGCTAAATCCTATTGACTTCTATGAAACTTTTTATTTTTTCACTGGTGCGATAAGAGCCATGAGAGAGGCTGCGCTGCTGTCCCCAGTCTCACTACTTTCACTGCGCGGAAACTGCTGCCTGGAAGGCTATTGTGCAAAGCACATGCACAGGCAGGTCCTCCGTTATGGCAGGGGAGCTTCGCCCCACTGCTGAAAGGCAGCAGATTAAAAAAGATAAAATGATAATAAAACTATTTTATTATCATTTATTTTTAACTTTCTCCCCAGTCTGCCGCGTCGAGTGCAGGGCGGTGCCATCCTCTCTATCTTAGCGTCGTCAGCTAGGTAGGAGGAGGCGTGGTAGGCACACTTTAAGTGTACATGTCTGTTTGGCGGGCTGTCTTAGGCCGGCCATACAGAAATGCTCAATTAGCATTTCTCCACCTGGCTGTGTTGCACAGCCAAGTGGAGAACCAGCGCAGGCTCCCTGTCCCTAACTGAGCAGCATTTCAGCCCGCTCAGGCCAGTCACAAAGCTGCTCTCATGTGAGAGCAGCATCGTGATTGGGTGGGAATGAGAGCAGAGAAGTATTGAGGTCGCAGGAGCAGCGGAGCACCGGGGCGGCGGGCGGCAGCAGTTAAGTTCTTTTATGTTTCTCCTATTATTACCCCCCACGCCACCAAGTGTTTTTGGCAGTAGCATCTACTGAGCACATGAATAGTGACAGGAGAGGGACTTGTTTTCCTCTCTGTGCATGCCATTGCTGACGCGGTTGTAGAGAGTAATAAGACAAATGCTGTCACTCATACAGTGTCACATTGCAACCAATTAATAGAAGTCCTATGGGCTGACCCAAAAGGCTTCTGGCATTGACAGCTGACCTATGGGCAATGGCCATCATTATGTATGCTGCTGTGTGGGTTGATACAAAATGTGTATAACAAACTAAGGAGCCAATGCTGAAGAAGTTTGAACAAAAACACCCCTCTATTTATGCAATATTATGTATTATTTTTTATTATATCAAGTCTGGAGAGACAACTAAAACTTTATCTAGCCCAGACCTAAAAACACTCTGTTAAAATATAAGTAGGTCGGTTATACGAAATGTGTTGCAGGTGGAATGCTCAGCATTGAATCGGTGTTTCTCTCGGATGATTTTCTTTATTTCTTCTTCATCTACAGGTTACAAAAGAAAACAGGAACGATCTTTTGCAAGAAATACTAACCACAATCGAACACTGCAGAGAGTGGGAGCAGCAGAAATAAGAGAAACACTTGTTCATGGCTAGTGTTTGGTTCTTCACTTTATTTAGTTGGATTGAGAATCAAATTCCGACATTTTCTAGACCTTTTTTCATGTAACTTGTTGAAAAATGTTTTTCCAGATAAGCACTCCTAAACTAGGTTTGCTATTAAAACTGATGTATTTGGTGGGTCAGTTATGAAATACATCATTGTGAATTGCTGAGTGATTTATTTGAATATTCAATTCATAGATTTGAAAGCTTTCATAAAAAAGTTATTTTGATATTTTAAGTTGCATGAAAGCACAAATACAACTAATTCAACTGCATACATGAGTGTGGAGATATTTAACTTTAACACAGTGTTGACTGTTAAGACAGCTGTATAGGTTTTTTTAAATTTCTTTATTGGTTTTTGCCGAATATGCACAAGGTTTACAGCATGGTGACTTTAAGCGTACAGTTGGCAGCGACACAACATCATTTTTCTGGTCCAAACGTTAATGCAGAAAAACAATTGTCATCTGGAGCGTATGACAGGCGCATTCATAGATTGTTTCCTGGACATTCTTTAGAGTGGCAGTTAAGGAGGAAGAAATGAGGAATAACTGGAGTAAAAACAACAGCAGCATGCTGTCCAAAACAAATACATTCAAAAAAAGATAGACCACCAATAGGTCAAAATCATAGCATTGACTATATTTGGAAGATGAATACTACACAATAAGTGCACCTATGATATTGTATTAGCACCTAAGCGGCGTGAACATGTCATAGCACAAGAATAACAATTTCCTAGCATTCGTAAAGGAAAGTTCCAATTCTATTAAGGACACGGTTTATGCCACACTTCCTTCATTTATTAAAAAGTAGTCATTTTAAAAAACATAACTCTTCATTTCCAGTAATTAATAGGGAAAAGAAGGAATACCCTGTCCAATCAGATCATAGAGTGTCCCTCTTGAGCCTCCGTCCGCCTACACTCATCCTCTTTCTTCCTGAGACCAAGGCTGGCAATGGAAATTTTCACTCCTGTTTGGACGATTCCCATCCTGCAAGAATCAATGGATCAAGATTCAGTCATCAGGATCACCATCGGCGAACTACAATCCAGTACAAAATGTAATAATACAGAACACCTCCACAAGATAGGATACTGTCTTCATAGAGAAACCGGATTACATATCATACATGTACTTTGATTCAAGACTTATTTACTTGCATCCAAACGGATGAATCCTGCATCACCGGGAGGGCGCTGATCCAAGAGCAGAGGGTAGGATAATCCTGGCCTCCGTGTCCCTAATAGAATCGAAACATTCCTTTATGAATGCTAGGACATTTTTCATTCTGTGTCACGACCCGGAGGTGAGGATTATGCCAGCTTAAAGTTTGTCTACCACCAGGGCCGCAATGGAGGGAACTGGCTTGAAATAGAACCTCTTAAAGGTCGAATCCGCAGACCAGTCTACCGCATTCATGATATCCTCCAAGCGAGTCCCAAGCGTGAATACTTTCAGAGCCATATCCCCTCTGGTAGATTGGGCTCCGAACACTTTAGTGTTAATCCCTGCTTCCTGAATGGCCCATCAAACCCACCATGCAATTGTCAGGGAAGAGACCGCCTTATGTGGTCTGCAAAGGGCAATGAGTAACTGCTGTTCCCCATGGGCCGCAGTTCCTCAGTCATGGTTTCATATGCCTTGACACAACGAACAACACACAACTTTGGGGAATCTGAGAAAGTCAGGTATGAAATGAGTCTAGAATTACACTTTTTGCAACGGTACACATGAAAGGAGGCTCCATCCGGACTAAATATCCGTCCTGTAATGTCCAGGGCACGGCGTCCGAGACCCTGTGGCAAGACACTAAACATAACAGCATGGCCAACTTTGCAGACAACTGTTTTTAAGAAAGGTACTTGTTACGCATCCAGGAGAGGAAAAGGTGCAACACCATGTTAACATCCCAGAGGACTGAATATCTTGGCTCTTGAGGGGGGGACAATCTGATACCCCTGAGGAGTTTTCGCACCAATGGGTGCTCTCCCACTGGTCCTCCCCCTACATGAGCATGACCAGAGGAAATTGCAGACCGAAAGGTGTTGATTGATCTATAGGCCATCCCTTCTGCCACTAAAGAGGCCGAAACATTTAAGAAGTGGACAGTATCTGTCCCTACGGGATCCAAGTTCCTTTGCTGGCACCAACCCAACCACCAAGACCAAGCTGACCAGTATCGTTTGATCGTACCCTCCGCCCAGGCTCAGGAGAAGAGGTCCGCAGCATTGCGTAAAAGCTCTGGGACTTGCCATCACGATCTGTAAAACTCCACACCATAAGCGGGAGGGACCCGTTGTTCAGCAGCAGGTGGGGATTCCCGGAAGAACCCCTGAGGAGACACTGATCTTGGGGTAGACGGATTGGAAAATCCCAAGTAAGTTCCATCAGAACCGAAATCAAACTTGCCACTTCCATATCGGGGTCACAACCACCAGGTCCGTCTGTTTGCGACAAGTCTGTGCCGTGAGTCTCATTATCATGGCGAAAGGAGGGAAGGCATAACCTATCTCCCCGGACTAATGCTGGCGAAACGTATCAGCCGCTATCGCCCCGGTATCCGATCTCCAAATGAAGTACCAGGGAAGTTCATGATCCAGACAGGATGCAAAAAGGTCTATCGTAAAAGATCCCCTCTGATCCAAAAGAGCATGGAACACTCTTGGAAGTAGTTTCCACAAGCTCTTGTCCTTGAGATGTCATGACTGCCAATCCGCTACTTGGTTGGCGGAGCCCGGGAGATGTTCCACCACCATGATATATGGTGGTTTAGACACTATTCCCAAAAACTTTTAGCAAGATCCGACAGAGCTCTTGAACGCTACTTTTTTCATCTTCACAGATTTGGGCGCGTTCCCGGGTCCAACACTTCACCGCGAAGGAACCCACCATCGCCAGTTGATATGCAGGGTTTGCTCTGTGGCGGACCATCCGCATCCCACGGCGAACTCCCCACAGCGTGTGCCCCAACCAGTGCCACTGGCATCAGACTCTATTACCAGATCCAGTTGCGAACTGAGGATCACGCGCCCATTCCATGGTTCCATGTGTGTGAGCCACCACCGCAGCTCGTCCTTGGCCTCGTCCGAGGAGAACGAGTTGGGAGTACGTCAGGCCACGATGCAGATGCAATACCTTTAGGCGTGGACGGGCCCTGAAGTGAAAAGGGATGGAAAAATTGCCTGAATAGAGGATGACAGGAAGCTGACTACCCTGATGATCTGCCGAAGAGATGTAGCAGGTTTTTCAAACGTCCTGCGCTCTTCGTAGCTTATTTGTCAATTTTTCTGGACAGAAGATTCAGGGCGGCGTCCACCAAATTGATCACGAAGCCCAGGAAGATCAGTAATTGAGAAGGAAGTTCATGATGAACCCGAGAAGACTGAAGGAGATTCACTGCTGTGCTGAGGTGCACAGTCACAGTATGTGGGCATTGCACCATGAGGTGCATGTCGTCCAAGTGAACGATCATGAGGATCCCGGATGCCCTCAGATATTCGACCACTGGTTTAAGCACCATGGTGAACACCATGGAGCAGATGATAACCCGAAGGGGAGGGAGTTTAACTCGAAGGACTGAGCTCCCCATTGGAATCGCAGAAACCGACGATGTGGTGGGAATATTGGGATCATCAGGCAAGTGTCCTTCAGATCCAGACATACCAGCCAATCGTTGGGCCTGAGGAGGTCTTGGTGGAAATGAATGCCCTCTATCTTGAAATAGTGGAAAATCAGGCATTTGTTGAATTCTCGGAGGTTGATCACCAGGCGCTGACCTCCATTCCGCTTCTCTATGAGGAATAAGTTGCTTAATAAGCCAGAGGAATGGGACGTGGACAGGGATATGGCTCCTTTGGACAGAAGTTCCTGAATCTCCACCTGAATATAGCTGCCGCCCTCTCTGAGAAGTGGATAGGCTACGGTGGGAAAAGTTGGAAGGGGAGCCCTAGAAGTCTATATGGAAACCCTGGACTGTCTGCAGAAGCCAAGCGTCGGAAGTAAGAGTGTTACAAAGATGCACAAAATGTGCCAACGGACCCCCTCCAAACGCTTCAGAGAAATAAGATGAAGGCTCACCGTGTGTGTTTGCGAAGGACCCAATTCCACAGGAGCGCCCTTAGTATCCTCTGTGGCAGGGTACGCCTTGGTGGGGTAGAAGCCTCCGAAACGTGTGGGGTCCTACTATTGCCCCCATCTGGAGGGCTGACCTCTACTGGGGGTTTGGGGTTGAGGGCGGCTGGCAGAGTGTCCCCTGCCATGGCCAGCCCCTGAGAAAACCAGGGGCGTGAAAACGCGCTTGATGGACAGTTGTAGCGAACTTCCCAAGCTCATTGACAAAAGGTTTGCCAAAGAGCCTGCCATGCGCCACCTGTTCTGCCTCTGAGGTCGCTAGTTCCCCTAACTTTGGATCGATCTTGATCAAGAGAGTTCTGCACCTCTCAGTAGAGATGGCGCAATTGGCATTTCCCAAGAATATCACTGCCCACTGGGCCCAGCCAGAGAAAACCTCAGGGGAGATGAGCGCCTCGGATGCCTTAGCATACGCAGCCATGCCTAGTATTTTGGTTAATGGCACAGTCAAATCCAATAGCTTATCTTGGCATGACTGCCAGGAGCGGTAGATGCCCTTGGTCGGGTCGCGCACGTATTTGTCCAGAAACGTGGCCATTCTAGGGTCAATTTCGGGCGTAGCTGCGACCTTGTCATCCAGTGTGGGGCAGAGGCATTCCGCCCGTAGGCAGTTGCAGATCTCTTGATCCAGGGGCTTGCATAATCTCCTGGCCACATACATGGCTACCTCTCAGTTGGAGACCATTCGGCGGAGCGGGTGTTAATGAGTGCCTCAGGGTCCAGCATGTCCGACCCTGCACCGCCAGGTTTGACTGCCTACGGGTCCGCACCCAAAGGGGTGTTTAGCGGTCTCCAAGACCGGTCATCATCGGAGTCACCATCCGACCCCATGGGGGATGCGTCCGAGGCAGGGATGGCGTGGGGTCAAAGGTTGGTGGCTGTGGGACTTCTGAGTGGTCAGATGTGGAAGTTGGGGGCAGGGCCTAGTCTAAGAAGGCCTTTTAAAATCTGGAAAAAGCATCCAGATCTACCCCAGAGACCTGCAGCATTTGCGTGGGTCTCAGAAGTGTTTGGGGGCAGCTTAGGAGGTAGGGTCGGCTGAGGGTCCGGGTAGGTCTTCCCTCTGAGGGAGAGGTTGTAAGCACTGCTGTGCCATAACCAAAAGCTTCCTCTCCAGATGCGCTACCGCGCCTGGGACCGCCTTGTGTATGGAGCCTTCTGCCGCCTAGCAGAACTTGTCTGACACTGGTGTGGTCAGTGTATGAGTTCTCGTACATTTCTATGTCACCAGTAAGGAGAGGTTAGTATCCCACAAGGGGAATATTATATAGGTTGTGATATATGATCTAGGGGGGAACCCAGGAGTATAGGGGTAGCGAAGCTACAATCAGGTCAATAAAGATGCAGTAAGCCTTCTAGGACACCAATACGGCCTTGGAGTTGCACTGGCCAATTATCACAGCTTAGATCAGTGTCCTTGAGGCAGAGGCAGCACTGCTGTGTGAAATTCAACAAATACAGACCCCCGGGGGGCATAATGACTCCAAGCAGTGTGGGGCACACCCTGGTACAGATGCGCTGCTGTGAAACCGCCGATGAATCGTTCCCCGATCCGCCCTTCCAGGGAAAGAGCCGCCCGCATCAGAAAACATGAGGTGCGGGGAAGCGCGCCCTCTAGCAGCCGGAGTACCACTGCGCTCCTGACCCATGGCTCTGCAGAGCCAACCACTGAGGAGATTCTTAAGCAGCCATGAAGAAGCGACAAAGTGTTCCTGCAGCCGCTAAACAGCACAAAATGTGCAACGTTAACAATGCGCAGAAGAAAACACAGCGAGACAATCAATAAAGCCAAAGCAAACACTAACTCAAACAGGGGAAAGAGGTCCCAGTACTCATGTTGGCTGCAGCAGAGAAGAAAGAGGAGGAGCGCAGGCAGACGGAGGCTCAAGAGGGACACTCTATGATCTGATTGGACAGTGTATTCCTTCTCCTCTTTTATGAGTTATGGTAAATGAAGTGTTGATTTGTGTTATTAAAATGGCTGCTGTTTAATAAAGTCAAGAATGTGTGGCATAATCCTCGCCTCTGAGTCCTGACATAGAATTAACAAGCCCAGGGTTCAAGGCAGAGAGTATTCCACTTAGGGAGGGAGAGAGTCATATTTGACCGCCACTTGAAATTTGAGCAACATGTCATCCCATTGCATGGAGATAAAATGATTCCGGAGGCCTCTGGCCTCTTCTCTCCTCAGGGTGGTACCCTCTGCAGTAGCCTAAGCCAGCTGCAATTGCTGCCGAGCCATAGGTGCCAGAGCACGGGGAGCCTTCCAGTTGCACGTATTAGCACACTTGGGCAAAAACAGAGCTAAGTCTACCAAATGAGCTATTGTTTTGTTGTTCATTGTGCGTCAGTAGGAACCCAGGACACAAGCCTCACAGCGCTGTAGGGGGGTCAAGTCTGTTGTCTGTGCAAGCTGCACAGTGATCGCTGACCAGTACTGTGACAATGAGGGACTTGACCATAAGGTGGCGCAAGTCAGCTCAGGGAGGTGTCAACAAGGGCAGCAGGCATTCACCCTGTGCAAAAACTCCTTAATATTGGCAGAAGATAAATACGCCCTGTGCAGCACAAAGAACTGGATGAGCATAAACCTTGCATTCCTGGAGATGTTGGCTGGGTAGACCAGCGATCTGCGCCCCACTCTGTCGGTTAAGGCCAGCCCAAGGTCTGCCTCCCATCTGTCCTGAAGACAGGCGAGGGAGACCTGAGTATGCAACTAATGAGCCTCCACCCATTGTGTGGAGGTCCTATACAACAGCATGAGTTGGTGAAGACAACTGTATAGTTAATAGATTTACCCAGCGTAACCGTATTTACTTAGTTAATAAGTATATCCTGATACACTCCTAAGTATGACTGAGTAACCATACCCCTGTTACAGGTACTCGCAGGCTTCCATGCACCCTGATTTGCAATTTTTGTTTGTAAATGAAAGATGTGACCAGGCTCAGTATACACGATTGTCATTCCGACATTTTTTCCAGGGAAGCGATCCATCTATTTCGGTCCCTATACCATCAAATGTTCTCCTTAATATTGGTTAGATTGTTTAGAATGGTAATTAAGCATAAATACTTTGTAGTCGGTCTTACTGCGCTAAGCCTTAATATATACACACCGATGATTGATGAGTAAATGTAAAATTGCTGTAACTGGGACTACGCTTCTTTATACCAGTTAAACACATTAGCAGTGTAGTTATTAGCATGATCATATTTACTTCAAATATATTTCCTCAAAACAAACTACTACATCTCCAGATATGCTCATTGTTGGAATTGGAATGTCCTCTGTATGATGTACATGCATGTTCCCCTGCCCTGAGTGCCCTACTGCGTGTCTCTGGTATTCTGAATTTTGTATTTTGGCAATGGCGTCATGCTAATCTGGCATGAATGTAGAGACATACGCCTGTTCCTGACATCAGAAGGTCCTGGACTTGTCCTTTGACCTGGAGGGATGCACCAAGCGTACTTTCATTGACTGACAGTGGACTGCAGTTCCTTCCATTGGTTTATCACAGAGCGGTGGTGGCAGCGTACCATGTTTTGAGAGGCCTGTGGGATCCATTTTGAATGTCCCTAGCCTGAGCTTTGCACAAGTTGGAAGTGAGGATTGTTTTCCCAGACAGTGGAAGTGTATTGTTCACATTCCTAAAGCAAAAGGGCGGTGACCTCAACTCTTGTTTTGATGGGACTGGAGACAGGGCTCCTTTAACTATTCACATGGATCTTTGACTTAGCAAGGAGCTCCTGATTAGTCTACCTGCATCTATTTAGTGGATGGTAGGAGTGAGGGGTGGGAATGCAGACTCTGTTGTGAGGAAAAGGGGTGAGTGGTGGGAATTCAGACTCTGTTGTGAGGAAACCTTGAGGTGAAATCTGCCTTTTTTGTCTTCCCATGATTATTCCTTTGATTTGATTGACCCCAGCCTTGTGCAGCAACCTCACACTTCCTTTTGCCCCTGTTATGAGCCCTGTAGGCTGGAGAATACCCTTCTGTGAGAAGAATCATTCTACACCGAGGCTGTGTCTAGAGTACAACCTAGAAAGGACACTTGGAAGGAGAACCTTCCTAAACCGGTTCTACAATATCAGACAAGTGGATACTTATCTTGTGTCTTGTTTTAGTATATAAAAGAGGGATCCCACTTGTTACCATTCCAAGTTCTCTATAGCTAAGAAGACAGTGCTGAAGAGTACTCATAGGGCTGAGAGTCAGTGTCCGATCATGAGGTCTGTATCTCTTGCAAGAAGAACTTTATACCTGTCCTGAAGCACCTAGAAGCTAATCTACCTGTTTAGAGAGGGAAGGAGCCTGCTAAACCTGCAGGAGGAGTGAGGTACAGCACACCCCCATTGTCTCTGGGGGACCCAGAAGAGAGGCTAGAGGAAAGTGATCTGCTGGATCCCAGCAGGCCTGCATTTTCCCATGCCAGTTCCTGATGAGAACCATGACTCCGTGAAAGCAGTTGTTGAGCTGTATTTGTGTGTCTGAATTGGGCTGGGTGAAGCCACAACTGCCAGCTGAAGATCGACCTGTGTGTGACATGTATGCTCAAGTTGTGACTGGCCTGTGTGTGACCGCAACTACCATGTGTGGTGACTGGGCTGTGCTTGGCCACAACTGACCAGATGAAATTAGACTGTGTGTGATTGCAACTACCAAGTGTGGTGACCAGTCTGGGTATGGCCACAACTGTCCAGAAGAAATCAGTGACTATCCGCTGTGATCAGCCTGTGTGTGGGCTGCAGCTGCTGGTTGTACCCAGCCTGCGAAGGGCTGCAGCTATCGAAGACATGACCAACCACAAGAGGCTGCACCTGCTGAGTGCCACCTTGTCCTGTTGGGTCCCCAGCAAGGACCTGCTGGCTTTGGCATGGGCCCGTTGCTGTGACCTTGAAGTCATACACCATTGGGCCAGGTGGTACTGCCACATAAGAACTATGGGAATGAGACTGAGTGCAATTATTTGGAGGTGATTTAAAAACTGCACCTGATCTTAATTTGGACTACTACTGTATACCATATTGAAGGGGGACCACCCACATCCGGGAGAGCGCCTGAACCTGGAGGGATCAGGGAGGAAGTGGAAAGCGGTGCAGCACTGCCTTAATAGTGCCAGAGACACTTAATTTTTTATGTTAATAAATAGTATGTATTAAAGTACTTTTCTTTCTTGTAAAGAGATGTATAGTAAATAGTCATAGAGGACCGGGACCTAGCCACAATATAAGGTTGACCGCGATGGAGCGCGGGTCAGATACACTAACTAGGTTGGTCCTGGTGAAAGATTTTATTTTCAGACTTGGCTTTTAAAGTCATTACCCCTCATATGAGTGCAAACTAAAGCCCCCCCATGACCTCAGGAGATGCACTTGGAGACCAACACGGTGTCAGATAGTGTCCAACAGCTGGGTCCAGTTTACTGCCACTGGTCAACTGGGTGCTTCTAGGAAAAGACCTCTTGTAACTTGTTATATCCCTGTAGCTTCAACAGGAGGTTAGCCTTATGACTTTTGGAGTCCACTTCATTTTCCTGGGTACAAGAGGGAACAGGTCCAGTCTTGTGGGGCTCCTCTCAGGTCACGGACAGCATGTCCAACCCTCTTCTGATGTTCCACAGGTCCAGAGAGTATTCTTAAGTGGGTTCCTGGAGGTGGCATTTTTTTTGCCTGCCACTAGCTAGCTGGTGGGAAAGACACCTCAGCACATCCTAACCAATGGGGTAAAAGTTCCCAGGGCGAACCCTATCCACTTTGGACATTTTAAGGTGGCAAAAGTCTTCCACCACACTAAACTTGGGCTGTGAGGGTTGGGTGTGTGTGTGGGGAGTGTACTGTGGCAATCCTAGTGTTCTCCCTTGCCTTACACTAAAATACAGTTTTCGGCAGTCACTGTGCCCACAATAAGTCCAGAGACAGAAGACTGGTAGGACAAAAGCAGAGTCCTTCAGCAACTAGACACTGGAGCTACAATTCTTTTTTTAGAATCCTGTCTCTCTCAAGCAGGATTTTCACCATAGTGTTAAAAGGGATGCCCACAGCCACACCATGCATATTGTGCACACTTCAGAGGAGTCATCTCTGTCCATTTTGGTCAGCCTATAGTTTGATCCAGGGAGTCATTTCGCACCTTTCCAAGTAATAACTTACTAGGAGAAACTAGAGAGCCAATGCAAATTAGCCTCCAGGTGCTTCAGGCAGTGAAAAGATAACTTTCTAAAAGTTACTATCCCTTAATTATTAAACATTCGACTTTACAATTGAATTAGATATTTAATAACTATTAAAAATAGTGTAATTATTTTTCTAGCAGGTCCCATTCCCGAGGTTACCAATGTGCCTTAGACTGGGCCCCTTAACCCACTGTTGTCTGAATGCACTCTCTTGAAGGCACCCTCCCTACTTGAGACTACTGAACAGGCCCAAGCAGATACCATCTGGTTAGGGAGCATAGGCGTCTAGACAGAGCACAAATTCCTGTCACAGTGATAAAGTCCACACCTCAAACCGTCTTTAGACACTGTTCTTTCACTCATCCCTGCTTTTAATGTTTTACAGCACAAGGCCATCTCAACCCTCTTTTAGCTGAACCTACTGCACTTTTATCACTTAACTAGGCGTACCTCTGTGCAATAGTGCTAACTGTCCGGTTACTCTTTCTCCCTTTATGCATATATTTTATAAAGAAGCACCATCATTTTGAAATATGTAATTTTGGATACAAGGCCATCTCTTCATGTTGTAAGGATTTTATTCTTCATTTGTTTTATGCATGTATTTTACAAAGAGGCACCCTCTTTTGAAATATGTAATTTTGGACATAATGTCATTTTACTCAGGTTGCAAGGTTTTTTTTATTAATCATGCAATAAAGTCTTTTACGCCATTCCCAAGATACAGTATTAGTATTTTAATCTGTACTCTGTTTTTCTGCATAGGACAGCTAGGCCTGCCACCATAAAAATAGCTTTTGGGTGCTAGTCACTGTAAGAACATGTTAACGTTACATTGCTACATATCCTACTTTTAAATACCATTTACATTGACTTGTAGGCTTACAAGGTCTACATAGGTATCACTAATTAATATTTAAAAGGAAGGTTTGACCTGTCAAACAGGTTTATTTTGAGAGGTTGAATTGCAGATTATACACTGCTTTCAATCAGGCTACAATGCTAGGCCTGAAGCCATGTTTGCACTGCCAATGTAGTGAATGGCACAATAGGTGCTGCAGTCCACTAGCGGCATTTACCCTCCTAACCCTGGGTACATTTTGTACCATATACTAGAGACTTGTAGGCAACTTAAATATGCCAATTAGGGTTATACCAATTCTACCATGTTTAAAAAGGAGAGCAGATAAACTTTAATTCTGGATAGCCGGGGTAAAGTGCACAGAGTTCTAAAGCCAGCAAAAACATAGGCTCCAGCAAAAAGCTAAAATATGGGGTGACCACACAGAAAAGGCAGATTTCCTACACCTAGGCACTTTCAAGAATGCAGAACTGAAAATAGTGAAGAAAGGGTTGGGCTTTGTTAGTGACACAACAAACTAAAAATGGTGAAGAAAGGGTTGGACTTCATTATTGACACAACTCAGATGCTAGGCTCCTTTATGTGACTCAGATACTGAGATTGTTTCCCAGAAATCCCTTCCGATCTACTAGGTCTTGAAATCTGAGATTGTTCCTTTTGCTCATCATTCTGAACCTTGAGAGGGTAGAAAATTATGTCACTGAGCATTGCCTTAATGTCAGCCTTTGAATGTTCATACAGTGTCTGTTGAATAATCTTAAGAAATGTTAATTTTCAAACCCTCCCAATTTTTTTGTTCCGCTATGATTAAGAATACTCTTAGTATATTGACAGCAACAAGGCCTGAAAATGAGAGCTCTTGGGAACCTTGCATCCTTTATTTTATGTGATTGAACCCTGTGGACACATTCTAGTTCAAACTCTTGCTTGGAGTTTTAGGGATTCAAGCTTTCTGGCATTCTAGCACCATCTTCCACTTCTCTGGTAGCGCAAAAAAGCATACTGTGCATTTGTGTCTCTGATCTTCTAAATCCCGAACTTTCCAGGACTGCAGTTTCCACATCCTTTCTCAACTTCATATCAGTCTTCTAGGTGACAAGTTCTGTTTTCTGCTTCTAGCTCGCTGCCAGCTAGAGCCTTTAAGTCCCGGTGTATCCCTACTATCTCAGCTTGCATCTAGTCCATTTTTGTGCTTTTGGCTAAATCATGCATTGCAGCCAGCTTTTTCAGGGATACATGTACCGTAACACTGGAATCTGCTTAATAGTTATATTTTTGCTCTCTGTCTACCATGTTTCTGCTGATGAAACTTTGATCACTGGTGTCTAGTATGCTACAAACAATATCCTGGCACACACATTGATTCTGACCTATGTACCTGGGAGGATAATCTCCCATCTAGTTATGTCGGATGATTCTTAAACAGTCAGTAAGTGTTTGGATGGTACTTGTAAGTTAGCACTGTAAACACCTGTCACATTCTCTTAGTAGAAAACTAAACATGTGACTTCTTCCCTCCTCATCTTCAAGTTTGAATGTGGAGAGTAGATTAGGACAGGGTATCATGATGAGCGAAAGACCGTATTGTCTGTCCCATATGTGGGGTCCTTAATGTCAAGCAGTGCACTTGAACAAAATGGCACTCAAAATTAAATTCTTCTAAAATACATGAGATCTTTGTAACAAATTGTGACCACACTAGGAGACAAGCTCTTCCATTCAGATAATGGAAAGAATTGAAAATCCTCCAATTTCCTGGTGAAACTCTTAGCATGGAGTAGAATATTCCAGTTGAATTCCCTTCATCATAGCTATAGTATTGTGGAGGAAATTCACAAGGTGTATTCTACTCCATATTTAGTGTTTTCTCCAGACATTGGAATATTGTTAGTTCCCTCCAAACTAATCAGGCCCAAAACCTTTATTTGCAGGGCTACAGAACTGTACCTTAAGGGACTGTTGAAATCCCATCCCTATGTCCTGCAGGATCTGCAGCATGATCAACCCGGTTATGGAGCAACTGACCTACCTCCAACGCTCAACCTTTTTTTCACATGTTGCTCTTGAAGACTTAATAGAATCACTCATGATAATAGCCCAGTGCTTGTGGACAAACAGCCAGAATGCAACGCAAAGGCAGACCATGGCTCCGAAAGAATGCATACCTCCAAAAAAATTGCATACCTCCAAAAGAAAGCTTAACTCATAGAAAGAGGTACGGGCTAGAGAGCTGATTGTGAGAGCCCGTTGGCCATGTTCTTGCCCCTGCCTATCTCTTTACATGCTATATACCAAATCTCAGTTAAACAATAATGGGGCGACCCTGTGTCCCTCAGAACCTGGGTATGGATAAATAAACAAAAACAATGGTTCTGTCGGGTTCAACAACTATTTCTTATGAGTACGCTTAGTGTAGATATATTATTCTGTAGTCTGTAAACATTCGTATCTCCGCTATCTAGACAAATGGAACACCCAACTACTAATAAAATACGTGACACAAATTGCTGTCTACTATCTTGTTTTTTTATTTTATATAAATTAAATCATTCATATAGATTTACACCTTTATAAACAAGGCTGTCAATACAAAGTGAGGTTAAGTGATCAAGTGACATAAGTGCTCAGTGCTAGTGTTTAGTGCGCAATATATACAGAGTGGTTAAAATATATACATTGGAAAAGGTAGGCCAGAATATTTAGACAAAAAACAATAACTCTGCTATATATTAATTATTCTTTTACACGCAGAGCCTCAGTCAATCTGGACCATGCGAGGTCGTCGACGTTTAGATAAAGCAGGGCGCACAAGTCAAGCCCACTTATGGGCGCACGGACCCTGTTTGTCAATATCAAGCTGACTTAAAGTAAAGCTAAAATATCAATGCAGGATGATCAATACCTGCGTGCGCATGGACCCAATTAATGGATGTCAGGCTTACTTAAAGTGAGGCATGGGGTTCCACTTATAACCCCTTTAAATAAAATGACACAAACTAAGAACAAAGCCGAAGCTACCGGCTTGATGTATTTATCAAAAACGGAAATTCCATTAATGATGCCCACATGATAAGACAGCAAGGAAGGGGCGCAAAGTTAAGATTATACCCACTAAGAAATGCCCATAGCCTGCTTGTCAATGTAGGACTAGGATGTTGTGAAAAACTACAATTTAAAATAAAACGGAGCTAAAATACCAGCATGTTGAATAGATCCGGGCGCGGTGAATGGCGTTTGGAATTGAGCAAAAACTCACCAAGGAGAACGTGCGTGAAATGCCCATAGCCTGCTTGTCAATTAAACTGACCCGCTCTAAATCAATTTCCGATTCTTCTAATCTGCAGACTCACCGCTTTGACGTTCTCCTTGGTGAGTTTTTGCTCAATTCCAAACGCCATTCACCGCGCCCGGATCTATTCAACATGCTGGTATTTTAGCTCCGTTTTATTTTAAATTGTAGTTTCTCACAACATCCTAGTCCTACATTGACAAGCAGGCTATGGGCATTTCTTAGTGGGTATAATCTTAACTTTGCGCCCCTTCCTTGCTGTCTTATCATGTGGGCATCATTAATGGAATTTCCGTTTTTGATAAATACATCAAGCCGGTAGCTTCGGCTTTGTTCTTAGTTTGTGTCATTTTATTTAAAGGGGTTATAAGTGGAACCCCATGCCTCACTTTAAGTAAGCCTGACATCCATTAATTGGGTCCATGCGCACGCAGGTATTGATCATCCTGCATTGATATTTTAGCTTTACTTTAAGTCAGCTTGATATTGACAAACAGGGTCCGTGCGCCCATAAGTGGGCTTGACTTGTGCGCCCTGCTTTATCTTTTAGATTTACATCGCCTGGGTCAATTGTTGATGAAATTACCACCAGGCTCCACAAGATGAAAGATTAACCAGGAATCACTCTCGGTTTTTTGTGGGTGAGTACTGTCACCCTTTCTGCACATTCGTATCCCCCTCAGACCCTAATATGGAACACGCCTAATTTGCGTTTTCTTCAATTATAGGCTGTTACCCCCTACCCCTGTTTTTGTCCTGATGAAGACCCGCCTTGACTACCTAATTGGAGCATAGTTTGGGTTGAAACGTCGACGACCTCGCATGGTCCAGATTGACTAAGGCTCTGCGTGTAAAAGAATAATTAATATATAGCAGAGTTATTGTTTTTTGTCTAAATATTCTGGCCTACCTTTTCCAATGTATATATTTTAACCACTCTGTATATATTGCGCACTAAACACTAGCACTGAGCACTTATGTCACTTGATCACTTAACCTCACTTTGTATTGACAGCCTTGTTTATAAAGGTGTAAATCTATATGAATGATTTAATTTATATAAAATAAAAAAACAAGATAGTAGACAGCAATTTGTGTCACGTATTTTATTAGTAGTTGGGTGTTCCATTTGTCTAGATAGCGGAGATACGAATGTTTACAGACTACAGAATAATATATCTACACTAAGCGTACTCATAAGAAATAGTTGTTGAACCCGACAGAACCATTGTTTTTGTTTATATACCAAATCTCAGGCAGTAGGGATGCCATTTGGAAAGATGCTGTAAGGGCCTGTATCCAATGCACCTGTGTTTCTGCTCGGGTCCCGCTTGTGGCTCCCTAACAGGCTACAGCTTGCTTGTGAGCCCCTTTTGGTTGTTGTCCCTAGCCTCCCCGTGCCCCCCTCTCTGCTGGTAAATTCCTTGTTATCCCTTATGCCCCAATGCCAGGAGCTCAATCCTGAGAAAAATCCATCCCCGCTACTGGCTCCTCCACAGGCCATGGAGGCTGATCTTGTCGGTAGGACCATCTCACACACATTCCGCAGAATGTTCCCCAGGTGTGGAAATGTGAGATGGTGTGACCTCATGACATTTTGAGTTTTGTCAAGATTTAGGCAGCCATCTTTAGTGAGATTTCATGAGAGTTTACGATTTGGGTGGCCATATTGGTTCTGTTTAAACTGTACCCACTGTTGCTTCACTTACATATCTTCTTTGTAGGAGCTTCCTGCTGGCCCTTCTGTCCAGCATAAAGCCGTCATTGTGAGACTCCACCTCGGCATGAGTTTCATCCCAGGAATCTGCAGTACCTGGTGAAAAGAGAAGAGAGCAGGTTAGTGTATGTTAGACCTGGCCCTTGTTGCAGGGTCACCTCCAGATTTTAGGCCTGTTTTGTTTTTGTTGGCCTTATGACTGTGTGCCCTTTTTCCCTGCGAATCACTGGTAAAATGCTTGTGCTCTTTCCTTAAAACATGTTACAATTAGCATATACCTGATAGGTACATTTAATATACTTGTAAATTCCTAGTAAATGGTACTACATGTATCCAGGGCCTGTAAATTAAATTCTACTAGTGGGCAATAGCACTCATTGTGCCACCTACTAAAGTAGTCTTCAAAATATGTCTCAAGCAAGCCAGCCTGTAGTGAAGTTCTAAACTGCCATTTCGACCTGGCAAAGTAAACCTTTTTCCTTGGGGTAAACTTACCTTTTTAGTACTTATAAGCCACCCCTACGGTGGGCTCTAAAGGCTCACAGAACAGTGCATGGTATTAAAAAAGTAGGACGTGTATGCTTAACCTTTACATGTTCTGGCAGTGAAAAACTCCTAAAGTCATTTTTCACAGTTGTAAGGCCTGTCTCTCCCATTGACTAACACTGTGCTACCTTATTGCATTTAATAAGTGCTAACTTTAAATTTCGAGAAGACAGAGGTATGCTGTTTACACTGAAGAATTGTAATTTAAAACGCTCTTCAATGATGAAGTCGGATTTAAAGTTACAACTCTTAAAAAGGCACATTTAGAAAGTTGCCATTTTCTTGACCCACCATCTGTGCTTTCTGTCAGTGTCCTCGGTCACATGACAGTAAATGGCTCTGCTGTTGGGGTTTGTGTATTTCTTCCAGACAGTAACACAAAGGGGGCTTAGGTGTGGACAGGATGGGCCATCGTGGCAGGATGACTGGGAAGAGGCTGTACCCACTTCAACTTGCACCTCAGAGGACTTTACCTCCTGCACACACAAAGGAACGTGACACCAGGCCTGCCCTGCCTTTTGTCACCCACAGACAGTTTGGGACTCTGACAGGGGACGTGGAAGAACTTTCCTGAAATCGATGTAGGGGTAGGAGTCCCCCTACACAAAGGCTGGCACCAAGTATAAATATTAGACCTCTAGAGCCACTCTTCAGAAACCTCCTGGGACTGCGGAAGTTGCAGGAGAAGGACTGCCCTGCTTCCAGATGACTGCCCTGCTTCTTAAAGGACTGCCTTGCTGTCCGAGAAAGAAAATTGGACCTGCTTGTCTTCATTCCAGGCTAACCAGAGTGACTCCAATGGTCAGTTGGCTGACATCCTATGTGAGCTACAGGGGCACAACAAGCTTCAGAGAACCTCCCTGCAACTATCCAGCTGACCTGCTGCAACTGGGCCTGAATGAACCTGCATGAGCCAAGCTGGCCTCTACTGGAGTGAGTCCCCGATTCCCAAGAGGTCCTAGCCTAGATTCTAGACCCTTCGCTAGCATCAGAGTGTACTCCTCCTGAAGTACAAGCAAAAATTCTGAGGTTTGGGCTCCTCGCGAACATGAACAGGCCTGTTTGCGTCAAGACTCTGCCGCCGCAATGACGACAACGCAAAGTACCAGTGAGATCTGCTCTTCACGCGGACAACAACTGTCTGCGGCAGCCGGCAACATGAGACCTGCACTTTGCATTACAGCAACGACAGCCCACGACGATCGCCAAAGAGAAGCTACAGCAATGACCATCCACGATGCCCAACTGACTCTTTATGCTGCAAGCCGCGTTGTCCGGCCTCATCTTCACGGTATAGCTACCGTCTGTGATGCTCAATCTCCTCCAATGCGAACACAACTCTTTGCACCGGGCGCAGAAGGGAACTCTTCAGTGGGATTAACCTGTTCCTTGTATCCGACCTGTGCTCTATTGTGATCAGCCTGAACTTGTAACTTCTATTTTCAATCAAACCTTTAAAATTGAATATCTCCGGTGCTACTGGTATCATTTTATTTATTAAAATGTACTCCATTTTCTACATTGTTTTGGGATTTTTCTTGTGTTGTTTTTTCACTTTTATTACTGTGTGTGTGCTGCATAAATACATTACACATTGCCTTTAAGTTAAGCCTGACTGCTTTTGTATCAAGCTACCAGATCGTTAATTACAGGTTATTTTAGTGACTTTTCGGGTTTACTCTAACAAATATTGTGGTTGTTGCCTGAGTGGGACTTACACCCCCTCAAACAATACCCCAAATTTCCTACATTGGTGGGACCTGTTACCAATGTTCCCTCTAATTTTTATGCTCTGTGTACGACAGCGCAACATTTCTGTGTGCTACAGCCAAGGCTATGTGCACCAAGCATGTGAGCTCAAGTATGTACATCTGTGGGAATTACTACTCAAAAATGTTGTTTACAATGAGAGCAAAAACAGCTGGATTTCACATATGTAGTTCCATTTAATAGGGTCTTGAGACAGTTTTGCAATGTAGATACAGACCATCATGATATGAATTGTTTACTCTAGTTGCACCTACACCCCAGGTTTAGAAAAGGACAGGATTTAAAAGGTAGCACAATTATAAGATTTTACTGATTATTCTTGGTTGGAGCTCTGCTCATTTAGTGAGGGAATGTTGGGAAACTATACAAGAGTATATACATTTAGCAAGCTGCCAATTACAAAACACAGGCCAAACAAAGACTGTGGGAAAGGATGGCTCAGACAAGTGCCGTGTGTAGATGAGTGACATGTTTGCTTTTCTCGTCGGTTATTGACATTCTTCCAATGCTGATAAACTCCATCAAGGTCAACCTTTGATCTTTGTCCTCATCAGCATAGCCAAATGATTCTCCTCCAGTCCATTTCTCAATTTAGACTTGATAGTGTTCATGAGGCTGAATCCTTGTTCACAGTCTGCACTTGATACTTGAAATGTTGCACATACATCTACAAGTTGAGATATCACATTATACTGAGCAGCATTCTGTAGAATGAAATTCGCCCTGTCTTGAAAAGTTGTAAGCATCCTAACTATTACATGTTCTGCTACAACATAATTCTCTGTACTATTGAACAACATCGCCCGGTGTTTCACAGTCGCCCAGGACCAAGATATTTTTATACTTTTCCATGAGCCTCTGTACATTCTCAGTCCCAACGTCAAATTGTGATTGTGTTGCTATTGCCTTTTTTGCATATGGTCAGAAAGTGAAACGAAACGAAAGACAAAATAGGCCCACTGTCGAACTCTCTGTTTTCCCTCTACAATGCCAGTAGATCTCTTACTTTGCTGCTTCAAAAGATACTATTGCCCAAATACTGTCCCTTAAATTGGCCAATCTTGGCTCTGGCACACTGTACAGCTTCAACAGTGGTCAACAAGCTCTTTTGAAACAGCTTGTACAAGGATGACAGTTCAGCTAGAATATCATTCAGTGCTGCAAGGGAAATATGGTAGTTGGAGTCAGACAGCTTTTTGTGGCAATATTTTGCAACTGGATAATTTTCCTTAATTTTCTCATGCTCGAAGTGCTTGAGTACAACCTCATAATTATGCATTAGTGCACGTACTGCAAAATGCCTTGAAAGCCACAGCACTTCATTCGGTGGTCGAAATTCTATCACTTCGAAATCAATTACTGATACAATTTCAACCAACTTGAACTTCCTTGCAGGCGATCTGGAGAACACAGGGTCGTATTTACAAGCCCCTTGTGCCACCGGAGCGTCCTTTTTTTTTTATGCTCCGTTGGCGCACAGTGCAGGCCCATATCTACAAGGCCATGCAAAGCTATCCTTCATGGCCTTGTAGATATGAAGTAAGGCGAAGCAGCGTGTAGGAAGCTGGCTCTGTATATACTATACCAAAGCAGGGTATATTGTGCACAGAGTCCAGTGGAACCCCAAAGGTAGGCAGAGGTAAAAGTATATAATACCTCACTCTCTATTTGTGGTAGTGTGGGCGAGCAGTAAGGCTTTATCAGAGGGTAGTGCTAAGCATTTATTGCACAAAATCAAACATGAAATGAGTTCACACACTCAAAGACTGAACTCAGACCAATTTTCTTTGTTTAAAAAATATTATTTAGTTATTCTATTTCTAGAACCAAGCCAGGCCCGGTGCAGGTAAGTGAAATAATACTTTGCAAGACTTATGCAGTGAATTACAGTTGAATGCAAGTTCAAATGCAGTTGGGTGATTTACAGGTAAGTAAATTATCGGAGTTACTTTTCAGTTACTTTCCCGATTACAATACACGCTACTTATTCGATTACCTTTTATGTTACATTTGCTAATCAGTGTGATATGCCTTGATACCACACTGAGACAATTTCCTAGACAAAAGGTAAGTAATTACATTTTCACACATATGCAGTTTTTCAAGGTTTTCATACAAACCAACTCCACATTTGGAAGAATTTTCAAAGAAAAGCAGTCAATGCAATCCTATGGGAGGAACTGAAGTTATCGAGTTATCGGTAAGTACTCAGGGTTTTGAGTTGGTATTCTGGTATTTGTGCCAGTTCGACCTGTTTATCCGTGAGATTGTATTCTGAAAACAGAGACGACGTGTTGATAAAACGCCAAGGCACATAGCCTGCACGCAAGGATTGCAGCGTCCAGCCTAATAACATAATAGAACGTAACTGAGATTGGCCTTGTTGTAACATGGCTAAATCTTGTTCCAGTATGTCAATAGCAGAGGATACAATGTTGTCCAGTGAATAAATTCTGGATGACAAAGTTGTTAATCCATTGTCGACCACAGTGAGAGATTTCTCTAAGTTAATACGATCAAGCTCACGTATTCTTTCTGCGGCCTCTGCCTGTGAAACCTTCCATATTTCATTATAAGCAGCATAAGTGCCGGCATATATGAAACGTTTTTGACGCGCTTTTCTTGGTCCTAGCAAGAAATCCCTACGGTCTGCGTCTTCTTTAAGTAAAGATAAGTGTTGTTTCACATCCTCGAGTGTAGATTTTTGTAACCAGTCGAGGCACAATTTTCCCTACACTGTATGTTGTTACTACCCCCGGATGTTGTCGTTGAACATAACGTGGGTCTGGCCTATGGATAGTAAAGCCCTGTATTCTATTCAGGAATCTTTCTTGACAGATGTTTGTGTCTGTGGGCCAGAGCAACCATTTTTCCCAATCAGGATCTGATCTGTTTTGTACTACTGTGTGTACTGTCACCGCTCCCTGTGTAGTGCTATTACTTGCAGGTGTTGGTACAGAAGGTGTGTTCATGTCTTTGATCTTGGCTAAACCAAGGCAAGACGTTTGTTGCACAGTGTCATTCAAAAACATTATTTGCTGTGGGATGATACAGGCTCTAAACAAAGCTTCTATCCCCTGCACTTGCCAATCTTTAGAACCCCAGACAGATTTTGTGTTGATTGTATCTTTCCAAAAGTCAAATCCTTGTTTAGACAGTTGGGTAATAAAGGCTGCAGAATAAATCTGTTTTGTATTAGTTAACATAATTTTCTGTCCTGTTTTGTTTACATTCTTATAGTAAAATGTTTCTGGATCAGATGTATTGTACCCTGACAAATATGGAAACTTATTTGCAAACGTTTTTGAACTACCCCTTGGTGGTGTAGGACAATGTTCCCATTGGTTAAACATAAACACATTTCTAGGTGTTGCAGATTTATGCAAGAAATGATGACCATAGTGGTTGTAACAATAAAGCTGTTCGTAGTCTGAATAACCCTCTAAGTATTCATTGTTAGAGAATGCAGCGGACCTTTCTAGATCAGACATCATGTTATTAACAGTCTCAAAGTCCCAATCATCAGAATAGGTACTGGAGGTAATAAAGTCACTTAATGAAATTTTAAATAAATGTGGAATCTTCAAAAGTTCCGTCGGGCCGAATATGTCGAAATCGGTTTTGTCCCAAACTATACCATCCTGTATAGGAACGGCTGTGATGTTCACTGCTGACAAGTCTCTTGTTTCACGATGGGATGATTTGTGTGGTTTTAAAAGTAAGTTCACATTTTTACTTTCAGTGTCCATACGAATGTATCTGCCATTTATAAGCACGCTAAGAGTCATTACTAAAGCTAGCCAAAGCAGAAAGAAAAATATTCCAGAAATTATCCATAGTTCAATCCATGGTGAAACCAGATAAGTCTCTTTCAGAAAATGAAAAAAGTCTTGTACTTGTTGTTTGAAAGTTTTTAGGGCTGGCGTCGTTTCAGGCTCACTTGGATCCTCAGAAAACGTATCAAAGTTAATGAAATAGCCAGAAGCAGTTCGGTCAATTGTTGGAATTGCATCAGGATTTGTTGAAATCGCTGGAACCAGTTGATCACGTGTTACGTTGGTGTAGACAGGTGTATCTGGACGAACTGTTACTTGAGTTTCAAGAGGGATGAGTTCCATAGCATTGTTGCTTAGTCCTTCATCTCTTACTGCTGAATTCTCGATGGTTATGAGTCTTTCAGTCTGAACCTCTTGGATAGTAGCGAGAGGAGTGCGTCTGCTACTAGGTCGGAGTCCACGAGGCCTACTATTTAGTATTGGCCACATAGTGTGGTTTGATGAGGTCGATTGACACAAATCTTTTCTCCTTTTTTCCAGCAAGGGGCGGCAGAAGTACTGTTCTTGTTCCGTGGACGGCTAGGACAGTTACTGGTTGTCTGTAAGAAGGTCCAAATTCCTTCTTGTCCGCAATCTTCTCTCTGACTAGATCCCCAACTTTTGGGATCCAGACAGGCCTTGCTGGGACTGCCGGTTTTTCCCTAGTGGTGGTTGGCTTCAGGAACACGTTGCTTTGTTTCGATCTTAGTTGATTTAGATCCTGTAAAACAGCCAAACGATCTCTGATATCAAAGGGTTTATTTTCCACCACTGTGCCTTTAGATTCGAGATCAGGAACCCACATTCTTGTCCCAAATAGGACCTCATATGGAGTGACCCCCTAGAGAACTTCTTGGCAAATTATTTAATGAGCGTTGGACCCCATAAAGATGTTTGACCCACCCATCACCCGAACCTAATACTCTAGCTGTTATAGACTGCTTTATGTCCCGGTTTTCCTTTCCACAACAGAATTTCCCTCAGGATGAAACGGAGAGGAGTACCGCAATGCCACGCCCAAACTGGCCATGGCTTCTTTGTAAGCCCGAGAGCTAAACGCAGGGCCCTGGTCAGAATGTAGTGTGCCAATTGCGTATGTGCCGATAAAGACTCGCAAATCTTTTATAACAGTTCGAGCGTCAGCCGAGCGCTGAGGCCACATCCATAGGAACCTTGAGCACGAATCCACTGCGACCATTATATATTTATAGTTACCGTCTCTTTGCAAGGGACCGCAGTGGTCCAGGTAAACACAAGCTAATGGTTTGTCTGAAATCAACAGGGGTGTCTGCGCAGGACGTTTCACTGTGGAGACTTTCATCTGTTGGCATATTTCACATTCCAAAACATAGTTTTTGGTCTGTTTCCTAATGCCAGGCCACCAATATCTTTGTTTTAGTAAAGATACTGTTGCAGAAACACCTGCATGGGCAGAGGCTATCCCTTCATGTGCTGCTAGGATCAGTCCTAATCTACGGTCCATGTTTGGAATTACCCTATCCCCCACTCCAGGGAATAGAGCAAAAGGAACGTTGTTCGCATCAATTACATAAGAGTACTTGAGTGGAAATTTCTTTGGTAACGCTGCACCACTGCCTTTGCTTGAAGCATTGACAGCCAACAATATCTCACTGTCTATTCTCGTTTTTGAACGAGTGATCGCAGCTACGGAAGCCGTCTGAACAACCCCCTTTGTGGCTTCATCAGCCAATGAATTCCCTGTAACGTGAACGCCATCACGTTGATGACTCATCGTGTGTATCAAGTGAGCTTTTGGTAGTTCGTTTCTCAACTGAACTACTTGTTCCCAAAGCCTTTTATGCTTTATTGTGCCACCTTTTGTATCTTTGAATCCGTTTTGAAGCCAATTCTGTATATATTCATTATATGACTGAACACAGTAAAAGGAATCGCACACTATAAGTGTGGGGAATTCGCGATCTGTATTTTCAAGTGCCAGTTTGAATGCTTGTAGTTCAGCTCGCTGAGCTGTACAATCTCCTAGAGATTGAGTTTTAGTGACCATTGGTCTGAAGTTACCATCGCGCATGCGTCCTTTAACGATTGCGCACGCTGCACTGTAAGCTTGCTTACTCCCTGTAGCGGGTTGTGCTGATCCGTCAGTATAAATTATAAATTCGTACTGATCGAGAGGCAGAATTTCAGTGGGCAGAGGACATTCATGTTCATATTGCAGGAACGCTTGTGTTTTTAAATCAGGATCAAAAACATATTCAACATCTGTTGCAGCAAGAGAATTAACCCATTGTATCCATCTAGGATGTAAAGCTTTTGCATTTGGAATGCTCGCTTTTGTGACCGCCTCTAAGGCTGGTACTGGAGTTACGACAATAATGCGTTTCCCTTGAGCTAGAGCTCTTTCTTTTGCTACAGCGGTTTGAATTGCTGTCAGTATTTTTTCTGTTGAACTGAAGCGCATTTCTGCTTGTGTATACAAATGAGATTTGTATGCTATTGGTACTTTTTCACCCTCATTAAATGTTAAATAGGTGAATCCTCATTGACCCGAAATTATTCGGATCACTAAATTGCGTTTATTTACGCGTGTTTGTAAGTGATTTGTTGCTAACATGTTAGCTTGGAGTGAACGCAGGATTTGTGTGTGTTCTTGAGTCCAATGTTTTGTTGAAAAATCAGGTTTGATTAATTCGTAGAGAGGTTTAACCCTTTCTGCGTAATTTAGAATGTAAGTTCTTCCAAAATTTAGGAAACCCAAGATGGATTGTAAATTTTTCAGCGTTTTTGAAGGTTGGAGCAGCGCGCACTTTTCTAAAAAGTTAGCTGCCAGGCTCTTGCCTTCACTTGAAAGCTCATATCCTAGGAAAAGGACATTGAGATGGGCAATTCTGGATTTTTTAAAGTTGAATTTATAGCCTTCAGAGGCGAAGCCCACTATAATGGTACTCACCCTATTCAAGTGCCTATCTAGGTCATCGTCTGTCAAATAGATGTCATCGACATATGACAATGCCTCATTATCATAAATTTGTAGTAACTCTGTTACTCTTGCTGAGAATAACCCCGGGCTGTTTTTGAACCCTTGTGGGAGTCGACAAAATTGACGCTGGGTCCCCATTATTGAGAAAGCTGTTAAGTACCTGCTTTCAGGTGCTATGTTTTGACAAAAGAAACCATTTGAAATGTCCAATGTGGTTTTATATTTTTTACGCACAATGTTATTCATTAATGCTGCACTATGTGTATTTTGCACTGCAAATGTTTTGGAACAAGTGTTCAAGTGTCTGTAATCCAAAACTAGACGATATGTATTGTCTGGTTTGGATACAGGAAACAAAGGATTGTTCATTGAGTAGGTGCATGTTTCAATCACCCCTTGGTATTCAAGTTGATCTAAGATCTCCCTGACCTGTTTTTTAGCTTCTTGCTTTATTGGGTACTGCCTTTGTGCAGTAGGTTGATTTTTTAGCTGTATTTTGTGGTGAGGTGAGTCCTCATCCCATCCTACATGATTTTTGTATAATGCTGGGGCCTGGGCAACTGCCCATTTCCTGGCATAAGTATATTTTAGGTGAATTGGAATATGGTTGGAGAAGGCTGGCATAATGATGTCCTCGCCATGTGGGCACTCCCTGACAAAGTTTGGTGGCCAGTCCTTTTCTGCTAGAAGTATATCATAACCCCTTGAAAGTTTCTCCCAAAAGAGTGCTTTCACTTTTCTTGGTATGTCTCCCTCCATTCGGAGTGTTATTCCATATAACTTTTGTGAAGTACTAACCCTGGTGTCTACAGTCTCTACTGTGATGTACTCATTCAAGTCCACTATCTCCAGAAGTTCCTTCAGGTTCTGGCGAGCTATTGTTACTTCTGCTGCACTGTCCAGCATTGTCTGAGCCCATTCTCCGTTCTTGAGCTGTGTTCTCAGTATCCTCGGCATGTCTGATCTTCAGACCTGCTACCTTCTTTTTTGTGAATTGAGGTTTTGATTTATTTTTCTGAACGTGTTTATTGTCTTTGGACTTCACGCGTTCTTCTTTGTGATCTGACCGTCCTCTTCTTTCTGATGTCTGTGACGATATCTGAAAGGTACGAGAGGAATGTGTATCAGTATCTTGATACCTGTCAGGTTTTCTTAAATTATCCCTATTCCTGAGGTTATACCTCCTTTCAGAGGGCTCCTTTTGAGGAGACCTACCTCGGGATTGAGAACGTGTCTCGTTTGAATTTTGTTTATTAGTTTCCCACTTCTTTTTAGAAGATGTAGGATTTTGTTTAATAGAGTCCTTCTCAGGACTTTCAGATAGTTTTGGCTTCAAAGGTTTTCCACCCAAACTATCTCTGCCAAATTCTGCATAAGATTTTTCTATTATTCTGGGTAGTTCATGTTGATGTTCTGTTACATCAAATTCCCTTAAGCGTTGGCGGATCGCCACTGCTGCTGCCTCCCCTTTAATATTAGATAATATTATTGTTGAGACCTGGTCGAAGTTTTTCAGTAATATCATACCTAAATTCAGAGCAGGTTCTGCCCTGTATTCGTTTTGAATTTGTTTCAGGACATCTGGTATTACTGCAATTGACGGAACACCATGTGTTTTAGTATAGATGGCAGCAAAGACTGTGCCCAAGTGGTGCAGTCTTCCAGTTGTGGTGTGATCCCCATTGGTAAACAGATTGTTAGTATTCTGTGTTTCTCATAAGGGCTAGTATTTGGAAATACTGCTTCGATTTGAGTAATTTTTTGAGCTATCCAGAATGGAATTTGTTCACGTTTTGTGGGCATTTTACCCATGACTGCGTGTAAAGTCTGTGGAGTAATTTTTAGTGTATACCCCTGTTGGGGTGTTTGATTTGGAATTGTTATAGGTGGTTGGACTGTGAAAGTCCGCATGACATATTGGACTAATTGTCTGTAAATTTTTATTAACTCTTGTAGTTGAGTAAGTAATTCTTCGTCTGACATTTCTTCGATGTCAGGATGAGGTGTGTAGCCGGTTAAAATCGGCCATGTTGCTCCTGGTCTACCTAGTGGACCGAGCCTGGTAATGTTTTTGTGATGTTTTAGGGCGCCTTTAAACCAGAGATTATGCTCCTGGTATGTGAGTGGAATTTCCTCGAAAGGAATATATTCCTCTGGTGGTTCATCTTCTTTAAAGAAGTGAAATACTTTTGTTATTTGATTTGATTCTGGGAATACAATCCATGAATAGAATACCTCTGTCTGAAAGGATTCGTGTGCCTCTATCACGAAAACTGCTCTACCACCTCTTGGTGTTAGGCCGTGTTTTATAAGTTTTAGAGTGATGGCTCTCCTTAAGTTTGGAGGGATGTATATAACACCCTCCTCGGTTTCATTTAAACCTGTAAAATTAAAAGCTGTTACGACTGGGTCAGCCGCAGCTACACCGTTCTTGGTGTTAGTATCCCCATTCAGGGACATTTTTTGAAAAAATGCAGAACAAGTTTCAAGGAAACAAAGATAAGGTGCACAATATTTTGGAACACTGTATCCTTCAACGTTGAACAAACCATACAGCTAATATATAGGATTTTTGTCCTATTCAGCTTTGGCGGATACTTAACCCTACCCACTCCAGACGTCTTATGGAGTATGTGAGTAGGGGTCTCTGAGAAAAGCACGACTGAGTTACTCAGTATCTAGCATTAAATTAGTGCCTTACCAAACGTTGGGCGCCATGTAGTGTAGTTCCTATTTCCCTAATAGGCTCTGCGCATTGGAATAATATACCCTATAGGTTTGACATAGGACTGAGGTCAGTATGCCCTTATCGAGTATATTAAACTTAATTACTTTGTACCAGCTAACTCAGAGGCCACTAGAAACTCCTTGTAAACAAGAAGGGAGTAGTTTCTGGCAACCGCATAAACATGACAACTTTGTTTCCCTTTAGAATCGGAACACTCTCAGAATCGTGGAAACAACAGATAACAGTTTCACTCAATTATCGTGCATGCTTAGTTTCTTCAGAGTTACACAGAAAGAATAGACGGGCGTTTCAATATAAGGATTTATTGAACAGTCTTGTTTCTCGTGTAAGAGATATGAGCTGTTATAATCATAAGACAGTATGCGAGATATATTATGTACAGCGTAAGCAGTAGAAAGAAATAATACTGCGCTAGCATTATCTTTTAGCTATGACACATATATTCATACACATAAATAACATAAGCTAAAAATGCGAGTACTCATAAGCACTGTTCCCTGTAAGGTGCGCGCCTGTGCGCCCGCGCACCTCTGCCCTCCCAAGCGCGCCTGTGCGCCCGCGCACCTCTGCCCTCCCAAGCGCGCAGTGCTGTGTGTGAAGCGCGCACACACAGCACATCCCAGGAGAACGTTTGTGTGCCAAAAGGCAGAAAATGCTCCTGCACTTGCTGCCTTTATTTCTAACTAGAGCGCGGCTCTGGGGCTGATTGGTTGCCTTTTTAAAGTATTTATGTTAATCACAGCGCCCGACAGGGGCTGCATTTAACATAAATACTTTCGAAAGGCAACCAATCAGCCCCACAGCGGCGCTCTAGTTAGAAAAGAAATGCAGCAAGTGGTCAAACACGATGTGTGCTTTCAGAATCATTTGAAAGCACATGTTCGTGCTTTTAAACTTGATGGGAGGTAAGTAACACGGCTGGGGACGGTGTGAAATGGAATTGAAATAGGAATGGGGTGGGTGGGATGGGGAAAAGAAACTGATTGTCTGAGTGGGAGGGGGGAAAGAAACTGGGAATGGGTGCTTGCCCACCCCCTAACACCCTCGGGCTTTATTTTTTAAATTGTGCAGTCATAACCGGGTTCTACAAATGTTAATTGTCAATAAAATGGTACTGTATGTGATTTGGTTTAAAAGTTTGATACTGTATCCTTGTCAGAAAGGAACTTCTTTGTAACATTTCTAAATTATCACAGAATAAACAACATCTAATTCATTAAAACACATTTCGAAAGCTACTTTAAAAATGTAACCTCCAGTTCGATATAAATAAAAAGAACTATTGCATATTCGGTAACAGCTTCTGATATGTGTTAGTCTGGGAACCGAAGGGATTTCTTAGCCCTGCACATGCTTTCGAAATGGGGGAGGGTGGGTGAACAAAGCAGGGAAAGTTGTCACCAAAATACAAATGTTTTATTTATCGTCGAAGTTGTCTTTGTAGAAATCCTAACATGCTTCTTTGTAGCTCTTACTGTGACCATATAACCAAGCATGACCTTTTCATGCGTTATATTTTGTTTTTGTACACGTCCAACCAGAAAGTCGCAATGGTTACTTTTATTAGCACAGGTGTACTTTAGGTGACTGCCAAATGCAGGTTTCTCTTTCTCTGTTCTGTGATATAAAATGCAAGCTGGATGATTTTATCCGTCCCCTCTTGGTGACATCACGTCCATCATCTCCTTGTGTTTGCATTGTTTTTTGGAGCAGTGTTGATTATATTGTATTGTTCTACGACCGAACATAACAAACATCTGAGACCAGATGTGTGGCTAAGTAAAGTTGGTGCACTGTTGTCTTTTCTTTTGCCTTGAGCTGCCGCAAATATACTGTTCGTTTGGATATTTGACTGTTTCAGCCATTCTCTTCAAAGCTTTATCCCTGCCAACATTATGGGGGTGGTTATCACTCTTCAGTGTCTGGTCTCAGTGTGTGTTTGAAACTGCTGAAAACGAGAAATTTAGCGTTCGACATAAAACTTTTCAAAATTTGAGCTTTGAAGTCCATGGAGTACTACGCCTTATTAGTGAATAGATGATAGTTTATTTCGACCAATCATATGATCATTACAACAGCATACAAAACATACTTTTAAATACAAAACTTTAAAAAAAAACAAAAAAAAAAAAAAAACAATCAGATAATAATTACAACATCCATTTTAAACCCCCACCTCAGATAAAAGTTTAAAAGTAGCAGCAAGAGGACATATACGGGGATTAAAAAAGTCAATTGTCCAAGGACATCACCACACTAAATTCATTTCAGGGCCTTGGATCTCAACCACCACGCATACAATAAAAATCTTGAAACAGCAAAGACAATACACTGTGAAGTGTCCGATCGTAAAATCCGAAGAGCTTCCATTGGCCTGGAAAAAGAGAACAATCGGCAGACTGGAATGATCCAAGCTCTCCTGATAGCCTTGTACATAGGACAGAAGAAGAGAAAGTGCTCAATGGATTCTTCTGCACTTAAGCATATTGGGCAGATAGGCGATAGTCCAGCATTTGTCCATTTGCATTTCCAGAGATTCAATGGAAGTGAACCAAATCTTAGTTGAATATAAAGTGCTCGTGCATGGGGAGGTTCTATTTGGTCCATAAAAGGTTCAAAATTAAAACTATATTTTACATCTAAAAATTGCATTGTTAAAACTCCATAAGATGTACTTTCAGTGCAAATAGAATTAATATAGACCCAGAATTTCTTTTTTAATATGGGGGCCAACTTTTTAGTTATAGTACCTGGGTTCTCCCACAGCGATGCAAGGCCCAAACGGTGCAGCCATTCTTTAATCTTTGAAAACCATAACAAGGTGCCTTTCTGTTTTTGGAGATTTAAAAGTTCCACCACTGCCTCTCTTACTTTAATCTCTGTAGTGTTTGTCCAAATCCTTATCCAGAACATCAAGGTTCTGAGGACTGCATGATAAGAGATAGATTTCACACCCAAATCGAGACGCAGTGGTAAGATCGGAGTACTGGTCGGAACATTAAGTATGGCTCTAAGAAATGTATTTTCCGCTATTTCTAATTTTTGGTATTCTCCATGCCCCATAATTCCAGCCCCATATAGGGCTGCCCCATGAGCTTTCGCCCTATGTATCTCTAGTGCAGGGGAAATGGGGCGATAGGATGAGCCTCTCAGTCTCCTTACTATCGCACAATCCACTATCTGCAAAGTAGATTCACTCTTTAAAATTTGCGAAGACCACGCAAGGTTATCATTAATTCTAACGCCCAGGTAATCAAACACCTTAACCTGCTCAAGTTGTTGAGAACCCAATATTAACTTATTTTTGGAGCATTTGTAAGGATTGAAAACCATAAATTGTGAATACAATGATACCTTCCCACTTCAAAAGGAGTCTCAATTCAATATCAGTACGTTTAAATGTCCAGGTAGAACTGCAGTTACATTTAGTATTCGTGCATTGAATTTCTCAAAAGGCACGTGGGGATGTGGCTGCTGTTGGTAAGATTCCAAAACAGCGCGTATTTCTCCAGGAAACACTATTCTCATGAGAACACTACAATCTAACCTACATCAACGCAAATCTCATGCCTGATTTGACAAGATACCTATTGCAGTTATTCAGCGTCAAGTAATGCTTAAAAAGCACCTTAAATGCATTTTTCGCATAATTATGGACTTAACGCATTTGCCACATAATCCATCATCTGCTGCACATTCTGCAGATTTTAACAAAAAAAATTGTTTCTTAGCTGAAATGGTTCAAAAGTTACTAAAAACGCACCAACTCATGCTGCCACGCAATGGAAGGCCCTTTGCAAAGGTTGCTTATCTCTATATTTGGGTGCTAAACTGGTACTAGCGGGGTGCAACCTATACCAAGACAGTGCTAATAAGTATAACAAGCATTGGCAAAGCCAATAAGTTTCTGCAATGCGAGAGCTATTGCCGTTGTCCAAGAAATTCAGCAAGTCTACAAACACGAGGTATGCTTTCAGAAATGCAGCAAGTTTTATATAGTCCGAACTCAATCCAAAAGTATTGGAGCGCTTTACACAATTTATTTATATATTTATTTATTTTGGTATGCATGGGGAGATTAATTGATTTGCCCAGAATCACAGAATGTTAAGCTGACCCGAGACTCGAAACTCATTTCCTAAGTCGCCAGCTCGAGCATTAAGCCACAACCTCGACCACAAGAGCGGAAGCATTTTCAATATTATATACAACTTTATGCAACAAACAACCATTGACAAAGCCAATAGTCCTGGCTTCTTGTAAGTGTAATGTTACTTGTATTATATATATGAATGCAATGACAGAAGAAGCAAACTATCAGTCGGGTGGCACACTATGCTAAGCACAGAGTTTTAGCTCAATTGCTTTTAAGCCACACCCTTAATTGCATCGGTCACGCCCTTTGAGAGACCCTCTAATTTTTTCATCCCGCTTAAAGCCCTGGTCTACACGCGCTGTCGGGTACTTGGCGCACATAGCCTTGGCTGCAGCACACAGAGACCTTACTATGCCGCACACTGAGGGAAAAAATTAGAGGGAACATTGCTCATAAGATGCTTCTCTAACTAGTTCTACCCCAGTGTACCTAACCTAAGTGTAGTGCAAGGTAAGAAGTAGGTGATGTATTCTATAGTATGGTATGCTATAGAATGCCAAGTCTGGTATGCCAAGAGTCCCTCTAGGTTCTAGTCAGCTCCATACCTTGAGAATGAGAGAGGTGGGAATCTCTTTCCGGGTCTCGAACTCTAACACCCCCGAAGGGAGTCAGAACACTGGAAGCTGGATTCTCTGCGAGCAGGGATGACAGCGTCTCTTGTCAGTGTGTCAGGCCGGGACACGGGCTCCTCTAAAGTCGAGGTCTCCTCCGACTTGCTTGGGCAAGGGAAGGTATATTTATTCCCGGTAGGTGCCTTGGAATGTTAGCATTGACGTAAAGTCGGGCAGAGGAAGACGTCAGGAATGAACCCTTAAGGAATAGCGGTTCATGCATAATAAATGAGTTCTTGGAGAAATCAATAATCCTGTGCTAGGGGAACTCCCAAGAGCTTAAGGGTCCGGTTTCTAAGAACTCGTTGTGACGTTGGGGTGGACGGATGTAGGTGACCATGCCTGTATTTGGATAGCATGGCTAATGCCTAAATAAGGACTTGGATCTTATGCCTATATAAGGGCAATGCGAATTGTGCCTATATAAGGACATGTATCAGTAAAACCTATATACGGACACCTAAAGCGGAATACAACACCAGGTTTCCCCCAGGGTCAAGGATGCACTCTCAGAACACCCTCAGCGGCACTAGGGCGGCCAGGTGCAGAGTGCTGAGGCCCAATGTTATCCAATGGGGGATAGGGGGCCTCCGATTGGTGGCTGCTCACGAGCAGGCCACAAGGTTGTGGGAGCACAGCTCCTGGAGTTAGGCTCAGGGCAAATGGGGATCCGGTTTAGCACACAAGGTGCATCCGCAGCGGTGCTGGGGCGGCTGGGTGCAGGGTGCTGTTTTGGCGTCTGGTGCCCTGTTGGTTTCAAAGGGGATTCTCTGGCTGCAACAAAGACTGCAGACTCTGGGACTAAGATCCTCTGGAGGCGACCACCGGTTGGAGAGGTGAGTAGAGGTTTCTGGGGATGCTGGGACACTGTTGGTTGGGCCACCCAAGGCAGTAGGACATTGGGTGCAGGGGTGTCTTTAGGCGTTGGGTTTTTCTTTACCGGCTCCAGTCGGGGGGATCCCCCAGAAAGGGGCTGCAGGCCTCGTTGGAGATTCGAGGCAGGTCAGAGATCACCAGATCTCAGGTCAGGATCGTCAGGGAGACCTCCTCGTGGTGTTGGGCCACTCGAACTGGGGCCGTGGGTGTTGGGTGCAGAGTGGTGCAGACTCGCAGATTTGGCCTGAGCCAGAGTCTGTGGATGAGCAAATCGGGTGCTCACGGGAGACAAAGTCTTGGTTTGGGAAGGCAGGGCAGGTCCTCTGGGTTCTTGGGGGCTGCTGGCTGCAGAACATGCCGGAATTTCGCTGGAGCAGGTTCGAGGTTGGGACAGGCCAGTAGGGCAGGGGCCAAGTCAGTGGGAGTCCTCCTCTTCTTTGTTCAGCACGGCTTCTTTGGTCTTTCTTCTTCTCACTTCTTGTCGGTTCTTGTCTGAGAATGCAAGGTTTGGGGTTGCCCCTAAATGCTAGATTTAGGGGAGTTACAGGTAGGTAAAGGTCAGGACCAATGGGTCCCATTCCTTGGGGTGGGAACACCCCCTATTATGCCACCCTCCAGTGGGAGGGGGGCATATGCCTCTCTCTGGTTGGCTGGGTCTCCCCATCTGCAAGATGGCAGGGACTGAGAGTTGTGCTTAACCTCGCCTCCCCCACCTGAGGGGTGGGGTTGGCAAAGGTGGGCACACCCCTCCTCCTAACCTGGTTTTCCTGCCGATTTTCACGCCCAAAGTGGGGGTCAGAACCGGTGGGGGCCAGTTGCTGAGAGCAGGAAATGGCTGGGGTAGCTCATAAAGGCGGCAACCCTTTAAAGCTTCCCCTTCCTGGACCCTGCCCATCCTAGGGGAGGAGGCTTGGCACCTCGACCCAGGATGTGCATTGTTTCAGGACCCCGAGAGCGGCAGGCTCTCGACCCAGGGGTCCAGAAATATATCTGGTGGTGGCAGCTGGCGAGCAGCCACTCAGCCAGGACACTAGAGGTAGGTCGTTTTTCAGGGGGCATCTCTAAGTTGCCCTCTGAGTGCATTTTTCATTAAATCCCACACTGGCATCAGTGTGGGTTTAATGTGCTGAGAAGTTTGATACCAAACTTCCCAGTTTTTAGTAAAGCCATCATGAGGCTGTGGAGTTCAAAATGACAAACTCTCAGCACCATATACTTTTAATGGCATTACTGCACTTACAATGTCTAATAATTTGCTTAGACACTGTAGGGGTACAGCAGGCTCATGCACCTGTACCCTCACCACTGGTATAGTGCACCCAGCTAGAGAGGTGGCTTACCTATGCTAGGACAGTGGCTTATAGGCATGGCACACATGGATGTGTGCCATTTCAACTCTTCACTTTGTTCTGCACCAAAACACGCAGCCTGCAAGGGCAGTGTGTGTGTGTGTAAAGGTAAAGGGCCTTGATGGGTGGCACAATAAGTGCTGCAGCCCTTAGAAGCCTTCCCTGCCCACAGTGCCCTTGGTACCTATGCTAGCAGTTTCAAGGGACTTACATGTGGCCAAAGAGTGCCAATTTGGTTTTGTATCAGTACAGTTTAGGGAAAGAACATAGGCCCTGGGTACCTGGTTGGCAGGAACCCAGGGCACACTCAGTCAAAGTACATCAACAGTTTGGCAAAAAGTGGGTGGCAACCATGCAAAAAGGGGCACCTTCCTACACAGCGCAATTAGCTGCCTTGCCCTACTCTGCGCGAAAGAGGCATTCTTTGGGTGTTGCTGTGGGTGTTCCCAGTCAACCCCCATGGAACTTGACGCTGCCCCAGATTTACAACATCAGGTAAACCTGGGTCAGCGCCAAAACCAGGCGCCTCCTAAAGCAGGCATAACAAGGAAAAATATTTAAATGTCTCCACTTTTTCCCTCTTTACACGTGGGCTGCATTCTGCAGCACACACAGAAAGAGGAAACTGTCTCTTGTGATGTTTTTGTGCAGGAATGTGCGCCTTCCTGCACAAAAACAATCATGCCAACAACACAGACACCCTTGCACCATGGTGCAAGGGTGCCTGCATTGGTGCACAGCAGCAAAATGTGCCCTGACACTGGCTGTAAGGAAAGGAATGCACTGTATCTTGTTAATAGCACTGTCCTATACCAATTTCTAGTAAATATGCCCCACAGTGGGGGGGCGGAGCTTGACCGAGCTGCAAGATGGCCGCTTGATAGAGGGCTCTGCCAATCGGATTACAAAACCCGACAACATCATGTACCCACGGATCCTCTTCATGGAATAATTAGCACACATATCTGGCACAGAACAAGAATACTGGGGAAGCGACGCTCCGGCTGGCACCCTCTGCCCTTTTACTACGTGGAGACCGTGCGGACCTGCTCAGGCAGCCCACAACGCGTGCACGCTGCTGTGAAGACCCCAGAGCCCACTGCGGACAACCCGATACAGAGAGCGGTCGGCACTGAAACACAGTATATGGCTGCCGGGGGGGTCACCCTTCACCGGCAGCCGGGGGGCACCATGCGGACCGGAACCGGGAAACGTAAGGGCGCACCTGCGGAGAGTCCTCGAGACCGGCCCCCACAGGGTAGGTGACCTCTGGTGTGAGCCGGGCGCTGAGAACGGGGTGGAGCTCGAGAGCCGCGCAGGGACCGCGTCTATCTCTCGGCCTAGGTGGTAGCGGCCTGCCCCGTGCTCCGGTGCCCAAGTCCGGAATTCCTGCGGGCCGCTCACCGGGAATCCTTGAAAGCGTGCGACCTTCCAGATGAGCAGATCGGAGTAGGGGAGAGTTCAGCGGCTGTGGGGAGCGAGCGGCCCGCTGTGAGTGCACACAGGGAGTGGGAAAGAAATCTGCCTCACCTGCAGGGGCGGCGGGTTGATCGGGCCACCCTGCTCCTTCGGCCTGCTCTGTCATCTGTTGCCCTCCTGTCGTGGCTGCAGCGGGCCTGAGGCAGGGGCGCACTGCTCCACAGTCGACACTCCGTGGCGGGTCGGCCGCCCTATACCCCTGCACAGCGAGGACCGCTGAGAACTGCCCTTGGCGGGGCGCAATTCGGTGGGGCGCCCCCCACGAAGAACTGGTGGTGGAGGGGGGCTTGTGCATGGAAGATAGTTGAACATCGCCTAAAGGCGCGGGTTGAACCCTGAGGCCTGGTGTGCCCTGCTTCCTCCCCACCCACTGTCTTGAATCTGAGCAACATACCCCCTCGAGCTGCACCGCCAGGAAGCGGAGACCCGGAGCAGGACAAGGCCTGCTCGTGCCCCCCACTGTCGAGTTGGGGCGAGGCGGACCCGCAAACAGAATAACGGAGGATTCCAGGCACTGGAGGGCATACACCTTGACCAAGCATCCTGCCGCAACAGCTGTTACACAAATCCGGTAATCATGGGCAAGCAGAACGCCAAACAGCCCAAGCTCTCCTTCGAGAGCAGACGCTCCAAGCATCAGGGAGAGCCCGACACCCAAGCGGGGCACCGGAAGGCGAAGACACACAGAACAGCAATATTAAAGAATTGCTGATTGATATGAAGTCCAGCTTAAAAGCCATTGATGCCAAATTAGATACACTCACCACCAGGCTCGATCACATGGCAGTTCGGGCTGGACTGTTCCCATGAGGCACAGGGTCAGACTGATTTGCATATGGCCATGTCTGAACTGGGGTGGCGGAGTGAGCTAAAGAATGATGATGGATTAAACCCAGATCAGTTGACTGGGGGTGAGTGCTTGCAATGTTGAACACTCCGTCCATCATCCCCTTTGGTTTTGCTTTGTTCGCCCTAAGTTGGCAGGGTATACCCAGACGTGGGTCCCTTGCTCACTTTGCCACTGGATTCAAGATAGCCTGGCTGATGAGGGTTATGAACCCGAAACCGGTCCCAGGATGCTTGTTTCTGGTCCAGGGAAGACATGGCTTGGCAGTTCGGGCTGGACTGTTCCCATGAGGCACAGGGCCAGACTGATTTGCATATGGCCATGTCTGAACTGGGGTGGTGGAGTGAGCTAAAGAATGATGATGGATTAAACCCAGATCAGTTGACTGGGGATGAGTGCTTGCAATGTTGAACACTCCGTCCATCATCCCCTTTGGTTTTGCTTTGTTCGCCCTAAGTTGGGAGGGTATGCCCAGACGTGGGTCCCTTGCTCACTTTGCCACTGGATTCAAGATAGCCTGGCTGATGAGGGTTATGAACCCGAAACCGGTCCCAGGATGCTTGTTTCTGGTCCAGGGAAGACATGGCTTGGCAGTTCGGGCTGGACTGTTCCCATGAGGCACAGGGTCAGACTGATTTGCATATGGCCATGTCTGAACTGGGGTGGCGGAGTGAGCTAAAGAATGATGATGGATTAAACCCAGATCAGTTGACTGGGGGTGAGTGCTTGCAATGTTGAACACTCCGTCCATCATCCCCTTTGGTTTTGCTTGGTTCGCCCTAAGTTGGCATGGTATGCCCAGACGTGGGTCCCTTGCTCACTTTGCCACTGGATTCAAGATAGCCTGGCTGATGAGGGTTATGAACCCGAAACCGGTCCCAGGATGCTTGTTTCTGGTCCAGGGAAGACATGGCTTGGCAGTTCGGGCTGGACTGTTCCCATGAGGCACAGGGTCAGACTGATTTGCATATGGCCATGTCTGAACTGGGGTGGCGGACTGAGCTAAAGAATGATGATGGATTAAACCCAGATCAGTTGACTGGGGGTGAGTGCTTGCAATGTTGAACACTCCGTCCATCAGCCCCTTTGGTTTTGCCTCGATCACATGAAGCACAGGGTGGATAAACACGACGATCGAATAGACCAAGCTGAGGCGCGCATCTCAGAAGCTGAAGATGCCCAAGCTGAAACTAAAGAGCGCCTGCTTCAAATGGATAAAGTCCTGAAGCTCACCAAGGCAAAAAATGAAGATTTGGAATCCAGATCGCGACGCAACAGCCTCCGTATAACTGGTATTCTTGAATCCACTGCCATCCCCACCACAATGGAGGCTCTTGTTGAATCCCTCCTGCGAGATCTATGGCCTGAAGTGCTGTCCCCTATGTTCATAGTGGAGCGCGCACACCGCTCCCTGGGGCCCAGGCTGCCCTCGGGGGACCTGGCGCATCCCATCATAGCTCGGCTATTGAACTACTAGGACAGAGACACTCACTGTATTACATCTGGCGCACGAAAAGCAAAACCTATCTTACCAGGGTAACCGCATCTCGCTGTATCTGGATTTTACGACCGTGGTACAGGGCACCAGAAGGGAATTTCTTCCCGCCAAGAAGGTGCTTCAACAGGCTAAAATTCCCTACGCTCTGCTCTACCATGCCAAACTTCGCATCATGAAAAACAGAGCACCGCATTTCTTCACCGACGCCAAGGAGGCCCTCCGGTTTCACAAGAAACCTGCCAACCATTGATCGCCCATGGCGGGGTCGCCGCAGGAGACACGTCCCTCAACACGAATGATTGATTTCCCAAGGACAGAGGACGAGGTCCAACGCAAAGACAGGGCGGATCAGTTGGAACAGCAGTTGGAACAGCAGCTCAATGGCAAGAGCTACAGATAAGTGACTGGGCGGGGTGCTGTCCCGGGGTTAATCGACCCCGGATCGAATTACTCTAATACCTTTTGCCACAAGTGGTACTGTCACATTGGGCTGCAGCCCATCCTATCACGCACCCTAAATGGTGGGGTAGAGTGCCTAGTCCTGCTCCAAACCCAAGGTGTGTCCTGCGTTATTGATCATCACCATTTTGGGAGGTATGGGTGGGGGGAGGGGTGTTCTACTCAACCAAGTTGGGGGGTTGGTGTGGGCGGGGGGAGGTAGGGTAGTAAAACCAATACATAGTCAGCTTTTTAGAATTAAGCATGTTCTGTATGATGGCACCTCCAAAGTGGCACAAGGCACAAACTTCTCAGGAAATCTCCATTGAGTCCTGTCGTCAAGTACACTGCACTCTACTTCACGTGATGTCTGTCAAATTCCTAACCTGGAACATTAGGGGCATAAATGATTATCAGAAATCAAGACTGGTACATGATTACATCACATGGCACCACATTGATATTTGCTTTTTTGCAAGAATTACACTTAACAGCTCACACAGCCCAAGGTTTAAGGGCAAGGTGGTACAGCAAGGCATACACCTTAGTATATTCTAACTATGCCAGAGGAGTAGGTATCCTCCTTCGAAAAGGGCTCCAATGGCGTCTTGGGGATGTCACAGTGGACAAACAGAGCAGGTATTTCATAGTCACAGGCACTCTGTACACACTCTAGTGGCAGTTTATGGCCCAAACGTTGATGACCCAGGGTTTTTCATCAATCTATTGCGCCTGGTCACAGGATGCAGCTATGGGGTACAAATATTGGGAGGGGACTTTAATGTTGCCCTAGATGATAGCGATGATAGATCTGGTTCCGCACGGCACCCGCACCCTAGAGCAGCTGACAGTCTCAATGCACTCTTGCAAGATCACAGCCTCCTTCATATTTGGAGGTGGTGACATAAGGAACAGCGGGAAGGAACTTGAGTCTCAACCCTACACCGCTCCTAGTCCAGGATAGATTATTGGCTCATTTCGCCAGAAATCAAATTATGGGAAGCCAAGGCTACTCACTTGCCCCAGACACTATCAGACCACGCACCGGTCATGCTTGATTTTTGTGTACCCCAGAGCATCCCACGTGCCTTTACATGGAATCTCCCAGGACGACGCCTTTAAAGAAGAGATCCGGACTGAAATCCAGGCTTATTTTACCCAGAATTGCATGGCAGATTCCAACCCTTCCATAATTTGGGAGGCATTCAAAGCAGTGATACGTGGGGCATGCATCTCTAAACAGTTGGGTATCCTCAAATCAATTTGTTCCCACCTAGCCACACTTGAAAACAATGTTCAAATTCTGGAGGGGGAGTACAGCAGAACCCATCGCCCGGACACACTAGCCACAATCAGGGAGAAAATACAATACTGAGGCAGAGTGTGAGATAAAATACCTAAACAAAGATGCTCAATCGCGTCGCTACGGGGAGGGGGAACTGCAGTGTTAGACACAATGACCATATTTTACGCTACATTATATACTTCACAACCCAATGGAGACACTGAGCTACTCACCAATTACCTAGACACACTACAGCTGGTATGGCTCAAAGAAGCACACAGGGAATTTCTAGACATGCCTATCACAACAGAGGCAATCACACAAATCATCAACGCACTCCCTAATGATAAAGCACCAGGGCTAGACGCTTCACGGCCACTTTTTATAAAGAATATGCTGATCTCCTCGCTACTTACCTGCTAGCAATGTACAAAGACTCCCTTCAGAAAGGTGTAATCCCTCCCTCGTTGCGCGAAGCGGTAGTCACATCATTGCTTAAGCCTGATAAACCGTCCCAAAAGTGCAACTCTTATAGACCTCTTTCCTTAATCAATTTTGACAATAAGATCCTTGCCAAGATCCTCGCCAGTCGCCTCTTACCACTACTCCCTAAAATGATAAGACCTGATCAGGCCGGGTTCATTCCTGGACGCTCTACCTCGCACAACTTAAGAACACTTTTTGCGGTGTTGCACGTACATCCTGATGTTCAAGCATTTGCTGCCCTGCTAGACCCCACTTAGGCATTTGACTCCCTGGCGTGGGACTACATATTCACACTGTTACAGCGAGTAGGTCTCAGCTCCACTTTCATCAGCTATATAAAATTATGATATACCCTGCGCCAGGATACAGCTCAATGGGCTACTCTCAGAACCAATCGCAATAACTCGTGGAATGAACACGGTTGCCCCATCTCACCACTACTGTTTGCCATTGACATGGAACCGCTGGCCGCTAGGCTTAGACAACATCAAGCGCAGCACTGCATTGGCTTCATCTCAAGAGGACTGATAATTTCGCTTTACGCAGATGATATTACTCTCTATATCTGCAACCCGCGTTATAACCTCACCCGAGTCATCCGGGAGATGCTCAGGTTTGGTGGCCTCTCCGGGATAAACATCAACTGGAATAAATCAGTGATGCTTCCCCTCACCAATAACACATCCCCATTCCACACTGACTACCCGCTCACCTGGGCAAAGGGCCCCGTCGTTACTTAGGGATATGGGTGACTCGTGATGTCCAAGAACTATGGGCTGCGAATTATGGCCGCGTGGTCGACAGGCTCGAAAGCAGGGTCCCTATTTTGTCCAAACTTCCAATATCACTAGCTGGCCATATTCCCATCGATAAGATGGTCATCCTGCCCAAGTTCCTTTATTTATTGCGCAGCAACCTGATGCCACTCACGCGTGCATTCTTCCAGAGATTACGATCCAACTTGATATCTCTGACCTGGGCCAGAAAACACCCAAACAACCACTTATCTCCTGGGAGGTTCTCACTCTGCACAAGACGGTCTGGGTGCGTCTGATCTGGAACTATACGCTCTATGCGCACAGGCTCAATGTTAGAACCGGGGGTCTCTAGTTGGCTGAGGTAGGTACCTCAGGCCAAATAGGGACCCTTGCTTCTAAGTCAGGGAAAGGAAGGACACCTTCTCAGATAGCCCCTGCTCACCCCCTCGGTAGCTTGGCACGAGCAGCCAGGCTTATCTCCAAGGCAAATGTGTAAAGTATTTGCAACCACGCTCTCAGTGACACAATGATAACACCACAAATGGACTCCACACAAGTTTCATAAAAAAACAATTATATGTTTATATAAAAAGATATATGATGAGACCACATGATAAAAATCCAACATATGCGTATTTGTAATATTTCACCTTGCCGGTTATTAGGCCAGCAAGCACTGGTAGGTTCTTACAGTATTAATGAGCAATTCTCAATGATCTAATGCAGTCCTAATGCAATGCTATGCAGTTCGTAATGCAAGAATCAGGCAATTCGTAATGCACCAATCAGGCAGTTCGTAATGCGAAAATAATGCAATTCGTAATGCAACAATCAGGCAGTTTGTAATGCAAAAAATAAGGCACTCCGTAATGCAACAATCAGGCAGTTCGTAATGCAAAATTAGGGCACTTCGTAATGCAACAATCAGGCAGTTCGTAATGCACAAATAAGATACTTCAGCACCGATCACGGTGCTCTGGGTGGCCTCTATGCCACTCTTACTGACTTGCGGTCAGCTACTGCCAAAATATGCCCCTAACACTGTTCTGATGGAAAACAAAGTGCAGCTCCACACTCCGGCCCCGGTACTGCCACTCCTCGGCAAGTACAGGCCGCGATACGGACTTGAGCGGAGGCTCACGCTGCAATGATGGGAAAGGCCGAGAGCGTTTCTCTCCGAGCCCGCACCTTGCCCCAGGCGGCGACACATGCACGCTCGCTGAGCATTACCTGGGGGGTGCGATCTCACTCTCCTCTCCTTGCGACTTGGGCCTCCAGTGCGACTTCGTTGATCTTCGGGCAGTGGAACTCGGGCCCCCCCCCCCCCGACGGGGTTGGTTCGAGGTCCCTCCTTGGCAAAGGCAGGCTCGGGCCGGCGGCAGGAGCTCCTCTGGTGACACCGGTCCGGGCCGATGGCAATGACGATCGCAGCAGCTCTGGTCACGCTGCTCGGTCGAAGCAGAGAACAAGACTGCTCCGGGACACAGTCACAGGGCAATTCCTCACGAAGGTCTCAGGCTGCAACAGGGCACACGCACACAGCGTCGCTGAGACTCACTTGAGCTCCGGATGTACACGATCACAGGGCAATCCTCACGAAGGTCTCAGGCTGCACAAAGCACACGCACACAGCGTCGCTGAGACTCACTTGAGCTCCAGATGTACATGATCACAGGGCAATCCTCACGAAGGTCTCAGGCTGCACGAAGCACACGCACACAGCGTCGCTGAGACTCACTTGGACTCCGGATGTACACGATCACAGGGCAATCCTCACGAAGGTCTCAGGCTGCACGAAGCACACGCACACAGCGTCGCTGAGACTCACTTGAGCTCCGGATATACACGATCACAGGGCAATCCTCACGAAGGTCTCAGGCTGCACGAAGCACACGCACACAGCGTCGCTGAGACTCACTTGGACTCCGGGTGTACACGATCACAGGGCAATTCTCACGAAGGTCTCAGGCTGCACGAAGCACACGGCGTCGCTGAGACTCACTTGAGCTCCGGATGTACACGATCACAGGGCAATCCTCATGAAGGTCTCAGGCTGCACGAAGCACACGCACACAGCGTCGCTGAGACTCACTTGGACTCCGGGTGTACGCGATCACAGGGCAATCCTCACGAAGGTCTCAGGCTGCACGAAGCACACGCACACAGCGTCGCTGAGACTCACTTGGACTCCGGGTGTACACGATCACAGGGCAATCCTCACGAAGGTCTCAGGCTGCATGAAGCACACGCACACAGCGTCGCTGAGACTCACTTGGGTTCCGGGTGCCCACGATCACAGGGCAGTTCTTCCGCAGGTCTCAGGCTGCACGAAGCACACGCACACAGCGTCGCTGAGACCCACCCGGAAACTTTTTTGTTCCTGAGTTTCCACAACAGGGAGCCAGCTCTCCTCGGGCCCTTGGGGACAAGTTACTTCAGGTCACAGCACACAGCAAAGTCCTCTCAAGCAGGGGGACACAGCACACAGCAAAGTCCCTTAGCCTCTCCTTGGTTAAATCAGCAAACTGCAGGCCAGCCCCAGAACACACAGCAAGGGTCAGTCCTTTCCTTCAGTCTCTTCAGCTGTTTCTTCCTTGGCAGAGGTTCCTCTTGACCATGAAGTAGTTTCAATACTTTTTAGTCTTGATCAGTCCAACGTTCAGGGGTTTCAGCTCTCATAGTTATACCCCTAAATGTCTTTGAAGTCTTTGTGTTCAGGGGCGCACTGACCCCTGTCTAAACCAGTTCTGGGTGTCTCCCTGCCAGTGACACCTTTTTCCTTAGATAGTGGAGGTCTGGATCTTCAATCACTCAGCAGGAGATGGAGACATTGTTTTATGGCGGCAGCCCAGGCCTCTTCACCTCCAGGGGCTACTCCTCCCCCTACACTCCAGATGCAGGTCAGCCTGTTGCTGTCTCACCTCCTCCCCTGGGTCAGGACATTTCCCAGATCCTATCACATTCAAATCCAGACAGTCAATCCACAACCAGGCAGAGACACACAGAATTGTTAGAACAAAAAAAACCGCCACTTCTAAAAGTGTGGTTTCTAAACACACAATGCAAAAACCACCTTCAGAAAAAGATGTGTTATTTCATTGTGAATTCAGGCACACTAAACTTCACCTCTCCATCTTAAGCCTATGGGAAGATAGGCTGGAAACATATTACACAGCCTCCCCCATTCTGTCCTATGGGCAAGATGGCCTTGCAACAGTGAAAAACGAAATGGAGAGTATTTCACTGTCAGGACATGGTACACACCTTAGTACATGTCCTACCTTTCACATACACTGCACCCTGCCCAGGGGGTACCTTGGCCCTACCATACGGGTGTCTGATGTGCATATAAAGGGAAGGGTAAGGCCTGGCAAGTGGGTGCACTTGTCAGGACAACAAGGCAGTTTAACAAACTGCGCGCAGGCACTGCAGTGGCAGGCCTGAGATCTCTCTTTAAGGCTACTGGTGTGGGTGCCACAATTCGTGCTGCAGGCCCACTAGTAGCATTTGTATTACCAGCCCTGGCACACATAGTGCACTTTACTAGGGACTTTACTAGTAAGACAAATATACCAATTATGGACAACCAATTACCATTACACTTTATACAAGGAGCACTTGCACTTTGACACTGATCAGCAGTGGCAAAGTGCCCAACGCATCTAAGTTGGCAACATCATGTCAGAAAAAAGGTCTAGGGGGAAGGCAAAAAGTTTAAGGGAACTTTAGCCAAAAAGGGCCAAGTCCAACACTCAATTTTTACGTTCCTGGATACACCCCACTCCATATCAACCACATATGGCGATTGAACAGGATCTTGCAGCCCCTCTACCCCTTGACACTCCACTCTACGCTCCTTACAAGGCTCCACACGAAGAAATCAACACAGTGGAAAGTGTCCGATGGGCCTGGGAGGGAATTAGAAAGAGGGTAGAAACCCCACAATTATATGCGGACGCGCGCAGGTGTGAGAGAGACCTCTCAGCATTATTCAGGAGTGCCTGGTAAAGGGCTTATTAATTTTGCATTGCTCATCTCACTACTTTTTAAAAGGGGATTTGCTTTTAAAACTCGATCGTCGTCTTGTTGTTTTATCCTTGTAGCATCATAGCACTAATCAGGAGCGCCTGGTAAAGGGCTCCTTTAAAAAATAAGAAAAATAACTGCATATCGTATTGCTCATCTCACTGCCTACAAAAGGAATTGCTTTTATTAAATCACGTTCGCCGTATTGCTGCTTCTAACATTATAGGCCTGTCACAATAAATCACTCTGCACTTGTATTTGATAGTACTTACTTTAAGTGCTTTCCCCGGTCCACCGCCGATTGTTCGGTTTGAGTGGAGGGAAACTCAGGCACTACAGGAAGCAATTAGGACTTCCGGCGCACCCAGGCAAGCCAGCTGATCTGCAGCTGACCTTTCCCCTCCCCTACATAACTGGGATGCCATTTGCCTCGCGCAGCGGACGCGCGCAGCGGGCGCGCCAAAGGCAAGCCCGTCTGCACCCGTCTGCGCCCGTCCGCAGCCGGCCGGGGCTAGGGGCCACTCACCCTGCCCGAATCCCTCCAGACTCTAGGAGTTACAGCCCCAAATCCCTCTACAAGCTGAGAAGTCCCACCCCGGCCAGCTGCCAATATGCTTGGGATATGGCAGATAAACATACTTCCTGCACCCATTGTGGATTTCAGTATCAGCCCACTTCGGGCAGGAAAAATATTCAGCGCACCATGTACCTCCTAAATTGCAGGTCACTCCCTAAACACTCTACAGAAATCGCCATCCTCTTAGAGGAACTCAAGCCAGATGTTCTCTTTTTGACAGAGACCTGGCTCCATGCTGAGTCAGAACCGGACCTCGTTCAGACCTTTCCCCGGGGCTACCATATACAGCGAGCGGACCGTAAGGAGGGCAGAGGAGGAGGCTTAGCAATCATCTTTAAGGATTGCTATGAGTGCCGTCACTCCCCAAATTTGATACCAGATTGTGAAAGTCTCCCCTTCGCCATTGATTTCTCCCCCACAACCACCTTTTCCGGCCTACTCATATATCGCCCACCGGGGGCCATAGGAGAGTTTTTAAATACCCTTCCCTCCATTTTAGCTGACACGGCTTGCAGGCCTTCTAACTACACTCTTTTAGGGGATCTTAATATTCATTTTGATGATGCTACCGACCATCTCGCATCAGAAACAACCATGAGCCTCGCCGCATTGCAATTTAACCAATTGGTCCGCAGCCCCACCCACATCAAAGGTCACTTATTAGACCCTGTCTTTAGTAACTGCGTGGACCTCACAGTCGGAACACTCTCCCCGCTTCCATGGTCGGATCATTCTCTGATCCCGATCACTTGGACCACCCCTGACTCTGACATCCCCACAAATCTCACGACACGAAAAACTCGGAACTGGTCCAGACTTCCTCTGGACCGTTGGCTGTCAACTCTTGAATCCTCCAGGCCACCCAAAAACCCTAATCCCGTTTTAGCTAATGAGGAATTTAATACCTGGATCCTTAACTCTCTGGACTCTGTACTCCCCACAAAAAACCTAGCAACAAAGCGCGGCACCGTAACAGCACCTTGGTACTCCACCGCTCTACGGGAAATGAAACGAAGCTGTAAAAAACTTGAGAGGAAGTGGCGATTAGACTACTCCCCTTCTAAGAAATCTGCTTACAGGGATGCAATAAAAAATTATAAGAACAAAATTAAATCCGCCCAATCAATCTTCTTTGAGGAAAAAATCAAAGCAGCTGCCTCCAAACCAAAAGAAATATATCAAATTGCCAAATCTATTCTTAAACTCCCGGAAAAGTCACCAAATATGAATAACGCACAAACCCGCTGTAATAACCTAGCAGAGTTTTTTTTCCAAAAAATACTAACAATATACACTTCCTTCCCGCCCCCCAACAGACATAATACTCGACCAGCCCTTAAATATGGCCCCTCCTTCCTTAGCTACCCTGGGCACTTTTCCCCCACTGGACCCCTGTAGATTGGATCTTATTATGCATCAGGTGAAATCTGGCTCTCCTCTAGACCCGGCGCCCCCGCATGCCTTGCTGCCAGCAATCAGCAACATTCTCCCCACTACACTTGACCTGCTTAATGCCTCCTTGTCCTCGGGCACAGTTCCGCCACCCTGGAAATGCGCCATGGTCAAGGCCCTCTTGAAAAACCCAATCTGGATCAGGAGGACCCCAGTAATTATCGGCCGATCTCTTTACTGCCATGGCTGTGCAAGGTCCTGGAGAAACATGTCAACACTATTCTGACAGATTTTCTGGAGAGCAACCATCTGCTCGATCTCTCTCAAACGGGTTTCCGGCCCATGCACGGGACCGAAACCGCACTCCTTGCAGTAACTGAAGAAGCCAGAATGATCTTGGACCAAGGGGTGCGGCAGCAATCATTCTCTTAGATCTAAGCGCCGCATTTGACACTGTAAACCACGAAATACTAATACAACGACTCTCCAAATTGGGAGTAACAGGAAATGCCATCAAGTGGTTCAAGTCATTTCTGGCAGACCGCAGTTTTCAGGTTTTCGAGGGCGAAATCACCTCCCCCAGCAAACCTCTCGGCTGTGGGGTGCCTCAGGGCTCCTCCCTGAACCCCACGCTGTTTAACATATATATGAGCCCCCTAGCTGAAATTGTCCGTCCGTTCGGCATAAAAATCATCACCTATGCCGACGACACTCAGCTAGTGGTGGCTCTCAATCGGCCTAACATAGCCCATAACAACTTGAGCGAATGCTTGGAGGAGGTGGTTAAATGGATGACAGCATCCTGCCTAAAGCTGAACGGAGACAAGACGGAGCTTATGCTCCTAGGCAATGCCCCCAAGTACATTATAAATCCACTATGGCCATCTTGTCTTGGTCCTGCCCCAGTGCCCAAGGACACGATCAAGAGCCTGGGTATATGGCTGGATAACACCCTCAGCTTCAATCACCAAGCAACCAAACTTGCGGCCACTTGCTATGGTCTACTGAGGCTGCTTCGGAAGGTTCTCCCTTACTTCCATTCCAGGCGAGACAGATCATGGTCCAGGGCCTTATTCTGTCACGCCTGGACTTCGGAAATGCCCTCTATCTGGGAGCCCCACAATCCACTCTGAATAAGCTTCAGGTCATTCAAAACTGCGCCGCTCGAACGCTTCTTCAGACTCCCCGTCGATCTCCTATCAGCCCTGGGCTTAGAAGCCTACATTGGCTCCCAGTCCGGGAGAGAATCAAATTCAAGGCCCTCTGTATCACCCACAGGGCCTTCTGGAAGACAGGCCCGCCATAAATCAACCGCTGATCACTCCCTACCGGCTGATTAGACAGCTTAGGTCATCCTCCTCTCTTCTTGCCAAAGTACCCAGGATAAAAAGAACTAGATGTGGTGGCCGCTCGTTTTCGTACAACGCGGCCAAACTATGGAATGCTCTCCCCCCGCATCTGCGATCGGAGTCTAATATACTCTCATTCCGTAAGTTCCTCAAGACTTTTCTGTTTCAATAAACCCGGACAGCCCCAAGTGTCTTTCATGCCCGTATTGTCCGCAGCGCTAGGACGCCTAAGGGTAGCTATCGCGCTCAACAAATTGTCATTCATTCATTCATTCATATGCCCCATCAATCCCACTTCGTGATAACCCAATGATGCCCCCCCTCCGGGAGACTGGCGCGCAAAGAAGGGCGCAGCGACTTGTACCCAGGAGGCGAGTTCCTCCCATCACCCCCATCTGCAGACACACACCAGTCGAAGGCTACAGACACACTACTCTAGTACCAACTTAGGGCCCCATGCCATGAACGGAACCCTACATTCCCAGCGCCTCCACAGACGCTGCCCTTGCTAGAACAGATGCTGACTACACCCTCAGCTCGTAAATTAATAACTCAACTATACTCTGGAGTACAGCAGCACAAGCCAAAGACAGCACTGTGCGCACAGTCCCACTGGGAAATAGACCTAGGCCCAGAGTTCATCGAGGCCCACTGGAACTTCTGCTGTGGGCAACTAGACGGGCTGTCTCCAAACTACCGACATAGGCTGATATACTTCAACTTCTTACACCGTCTATACCATACCCCATTGCAGCTACACAGATTAGGGCTAACAGATACTGAGAGCTGCCCCAGATGCGGTACCCAGGGGCAGACTTCCTTCACCTGGCATGGGCCTGTCCTGAGGTTGCGAGATATTGGACTGCAGTGTTTGTGGCTATTCGGGCCATGGTGGAGATTTGGCTTGAAAGTACACCGCTGCTTGGCCTCCTGGGGTACGTTAAAGAGGTGCCACCCACGACACGCAGATTTGGTGGCCATGCTCCTGCTCCTGGCAAAACGTAAAGTGGGTATGGTGAGGAGCAGTCGACAAACACCTAAAGAGAAGGACTAGCTCATGGATGATGTTTACTGCAGCGAACAACTTTTGCATTATTAGGCACTGATGCCACCGAAGTCCCGCCCTGGAGACATCTGGGAACCATTGCAGGAATACTTAAAATCTATAGAGGGTCAAAGAGTACCTACTCCCCCTGGGGGCTCCCCAAGCCACACTAGGCGAAGCAATTCAAACATAAGTCCCCCGCAGCAAATAACCTGATTTGTTGGATGCCATACACGGACTAGGCACAATAGATAATAAATGCCTAAATAATAAATGCTGGAGCAGTTTTGGACATTATTCCAGCAAAAGTAGAGAGTTGTCGCTGCTGAGCCCAGAATTCACACAGGCGACAAGATGACTCAGTGGGACATAAATATGACTGACTCATGGATAGCTATGACGGACTTTCCTTTTTTTCCTGTTTCCTATTGTCTCTGTTATTTCTGCCATCGTGAGGTGCCATTTGTTTTTGTTTCTTTTTATTCTTTGTTGTGCACTAAAGATGTAGGGCCTTTTGAGAAATTGATTATGCGATCTCTCCAAACTGCAAAGTGAATGATAAGGCCCTTATCTTGTATGTTATGTGTTTGCTAATAAAGAACATATATAAAAATATGCCCCACAGTGTAGGCAGTCCTCAATAATGTCTCCATTTCTTTGAGCATCGGCACCTTCTTCCAGTCCAAATCTCTGTGGTCAACTTAATTCTGCTCAACTAGATGCAGAATTTCTAGTTTAAGACGAGAAGCAACACCATTGTTTTTGCCCAGCATCACGGATGCATCATTTGACGTAAATGTGACAATTTTCAAAATTTCCAGTTCATTGGCAGTGTAGAAGTCTTTTACAGCTGCAATGATGGCCTCATCATTACAAGCACTCAGATTCACTATTCCCCCAAACATTGTTTTGTGCTCTGTTGATGTTGCCGATCTGAACTTCAAGTACAAGATGAACAATTTGGTAATTGGAATGCTCTCATCCATTATCAGTGGGTGGTATCTATCATTGTGAAACTGCTGTGGCTTTAAAGCGTATCACTCTGTTAGTCAGTCAGTCAACATCTTTATTCGGTTTTACAAAAAGCATAAAAGAACACATAAGTTAGTACAGCAAAAAACATAAAATTTTAGATCAGAAATTTCGCAGTAGGCGCCTAATAAGAATGTGAAAACTACATCAAGACGTAAATAAAATCTTGCACAAGCAAGCAGCGCCTGATTAAAAAATGAGCCAGGTTAAAACAAGTAAACATATCTGGTAACAACAATAAAAAAAACAAAGCAGGTCGAACTTATGCGAAATACTTGTCAGCAAATAGAGGTACAATAAAAGACTTGTGTAATCTTTTATAAAAAGTGCAGAACATAATAAAGTACAATGTGTCCTGAGCTGAGAAATTATCACAACTACAAAGGATAAAAGTTGGGCCAAATGAACTGCCTCGAGGGACTTCTAGCAAATGATGTATGAAATTTGGCCTAAAATGTGTCAAAAGAGATCGGTGGTGATCGGACATATTAAGTAAAAGATACGGTTCAATTGAAGGGGTAGTAAGGAGCAGTAGGAAAGCTCTTACAGTGGTTTAATTCCTAACTGATAAGGCTCTCTCACTATCCCTCCAAATCTTGAAGGCTCCATTGGTCCACTTAATATCATCTGCATCAATGGTCTCTGGATGATGATAAATCTCAGGTCGGCCCATCATGAAGAAACTACTTCTGATATTACTTAACCAAGGAATACTGGTCGTTCGATTGAGAATCAGGCAGTCTTTTAAAATTAAACGAATAAAATGTTTTGCGGGACGTAACCAAACCAAGTTCTAGAGAAGTGTCATAGCAGCAAGATATCTTCTAAATAATCAATACCTAGCTCCTAATGAATAATTATAGAGGATGAACTCTGGGGGAGAGAATGGAGTCTTTGTAAAAAAACATATTTTCAAGAAATCTAAGGGAAGACACATTGGCAAATCCCCAAATGTCGCTGCCATATGCGGGGATGAAAACACAGTTTGCTTTATAAATCTCTAACAAGACCTTGATAGATTTTTGCCCCAACCTGGATGCAAAATCAAACACAGAAGTAATGCTCCTGGAGAACAAATCTCCACTAGCCATTATCAGGGGGGACCAGGACAAAGAGGAGTCAAACAGGACTCTAAGGTAAGGGAATGCAGTAATGTAGCTAAGCGGATTGCCTTAGATGCAATATGATCTAGTCTTAGTGGTCCTGGGATCAATCACCATCACATGAGACTTAAAGCAGCTGGTGCTTAAATCAAGGCTGTCCATAAATTCCCAAAAACATTTGTTAGACCTGGTACCATTGGCGTGAGTCTCCCTTCCATTTTTCACTGATTGCCTCCTCTGTTTTTGATATGTATTGCTGGTTTAGATGCTTTGGGCACTGTGTCACTGCTATTCAGTGCCACAGTGCAAGTGCTCCCTATTGTAAATTGATGTATGGATTACTGACTCCATGATTGGACTATTTGATTTACTTGTTAGACCATAGTATAGTGCACCATGGGTGCCCAGGGCCTGTAAATCAAATGCTGCTGGTGGGCTTGCAGCACTGGTTGTGCCACCCTCGGAAGCAGCTTGTAAAGTGTGTCTCAGGCCTGCCATTGCAGAGCCTGTGTGCAGTCTAGTACTGCCATGTCGACTTGGTAAGTGCACCCACTTACCAGTCCCTAAACCTTACCTTTTCTACATGTTAGCCACCCCTAAGGTAGGCCCAAGGGCAGGGTGCATTGTAAGTAAAAGGTAGGACATGCCCTGGTGTGTGTGGCATGTCCTGATAGTGAATTACAGCCAATTTTGTTTTTCACTATTGCAAGGCTACCTGTCCCCATAGGCCAGAATGGGCAGTTTGATTATAACATCTTATAATCCTAACTGACCCAGGGAACATGGTAGAAAAACGAATTTAGTATGCCTGAACTCAGAATCATAAAATACATCTTTTAGTGAAGTTGGTTTTAACATTCTGTGTTTGAAAATACCACTTTTAGAAAGTAGGTATTTTCTTGCCTAACCATCCAGCTGCCTCTGCTAGGTTGTGTATTGCTTGTCTGGTTTGTGAGTGGCAGGAGGGTGTTGGCTCCAGCAGTCTGATGGGTCAGGGCTGGGCTGAATAGGACCCACATAGAATAGAGAGTAGGGGGGAGGAGACTTCCTTTCACTGACCTGAGCCCTCATAGAATAGAGAGTAGGGGGCAGGGATTTCCTTTCACTCCCCTGAGACCTCATAGAATGGAGAGTAGGGGGAGGAGATTTCCTTTCAGCTACCTGGGCCAGGTCTGCTCTCACACAATGCTGCCTGCACCTCCTGCCAGGAAGCTGCACAGAACTGGTTTTGGTCAGGCACAGACACTCTCTGCCTTCAGAGAACAAAGACTTTTTGGGTATAAATATTGGGGCCCAGACCCCAAGACTTTAGATCACTTCTGGAACAACAAGACGAACCTTTGCCAAGGAGAAGAACCAAGGAAGCTGCAGGAGTTTGGACTGCCCCTCTGCCAGTGTGCTGTTTGCTGGGTTGGCCTGCAGTGGTCTTCATTGCCAAGGAAAGGAGAAGGAACTTTTTAAGAACTTTCATCATCTTGCAGAATATTTCTCCAAGGGCTTGAAGTTGTGCTTGCCTCCTGCTGAAGTCTCAGGGACAAAAGACTTCACCACCAGCTCCCCTCTGAATTTCCTTGCTGGGAATTCTGTCTACAGAAGCCTGCGTGTCGCTGGGAGCTGGAAGCGCGACTCAACGAGAAGAAGCGTGTCACTGTCGCAGCTGTTGCCGTCGCATCGCCGGAGAAGCGTGTTGCTGCCGCAGAGGCCGCCGCCGCATCACCAGAGAAGCGTGTCTTCATCGCAGCTGCCTGCCGTCGCATCACCGGAGAAGCGTGTCTTCGTCGCAGCCGCCTGCAGTCGCATCACCGGAGAAGCGTGTCGCCACCGCAAGGGTCGCCGTCGCATCACCGGAGAAGCGTGTCACCGTCGCAGCTGCCTGCCATCGCATCACCGGAGAAGTGTGTCGCAGGGCCTGTTGCGGCTCCAAAGTACAGAGTTCGCCGCACGGCCGTCGGGCGTGTACTCATCGTCTTCACGTCGTCGCATCGCATCAAGGACGCACTCTCATCGCATCGCACCGGATCGTCGCATCCCATCGAGGCGCCTGCTCGCCGCATCGCCCTCCCTGCGGACCCTTTGTTTGTTTTGCGTTACGCATCCAAGGTACTTTTGTGAGAAACGTGTCGCATTTATCATCAATTTGAACTAAGTTACTTCTACCATCTTTAAGTCTATTTTGAGTACAGTATTGTGGATTTTTGTCTTTTGTGGTCTTGTGTTAAGTCTATATAAAGAATACTTATTTTTATAAAACCTGTGTGGTGTCCATCTGTAGTGTTTTCACTGTATTACTGTATGTGTTCACAAATGCTTTACACACTGCCTCTGAGATAAGCCTGTCTGCTCGTGCCAAGCTACCAAGGGGGTGAGCAGGGGTTATCCAGTAGTGTAATCCCCTTTCCCTGACTAGAAGCAAGGGTCCCTATTTGATCAAAGGTGTATACCATTGCCAACTAGAGACCCCCAGTTCTAACAACATTCAAGCAAGAGGTCCAAGCCCGTAGTGGTTTGTGAGCTAAGGACAGATTTGTCTGCATAAAGCAGCACAGGGATCTATCGCGGACCATTTTTAGGCATGTCCCTGCCACCTTCGATAAGTGACTCTTCTAAGCCATTGATATATAAAGTAAATAGAAACGGGGCCAGAATACAGCCCTGATGAACCTCCCGATTAAAATACTCAGTGCATTCCCCCTATCACCATATCTAACTGAGGCTGACAAATTGAAATGGAGATCACACAAGAAGGTGACTAACTGTGGGTCAGCTTCCATCCCCAACATGATGGTCCATAATTTAACCCTGTTAACTTTATCAAATCCATTAATGCAAGGTGTAGGGCCCCTTTTTTGCGATTGTATATTAACCTATAATCAAATACAGGTTGAGACCATGGTTGACAGTTCCAAGGCCGGGTTGAAAACCATATTGAATATTGGATAAAACATTCTGACTCGTTGCCCAGCCCATCAGCCTATTCAGTAAAATGCAACCAATGATCTTAACTGTGGAACTGGTCAAAGAAATGGTCCGGGTCCACTTAGGATCTGAACGGTTGCCTTTTTTAAAAATCAGAACAATCACAGAGGTGGACCAAGCTTCAGGAATCGAAAATTTCACAACCGAATTTAAATATAGGGTTAACAGGGAAGCACACAACTCAATATTAGCCTTGCAGACGTCAAGCGGGAACACCATCGGGACCAGGGGCCTTGTTTGTGGGTAACACTTAAATAGCATTTTGAAACTCATCTAATTCGAAGGTAATAGGAACATATGTGTAGTCAGTCAAACCATCGAAGGATGAGGAATGAAAATTTGCCTAGCATCGTGTAGGTAAGTTTCAATTCTATTAAGGATGCGGAGGCGAGGATAATGCTTATTCTTTCTTCGCTTTATTTTAACCAAAATTTCATAGCAGTCATTAACAACTTGAAGGCAAAAACATTAACTCCCATGAACCATAGGGAGAGCCACAATGTCAGAGTCCCTTCATAGTGTCCATGAACTCCAGTACAAAGTCCCTTCACACTGTCCGTGCCTCCTCTTTCTTCGCGCGAGTCAAGGCAACAGCAAACTCATGGATCCTGTTTTGAACAATCGTTCCCTGTAAATCGAGACAGCGTAAGAGTCCGAGCAAAAACCGGTTGCCATCAAATAGGTTAACAACATTCCATCATTGAAAAACTGAAAACCGCAGGAATGACAGTTGCAACTTATTTTCGAAACCCTTGGAAGGCATAAAGGGGTTACTTACCACCATACGGGGAGGGTTCGCACTGTAAGTGCCCCCGGGCGGGATAATCCTCGCCTCCGTTCCCTTAATAGAATTGAAACTTACCTACACGATGCTAGGCAAATGTTCATTCTGTCAGGATCGGAGGCTCAGATTATGCTAGTTTAAAGCTTACTTACCAACAACTGAGCAACCTCTATTACTGGCTTGAAGTAAAATCTCTTAAAGGTCGTGTCTGAGGACCAGTCCGCTGCTCGCATCAAGTCCTCCAGATGTGCCCCCAAAGAGAAGGCTTTAGAACCCATGGCCCCCCGGGCCGAATGGGCCCCGAACTTTTTTGTGTCAATGCCCGCCTCTTGCATGACCCATCGCACTCACCTGGCTATGGTGGGGGAAGAGACTGCCTTGTGGGGCTTCTTTAGAGCGATAAGCAACTGACGTTCGCCCGGAGGACGAAATTCCTGAGTCAGTTCTTCGTACGCCTTGATGCAACTCACGACACACAATTTTGGGACGTCAGGAAACGGCGGGTATGAAACCGTGCAAGTGAGCGACTTGGTGTGGCGACCCACGTGAAAACTACCCCATCCGGGGAAAAAACCCTTGCAGTAATGTCCAAGGCCCTCACGTCCGAGACCCTCTTGCAGGAGACCAAGCATAGCAACATCGCCAGTTTATCTGAGAGTTCTTTTACAGAGAGGTACTTATTAGGTTGCCAGGATAGAAAAAGGTTCAACACCAAGTTGACGTCCCACATGGTCGAGTAGCATGGTTCTGGAGGCAAGTAGAGGCGAATACCACGCAGCAGCCTGCAAATGAAAGGATGCTCCTCCACTGGAGCCCCTTCTACCGGGACGTGTCCTGCTGAAATTGCAGATCTAATCGCATTGATTGAGCGATACGCCAAACCCTCTGCCGCCAGATCAGCCAGAAAGTTTAAGATCTGGACGACGTCTGCAACCATGAGATCCAGGTTCCTCCAAAGACACCAACAAACCCATCTTGTCCAGGCGGAACGATAACGCTTGGTGGTGCCCACGCCTTTGACAAGAAGATTTCAACCGGTCGCGAAAGCCCTGGGAGCGACCAGCGCTGCCTGAAAGCCACCACGCCATCCGTTACAGGGAGCCCTGAGCAATGAGGTGGTGAGGTACGAGATCCGGATTCAGAAGTAGGTGAGGAAACAGGGGCAGTTGGATTGGAGAATCCCAAGAAAGTTCCAGTAGAACCGGAAACCAAACTTGCGATCTCCAAAGCAGAGTCACCATTACAACCTCTGCTGCCTGATGGCGGATCTGGGCCGCCACTCTCGTGATCATTGAAGAACGGAGGGAAGGCGTAACCCCTCTCTTGACTCCTGTCCTGGAGGAACGCATCCGTAGCTGCCGCCAGCAAAGAATTTCTTTGTTCGCCTCCATGGCGAGTGGCACCGATTGGGCGCAGGACAGACCTTTGCGCAGATGGTGCGCCTTCAGGCGTTGGAGGGCTCGATAGTGGAGGGGGCCTGGGAAAATTGCCTGGATAGAGGAAGATAGCAGGCCCACCAGGCGGGCAATATGCCTGAGCGACGTGCTGGGCTGTGAAATGGTCTGACGCAACTCGTGGCACATCTTGGACATCTTCCGGGATGGAAGACACAAGGCAGATTGAATCGAATCCACAGTGAATCCGAGGAAAGTCACTCTCTGAGTAGGGGTGAGGACCGACTTTGGCTCGTTGATGACGAACACCAACCCCTGCAGGAGATCCACTACTTGTTGAAGCTGATAGGTCAGGGTCCTGGGGCACTGTGCCATGAGGAGGATATCATCCAGGTACACGATCATGCGGATGCCCTGGACCCCGACTAACTCCACCGCTTGATGGAGTACCTTGGTGAAACACCATGGTGCTGAGGAAAGACCGAACGGAAGGGAGGTGAACTCGTAGATGTAATCTCTCCAACGGAACTGCAGAAACCGACGATGAGGAGGGTACATCGGCACTACCAGATAGGGGTCCTTTAGGTCTAACCACACCATCCAGTCCGATAGTAGCAGAACTTCCCGAAGGAGGTGAATCCCCTCCATTTTGAAGTGGCAGTACACCAACCACTCGTTGAATTCCCGGAGATTAATAACCGGACGTCGTCTGCCATCTGGTTTGTCTGCAAGGAAGATATTGCTGAGGAAACCATTGCGATGCAGGACTGATTGACAGATGGCTCCTTTGCGCAGGAGCGCGGAGACCTCCTCGTCGATACGTTCTGCATCGCGAAGCGTACAACAAATGGGTCGAGAATGGGATTGCTGTCGAGTGTGATCATAAAACTCTATGTGGAAACCCTGTATGGTTTGCAGGACCCATGCATCTGAAGGGATGGAAGCCCATGAGGCCGGAAACGCCGCCAAACGACCCCCAATGCGGACCTGAGCGGAAGATAAGACACTCACCGTTCATATTGCCGCCTCCGGCATTGTTCTTGAAGCCTCCACGACCTCTGAAGCGCTGGCCTCTGGTGGGGTAGAAGTTATTATAGTTTGCGCTGGTATGGTATTGATCGCGTCCGGAGCCTTGTCCCTTGGGGGGATTCTGTTGGATTCCGCAGCTGACCGAGTGGCCCCAGCCTCGGCCGGCCCCGTAGAAAACCCGGGGGTTGAAGACTCTCTTTATATTGGATTGCGCCTTATCTAAAGATGTAAAGGTCGCCACAAATTTTCCAAGCTCTTTAACGAAAGGGTCCCTAAAGAGGCCCACCTGAGCTACTGCGCCATCCTCCGAGGAAGCCAAGTCCCCAAGTTTGGGGTCCAACTTGATTAACAAAGAACGGTGACGCTCGGTTAAAAGCGCGCAATTTGCATTGCCCAGGAAAATAATGGCACACTGTGCCCAGTTAGAAAGCACCTCGGGAGAGATAAGGGAACCAGAAACTTTGGCTTCTTCAGCCATATCCAATATTTTGGTCGAGGGACCAATGGCATCGAGAAGTTTGTCTTGGCATAAACGCCAAGATCTGTCTATGCCCTTGCATGGATCTTTCATATATTTAGCCAGAAAAGTGGCCATTTTGGAGTCGAGTTCGGGAGTAAAGGCAACCTTGCCTTCCAGGGTGGGCCGCGGGCACTCAGCTTTGAGGCAGCCCCGAGCCTTCTTCTGAAGAGGCTTGCGGAGACAGCCGGCGACAAACTTAGCTACCTTGTCGCCCGGGGCCCAGGCCGCGGACCGAGGGTGGACAATATCATCAGGGTCCAGCATGCCTGAGACCTCCCCTGGGGGAGAGGGTGGGGCACCGCAGGGCGCCACGGGTGTGGGGAACCCGCCTCGTCATCTGAGTCTCCCAGGGAGTCATCAACAGGCTCAGGGGAAGTCGGGTCGGGAGTCTCCATGGGGTTAGTGGAGAGTAGAGGGAGAGGTGCTGATTTTGCCAGAAAAGCACTCTTGAGGAGCGCAAACGCATCCCTGTCAAACTCTCTTCGCACTTCTTTTTAGGGGGGGTGGCTTGTCCTCCGAAGGGCAACTAGGGATGGGGGCAGGGGGCTCCGCGCGGGCCTGCGACAACTTCGCGCACTCACTAACAATCCTGTCATACAGGCGTTGCTCCATAGGGCCAACCACTTAGTTTACCAACCTATAAATAGAGGAGTCAACTGCATCGTAAAACTCATCATCATCATCATCCCACTGCACATATGCATGGGAGTCCTCCTCCTCATAGGTACTGTCCTGAGCCTCCATAACTGTTGAAGAAAAGGCCAGGCCAATCCTTGTCTCACTGAAGGAGGTGATAGCGCAGGTGCGTGAGAAGTATCAAGCTGGGGGACCCAGACAAAAAATGTAGGTAGACCAGAGGCCCACAATAGGGATGCAATACTCTCAGCGCACTAAGTTAAGCCCTCAAAGACTGACAGGGCTCTGGTGTTCGGCCGTGCGCTAATGAGGCCTGATGAGGAATGCAGTGCACAATACGCCGACAGGCGTCACCGCGGGACAACACCTGCTAATACGGATCCCCGGCAGGGCTTTAATGCGCTTTCTGACAGAAAAAATGCGGGAAATACAGACCCGGGTTTACCGGGCCTCAGCGGGACAAGGCTCCGACGTCTCGTGGCTCCTGCAGCGCAGTCTCTGTGAAGTGAAGAAACGCGCTTGACCGGAGCCGGCGAGACACGGAGCAATGCCACCTAGTGCGCGTCAGAAGCACCGCTTCAGTAATGGACACCAACCGCGTAAGGAGCGCGAAAGCGGTCCCGCGGCCGGGCAGGAATCTGGGGAGGCAAAACGCTGCAATCTAGCAAAAACACAATTATTACAACAATTACTACATAGACACCCCCCCGGGAGGCGCCACAGAATGCGCGTTAAAGCGGGGGAAGGAAAACCGCAATCACACCAAGTAGAATGGAGATAAGTCAAGAAAACACTTAACTGGCTGCGAAGCAGCAAAGAAAGAGGAGGCACAGACAGTGTGAAGGGACTTTATACTGGAGTTCATGGACACTATGAAGGGACTCTGACGTTGTGGCTCTCCCTATGGTTCATGGGAGTTGATGTTTTTTATTTCAAGTTGTTAATGGCTGCTATGAAATTTTGGTTAAAATAAAGCGAAGAAAGAATAAGCATAATCTGAGCCTCCGGTCCTGACATAGAATTAGGCATGTCATAAATTGATTCGAGATGCTTGACCCAATCCATGGGCCAAAATATGACAATAAAGCAGGTTCCACAACTGGTCTGAAAATCAGACGGTTGACGATTTGCCAAAACGTGGTGCTGTCTCTCAGGTAGCTGCCAGCCAACAATTGTTCCCAGGCTTCCTCTCTCAGTGACCTCCTGGCTCCTCTAAAGTGTTCTTATATGAGGCCTGACATATAGAAACCCATTTGCTATCTCTGGGGATGGTCTTTACTGCCTCCAGGAGGAATTGATGAGCCCTGGAACATTTGGTATCAAACCATTTGAAGGGTCTCGAATTTTTAATGTTGCTTGTTAACATGGAATGTATATTATGAGTAATAACATTAAAAGAGTTTATAATATAGTTAGCAGCAGAAGTAATATTTGAGCATAAATCAATCTCAGTGTGACATGACTTAAATAAATCTCTTTGAAATGCTTCTGGGAGCACTGTAAACCATTTAACAGCGTTTGCACCTCGGCCAGTAAAGTAGGAATATATCCTACCGGGGAGGTAACAAAATCCGGAGCTAAAGTGGAGGATAAATAATACTCAGCCAAGGAAGAATTCCTAAGATCCCCAAGGGAGTATGTGAAAAGTTCAGGGATTCTACAAAACGATTAGCCAAGTCACTCGGCTGGTTAAAGCACCTGTAAATACAATGTTGTAAGTTAAAATCACCAGCTAGGATAACAAAACATTTCTCCCGACAAGATTTGGGCAGGGAGTAAAAAAAGCCTTTAAGGGCCTCTACTTGCTATGGTTTCCAGGCAGGGAGGGAGTATTATAAAAGTTAAATACCAACAAACTAGGAGAATTGGGAAATTTTAACTGAACAGCTGCCAAATTGGAGGAACCAGAAGAGATCATAGACACTGTACATACAAGGATTAATAAAACTAAAATTAGATGTTCTCCCCTGGCCCTCCCATGAGTAGAAGGAACAGGAAAAGAAAGAAAACTGCTGAGAAAAAGGCAGTAGCTGTATCCCATGTCTCTTGCAAACACGCAATGTTAAAGTTGGCTAAAAAGTCGTAAAAAGGCCATAATATCCTTCTTGTTGGCCAGGCCAGCAATGTTCCAACTAAGAATTGAAATGTCAGAATCCAGCTGGTTGCCCTTGAAGTCGCCCAAACAAGGAGGCAGGCTTCTAACAACTGGTTCTGATAAATACATCTATCCACAGATTCCTTAACTTGTATATTCTCCCCTGGTGTCAGGCTGGATCCGAAAAATTTTCAGCTGTCCCTCTACACACTGCGATGTAGCCTTACGACTGTGATGACGTTGACTCCGGTTGTGACATCAGTGGAGCCGTATAAGTCCCCTCCCGCTGGCGGATGTCAGTTTCTTCTTTTTCATGCTGCAATGCAGATGTGGAGAAGCGGTTCCTCAGGCCATTTTATCTGGCCTACTTTGACCGTTTTGTCAGTGAGAACAGTGTGCCTTACTCCAATGTCGTTGGGCTTTAAGCCTTGTGGGTCCTGTACTAGAAAAATGTCAGTTACACTCCCGCTTACCGGTTGTATGTGTTGTTTGAGTGAACACCACAATTCCAAGGATTGTGACTCCAGTAAGAGACTAAAGCCAAAGGCTCTCTTAGAGCGCCCTATAAAATTACTGGTGGCACTTTTTTTTACAGTCCTCAGAGACTTCATGGCCTTGGTCGTCTTCTCATGTGGAGGTCCGTTCGCAGGACCGTTCCAGGAGCCGTAGCCTTTCTACAGGACATTGTACTTCAGAAACGTCCAAGGTTTAGCGCAGGCATTTGAAGTCACAGCACCCCCTGACTTCACTGCGTGGACATTCCATCTCCTGTGACTCCCTCAGCTCGCCAGTTGAGGAGGCCGTTTGTGACTCCGACTTTCACCTCTACATCTTTCCAGGAGCCGGGGCATTGATGGCCCAGATGAGAGAGTATTATAACTATCTACATCTCATCTTTGGGGCCCCACCATCCACTGGAGCTCCCACGGCCTCAAGGAGGTGAGGGGAGCCACGCCGGTGGGTTCATCCTCAGTGTCAGTTGGGCCATTTGAGTCTTTGGGTCGGTGCCGGTCAGCCGACTCCGCTACAGCGCCAATGCACAGCCCTTCGGGGACTCCACCTTTACCGTCCGTTATCGTTCACCCGACTCCGACATTGACGTCGGTGGTGACTATCGAAGTCTTTTCTCCTGAAGTAAGAACTTCAGACTTTTCAGAGGCTGTGCTGGCGACTTTAGTCGATATGCCTTTGACGGTGCCTATCTTTTTGGAGCTCAGGCCGATTTGGCATTGTGACGCTTCCGTGATAGGAGAAGTGATAGAGTCTTATTACTCTTTCTCTGTTATACATTCTTTCATTTTGACCCTGTGCTTGGGTTACATAGGTGTTATTGGATGTTTGTTTATCAAAGGGCCTAATTTTATTGGGGCATTGACATGTCCCTCTTTTGATTGCACCTGGTTGGTGTTTCTGCGGAGTGCAGATGTTATTATTTCAATACTGTTCTTAACAGTTCAAGTTGTATAAGGTGTCCTGAGGTTTCTTCTTTTTCTTTTTTCCTCTGATAATGGGCTTCATGCTCAAGAGGTTCTTTGTCTTCCGGTTGAGAAGTTTACCTTCTTTTGAAGCATTAGGTATGCAGGTATGCATTACTGTTGATTTGCAGTATTTTTATGAAGACATTTTACTTATGCAAATGTGAGGCCTTGTATACAGAGTGTATACTTGTTTTTTGTGAATGCTCTGAATTTTCATTTTAGGGTAATTTTGGTCTCTGGTTTTGCAGTTCTTTTTGCTACTTTAGCAGAAGGCACTTTTCATTGATTTCAGGTAGATCACGGTTTGCTTTTGCCAGCTTTAATGTGTTGAGTCCTTACCTGCACATGGGAATTGTTCCATGGGTGTGTGCTCCTCTTTGCTGGAGGCGTTACGTCTGGCAAGCTCAAGTTGTCTAATGTGTATTCTTCTGAATACTTATAGTCTTTGTTTCCTCCATTGTTGGAGGTGATGTTTATTCTGATGGAACATGGTTACCCCGTGGGCTCTGCTTTGGAGATTATCGGAGATGCAGTGTCTGAATAGTTACCTTCAGGTGTTTGCAGCCATGTCTTGCATGGTTGCGAAGATTTCTGTTTTTCAGAGGAGAAGGTTTGTTTTTGATCTTTCTTCGCTTTAAGAATTTCATTGATTTTTATTTTCCATATCATTTAGCAATGGTACTATTAATAGCCATACATTCCTCCCTGTCGCATTGGTACAATTAATATCCATACATTCCTCTATGTCTCCCTGGGGATATTTCCTTTCTCTATTAAATATTTGTCATGACCTGTTCCTTATGGCCTTTTTGGGGATCATAGTGTGAGGTTATGATCTGGTGCTTCATTGTTCTTAGAGAACTAATTATGCCTATATGGGCCCTTGTCTGCCTTAAGGTCAGATTAGATTTCGGCTCATGGACAGTTATTCCAACTGAGTTCCCTTTTTGAGTAATTTTCAGGGACTTGACTTATTTTATTCATCTTGACCCTCTAGACCAAGTGTTGTCATAAGTGCCTGCTAATGGTAAGGTGTCATTTTCATGTAGATTTTCATGACATAATACCACCCTGTTAGGATATTTTTCGCAGGCAGCATCATCTTGATGCCAAGTCACCTAAGGTGTTTCGTTGAGAGTGCAATATCTCTGTGGATACTATATTGTATGGTATTCTAGAGGGCTAGTTTTCCAGTTCCGGTTATCCATGTGTGTATAGAGAGTATATATAAGGGTGTTGCATATGGGTTTACATTTTTATTGTGAGAAGTGATTGCATCTCTCCTATCTGTAAGTTTGGATTAGGGTCTATATGCATGCATGGAACGCCGTGATATAGATCTGGACATAATTATTAAATTTTTATGACAGATTCATATCTGTTAATTGTTATCTTTCCGTTTCTACGGGCACTATACATTACATCGTGTCATTATGTGACCCTTTGGGTAGTCAATTGGGCTAAAACATGCTCCTGATTCAAGGATGGACTATTATGTTCATCTTCCTTGATACTTGTATTGGTCATCCCGACCTTGCAATAAATGAGTTATTCATTTTAGGTTTAATGGAAATGGTTCTGGAAGCCCTTCCTTTCTGGAGTTATTAGGTTAGGGTTCCTTCAGATATTTCTTTACTTAAGTAGAGACTGCGGGTTACATGGCATTCGCTTAGCCCTAGCCATTCTACTTCAAGTCTCACTTACCTTTTGGGGGTTAAATGCTATTGTCCTGGAAGTTCCCTCTTCTGGATTTCTTAGGACCGGTTCTTTTGAAGACTTCCTTACTGGTGTAGGGAACTGTTATTTACAGGGTAGTCGTTATTGCCTTTGGCCTTCTAGTCCATAGGCTCATTTCACCCTTTAGGGGTCAAGTACTACTGTCCTACTGTTGACTCTTGTCTTCTGACTCGATGTTATTCAGCTACCCTTGGGGCATAGTTTCCGTTCCTGTAGGGTTCTTTTAATTTTATTTACATTGCCTGTGGCCATTGCCACAGTTTTTATACAGAGCTCATGCTCTTTTTCTTGTAATTCATATGGATGCCTGGTCTATTGTTAATTTGAACTGGCTGGTTCTCTCTGAGAACTTTTGTAGGATTTGTTCGCAGACCGTCCTCCAGGTGGTATTTAATTCACAAGTTAAGGAATCTGCAGCTAGATGTCTCTATCAGATGAACAAGTTACTTACCTTTCGTAATGTATTATGCAGTAGAGACACAGTCTACCCACACATTCCTTAAAGCCCTGCTGATCTGTAGTGTAAGGGTTAAACCCCTTTTCAGTACTGGTTTTATATACCAGTGATCTCTGTTTCATGTAATTGTGTGATTCAACGGACCATTTGGTCTTACTTCTTATATTTGGACTTGGTAATGCCATACCTTTCATTTCCAATTGCTTCGTCACAATATTGGGTCATTGCTTATGGGCCTTGTCTGGGTATTATCATACCATTTATTTCCATTTTCTAATTATGTTTTAAGGATACATGAATCTTTTTTAGCACACTGTTTCCACCCAATTTCTTTAGTGGCTCCGCATTTTGGTGTGAAACGTTTCACAGAAGAAACTGACATACGCACTCCGGAGGGGACTTATATGACTTCACTGACATCACCACCGGAGTTAACATCATCACGGAGTAGTAAGGCGCTATCCACTGGCGTGTAGAGGGACTGCTGAAAAAATTCAGGATCCAGTCTGACGCCTGGGGAAGAATTCACAGGTTAAGGAATCTGCGGCTAGACTATGTCTGCACCAGATAATACGTTACCCAAGGTAAGTAACTTGTTTTTGGGCAGTTAATCATTATAATGAGCTTAATGGGGTGAAACTGCTAGAGGTGGGAACATTAACCTCTGGCAAAGGCGTTGGAAAGTGTCTCAAAGGGCCAGTAGGAAAAGCTGTAGTAACTGTAGGCCCCTTAAAACAGGAAGGAGAGGGCTTATAAAAGAAACCCAGAGGAAACACAGAGATACCTGCTTTAAACTCAGTACTACGTTACAGCTGAGATAACAAATACCCTGCTGGATGCGGGTTATCAAAGTTAATTACTACACAGTTAACATCCAAAGTCATAGGTTGGGAACCAATCTAAGAAACTCTTCTTGCCATGTTGATTTCCTTAAACAGAGGTAGACTAAGGCCCACTCGATTGTGCAGCCAGCAGACCACCTTGTTTTTGAGTTGTCCATAATTTTCAACCGCGTCTGGCACCAGCACTGGGACAATAGCCAAAATGATAACATAGGACATGGCAGCTGGAGGAACTTCTAAGTTGTAAGGCACAGCATGTACTGATAAGTGGTTATTAATTGTTAGGGGAATAAAATGTGTATGATTAGTGGCAGTAGGAGGTCCTGTAACTGGATTCTGTGAATTTAGATATTTTATCCCGGCAGCAAGGGACAGACCTCTTGCAGGAGTGGAGCCCTGGGGGGGGGGGGGGCAGGATGAATAGATTGCAAAACCACAGGAATACAAGAATCGTGTGGGCCTTGGACAAGCAAAATCCCAGGTTGAAGGAAAGTACTGTCGTCCCCCCCCCCAACTTAGGTATTCAGAATACAAGGGTTAGCTTTAAAGCATATCACGCTGTCAATGACTTTAAGAAACTCAAAGGCAAAGTTCTTGCTCCTCCAGCTGTCTGGGATCTTCACTTACAATGTTAAGTGGTCAAGAATGGCTTGGACAGACAACTTTGAAGTGTTCATCCTGACTGCCAGCAACACATTGTTTATTAGAACCTTTATTTTCTCAGCCAAAGTTATTTGCCATTCAACCACTTTTAATCTGTTCGCTCTGTCAGCAGCAGTTTCTGTCAGCATGGTGCACACTCCAAATCCCGACCTGGCAGCAGCACTTTTATTTGTGTAGGATCACCAAAGCAGATTAATGTACTTTGCTGTTTAGATGGCGTTTCCGGTAATCCAGTTTCCAGCCATTGCTCAACTTCTTCCCAGTGGAAAATTTCCCAACAATCTTTGCTTCAGCACATGCTTTGCAGACCGGTCCCACATCTGGACTGTAGTGAAATAGCTTACCTAGTTCAATACATCGATACCAAAGGGGATGATGGACGGAGCGCTTGAGCTAATCAAACACTCACCCCCAGTCAACTGATCTGGGTTTAATCCATCATCATTCTTTAGCTCACTCCACCACCCCAGTTCAGACATGGCCATATGCAAATCAGTCTGACCCTGTGCCTCATGGGAACAGTCCAGCCCGAACTGCCAAGCCATGTCTTCCCTGGACCGGAAACAAGCATCCTGGGACCGGTTTCTGGCTATTCAGCCGTCATCAGCCAGGCTAGCTTGAATCCAGTGGCAAAGTGAGCAAGGGACCCACGTCTGGGCATACCCTGCCAACTTAGGGCGAACAAAGCGATACCAAAGGGGATGATGGACGGAGCGCTTGAGCTAATCAAACACTCACCCCCAGTCAACTGATCTGGGTTTAATCCATCATCATTCTTTAGCTCACTCCACCACCCCAGTTCAGACATGGCCATATGCAAATCAGTCTGACCCTGTGCCTCATGGGAACAGTCCAGCCCGAACTGCCAAGCCATGTCTTCCCTGGACCGGAAACAAGCATCCTGGGACCGGTTTCTGGCTATTCAGCCGTCATCAGCCAGGCTAGCTTGAATCCAGTGGCAAAGTGAGCAAGGGACCCACGTCTGGGCATACCCTGCCAACTTAGGGCGAACAAAGCGATACCAAAGGGGATGATGGACGGAGCGCTTGAGCTAATCAAACACTCACCCCCAGTCAACTGATCTGGGTTTAATCCATCATCATTCTTTAGCTCACTCCACCACCCCAGTTCAGACATGGCCATATGCAAATCAGTCTGACCCTGTGCCTCATGGGAACAGTCCAGCCCGAACTGCCAAGCCATGTCTTCCCTGGACCGGAAACAAGCATCCTGGGACCGGTTTCTGGCTATTCAGCCGTCATCAGCCAGGCTAGCTTGAATCCAGTGGCAAAGTGAGCAAGGGACCCACGTCTGGGCATACCCTGCCAACTTAGGGCCAGATCTCTGTACTGGGGTGAATGTAGAACATTGTTCTGCATTCTGTCCATCAACTGTTGTTTTTGCAGTTCAATACATCATCCTAAATTTCCTTCATCCACTCTTTTTTTAATAAAAGGCAGCATTTCTTTCTTTGTGGTGAAGCACCACCTTCTGAAGAAGCAGCAGCATTGTGCTTGAACATTTTGCTGATAACTGGTCTTGCTCTGTAATGCCTGTTAAAAGCAAAAAGTTAAAGTTGTTTTCTTCTGTGCTTTTGAATGCCATTCATTATACAGTACTGAGGTATCTCCAGGAAAATGTAATTATTTGGACTTTTTGTTGTTGTTGCTTATTCTCACGCCTGCCCTTACAAATCAATGTATAGTACTGCCCGATTAGCACTGCCTCATAAGCCTGCAATAGAATGAAGGATGGTTAAAGCTGGTTGTTATATTACACTATATCAGATACACCACAAGAGAAATCTACCAAATAATTACCTTTTTTCCTTTCCTTTTTAAAGATTTTTTTTTTTATTCAAAGTAATACAAACACCAAATAAACAACATAGCAGTGTTAAACATCTTGCCCCCCCACCCCACCCAACCCCCCTAGTATCTTCAAACATCAGAATAATAAATTAGCCACATAAAAAATTAGAAAATAGGTAGAAAAATAATTCCTATACATCGTAATATCAGACATGATTTTTATAAAACAATGTTTCTTCACGTATGGCTAGAGTTCATTCTTGTGTTTATAAGGGTATATCGATAAAAGTGCAAATGCTTTAATGTGCGTCAAATATAAGTCCCTGATTATCAGGGGCAATGTCCTAGATAAAAGCAATTTAAAGTGACATGTGCTCTAGTGCAAGATTAAGCAGATTAGATCACACAACTCGGCCTTCCGGATTATTTTAGACTTAAAACAATCTTTGCCGTTCTCTGGCAGAAAGTATACAATACCAGCCTTTTCTTTAACCATTGATTTGAGCCAGCCACCTTGATAAGGGTTCCCAGATTATTAAACCCTTTCTTTTGGCCCGCCTACCTTTTTTGGAATATATGGCTTTCTCTAGGTTATATGTCGCAATAAGGCGGGTTAACCATTGAGAGAATGATGGAGGGTTTGGATCGATCCAAGCTGACGTAATGCATAGCCTATATATTGTCATAGCGACGAATACCAGAGCCCCTCCATTCTTTCTGTCAACAGGGTCCTGGATGCCCAACAGGATGGTTGTAGGTGTTAATAAAACATCTTGTTTTAAGATCTTCTTAAAGAAGTCCTGCATTTGTTTAATTAAAGGCCCTAATAGAGCACAAGAAGCAAACGTATGTATAGAGTCTGCTTCCGATTCTGCACACCTAGGGAATAGCGTTCCTCGCCCTGTCCCCCATTTTGCAATTCTACTTGGTGTCAGATAGAGAAAAAACACCGTTTTAAAAAACTGCGCCTGGAGTTTAGCTGAAAGAAGATCACTCTGGGCGGCACATAATGCCATATTAAAATCGCTGTCGGTAGTATCCAATTTTTGTTGCCATTTGAGAGAAACTCTAGCTAAATCGTCCGGCATAAGATTGTTCAAGGTAGAATAGATATATCCAATGCGAGGGACAGGGGATCCACATAGTTTATTAATTAGATCATTGGGGATAAACCCAGAGGGCCCACCGGTCTTATGGGACAGGAAATCCTTAATTGCGAGATATTTAAAAGCCTCATTAGGGCTCAGATTATATTGTGTTTTGAGAGCCTCAAAGGGAAGAATACCTTCCGTTGAGAAGAAGGCCCCTAATTTAAGAATACCGGAAGTAAGCCAGTTTTGAAAATAAGATCTCCCAAAAATAGTGGGTAGGTAAGGGTTATGATTAATTGGGGTATAGTAGTTTAGCCAACCTATGCCCAGAAGTTTCCGCACCGAGGAAAAAACTTTAAATGTGCCTAACAAAGACTTAAATCTCACCTTCTTATAATACCCATACTCCACTTGGCGCCACAGACATCCCCAAGCCTCAGGCCCGAGCAGCAATTCAAATGATGACGGAAGCGGCGATGTTGGAGTCAAGTGTTGTTCTTGTAGCAATATAGAACAGTTTTGTAAAACCGTAGCCCAATAATATAATCTTATATTAGGGAGTGCCCAGCCCCCTCTATCCCGTGGGAGAGATAGATACCTAAACGCTCTTCTGGGTTGTGAATATGCCGAGATGAATTGAGAGTAGAGACGTTCAAATTTCAGCAACAATGCATTATTAAACTCCAAAGGAATAGCTCTAAAAAAATAAAGTAGCTTTGGGAAAAAGATCATTTTTAACACATTGCAGCGTCCCACTATGGTCAGATGCAAGTTGTTCAATCTATTCAAAGCTCTTTAGTTTCAACAGCCAGAGGAATCAAATTTCCTGAAACAATAGAGTCTAAATCTGCAGCTATGCTTACCCCCAGGTATTTAGCGCTGGTAACGACTCTTTTATCAGACCATCTTATTTCCTCATTAATTATAATCTGGGTTTTATCTCTATTTAAAGCATAGCCAGATATTTTTCCAAACTCTTGAGCTTCTGATTCAATTGCATCTATAGCCTTTTCCGGGTCAGAGGTAACCAAGGCCAGATCGTCTGCAGAGGCCATAATTTTAGTGTCTAAGCCAAATCTAGTGATAGCCCTAATGTCTAAATTATTTTGTAGCCGCCTTATTAAAGGATCAATGTATAGAACAAAAAGTAACGGGGAGCAGGGACAGCCCTGTCTCGTCCCTCGTGAAATTACTATCTTCTCAGTTGCTTGCCCATTGATCGATAAACACGCTGTAGGTTTATAATAAAGGGCTTTTATTGTTTGTATAGCTTTAACCCCAAAATGCATCCTTCCCATAACTCTCCACAGAAACTCCCAGGAGACCCGATCAAATGCTTTCTCAGCGTCCAGCAGTATTAACGCGAACGGGTCTCCTGTAGTCTGGGCAGCGTCTAATAAGGTGATAGTTCGACGGATGTGGTCAATAGTGCCTCTCTCTGGAATAAAACCGTGCTGCCATTTAGAGACTAGATGTTTAATAATAGAGGATAGTCTAGACGATATGATCTTGGCATAAATTTTGGAATCCCCATTAATAAGAGTGATTGGACAATAAGAGCCCATTTATAGAGGTGGTTTATCTTTTTTAGGGAAGATGACAATCTTCGCAGTTGCCCAGGACACCGGTGGAGAAGAGCCATTATAAATTAACTCGATTATAGTCAAAAAAAGATTTTTTAGTTGTGGAAAAAAAAGCTTATAAAATTCCACGGGGATACAATCAGGCCCAGCCGCTTTGCCATCTGGCAATTTGAAGAGAGCCATAGTAACTTCTTCTAATGAAAGGGAATGCTTCTAACATGTCATGATCCTCGGGGCTCAGCTGTTTTAAAGAAACCAGATCTAAATATTTATCTATTTTTCCCCTCGTCTGTTCTTGCGTTCCAACACCATTTTCAGAATATAAGTTCTGATAAAACTCGTGAAAGGCTGATCGAATTTTAGTGGGATCACTTGTAGTTTCCCCAGTGGGCATTTGTATGGCCTGTATTGTATTATGGGTTACTTGTTGTCTTGTTCTGACGGCCAACTGATGGCCGATAAGCTCACTACATTCATAAATTTTTTCTCTTGAAGCGGCCCACTCGGCCGCGGCTTTCTCGGCCAAGATCGTGCCCATTTTGGCTCTAATGCCCAACGCTTCTAATTGTGCTAGTGCCGTGTCGTCCCCCTTTTGGAACGCCTCAGTTAATTTGTTCTCAGCCTTTGCAAGTTTGCCCTGGAGCTCCAAAATTTGTTTTTTTTCCTGTTTATTTTTCCTTACAGAAAATTGTAGGGTTTCCCCTCTGACACATGCTTTCAGTGTATCCCAGACAATCATTACAGGGGCAGACCCAATATTTTCAGCTAGGAATTTCTCAATCCATCCTCTCATATAGATCTGATACCCTTCACCTTTCAGAAGTGCTCGCTCAAAGCTCCAGGAAGGCATTTCCTTGTGAGAGAGTAACCCTGCTATGTTTAAAATTAAAGGATTGTGATCCGACAGAAAGCGGGGTGCCATATCTATATCACATTGGCCAATCAAAGAGGATGAAATGAAGAAATAATCTAGCCTGGCTAGAGAAAGATGAGGGGCCGAGTAGTAAGTATAGCCTGGCTGGGATGGTTTCAGAGAGGTCCAGACATCAATAAGACTGTGTGTATCCATTAGGCTCCTAATGGCTTGAAATACCTTAGGTTTCCGGCCTGTGTATTTCCATTGATTACTCCACCCCAGTCACTGGGTAAATTGATATTCAGATCTCCATTCAGAATCACAGGAAGGGGCCAGTGAACTAATTCATTGTTAAGCCAGTAAAATACTTCAGGATCGTCAGCAGTACATCCATAAACTGAACAGAGAGTGAATGAGAACCCTGAAGATAACCGGCATTCAGCCAAAACCCATCTGCCTCGTGGATCAACCTTAGTACGGATAGGTTGTAGTGATGATCTAAATTGTACCAAAATCCCCACCCCTTTCACCCGTGCCCCTTGAGAAGTCCCCCAACTAATTTATATCCAAGTGTGTTTAAAAGATGTAACTGTGAGCCCTCAATATGCGTTTCCTGGAGGCAGACAATGTCGGCCCCCAGCAGACGCAGCCCATGAGCCACCTTCTGTCTCTTTCGGGAGTCATTAAGGCCACAGATATTAACACTAATACATCTAAAATGAGATGTCATGGTCATAAAGATGTTTTAAACTTGAATAATTCCTCAACGCATCTGAATTTCCTATGCCAAATTGCATTAATCATCAATAACCCTTGACTATCTTTGTAGTTGAACCTCTCGGCCAAACATATGCCTTCTAGATCTTTTTCAGTATTTTCATAATCCCTTTTTGCCTTTTTCTCTTTTTTTCCCCCCCCCGTTTTCTCCCCTTTTTATCTGTACACAGAGATCTACGTGGCTAAAAAAATACAGTCTCCCCCCCTTCCCCCTCACCCTCCCTCGCCCTCACCCTCCCTCGCCCTCCCTCCCTCACCCCCTTTCTTAGAGCAAGCAGGGAGACCCTGAGTGATGACAGGTCGCGATTGGTCCCCGCCACCCACCCACACCATGTGAAACATTGAAAATTAGATAAAACAGGTGCTTTGGCCCATAGAAACAGCGCATACCCCTGGCTAATACAAAAAGCCTAAAAATCTCGGCTACAGCCTTTAAGAAGTCCCTGAAGTTCTATACCTTTATTTTATATATTTATATTTTTTTTTTTGTGTGATTATTTTCTAGACTTTATCTCATCTAAGTATTCTTGAGCTTTAATTTCTGAGGTGAAAGTGCGAGTAAACCCGTTTACAATGATTTTCAACCTGGCCGGGTTCATCAAGAAAACTTGAGCTCCCAGCTGCTGGAAGGGTGCAAAAAGCTGACGAAGACGCCACCTCCGCTCCACCATGGAGTGGCAAAAATCGGGCTTCGCAAAAAAAGACACCCCGTCAAAGCATTTTAAGGAGTTAGGCCTGGCCTGGTCGTAGACTAACTGTCTCAATAAAAAATTGCCAAAAAAGAGCAAGATGGCACTCGTGTAATCTACAGCCACACCGCCGCCCACGCCGCTAGGAGGAATCGGCCCTCGATTATGCCGCCTGGGGGATGCACACAGGCATACTCGGAACGGAGGACGTTGTCAGACGCGGGTGGAGGACGCTGTTGGTGCTCTCCAGAGCTTCTAGTTATCAGCAATTTCAGGCGCTGGACGCGAACTCGATTGCCGTGCCGGAGAGCCCGCGACGTACTTTTGGCCGCATCCGCTTTTTTAACTCATTGCGCACTACTGGCTGCAACTCTGGTGGTTTCGGGCTGCGCAGCAACTCAATTGCAACAAAACGTGAAGATGACCTTCCGTGGAGCGTGAGGCGCTAGAGTGAAAACTACGGCTGGTAACATCAATGCCCTCCTTAACATCACTCATGGAGGCGCAGAAGCAACTGCACAGGAGGCAGCCCCCAAAGATAAAAGGGAGACGGGCACCATTAAGAAAAACACGGGGAGATCAGGAGGAGGTGGTACCCTTAAAGAGAGTGTAAATATACAACCCTGAGTCGCTCAATTATTTTCAACTGCCAAACCCCCTGCACCCAAAAAACAAACTATAATTTCAGCAGGGGGGAAAGATGAGGCTACGGGTGGGGGCACTCTAGCACAATTAGAAATACAAAACACGCAAGGGTCCCAAGGGGCTACCCCTAGTGAGCAACCGGTGGATTTGGAGGGTGTAGAGCCGGTTACTAAACTTGGGAACTTTGAATCCTCCTCTCAAACTCTAGAGGGTAACCTGATGATCACTCCAGCCATAATATCAGGAGATCTGGATCACGACAACTCAGAGGGAGGGGCCACTGGCTCAATAAACCCTGAATTAGATATCAACTATTACCCAGCAACAGTACTCCCCCACTCTCCGGATTCTATTGGGGACCCCTTTTTCTCAGTCTCAGATGGTTCAAATTCAGAGGAGGAAGAAAATTCCTCCAGCTCTACTGATGGGGCATCCATGGACCTTAATGGTAAAACTCTCTCTAAAGAAACCGGGACAGTACAGCGGTCGAAAGGGGGGCGTAGCAACGCCAAACGGCGCAGCCAACTTAAATGGGACTATTCCAACTCTCACACTGCTCTGTCCTTCGGGGAGGAACCAACCTTAAATCCTGATCAACCGAGAACCCCTGCACTTTCCATTGGTGACACCATTGTAGAACCCTCCCTGATAGACATATTAGCCTCCATCAAACAGTTTCAGGAGGAGGTTAGATCTGAAAACCTGCTTGCTAAGGGGGCAGCCAAGAAGCTACAGGGGGGCATGAGGAAGCTGAACAAAATTTGCTCAGACATAGGTGATCGGGTTACCCAGATCGAAAGTCGCACTGAATGCTTGGAATCTGAAGTCACTGCCCTTAAAGAACTTGGTTCATCACAAAGCAGTCTTATGACGGACGTAATGTGGAAACTGGAAGATCAGGAGAACCGCCAGCGGCGGAATAATCTACGCCTCCTTGGGATCCCTGAAGGGGAAGACCCGCAACGCTATATTGTATAGCTACTCCGGGGGGCCTTTCCAAATCATTCCGAATGGAACTGGGACCAAGAAGTTCAACGCGCCCACCGTTTCCCTCTTAATTTGAAAAAACGCTGGGAGGGTAGTAATAACAGTGGAGAAAAACCTAGGGCTTTTCTTGTCTTTTTTGATAATTACCTTTTTTCCTACGTGTACTCCTGTCTGCCTGTCCCGACCTATGTGTAGTATTATCTTAGCAGTCTTCAATAGAGGAAAAGTAGAAAAAAAGGATGTTACAATGTATCATATGTACCACAATGGAAATCGGCCCTATAGGTACCTGGTCTTTCTGCTTGTACTCACCTCTGCCTGTCCAAATCTATGCGCAGTATTGCCATAAAAACCTGCAATAGAAGAAAATATGGATAAAGCAGGTTGTTATATTACAGTGTATCAGATGTCCCACAAGGGAAATCTATCACATAAGTACTTGGTCTTTCTTCTTTGTACTCATGTCTGCCTGTCCAAATCGTTTTACAGTCTTAGAAGCCTGCAGTAGAAGAATATTGTTCAAGCATGTTATATTGTAATGTAGGAGTTACACCACAAGGCAGATCTACCAAATAATTACCTAGTATTTATGCTTTTATTCAAGCCTACCCGCCCGCACCTATGTATAGTACAGATTGAGAAGCCTGTAACAAAAGAAAAGATGAGTAAAGCCAGGTTGTTATACTACAATGTACCAGATGCACCACAGTTGAAATCTACCACTTATTTACCTGGTCGTTCTGCTTGTACTCACGTCTGCCTCTTCAAATCTATGTGCAGCACTGTCTTAGAAGCCTGCAACAGAACAAGATGGTAAAGCACTTTACTATTTCTCCGGTATTGGATCTTTCATAGATTCACATGCTGGAATCATCCCCGTGGTCGTAGTGGGAGTCCCACACTATACATATAAAAGCAGTAGATAAAATTACCATAGGCTACCATGCAATGAAAAGTCAGTGCCATAGCCTATCCACCTTCTTTTGTAAAAAAGAACCAAACTAAACCAATAGCCAATCAGGCGACGGCACCCTCTAGAACAATCCCAAGAGAGGCTAGGTTCCTCAGATTTTCTACTGCACGTCGTGTGAAAGGGAGTCTCCCTGAGCTCTGCTCAGTTTTTCTCTATTTCTTCAAGTTTCCTGCCAGTTTTTTCTTAAAAAATGTCTGATTCCTCTTAGAAGGGTCTCTTCAGGTCGTGTGGATCGTGTGGAAAAAAGAGGCTGCATTCTGAAGACCCACATAAGAGCTGCATCTACTGCCTTTACCCTCAGCACAAGGTAAAAGATTGTAAGATATGTAGAACCTTTTCTACTAAGACCCTCAAAGACAGGGAGGGTAGACTTTTAATTTGGCTTCAAAAACTTAAGGCAAAATCTGATGTTCTCTCTGAGGATGAGGAAAGCTCTACCTCATTGACATCCAAAGAAACACCAAAAAGGAGATAAAGATCTCTTGAATCTCCTGAGGTATCTAAAAAGAAGGCATCAAAGAAATCTCGTCATGAGGAAGAAAGTACCTCACAAAAAGGAAAGCTTCCATTTCCTACTGAGGAGAAAAGCCTTAAAAAAGACAAAGACAAATATTCTTCTATCCATTCTATGAAGATATCTGTCTCAAAGAAGCGTGTGCCGCCGACGGCGTTAATTTCTGTGTCTTCGTCGTCGAGAAAACCATCTTCAAAACAAGTTTCTCCTTCCTCATCATCGAAGAAATCTCCATCGCCAATGACGGATTTGACGACGGTCCCGCCGACGACGTTTCAGTTGACGACGAGTGCTGTACTGCCGTCGATCTCATCGCCGACGACAACATTGACGATGACGACTTCAACTTTTTTGTCGGCGTCCTCATCGACGACAATGGTTCTGTCGACGGCGGTGGTTCCGTCGACGGCTACGTCTACGACCGTGACGACGACAATCTCGTCGACGATACCGACGACGGCCGTATCCGGTCCCATCATGTCCTCGTCGACGATGCAGACACCGTTACCGTCAACGAAGTTGTTCTACTCCAAGCCCGGCCGTAAGCGTCCATCTTCCCTGCAGCTTTACCAATGTATCCATCGACGACGTTCTCGTCGACGACACCGTCGACGAGACAATTTTTGCAAAATCCTGCGATAATTTCTCCTTTACCTCCTTCAACATTTTTGGAGGAATCTGATGATGAAGGGATGTTTGGACCTGCGGATAGTCCTTCCCAATTACATGTGAAGTCAGGAAGATGATGACGAGGACTATGGTGGATACTATCAACAGGATCATCCCCCTCCTCATGCAAAACTGAAATATATGGAGCCAGTTTCGGAACCTATGGTCCACTTTCCTGTTGCAATGGTTCAAGATCTTCAGGACTTATTACGAGACTATCGTACACGTTTTCCATCAGCACCTGTTCCTCCACCTCCTCAACTTCCACCGCCAGTTGCTACACCATCTCGTACTTATGTGCCTGTGTCCGCACCGTCCCCGATGGGAGATACTAGTGGGCCGCAGCAGCATCCAGATACCTCTGATGAGGGAGAGATTGAGGATAATCAGCCTCAGAAAGAGGGTCAAACAGGTGATGTGTGGGATGACTATGTCATATCTACACCAGCTTCTCCATCGCCTCAAATGATAGAATCTCCGCCAGAAGACATCGGCAGCTTTCATGCTTTAATTGAGAGAGCAGCAGCACGTTTCCAACTATCTCTAACAGTAAAGCAATTAGACTGCTTTCTTTATGATTTTAAAGACATCTAGGAAATCGGTTAGGTCTATCCCTATTGTTGACCACATATGGGAAGAAGGATTAAAAGTGATGAGAACACCTGCCACTGTTATTCCGGTTTTGCCTAGAATTGACAAAAAATACAAGGCTCCGGACGATGCTCCAGCGTGCCTTATAAGTCATCCTAAGCCTGATTCTGTCATCTCACAGGCGGCACAACGGAGATCGATGAATCCTCAAACGCCCATCACTGCTCCACCTGACAAGGAAGGGAGACGTTTGGATAATATTGGAAAGAGGTTCACAACCACATCAGGAGCAACTGTTCGAGCTGCCAACGCTCTTGCGATTCTAGCCAGGTACGATAGGCAGATGTGGTCGGATATTGCCCAATTTTTAGATCTACTTCCAAAAGACAAAAATATGGAAGCAAGGAAAATCCTGCTTGAAGGAGAGTGGTCAGCATCCGAAATTATTGATGCGTCCATGGATATTGCTTCTTTGGGGTTCCGTCAGCTTGCTGGAGCTGCTGTTCTGAGATGCCAGGGTTGGCTGAAAGCAACCATGTTCCGCTCTGAAGTACAAGGCAAAATTTTGGATATGCCGTTTGATGGCGAGTCACTCTTCGGAAAGCATGTTGACGATGCTTTGCAAGCCATCAAAACAGTTACTGACACGGCTAAGGCCCTAGGAGCGCTCCCATTCAGGAAAACCCCCTTTCGTGGAGCGCGGGGCAGAGGAAATTATTCCTTTCGAGGAGGTTATCAAAGGTACCAGCCTCAATCATACACCTCCTACAGACCATCCTACCAGCAGCAACAGCAATATCGCGCACCACCGCAGGCTGCCTACTCTAGACAGCCTAGAGGAAAACAACAGGCTCAGCCCAGAGATACGGGCCGTAAACAGTGACGATGCTTCGCCGCCTGCCGCTCCTCCGGATACCCGGAAGAAAATCCCTCTCTCTCATTTCCTGAATCAGTGGAAAAATAGAACATCAGACAAATGGGTCCTAGATATAATAAGGTATGGCCATACCTTAGAGTTTACCACAACGCCACCTCATCACCCACCTCAAAGATCAAAAACTCATCATCTTCAGTTATTAAAGAAGGAGGCTTTAATAATGCTGCAAAAAGGAGCAATAGAGCATGTTCCACGTTTTCAGAAAGGGAAGGGGTTTTACTCTCGTTTTTTCCTTTAAAAAAAGAAGAGGCTGGGGGATTGGCGTCCCATTTTATACCTCAGAAAACTCAACAAATACCTGCTGAAGAAATCCTTTTGCATGCTCACTCTTCAGGAGATTTTACATCTTCTGAACCACTCGGATTTTTTAGCAAGCTTGGATCTGGAAGATGCCTACTTCCATATCCCCATTCACCCCAGACATCGCAAATTTCTACGGTTCTCTATGGCAGGCGCGCACTATCAGTTCAAGGTCCTTCCATTTGGCCTTCGCTCAGCTCCACGGGTCTTTACCAAGTGCCTTGCCCCGTGGCAGCGTTCCTACGGCTGAAAGGCTTACAGGTCTTCCCATACCTCGACGATTGGCTGGTAAAAGCTTCTTCTCTTGGTCAGGCTTCAGAAGACATCTCTTTCTGCCTACAACTGTTCCGCTCTCTGGGTCTGAAAGTCAATCTTCGGAAATCCATTCTAGCTCCTTCTCAGAGGTTAACGTTTCTAGGAGCACTACTAGACACTCTGCAAAACAAGGTATACTTGTCAACGGAAAGACTGAACGCCATCTTGTCTCTGGCTTACGACCTTCACAGAAAAAAGTGCGCTTCTGTACGTCTCCTCAAATCCTTTCTCGGGATGTTGTCTTCCGCCATTCTCATGGTTCCTCATGCTCGGCTGAGGATGAGACCATTTCAAGAGCAGTTGGACGCCCAATGGCTTCAAATATCAGGATCATTCGACGACATAGTTCGGATAACTCCGATCATGAAGGAGGCACTTCTTTGGTGGCAATCTCCTCGCAATCTCTCTCTGGGACTGTCATTCTTTTCTCCTCTTCCAGAGTTTGTTCTGACAACAGATTCATCTTTGGAGGGCTGGGGAGCACATCTACAAGACCTACAAGTAAGCGGCAAATGGAGTCTCTCTCTCTCCAAAATGCATATCAATTTCCTGGAACTGCGGGCGATTTCTCTAGCCCTTCAATCTTTCCTCCCAAGGATAAAAGCATCCTCAGTCCTCATTCGCACGGACAACACTACCTGCATGCATTATCTGAACAAGCAGGGAGGGACAAGATCCCCGATTCTATCTTGGGAGGCTCAAAACATATGGGAATGGGCATTACAGCATCAGATAACCATCAAAGCAGAGCATCTCCCAGGAATAAAAAACAACCTAGCAGACACATTGAGCAGGTTAAATCAATCGAATTACGAGTGGGAACTAAACCAAACGGTTCTCAACCGCATCTTTCAATAATGGGTAACACCCAACTTGGACCTATTTGCGTCTCAGGAGAACCAGAAATGCTGGTTCTTTGCCAGCAGGGAACCTCAGACAGGGTCATGGGGGAATGCGTTTTCGATCAGATGGTCAGGGATCTTTGCGTACGCTTTTCCCCCATATCCTCTGATCTCCACAGTGTTGATGAAGATGAAGAGGGAACCGTGCCAACTCATCCTCATTGCTCCACATTGGCCTCGTCAACACTGGTTCACGGAGCTTCTCCTGCTGTTGCAGTCCAGTCCTTATCGCCTTCCTCCGTCAGCCACACTGCTGACGATGAACAAGGAACAGATCCTGCATCCTCATCCAGCTTCTCTGCAATTGCATGCCTGGAACCTGAGCACAATTTGTACAAGGATCTAGTCATCCCTCCGGATTGTAAATTCATTTTATCCAGGGCAAGAGCTGAGTCTACGTCAAAAACATATAGACTGAAATGGAAACGTTTTTGTTCTTGGTGCCATCGTAAAGGTACTCACCCTTTTGACTCTTCCCCAGAAAAAATCCTGCCTTATCTTTTATCTCTGGCAAGATCAGGTCTGGCTTATGCTTCAATAAGAGTCCATCGGGCAGCCATCTCTTGATATAGACGGACATCGGACGCTTCTTCTCTTTGCTCTGCTCGCATCATCAAACAGTTTATGAAAGGCCTCTTCAGAACTTTTCCTCCTATCAGGCCTACTCCTCCTGAATGGCGTCTTAATGTAGTCTTGTCACAGTTAATGAAGCCACCTTTTGAGCCGATCCACAAGATAGAGCTCAAATTTCTCTCATGGAAAGTAACTTTGCTTCTTGCACTTACATCAGCTAGAAGAGTAAGTGAAATCCAAGCCTTCACCATCAAGGAGCCTTTCTTACGTTTCACGGAAGATTATGTGATGTTACGAACAAATCCTAAATTTATTCCAAAGGTGCCATCCCAGTTTCACCTTAATGAACCAGTAATTCTGCACACTTTTTTCCTGCACCCTTCGTCTCCAGCAGAGAAATCGCTTCACTCTTTAGATGTAAAAAGATGCCTTAAGTTCTATTTACAAAGAACAAAGCACCTGCGCAGAACAGATCAACTCCTAATATCCTATGGACCTGTTAAACTAGGGTCTGCTGTTACGAAAAGAACTGTCGCTCGTTGGATTGCTTCTACTATTCAACTGTGTCATTTGAAGGCAGGTAAACCGCTTACCGCCAAAACCAAGGCGCATTCCTCAGGAGCAGTATCTTCTTCTGCTGCTCTTTTTGCTGGCGTCCCTCTGGACAAGATTTGCCGTGCCGCTACCTGTAAGAATGCTCATACCTTCACGCTGCACTATTGTCTGGACATGGCATCCTACAGCGAAGCAGCAGTGGGACAGGCAGTCTTGCGCCATCTATTTCAATATGGTAGGCCTCTATTTTTAGAGGTATTCTCTGTTATATATATATCTCACCACAAAGACCACTTCAGTTAAAAGCAATCAGAGGACACTGCTTATTTTCCCTTTTTTCTTTATCCCTTATTTCCTCCCTTTACCTTTCCCCGCCGCTGCTGCCCCCGCGGCCCCCCCCCCAGCGCGACCGGCCCAATCCAGCTCCCCTCCCCGCTCCTGCCTCCCAGCTGTCCAGCCCTCCCTGACCCCTACTTAATGGCGGCCACTGCGGGGACAGGCAAGCAAGACCACTGACTCATTGTCAGTGAAATTGCTCTCCCACCCTCGCAGCTCCACCATTAAGTGAGGCCTGCCCCTGCACTCTTGAGTGTTGGTGATCGAGGCCCTCCTCCACCCGCAGGTTTCCTGCGCCTCATCCCTGGTGGTCCAGTGGACCTCTGTCTCCTTCCTCTCACTCTGCTCTTTCACTCGTTTTCACTCGTTTTTCTACCCTTTTATCTTTCACCTTTCTGCACTTTTCTGCATCTCTGCTCTTTTGTGCCTTATTTCTGCTCATTTTCCCTTTCTCTCGCTCTGCTCTTTCACTCGTTTTTCTACCCTCTTTTATCTTTCACCTTTCTGCACTTTTCTGCATCTCTGCTCTTTTGTGCCTTATTTCTGCTCATTTTCCCTTTTTCTCGCTCTGCTCTTTCACTCGTTTTTCTACCCTCTTTTATCTTTCACCTTTCTGCACTTTTCTGCATCTCTGCTCTTTTGTGCCTTATTTCTGCTTATTTTCCCTTTTTCTTTATCCCTTATTTCCTCCCTTTACCTTTCCCTGCCGCTGCTGCCCCCGCGGCCCCTCCCCCCCAGCGCGACCGGCCCAATCCAGCTCCACTCCCCGCTCCCGCCTCCCAGCTGTCCAGCCCTCCCCGACCCCTACTTAATGGCGGCCACCGTGGGGACAGGCGAGCAAGAGCACTGACTCATTGTCAGTGAAATTGCTCTCCCACCCTCGCAGCTCCACCATTAAGTGAGGCCTGCCCCTGCACTCTTGAGTGTTGGTGATCGAGGCCCTCCTCCACCCGCAGGTTTCCCTGCGCCTCATCCCTGGTGGTCCAGTGGACCTCTGTCTCCTTCCTCTCACTCTGCTCTTTCACTCGTTTTTCTACCCTTTTTATCTTTCACCTTTCTGCACTTTTCTGCATCTCTGCTCTTTTGTGCCTTATTTCTGCTCATTTTCCCTTTCTCTCGCTCTGCTCTTTCACTCGTTTTCACTCGTTTTTCTACCCTCTTTTATCTTTCACCTTTCTGCACTTTTCTGCATCTCTGCTCTTTTGTGCCCTATTTCTGCTTATTTTCCCTTTTTCTTTATCCCTTATTTCCTCCCTTTACCTTTCCCCGCCGCCGCTGCCCCCGCGGCCCCTCCCCACCAGCGCGACCGGCCCAATCAAGCTCCCCTCCCGCTCCCGCCTCCCAGCTGTCCAGCCCTCCCGACCCCTACTTAATGGCGGCCACTGCGGGGACAGGCGAGCAAGACCACTGACTCATTGTCAGTGAAATTGCTCTCCCACCCTCGCAGCTCCACCATTAAGTGAGGCCTGCCCCTGCCCCTGCACTCTTGAGTGTTGGTGATCGAGGCCCTCCTCCACCCGCAGGTTTCCCTGCGCCTCATCCCTGGTGGTCCAGTGGACCTCTGTCTCCTTCCCCTCACTCTGCTCTTTCACTCGTTTTCACTCGTTTTTCTACCCTTTTATCTTTCACCTTTCTGCACTTTTCTGCATCTCTGCTCTTTTGTGCCTTATTTCTGCTCATTTTCCCTTTCTCTCGCTCTGCTCTTTCACTCGTTTTCACTCGTTTTTCTACCCTCTTTTATCTTTCACCTTTCTGCACTTTTCTGCATCTCTGCTCTTTTGTGCCTTATTTCTGCTTATTTTCCCTTTTTTCTTTATCCCTTATTTCCTCCCTTTACCTTTCCCCGCCGCTGCTGCCCCCGCGGCCCCTCCCCCCCGTGCGACCGGCCCAATCCAGCTCCCCTCCCCGCTCCCAGCTGTCCAGCCCTTCCCGACCCCTACTTAATGGCGGCCACTGCGGGGACAGGCGAGCAAGACCACTGACTCATTGTCAGTGAAATTGCTCTCCCACCCTCGCAGCTCCACCATTAAGTGAGGCCTGCCCCTGCCCCAGCACTCTTGAGTGTTGGTGATCGAGGCCCTCCTCCACCCGCAGGTTTCCCTGCGCCTCATCCCTGGTGGTCCAGTGGACCTCTGTCTCCTTCCTCTCACTCTGCTCTTTCACTCGTTTTCACTCGTTTTTCTACCCTTTTTATCTTTCACCTTTCTGCACTTTTCTGCATCTCTGCTCTTTTGTGCCTTATTTCTGCTCATTTTCCCTTTCTCTCGCTCTGCTCTTTCACTCGTTTTCACTCGTTTTTCTACCCTCTTTTATCTTTCACCTTTCTGCACTTTTCTGCATCTCTGCTCTTTTGTGCCTTATTTCTGCTTATTTTCCCTTTTTTCTATATCCCTTATTTCCTCCCTTTACCTTTCCCTGCCGCTGCTGCCCCCGCGCCCCTCCCACCCAGCGCGACCGGCCCAATCCAGCTCCCCTCCCCGCTCCCGCCTCCCAGCTGTCCAGCCCTCCCCGACCCCTACTTAATGGCGGCCACTGCGGGGGCAGGCGAGCAAGACCACTGATTCATTGTCAGTGAAATTGCTCTCCCACCCTCGCAGCTCCACCATTAAGTGAGGCCTGCCCCTGCACTCTTGAGTGTTGGTGATCGAGGCCCTCCTCCACCCGCAGGTTTCCCTGCGCCTCATCCCTGGTGGTCCAGTGGACCTCTGTCTCCTTCCTCTCACTCTGCTCTTTCACTCGTTTTTCTACCCTTTTTATCTTTCACCTTTCTGCACTTTTCTGCATCTCTGCTCTTTTGTGCCTTATTTCTGCTCATTTTCCCTTTCTCTCGCTCTGCTCTTTCACTAGTTTTCACTCGTTTTTCTACCCTCTTTTATCTTTCACCTTTCTGCACTTTTCTGCATCTTTGCTCTTTTGTGCCTTATTTCTGCTTATTTTCCCTTTTTTCTTTATCCCTTATTTCCTCCCTTTACCTTTCCCCGCCGCTGCTGCCCCCGCGGCCCCTCCCACCCCAGTGCGACCGGCCCAATCCAGCTCCCCTCCCCGCTCCCAGTCCAGCCCTTCCCGACCCCTACTTAATGGCGGCCACTGCGGGGACAGGCGAGCAAGACCACTGACTCATTGTCAGTGAAATTGCTCTCCCACCCTCGCAGCTCCACCATTAAGTGAGGCCTGCCCCTGCCCCTGCACTCTTGAGTGTTGGTGATCGAGGCCCTCCTCCACCCGCAGGTTTCCCTGCGCCTCATCCCTGGTGGTCCAGTGGACCTCTGTCTCCTTCCTCTCACTCTGCTCTTTCACTCGTTTTCACTCGTTTTTCTACCCTTTTTATCTTTCACCTTTCTGCACTTTTCTGCATCTCTGCTCTTTTGTGCCTTATTTCTGCTCATTTTCCCTTTCTCTCGCTCTGCTCTTTCACTCGTTTTCACTCGTTTTTCTACCCTCTTTTATCTTTCACCTTTCTGCACTTTTCTGCATCTCTGCTCTTTTGTGCCTTATTTCTGCTTATTTTCCCTTTTTCTATATCCCTTATTTCCTCCCTTTACCTTTCCCTGCCGCTGCTGCCCCCGCGCCCCTCCCCCCCAGCGCGACCGGCCCAATCCAGCTCCCCTCCCCGCTCCCGCCTCCCAGCTGTCCAGCCCTCCCCGACCCCTACTTAATGGCGGCCACGGCGGGGGCAGGCGAGCAAGAACACTGATTCATTGTCAGTGAAATTGCTCTCCCACCCTCGCAGCTCCACCATTAAGTGAGGCCTGCCCCTGCACTCTTGAGTGTTGGTGATCGAGGCCCTCCTCCACCCGCAGGTTTCCCTGCGCCTCATCCCTGGTGGTCCAGTGGACCTCTGTCTCCTTCCTCTCACTCTGCTCTTTCACTCGTTTTTCTACCCTTTTTATCTTTCACCTTTCTGCACTTTTCTGCATCTCTGCTCTTTTGTGCCTTATTTCTGCTCATTTTCCCTTTCTCTCGCTCTGCTCTTTCACTAGTTTTCACTCGTTTTTCTACCCTCTTTTATCTTTCACCTTTCTGCACTTTTCTGCATCTCTGCTCTTTTGTGCCTTTTTTCTGCTTATTTTCCCTTTTTTCTTTATCCCTTATTTCCTCCCTTTACCTTTCCCCGCCGCTGCTGCCCCCGCGGCCCCTCCCCCCCCAGCGCGACCGGCCCAATCCAGCTCCCCTCCCCGCTGTCCAGCCCTCCCCGACCCCTACTTAATGGCGGCCACTGCGCGGCCGCACAGCGGCCGCGTGCAGCGGGCGCGCTGCTGGTGCACCGAAGGCGCGTCAAAGGCAAGCCCGTCTGCGCCCGTCTGCGACCCGTCCGCGACCAGCGCCAGGAACCCTGGACCTCCGCCCCGCCAACGCTACGACCCAGCAGCACTCCACGCACTCAACCCAGGCCGCAACAACAATGGCAAGCTAGCATCACCAGCCGACACCCACGGACCCTTCAGCTGTCACCGCTGCCGGCACACCTGTACCACCGCCAAGAACACGGATCCAGCACAACCCGCCCACAAGAACACAACCGAACCGAAGACCCTGCAATGCATCCTCCTCAATGTCCGATCCCTCCACAAACACGCCACAGAAATCTGGGACCTCCTCGACAGCACCACCCCGGACGTAGCGTTCTTCACCGAAACCTGGACCAACACCACCTCGGGACCGGACATCGCCATCGCCATCCCCCAAGGATACAAGATCTCCAGGAAGGACCGCCCAGGAGGAGGAATCGCCATCGTCCACAAATCCAGCCTCCGCCTGAGCACACTCCCCGACGAGCCCACAGAACTGATGGAACACCTTCACTTCAAGATACTGGCCAGCCCCACCGCCACCCTCCGAGGAACCCTCATCTACCGACCCCCTGGACCCCGCAGACCCTTCGCCAACTCCATCACGGACATTATCTCCCCGCAGGCCATTGCATCCACCAACTACACCCTGGTGGGAGACCTCAACTTCCACCTCGACAACCAACTGGACCCCAACACCACATCCCTCCTGGACAACCTCCACAACATTGGACTCCGCCAGATCGTGACCGAGCCCACGCACTCAGCAGGACACACCCTCGACCGCCTCTTCACTACAGGAAACTCCATCACCTTCAGCGCACAACAAGGAACTCCGATGGACCGACCATCGTTGTGTCCACTTCACCTTCAGAACACCCACCATCCACAGACACCAGCACCTGCTTCCACGAAGAAACTGGACCAAAATCACCGACGACCAGCTCACCTCCTCACTCAACAACTCCACCCCAACCATCGCGGAAAACGACGACCCTAACACCGCAGCCCGAACCCTGCATAGATGGATCTCGGACAGCACCAACACCATAGCCCCCCTCAAGAAAAACAACAATACCCGCGCCAAGAAAGCCAGATGGTTTACCACCGAACTTCGAGAGTCCAGACGCACATGCCGCCGCCTCGAAAAGTCCTGGAGGAACACCAAATCCACAGAAGCCCACAACAACTTCAGAGCCGCCACCAACGCCCACCATCAACTCAACAGAGAAACGAGGAAAAAAGCAATTGAAGACAGAATCTCCACCCACGCGCACAACAGCAAGGAACTCTTCAGCATCATCAAGGAGTTCGCCCAACCCACCAGCGAGTCTACCGACATCCCTCCCTCACAAGACCTCTGCGACAAACTCAGCACCTTTTTCCACCACAAAATCAAGAGCATCTACGACAACTTCGACAAAGACAACCAACACACTAAACCCTCACCAACCACCCCCGACACCCGGAAACCAGCGATTGACGACTGGACAGCCCTCACCACAGAAGACACACTGAAGACAATGAAGTCCATCCACTCGGGGGCCCCCACAGACCCCTGCCACCCCACATCTTCAACAGAGCCGCCGACACCATCGCACCCATGCTCCGCCACACCATCAACCGCTCCCTGGCGACCGCCTCGTTCCCCGACGACTGGAAACACGCCGAGGTCAACCCCCTCCTAAAGAAACCCTCAGCGGACCCCACCGACCTCAAAAACTACACACCCATCTCCCTGCTCCCGTTCCCAGCGAAAGTCATTGAGAAAGCCATCAACAGCCAACTCGCCACATTCATTGAAGAACACAACATCCTCGACTGCTCCCAATCCGGCTTCAGAAAAAACCACAGTACGGAAACCGCCCTCCTCGCCGCAACAGACGACATCCGCACCCTACTGGACAAAGGAGAAACAGTAGCCCTCATCCTCCTCGACCTATCAGCGGCGTTCGACACAGTCTCCCACCACACCCTAATACGCAGACTCTACGACGCAGGAATCCAGGACAAGGCCCTCGACTGGATCCGCTCCTTCCTCTCCGGCAGGACGCAGCGGGTCAGACTCCCCCCTTTCCTCTCGGACCTACCACCTGCGGAGTCCCCCAGGGCTCCTCCCTCAGCCCGACGCTCTTCAACGTCTACATGGCTCCACTTGCCCCCATCGTCAGAACCTACGGACTCAACATCGTGTCATACGCGGACAACACCCAGCTCATCCTCTCCCTATCCAACGAGCCCAACACCGCCAGATGCAACTTTCGAGAAGGCATGGAAGCCGTCGCCAAATGGATGAAAAACAGCTGCCTACAACTAAACACCAACAAAACAGAAGTACTCATCATGGGCCCAAACCCCGAAGCCTGGAGCGACACCTGGTGGCCCCCCGCCCTCGGAAACCCGCCAACCCCCACAGACCACGCACGCAACCTGGGAATCATCATGGACTCCGAGCTCAAAATGGACCGCCAGATCAACTCTGTCTCGTCTTCGTGCTTCCACACCCTCCGCCTCCTTCGTAAGACCTTCAAATGGATCCCCCTCGAACACCGAAAGACCGTCACTCACGCCCTGGTCACCAGCAGACTCGACTACGGCAACGCACTCTATGCCGGAATAAACAAAAACCTCACCCGCAAGCTACAGAACATCCAGAACGCCGCCGCAAGACTGGTCCTCAACCTGCCAAAACACTGCCACATCTCCCAGCACCTGCGCACACTCCACTGGCTCCCCGTCGAGGCGAGAATCACCTTCAAGATGCTCACCCACGCACACAAGGCCCTCCACGGCACCGGAAACGGCATACCTGAACAGCCGACTCAAATTCCACGCACCCCAAAGGACTCTACGATCAGCCCAGCTCTCCTACGCCGTGGTCCCCCGCACCAGAAAGACCAGATCGGGAGGCCGCTCCTTCTCCTTCCTCGCGGCCAAAGCATGGAACGCCCTTCCGCTCCACCTCAGACAGACAACATCGCTCCCCATCTTCGCAAGAAACCTCAAACCCTGGCTCTTCGACAGACCTCCTCCTTGATGGAATGGAACCTGCACCCCCCCCCACCCCTAGCGCCTTGAGACCCTTACGGGTGAGTAGTCGCACTTTAACAAACCCCTGATTGATTGATTGAATATCGGAAAGTCCAATTTATTTACAGCTTGGGCATGATGCGTTTCGGCGGGTTGTGCCTTTCTCAAATGCCGCTGATTCCGGGAAAAACCTGCCCCAAGCAACCTTTTAAACATCCCACGGTACTCCCATTGGTTGAAGTCCAGCTGGCCCCAGTTCGTTGTTCTGAGTGTGGCCGTAGTTTCTGGATAACGAACTACAGCTCCCAGCAGGCATCACTGCTGGGTAAGTGTCTCATGGGCCCCTTTTGATTTCATAATGAGCGCTGGTATTCCGTGTTAAAAGGTTGTTGTGTGTAAATGAAAAGTCCCGGTAATTAAAATATCATGGAACTCTCCTGAGTCCCCAAACGCCCTGCCGCAATTACAAGCGTCAGCAGGGCCGTGAGACACCGATACAATGATTGTGTCTCTCCGTGAAGTCACGGACCGCTCCTGGCAGCAGCCTCTTACTGTGCTTGATTGAGGCGGTCTGAGGCAATCCAATCCCTTGGAGAAACAACAAAAGCAAAAGCTTGCGCCAACGAAGCCTCGGACTCTTGTAGGACGGGTCCTCTTAATGCGCCTCTGGCTGGCACGTAAAATATCACCACAAAGACCACTTCAGATAAAAGCAATCAGAGGACAAAGCGGGGAACATCGGAAAGTCCAATTTATTTACAGCTTGGGTATGACACGTTTCGGCGGGTTGTGCCTTTCTCAAATGCCGCTGATTCCGGGAAAAACCTGCCCCAAGTAACCCTTTAAACATCCCACGGTACTCCCATTGGTTGAAGTCCAGCTGGCCCCAGTTCGTTGTTCTGAGTGTGGCCGTAGTTTCTGGATAACGAACTACAACTCCCAGCAGGCATCACTGCTGGGTAAGTGTCTCATGGGCCCCTTTTGATTTCATAATGAGCGCTGGTATTCCGTGTTAAAAGGTTGTTGTGTGTAAATGAAAAGTCCTGGTAATTAAAATATCATGGAACTCTCCTGAGTCTCCAAACGCCCTGCCGCAATTACAATCGTCAGCAGGGCCCTGAGACACCGATACAATGATCGTGTCTCTCCGTGAAGTCACGGACCGCTCCTGGCAGCAGCCTCTTACTGTGCTTGATTGAGGCGGTCCGAGGCAATCCAATCCCTTGGAGAAACAACAAAAGCAAAAGCTTGCGCCAGCAAAGCCTCGGACTCTTGTAGGACGGGTCCTCTTAACGCGCCCCTGGCTGGCACGTAAAATATCACCACAAAGACCACTTCAGTTAAAAGCAATCAGAGGACACAGCGGGGAACATCGGAAAGTCCAATTTATTTACAGCTTGGGCATGACGCGTTTCAGCGGGTTGTGCCTTTCTCAAATGCCCCTAATTCCGGGAAAAACCTGCCCTAAGCAACCCTTTAAACATCCCACGGTACTCCCATTGGTTGAAGTCCAGCTGGCACCAATTCGTTGTTCTGAGTGTGGCCGTAGTTTCTGGATAACGAACTACAGCTCCCAGCAGGCATCACTGCTGGGTAAGTGTCTCATGGGCCCCTTTTGATTTCATAATGAGCGCTGGTATTCTGTGTTAAAAGGTTGTTGTGTGTAAATGAAAAGTCCCGGTAATTAAAATATCATGTGAACTCTCCTGAGTCCCCAAACGCCCTGCCGCAATTACAAGTGTCAGCAGGGCCGTGAGATAGCGATACAATGATCGTGTCTCTCCGTGAAGTCACGGACCACTCCTGGCAGCAGCCTCTTACTGTGCTTGATTGAGGCGGTCCGAGGCAATCCAATCCCTTGGAGAAACAACAAAAGCAAAAGCTTGCGCCAGCAAAGCCTCGGACTCTTGTAGGACGGGTCCTCTTAACGCGCCCCTGGCTGGCACGTAAAATATCACCACAAAGACCACTTCAGTTAAAAGCAATCAGAGGACACAGTATATATATATATACTTTTATACAGCTTTTATATACCTATCAATTGATATGTTGTTAAATGTTATTTTATTATGAATGTTCCTATTCTAGCATGCATGTTATAACCCACCATCCTCTAAGGTAAAAAGGTGATAATACAATATTATTAAACATGCATGTTTCGGAAACTGCTAGCTATTCTGATTCAAGCATGTGAATCTATGAAAGATCCAATACTGTAGAAGAAAATGAGTTACTTACCTGTAACTACGGTTCTCCAGTATTGGTATCTTTAATAGATTCACATGCGACCCACCCTCCTCCCGGAGAGGCTTACTTTATTCTGTAAGGTTTATGCTTGCACACTTGTGCTGGAAAATCTGAGGAACCTAGCCTCTCATGGGATTGTTCTAGAGGGTGCCGTTGCCTGATTGGCTATTGGTTGGATTTGGTTGTTTTTTACAAAAGAAGGTGGATAGGCTATGGCACTGACTTTTCATTGCATGGTAGCCGATGGTAATTTTATCTACTGCTTTTATATGAATACCGTGGTGATCCAGCGGCGTACTAGCAACAGATACTCCACTACCATATACTCACCTGGGCCCATACAACTCGCTTCCACTAAACACCAAGTAGACCGCTGGAACTTTTAGTTTTAATGATTTTTTTCATACCTCAAGATCTAGTTATTCCTTCTTTAACTAGAACCTTTCACTGATCAAATAGTTCTTTCCTCTGGTCAATGGACCATTAGGTGGAACTAGTTGATGGTGATAATTAACATAACTTGTAAAACCTTTCTTGATTAAATGAAATAATCACAGACTCGGGAAGTTTTAAAATCTTTATCTAAATTAGTTGTTTGGGAACCATCTCAAACGTTTCAGTACAAACACCCTCATCCGCAAGAGTGCCAATTCAATCAAAAATTCAATAGATATAATAATTCAGATCCACACAACAACTATGCTCAGAAAGAAGAGGATAGAGAGAGAAGAGCATTTATCAAGACGAGGAATTTATAATTACCAAGTATGGTGTGAAGACCAACCCCTGGCCAAAAGGCTGGTAAGGGTCCCCAGGACAGATCAGGAGACAAAGACTTCAGGACAGGAATCAGGACAGGATACTTCACCTCTCTAAATACCGACGACTGTGTCGCACCCCTCTCTGACACTCTCTTCCTCCTCGTGGCTCTTCCGCGATCTTCTTTCTAACCCAATTAAATTAAATAGATGGTTCTGCATTCGAATTCTTCTTCGGCGTCTCACAGCATCAGCACCACCCCCAGCACCAATAGCATCCCGAGCCCTGTATGGCCTCTGCTGCTTCCGCTCCCAACGATATCTCTCGACTAACTAAAACTACCTCAATTATACCCTTCCATAAGCATGTACCACCCATTAATGTTTCAATTCTACCAAATACTAACTTTGATTGGACAGGCGAGGGGGGATGATCATCACACCATGCTTACATTTCACTTATTTCTTTAAACCTTTGTTTTAAAACTCCTCCCCTCAAACTTTTATTCCCCACTTCCTTTCCCATACATCTTCAAACTTTATTAATACAAATGTTGCAATCTCTTGAATAAAGTTCCTTCATATGAACTCTTCACCCTCATCTTCCCAGGGCACATCTTCGCTGGCCTTGGACGCGTGACAAGTCCTTAGTCATCTTTCGTACCTTCTCGCCAGGGCGCATGCATTGCGCAACATCAGTCTGCTCGACTCAGACAAATCTGACAGGCCCAAATACGCACTAATAATAAAGTCAAAAGGAAAAAATGTTATTCTCAAAAATAAATGATTTCACTGTATACCACCAACCTCTACTCTAACCCATTCCATTTATTATTTCCCTTTCTGCATTTGCGTTAGTATAAAACTTATTTTCTAATTTCAGCAAGCAGGTGCCATGCATGTGAGTTTTCAAGCGGCCATTTTATGGTTCTTTGCGCAAGCGCAAGAATTTTCCCTCCAAGCGTTAATATGTCATACTACGTAGATGCAGTAGACGCATGCGCAGTAAAGATCCCGTGTTAGAATGCATCTTAGTCCTTCGTTCATGTTATTGCAGTTAGTAAACACATAGGCAAGCTTCATTTTCTCCCGCGTGTAAAGGAAATGCGTATTATTATTCACAAACACGTTGTTAGTAATTCGTTAATGAGTTAAACGAGAGGATTGCTTCCGAACAAGTCTCATTTACGAGTCCTTGCTCCATCAATCCCCTCTCTGATGGCATATTAAGCCATCACAAAGTTACCCATCCATCCCAGCTACCAACTTTAACACTTCTCAGTTTTCTCTATTTCTCTTCTCAAATTTTCATCAATAATTTCGTTTCCTTCTAAATCTCGCATCTTCTTATATAACCTGCCTTTCATTTCTTCCAAACGTATTTCATCATATTTTCTCTTTCGTGTTTGTCCCTTTCCTTTTCTTTCCAAGTGTACTTTTTCTTTCGTACCTCTTCTACAACACCTATGTGTAATTATTATTAACATCACTACCGTTATTATCATGACTAATGGTATTATTATTTGGCCTAAGAAACCTTTCCCAAAGTTAGTAAACCATTTCCCTATTAATGTTATACTTTTAGTTAGTCTTCCCCACACACTGTCAACCTCCAGTTGGATCAAATCTTTATGCATTCTCGTAATATTTTCAATATATCCTTTAATTTCTCTGCTCTTGTCCGGAATATAAGTGCAGCAGTGTTGAACTTTCAACATGCCACAGACTCCACCCTCTTTTGCTAACAATATATCAAGAGCAAGACGGTTCTGTAAAACCATAGACCTGATTCCAACCATTTCTGTTTTAATCATTAAGAATCCTCCTGCAGTGTCTGTAGAAAGACGATCAACTATGGTTGATAACTTACAAATTTTCTGTGAATTTAGAATGACTTCAACTGAGGGTATCAGTGCACTAAAAATGTCTCCTACAATTTCATAAAAACTAGCTCTTCTTCTACATGTTAGTCCATTAGAATTTCCATTAGCTGTTTGTTAGTCGATGATGCAGCAGCCCACAGTCAGAGGTTATTGAACAACCTCGACGTCTCACTTGAATTGTTGAAGAATTGTGGACCTATCTGAGAGCTCGCGAGGCCCAGCTGTTTGTACTCTTTTCTGGTGCTCATTTTTAACTCTCACCCCCGTCCTGAGGAAGACCCCACTCACAAGGCATCAAACCAGCTGTTTATTTTAGGGGTCGAAACGTTGACGTTGTTTCTTTCTTGTGTTCAGACACTGATGACAGAGATTCATTATCTGCATCGTATACTTTGTGTTATGTTCTTCAAATTTATAATTGCCAGACATCTGGTTGGTTAGGTTGTATATATTGATTAATGATGTCACATATGCACACTACCTTCCCTTTTCACTTCACTTTCACAAACACTCCCTTTTTCCTTGCACTTTTCCCTCTTGTCACCAGACTTGAATTAAATGCTTCATATTGATATATGTCATTTATATTTGGGCTATTATGCAATTCTGTGATGTAATTAAATCATAACCATTTTTGGTGAATGATTCAAATGGTGGCGTTTAATTAATTTAAAGTAATAATGTTTTCCTTTGTTTTGTATAACATGTAAATGCAGTCCACTGTGACATTACTCTTTTGTACCATAAGCTACCCGGGTCCAGTGGCCTTTCGGGTTTACCCCATTATTGTATTACTTTAATCTATGGAGGCAGAATTTTCCCCTTTTCACAAAGTCCAGGGACATCGCAGCATGAGCCTTGCCACTTGCATAGATTCTCCTTCCCAACCCATGGAGGTACATGGGTTTTCTGTGTAATTCCCTTCCTCAATAAATCCTGTCTCCTTTCTTCTACTAAATTCAAAAAATCTTTTTCTTCTTTTCTTAATGTACATGTTAGATTATCTTTACGTGCCTGAACTAAATCTATTGAACTCATTGTTAAGAAAAATTCACCCATAAACTGTGCGTTTTTACTACTAGCTACTGGATTCATATTCTTTCTAATAGGTAATTCAGAAAATACTACATCTATATCTGAATAAAAATATTGAAGTCTCCCTGTAGCATAAAATAAACTTGACAAAATACTACATGACACACCATAAGTTAAAGAAATATGGTGATACGTCATCCCTTCTGATACTGATGAGGGTAACTTCATACACACGTAAAAGTTGTTAATTTCCATAGTGCTATCATATTGAAATAACAATTTAATAAACACATTAGAGGACGTATTATAGTCTGATTCATTATGATAGTTTGCTTCATCTTCTACCCCTATTTCTATTTCAGTTTCTCTTATTCTATCCACCTTAACATTAGTATCTGTATTATTCTTGTCACTTGTTTTCATTATTAAAGGTACTCCCACTGTTAGGAATAACCATCCTAATGCTGCTAATAAAATAGTACAAAAACAAAATCTAAAACACTTTCTTTTTAATCCACATTTTGGTTTTCCGGTAACTTCAGTGTCTGCCATTTTATTCCTGAGAAAATTTATTTTCTCTTATCTCGTCCTTTTTAGTCTTAGCCTTCCTTTTTGTTCTTAAGGAGGTTTCAATTTGCTTTCATCAATTTGTGCAATATGGACCTCTTCTGTTTCATCAGACAGATCCAGGGACTCAAATTCCTCGAGTATAACGTATGTCCACTCAGGAGCCTTGTATCTCCTGTTTAAGTTTCTCAATCTTGGACTTCTTCGAGTTATTTTTGCTAAGGTTTGCTTAGGTTTTGTTTGACTTGTGACTTCGTTTACTTGTTCTGGTCTCTTTTCAGATTTTCTCAAATTATATTTTAGTTTCTTTACTCCAGTTGGCCAATTATCTCCCTTCCTGACTCTTTTGATTTGTACTGCGTTTTCACCTTCTTTGTCTCTTTGTAAAGTTCTTTTTATTTCATTTATTTTAGGCACAATCTGTTCTGTTTCTCTGTTTTCTGTGCTTGTACCTTCTTTTGCTTCCTCCTGCTCAGGTTCTACCGTATTTTGTTCTACTTCTTCCTGAGCTTGTTCTTCTAATCCTATCTGACTCTGTTCAGGTCTTACTTCAAACCTTTCTTCTTCTGCCTGAACTTGTTCTTCTAACTCTATCTGATCCTGTTCAGGTCTTAATTCAAACCTTTCTTCTTCCGCCTGAACGTGTTCTTCTATTTTTCCCTCCTCAGGTTCGTTTGTGTCTTTTTCAATTTTCACCTGAGTGTGTTCTTCTTCCCCTGTCTCTTCCTGACTACTTTCCTGTCTTTTCAGTTCTGTTCTTCTTCTTGTTTCAATAACATCATCAATTATTTCAATCACTGGGGTCCATTCTTCCTGACTTTTATCTAGCTGTTCGTCATATGGTTGTCTTTCAGAATCTATCACTCCAGATTCTTCAATTTCACAGTTTACAACTCCTGACGCTTCAGCCTGTTCAGTCAGTGGTGGCTCTTGTTGGTCTGATGGACTCGGAACTCTTCTGGTATGGCTGGCATGAATCCAATTGGGCAGACCTGCACACTTCACTGCTGTGGTAGTGACTAGTATGACTTGCCGTGGTCCGTCCCACTTTGGTGCTAGGCACGACTTTCTTGCGTGTCTCTTTACCAGCACCCAATCTCCAGGATTCAAATCATGCGCTTGGTCTGGCTGTCTTTCAACTGCGTCTTCTCCAACCTGGTGAGAGATAGAACGCATCATTTCAGCCAATCCTTTGCAATAGTCCAATACCAGATCATCAGTTATACTCGTTAGTTTATTTCCAGGAATAAATGCCTGTCTAATGGCTCTTCCCATGAGAATCTCATGTGGGCTCATTCCTGTTTTTCTGTCTGGAATGCTTCTGAGACCCATCAATACAAGAGGTAATGCATCTGGCCATTTCAGCTTTGTGGATGCACACACCTTTCCCAATCTTGACTTGATTGTGCCATTCATTTGCTCAACAACTCCAGAAGCCTCTGGACGATAAGCACAGTGCAGTTTTTGTTCAATGTTAAACGCAGCACAGATTAATCGAATTATTTCATTATTAAAATGAGGGCCTCTATCTGATTCAAAAGTGACCGGAAAACCAAATCGCGGCACTAACTCCCTCAAAAGCAATTTTGCAACTGTAAGACTGTCATTTCTTCGAGTGGGATAGGCTTCCACCCATCTTGAGAAAAGGCATACTATGACAAGTACGTATTTGAATCCACAACACACAAGATGATGGACGGAATGCTGCACATTGGCAAACATTCACCCCCAGTCACAGATCTGGGTTTAATCCATCGTTATTTTGCTTCACCACGCCACCCCAGTTCAGACATAGCCAAATGCAAATCAGTCTTGACCCTGTGCCTCATGGGAACAGTCCAGACCGAACTGCCAAGCCATGTCTTCCCTGGACCGGAATCAAGCATCCTAGGACCGGTTTCAGGCTATCAGCCTTCATCAGCCAGGATAGCTTGACTCCAGTGACGTAGTGAGCACGGGACCCACGTCTGGGCATACCCTTCCCACTTAGGGTGAAATGCAAAACACACAAGATGATGGACGGAATGCTGCACATTGGCAAACATTCACCCCCAGTCACAGATCTGGGTTTAATCCATCGTTATTTTGCTTCACCACGCCACCCCAGTTCAGACATAGCCATATGCAAATCAGTCTTGACCCTGTGCCTCATGGGAACAGTCCAGACCGAACTGCCAAGCCATGTCTTCCCTGGACCGGAATCAAGCATCCTAGGACCGGTTTCAGGCTATCAGCCTTCATCAGCCAGGATAGCTTGACTCCAGTGTCGTAGTGAGCACGGGACCCACGTCTGGGCATACCCTTCCCACTTGTTCTGCATTCTGTCCATCTACTGTTGTTTTTGCATTTGTCACCCCGAGTGGGACGGGCATGCCCAGACGTGGGTCCTGTGCTCTCCATGCCACTGGAATCAAGCTATCCTGGCTGAAGAGGGGTGAAACCCCGAAACCGGTCCTAGGATGCTTGTTTCCAGTCCAGGGAGGACCTGGCTTGGCAGTTCGGGCTGGACTGTTCCCATGAGGCACAGGGTCAAGACTGATTTGCATATGGCTGGGTTCAAACTGGAATGGCATGGTGAGCAAAAAAACGATGGATTTAGGCCCAGATCTCTGTACTGGGGTGAATGTATGACATTGTTCTGCATTCTGTCCATCAACTGTTGTTTTCGTATTTGAATCCATTGCATGGGGGCAATTCAATAAAATCTAACTGTAATCTGGTGAAGGGTCCTTCTGCCTTTCCGATCTTTCCCCAGCTTACTACTGTCTTTCTACCTGGGTTCTGCTGTTGACAGGTTAAGCATCTTTGGCAAAGGCTCTCTGCGATTACCCTGAACTTCCGATTGTACCAACTCTGTCTGAATAGTCTGATCATTGAATCTCTCCCTATGTGTGTTGCTCCATGATACACTCGCCATTTTTGAAAGCAAACAATCTGGCATGACTGGTCTTCCATCTAAATACACCCATACCTCATCATGTGGTCTCTTAGTACAGGCTGCCTTTATCCAAATTTCTTTTTCCTTTTCCTCAACTTCTTCCTGCAATTGTCTAATCTCATCCCATGTTTCTGGTACTGAGAAGTACATAAGTTGGCATCTGGTTTCACCTGTTTCAATTTTTCTGTTTATGGCTACTGCAATTTTAGCACAGTATTTGGCCACTTGGTCAGCATAATTATTGCCAGCAGTCACATAGTCATTTCCTGACTGATGTGCAGCGCATTTTACAACTGCTATCTCTTTTGGCAATTGTAATGCTTCTAACAAATCTTTTACATTTTTGCTGTTTCTGATAGGAGATCCTGAAGAAGTCAGAAATCCCCTTTGCATCCAAAGCTGGCCAAAGTCATGCACAACCCCGAACCCATATTGGCTGTCCGTAAATATGGTTACTCTCCAATTTTTCCCCTTTTTGCATGCCATTGTTAAGGCAACCAATTCAGCCACTTGTGCAGACTTGACCCCAGGTAAACAGGATGCTTCAATTACCCCAGAGATTTTACAAACAGCATATGCAGCACTTAGTCCCCCTTCTTGTGTCCTAAGGCAGGAACCGTCTACAAATAACTCATGGTCCGCCTCTTTCAAAGATGACTCTTTTATGTCCGGGCGGGGCTTCGTGCACAACTCAGTCACGTCCAAGCAATCATGATCACTTTCATCTTTCACTTCCTCATCGCAGGGGTCTGGCAATAGAGTGGCTGGGTTCATGATCGTACACCTTATCACAGTCACATTCTCGGCTCCCAAAATCACTCTTTCATACTTTGTTAAACGACTAGGGGTTTAGGTGCTGTGTTCTTGTTCTCGTCAAAAGAATCTCAACTGAGTGTGGAACAAAAACCTTTACCGGATGTCCCATCACTATTGACTCACTCTGCTCCAGGCTCATACAGGTAGCAGCTACTGCTTTTAAGCAGCCAGGCAATGCTGAAGCCACTGGGTCCAGTGTAGCTGAAAAATATGCCACTGGTCGTCGACTCAATCCATGTCTCTGTGTTAAGACTGAAAGTGCACAGTTCTCTCTTTCACAGCAAAACAAAGCAAAGTCCTTTGAATAGTCAGGCATGCCCAAAGCAGGAGCCTCACACAAACAATTTTGCAATTTCACAAATGCTTCTATGCAGTTATCATTCCAATCAATTGGATCTTTTGCTCGTTTCCGGATCATCTGTATTAATGGTTTCGCTAACATAGAAAAACCATTAATCCATTGCCTACAGTATCCAACCACTCCTAGAAACATTCTCATTTCTCTTTGAGTTTGTGGTAATTGCATTTCCTTAATTATTTTTATTCTTTCCGGTGTCACTTTTCTAACTCCCCTTTCTATTTTATGCCCTAAATATCTAACTTCTTGTTGACAGAACTGTAACTTTTCTGGAGACACCTTGTGTCCTCCTTCAGCCAAATGGTTCAGTAATGCAATTGTATCTGTGACACAATCTTCTCGTGTTTTTGATGCCACCAATAGGTCATCAATGTACTGAACCAGAACAGAATTTCCAGGCATAATCAATGACTCTAGCCACTTTTTCAAAATCTGATTAAAAATTGAAGGACTCTCTGTGTACCCTTGAGGAACTCGGCACCATGCGTAAATGCGATCTTCAAATTTAAACGTAAAAAGATACTGGCTGTGTGGGTGCCAAGGAATAGAAAAGAATGCTTGACATAAATCAATTACTGTGAACCATCCTGCATTCCAGGGTATCTGATAAAGGATCACTGCTGGATTTGGCACAATTGGACAACAGGGAATTACAATTTTATTTATTTTCCGTAGGTCTTGCACTATTCTATACTTTCCGCTAGGCTTTTTCAGTCCCATTATTGGCGAATTACAGGGACTACTCATCACCTCTTTTAAAATACCTTGTTTAACCATTCGTTCAATTTCTGGAATAATTCCTGCTTTTACTTCTGGACTCATTTTGTACTGTCGGGTATTTGGATACACTGCACCTTCTTTCACTGTCACTTTAACTGGGTCTATATTTGTCATTAGCCCAATGTCTTCTCCTGTAAAATCCCACACTTCTGGATTAACTGTGGTTCTTAATTCTTCTGGCAATTCATTCTCAGTTATTAATGAAAACATTTCATCTACTTCTGTTCCCTGTTTGGCCAGCATCATCTTATAAACAACGTCCTCATCGGGGGTTTGGAAAGCAAAACCATCCAGTGTACAATAGATCGTGCAATTCATCTTGCACAAAAGATCTCTTCCCAACAGATTTACTGGACTGGAATCGCAAACTACAAATCGATGCATTTCTTTGAAGTTCCCAATATGCACCTCCATTGGTTTTGTGATTGGGGTTCTAATCTGTTGGTTAGATACGCCTACAACTTGGATTGATTCTCCCGAGAGGGGTAGGTTTGGGATGTCTGCTGTTCTCACAGTAGACCTGGTAGCACCAGTATCCAATAGGAAAGTAATGTCTTTGCCTTCTACTCTCCCATCAACAAATGGACCTGACTGATCTACCGGCAAGGATGCGCCAAGCACGCACTCCTCTTCCTCCCCCCTCAGGCACCGTCATTGTGCGGCATCCGAATGTTTTTCATCATTCTGAAAAAAATATTGTGCAATTGTTCTATTATTCTTACCACTTTCTCCTTGAAATCCGGTGTTCGCACTGAAACTTTGATGGTTCACAAAATTTGGCATAGGAGCTGGTGGCACCTGATATTGTGGAGTAACTACCTGCTGCTGCTGATTCATAAGTACTTCATTCTGCATCTGTGGGATTAAATTTTGATTTGGCCCATTATTATTCTTATTATTCTGAGTACTCTTACACTCGTTCTTCCAATGTCCAAGCTTTCCGCACGCATGACAAGGAAACTTCTTTTTCGCTTCTTCTCTGTCCATTCGTCCCTTATATTTATTACCATTCGCTCCTTGATTATTCTGACTCTCTTCTTTCACTTGATTATTATTTTGGTCATTTGCTTTCTCTTCTTGCTGCTCTGCCAATTTAACTTGTGCCCACATCATTTTATCTTTTAGCTTCCTACGCCTGGCCTCAATGTCATCTCCGCAATATTTCGCGTACTTTAGGATCTCATCTACTGTTTTGCTTTGCCAACACAACATATGCTGCTGTATCATCTGACTGATTTCTGGTTTCAAGCCATATACAAACCGATACACAAAATGTCCCATATCTTTGTCACCGATATTCTCAAAACCACTATACTGCTTAAACACCTGCAATAACCGTTCATAGTACGCATGTCCAGATTCATTTGGTTCCTGTGTTGTTCTATCTATTTTTACCCAATCTGTTTCTTTAGGAGGGATTTTCCCTTTCAAATACGTAATCACTTGGTGATACTTTTTCATCACCTCTTCCGAAGGTGCTCCTGTTTTTGCATCTCTTGGATACTCCTCATTAGGCCAATCAATTGTGATCTTACATTCTGTCCATAAATCAGCAGGTACCACTATATCAAATAGACCGTCCAAATCTTTCAATAAAATCTTTGAAACTTTCACAAACCTTTCTACCTGTTTGTACCACTCAACTGGTTTTTCTCTCAACTTTGGAAAACCATTTGTGAATGACAAAATATCTTGTCTACTCCAAGGGACATGAACATATCCACCTCCAGGAACCTCTCTCATTGGACACAATTTTTCCACTCTACCTGATTCTCTTACTGGAAATGCAGCTGCTGCTTCTCTCGCTTGTACTTCCTCTTTCTTTCTTATCCATCTAATTCTCCATTTATCAATGTCTCCCCACTTTCGCAAAATGTTCATTAATTCCTTTATCTGTAGTCTCTTTCCAGAAGCATTTACACTTTCTAAATCTTTATCAGTAAAATCCACTCGATAGGGTTTCTGTAACAACTTTGATTTCCCTATGTCTATTCCAATCTCTGAAGCAACTTCAGTCAGTCTCTCATGAAATACTCTTGCTCTCCTAGTTATACTCTTACATAGAAACAATAATTCCTCATCATTGTAAACGTTTAATCTTTCTGTACCCACACATCCTGTCATCATCTCTTCCAATTCCACTTTCAATCTTCTGATATCTAAAATCTTTGGTGTTGGGTTCTGATTATCTCTTTCTTGAGCCCACCTTTCTATTTCTTCAGAGGTGACTACGGCTGTGCCCCCGGTTCCAGCAGGAACCAAACGTCTTCTCTCTCTCAAATTCATAGACGTAACTCTCTTTGGAGTTTCCGTCAGAGGTTCCACATTAGGGAGATCCATTAATGAAATAACTGACTCACTTTCACTAACCTGATCATCTGTGATTATTATCTCTTTTCTAGGACTATTTAATGGAACTGCCACAAGTTGTGGTTTCTGGGAAATCTTATTATCTCCATACAATCGGATTACCGGACCAGTGGTTACTGGTACTGTCAAAGCTTCAGTATTTAAATTTAATTGATTTATCCTTTGAACTAGTTCTTCTCTAGTTTTATTCAAAGCTTCTCTTTCATTATCTTGCAACACTCTGTTGTATGATGTCTCATGTAAAATCTGTGGAGTTAATGGTATAATGGTATTCCCATTATTGGCGCACTTGGGACAACCTTACTAGCTGCTTCTTGATACGGTGGTGGATTTTTTATTAAAATATCTTCTAACAACTCATCATCTGATTCACCATATCCTGCTGTGTTCAAATGTTTTGTTTTCTCCTTACACTTTCCTCCAGATTGTTCCTCAGCCATCAACACTGGATATAACTCTTCTGATACCATAGCTCTCCTCCACTGTTTCATCTGCCCTTCTCGTGACTCATGCAGGTGTCTCGGAAAGAATCCTCTATATCTTCCACCTCTGCATTTCTCTCGTTCATATGTCTCAGTCTCCCATTCTTCCCAAGCCTCATATTGAGTTAACCTAGGTTTAGGTTCTAAATCATTCATTTTCAATCTTAAATTCTGAAGAATCCTCCCATTAAACGTACCATCCTTAGGAAATGCTAACACACCATCATCCTTCGTGTACTCTATCCAGTTTTCCAACTACACGCAGGTATGATATCCTCTTTCCATCATCATAAAAGATGCTGGTGTCTTCGGTGGCGGAATAGGAATTCCCTCTCTAGTCAACACAGGCTTATCCTTAACAAAGAAATTCTTTATTTTCTTAAAAAATGACATTTCTTTTCTCTCCATACATCTTTGAAGAACGATGTAGGAAATTGTATTCCGCAAACCCTTGAAATTTTCTACCTGTACGTCTTGCACTTACAGTCAAATCAAAATCCGGCATACAATCTTCTCTCCACCAATCCTAGCGCAGCTTCTAACTGGCTATCCAATCAAATCAGGCTCACACTCGTGATTCATCCAATGCCAGCGCGGCCTTTTCCTGACGTCAGTTCTGCTCCTTACTACTGACCCCTCCTTTACAAGGCTGCTCCTGTCACACGCCCGCTGTGTCTACCAATCCCAGCGCTGCTCACTGTGACGTCAGTCCAACTCAGGCGATTTCTCACCCCTCCTTTACAAAGCTCCTCCTGTCACACGCCCGCTGTGTCTACCAATTCCAGCGCGGCTCTCTGTGACGTCAGTACCACTCCGGCAACTGACCCTCCCTTTACAAGGTAATACGAAACTTTATTTCTCAATATTTTCTTTAAACTTCTTTGTTATTAACGACGTAAAAACATTCGCTACTCTGTTCCACTAAATCAAAGGATAGTTTATTTCTTTCTACTGCGAGTAAAACCTTCCGCTTACTCCTCATACAATCTCCAGAGAACCTGTTACTCCTCCGGTATCACCCGTTTGGGAAATGTTTAGACCAAAGTTTCACCAGCGAACTCCTTTTGCTGTCAATCTAGCTAGAAGAACCTGCTACTCCTTCAGGGTTACCCTTTCTAGGTGATATAACGCCAAAAGTTTCACTAGCGAACTCTTTGCTATCAATTACTCTCACTTTTACACAGAAAATAGTCCCTAGTTTAACACTGCTAGCTTTTCCTAACTCCTCAGTGTTATTCCGACAGACGAGTAACCTCACTTCAGTGTGGTTTCTATCGCCACCCGCTATTCATTCCCCGGGAATTTTCCAGACGACATAAAAACAGGACGCTAACTCTTTTTGTTAAAACATAAATCAAAAATCAATAATCTATACTTATCCCCAAACTAGTCACTAACAACCATAGCTCTGCTACCAGAAAACTGATCCAGCGGCGTACTAGCAACAGATACTCCACTACCATATACTCACCTGGGCCCATACAACTCGCTTCCAGTAAACACCAAGTAGACCGCTGGAACTTTTAGTTTTAATGTTTTTTTTTCATACCTCAAGATCTAGTTATTCCTTCTTTAACTAGAACCTTTCACTGATCAAATAGTTCTTTCCTCTGGTCAATGGACCATTAGGTGGAACTAGTTGATGGTGATAATTAACATAACTTGTAAAACCTTTCTTGATTAAATGAAATAATCACAGACTCAGGAAGTTTTAAAATCTTTATCTAAATTAGTTGTTTGTGAACCATCTCAAACGTTTCAGTGCAAACACCCTCATCCGCAAGAGTGCCAATACAATCAAAAATGCAATAGATATAATAATTCAGATCCACACAACAACTATGCTCCGAAAGAAGAGGATAGAGAGAAAAGAGCATTTATCAAGACGAGGAATTTATAATTACCAAGTATGGTATGAAGACCAACCCCCTGGCCAAAGGGCTGGTAAGGGTCCCCAGGACAGATCAGGAGACAAAGACTTCAGGACAGGAATCAGGACAGGATACTACACCTCTCTAAATACCGACGACTGCGTCGCACCCCTCTCTGACACTCTCTTCCTCCTCGTGGTTCTTCCGCGATCTTCTTTCTAACCCAATTAAATTAAATAGATGGTTCTGCATTCGAATTCTTCTTCGGCGTCTCACAGCATCAGCACCACCCCCAGCACCAATAGCATCCCGAGCCCTGTATGGCCTCTGCTGCTTCTGCTCCCAACGACATCTCTCGACTAACTAAAACTACCTCAATTATACCCTTCCATAAGCATGTACCACCCATTAATGTTTCAATTCTACCAAATACTAACTTTGATTGCACAGGCAAGGGGGGGATGATCATCACACCATGCTTACATTTCACTTATTTCTTTAAACCTTTGTTTTAAAACTCCTCCCCTCAAACTTTTATTCCCCACTTCCTTTCCCATACATCTTCAAACTTTATTAATACAAATGTTGCGATCTCTTGAATAAAGTTCCTTCATATGAACTCTTCACCCTCATCTTCCCAGGGCACATCTTCGCTGGCCTTGGACGCGTGACAAGTCCTTAGTCATCTTTCGTACCTTCTCGCCAGGGCGCATGCGTTGCGCAACGTCAGTCTGCTCGACTCAGACAAATTTGACAGGCCCAAATACGCACTAATAATAAAGTCAAAAGGAAAAAATGTTATTCTCAAAAATAAATGATTTCACTGTATACCACCAACCTCTACTCTAACCCATTCCATTTATTATTTCCCTTTCTGCATTTGCGTTAGTATAAAACTTATTTTCTAATTTCAGCAAGCAGGTGCCATGCATGTGAGTTTTCAAGCGGCCATTTAATGGTTCTTTGCGCAAGCGCAATAATTTTCCCTCCAAGCGTTAATACGTCATACTACGTCGATGCATGAGACGCACGCGCAGTAAAGATCCCGTGTTAGAATGCATCTTAGTCCTTCGTTCATGTTATTGCAGTTAGTAAACACATAGGCAAGCTTCATTTTCTCCCGCGTGTAAAGGAAATGCGTATTATTATTCACAAACACGTTGTTAGTAATTCGTTAATGAGTTAAACGAGAGGATTGCTTCCGAACAAATCTCATTTACGAGTCCTTGCTCCATCAGTGGGACTTCCACTACGACGACAGGGATGATTCAAGCATGTAAATCTATGAGAGATACCAATACTGGAGAACCGTAGTTACAGGTAAGTAACTCATTTTCATCACCTGTATGACATGCACCACTAGGCAGTTATAGGAAAAAATGACCTCTTCTTTCTGCTTGTACTGCCATAGAAAATGTTATGTGTCAATGACAGAGAAGCCTGCAACAGAAGAAAAGATTCTGAACTTGATTTACACAGTGGCCCCAAATTTAACTTGGAAAGTCTACAGCTTTACCTGCGATTTCTGGGTACTCATGACCGACAGTTCAAATCCGAATGCCTTATTGCCTGGCAAGCCTATAATTAAAGACAAGGTACTTTGCGCAGGTTCTAAGACTGAAGAACATAATGCAAAGATGTTTCCTGAGCAGCTGTACCTCTCTACATTTTAAGGAGATGCAGCACTAACACCAGGATTGCATAGCACCTGATGAGCATGTATACAGCACCTTTTCTAAGAGATTGGCACCTGCAGCATAGTTCCTTATGTTGTGACTCAGCTGCTCCAAATAACACTGACATATTAGGTAATCACACTTAACAATACATGCCTAATAAGCCCAACTGAAGATCTTCAAGTGACAGTAGAAGGGTTTGAGGTCGCCTATGTGGAATATCACGATGTGAGAATGGTGTCAGATCTCGCATAAGGCAGGTGAGGGATTATCATCCTCTGTGAGTGCATGAATGTATGGTAATTCCATAAAAAGTTTAGATGTTTCTTCTAGTATGCTTATGTCTGTTTATGGAGAAGGTACAGTAAAGCATAATATGAATGATAGAGTGAACTTTCACAAAACGAGAACAGAGTTTACTGTTGGCCATATATATGAAACAATCAGTTTTTGAAATAGATTAAACTACCTTTGGAACTTGACTGACAAGCCCCACAATGCAAAACATGCTATTGGCTGGAAAGCCTAGAATGGCGGATAGTATATTTCAATGGCACTCAGCAGACCTGTGAAAGGCAAGATAAAATGTAGTTCTTGTGTATATTTGGCAGTTTGTATGTCTGCTTTGGTAAATGAGACAGATGCGTCATGTAGAGCCTGTACAAAACTATGAAGTAATGTGGAAGGTGGACAAATGAGCAACTTAAGAAATACTCAAATACCCTGATCTTCCATATTTTTGTAATTTTGAATGCACTGACCGCAGAATATGGCAATGCAGCAGAAGGAACACCTCGAAGTAGAGGTGGGTGAGCCAAGAAATTAACGGGTAGAATGGAGTGAGTTGACTCTGTCTCTACATCATTCACCAAAAGTATTAGAGTATGGTAAGGTGCCTTCAAAATTCAAGAAAGTATTTATTTAACACGCAGAAGTCTTTCACCTTAGTACATCAGATTATTTGGAAATAATTTGTTAAAAGTGAGAGTTTTAAAACCTGAACTGAGAAAGATTTGTGGCCCAGTGCTGATGACAATGCATACTAATGAACTAAGAGGCAAGCATTTGTTATGCATACATTATTGATGCCTTGATTCTTATGGCCAGAGCACCATTGTAGGCTATTCTAATAAACACATCGACGTTTCTGTACAACCCACATCCTGCACTCGTGTTTGAAGGTGCTCTCTCATGTAATAATGAATAAAATGGAGGCTCTGTGAAATAGAGTTTTTGCATAGGGTCACACAATTTGGTCAAGCAGGGATCTTTGCGTCCCCCACAAAAAAAGGTGTTTGTGTTTTTTTAGGGCCATGTAGAGTCTTGACTATTTCTGTAAAAACTGTACACTGCATACTGGGAAGACACTAACGGAGCACTCCATGGCACTGGGGCACTGTTTCCATTACTGAGCTTTCACGTAACAGGATTCTGTGAGTTGTAGTCCATGTTGAGATAAATTAAACCTTCTGGTACAGACCCACCTGGAAACAATGGTTTCTGAAAGGAAAGTTGTGTCCTGTTAACAATCACCTGGTAGGAGGTGAGAGCTGGTTAATGCAGACTGTATGGCCCTAGAAGAGGGGCTTGGGTGCTGGTATTAGCTTCAACAGCATGCAATAAGAAAACATCCCCCAAAGTGAGCCTAATAGCAAACTAGTCATATCTGACTAACGAAGAGAGGGCCGGTTACCTTACCTGGAAGAGCATTAGCCTCTTCTCCATGGAGGTCTGGATCAACGGGGTGATCATGGGCAGGTAAGAGTACTGGGTTTGGCTCTCCGTCAGTAGTTTTTCTTTTGATTTACTTTCTCCTTCTGCACTCGCTCTCCCAGAGCCTGGTCCCCTCCCATCCCTGAGCCCCCTCTCCCCGGGCTCTCCTCCTTAAAATCCAGGACCTCCACATGTGCTATGGCTGTGGTTCTTGAACTCTACATTGTCTAGTTTCTTATTGTATCTGTACAGCAACAACATCAGCGTTCCCTCACTCCTGGACAGACCTGCTATACTATTCTCTTCAGTGGCATCCCTATTTGTGATCCACCTTGAAACTAGGACAGCGGGTAAAAGTTTTTTTCTATCACACTGGTGATTTACGAGGGCAAAGTGTGTCTATGAATTGTTGAACAATTTTAAGAACTGCTTGACATTGGCTGTCAGTCAAAGCAACTTTATTCAGTCTGATTAAGGCCATAAAAGTGCTACAAACATGAATAAACACACACGATTCACACAATAAATAAAACATTCCAATTACTATGGCAATAAGCCACTTATATCCATAAAAAACATAATATTCATAAAACATACCAGGAACTTTATCAATAGGTGACTTATATCCATAAAACTTACATTTAAAAAATGGTACATCACAACTAAAAGATTAAAAGCACATCATAAAATACATTTTACAAGGACAATAAAAATTTAAATTACATGTCCACAAGCACCTTCATCCACAGAAAACTAGCAGCAATTACATTTCAACACTCCCTTCATCAAACAGATTTTTCAGCCTCAAAGACGAGACAAGAAAGCAAGCTGGATCATCCATGAATACCCATCCTGGAGTGACTGTAGATATAATAATGCACGTTTTAGTTATACAAAATGCAAAGCTTTTAATAATGGATTTAAATACATTCTTTGGGGCATATCATAATAGCCACAAAAGAAAACAAAGTGCACTAAATCCGGGGAAGAAAAATTGTCACAAGTACAAGGACTTTATGCTCCAGTCAGTAGTTTGAGGAAAAGCTAACAGCATGTGAAAAATGGTTAAATCTGAATCTGGTAAGGAGAAATCAATGATGGACATTAATAGTAGTAAGCAAATATGACTCAATGGCAGGGCCTGTGCTTATTAGAGAATGGCCGCGTACCGTAGGTTTCTCCACTAAATGGTTTCCCTCTCTGATGACCTCCGCAGAAAACAATTATTCCTGGTCCAGGCAATATCAACTTAAGAGATGGAAAGGGTTGGTTGAACAGGGTAGACCTACCTAACCTAACAAAGGTGTCCCTAATATAAGTCAACCATTTAATTGACCTCCACCCATCAAGCTTCAAACAGTCCTGAACTATTTCTCTTCCCAGGAAATTTTGTGGCCTCGTCTAGATGTTAAGCCACCTTATCATGGGGCAAAGTGGGATAAGATCCGAGAGATAAGGCATCCCCAGTTCCTCATGTACCATAAAAACCGGAATAAAAGCCAGAACCGCCAACCGACGCCTACAAAAACCATTCTCTGCCACCTGAAGTTCTCCCCGAATTAACGTAGCCCCAGGTATGACTACAATAAGTAACTACTGGGACAGACTTGGGCTGTTATATCTTGATTGGGGCGTTCAGTGGTTTATGACCAATTCTAGAGTAAAAATAAAAAAGAGCGGCTACAGTTTTCAGAAAAGCCAATTTCTCACCTTTAAGCAGGGGGGCCCATGTATGCCAATTATCAAAGACCACTCCTAAATAAGTATACAGATGTACCCTGGACAGATGGTTGCCCTGAACATGAAAAGATCTTAACTTAGTCTTTTTAGGCCCAAACACCATTACCTGGGATTGGCTATAGTGGGTGGAAAGGTCTAATTGATTCATGTAACTCACAAAACCATCTAACAAATCCTAGAGACCCAATGCGGTTCAAGCCAATAAGACAGTATCATCAGCATATAACAATGCAGGAATTTGGCGAGAACCAATACGAGGGTAGTCCACCTGTTTAACAAGTAACCTGGGACCTAGATCATTCACATATAAGGTGAACAAAAAAAGTGGCCAATATACACCCTTGCCTAACTTGTGACCTCAGAAAACTTTGGCTGTCAAAGTCAAGTTTAATTGGATACTGGCCTCAAACTGTGACATTGAGAACTTTTGCTTGGAATTCTTGAAACTAAAAAGTGGGTGTCCCTAATTCAAAATCTGCATAAGATACACCCTCTACTTGTGACTTGATTGTGGCATGAAACCCAACAACAAGATGGGTGAGGGCAAAAGGGGTAGATAATCACGAGGAGTGTATCATTTTATGTCTGACAATATTGTGGATACATCCCATTGTCCGCCATCTCATTGGGGTTGGTTGGTAAATCCATTTACAAAGAAATGGGGGTGCTAGCACCCAACGAGAACAATAGGATGTTATTTATGTCACTTAACTTAGTCTGAATCAAAGAAAAGGCCTTATCCTCATGCATTGAATCAAGCTCCAATAACAGCAAAGAACTCTTCAACATAGACTAAGAATTCTCCAACCCCTCAGATGCAACAAACAACATTACTCCCTCCCAGGAACTCTGCGACAACCTTGCAAACTTCTTCTACAACAAGATTGCCAACATCTACAGAAACTTCAAACCCCAGCCCAAGGCCAACGACTTCTTCAAGCAACACAACGACTCCGCTACCACCACAGACATCCGACTAACTGAATGGAGCCAGCTCGTCCCACAGGACACCACCTCCATCATGAACTCGATCCACTCAGGGGCCCCAACCGACTCATGCCCTCACCACATCTTCAACCTAGATGAAGCCAGAATCAGCCACGTACTCACCACCTTGTTCAAAAGCTCAATTGCCACAGCTTACTTCCCCAAGGACTGGAAAAATGCAAAAGTCAATGTCCGACTAAAGAAACCGTCGGTAGACCCCAGCGAACTCAATAACAAGCGACCAATCTCCCTGCTTCCGTTCCCTGTCAAAGTATTAGAAACCAACCAAAGTATTTAGAAAACGCCATCAACCAACAACTCTCTTCACATTTGGAATGGAACCTCCTACTCGACTCCTCCCAATCCGGATTCTGCAACAACCACAGCACCGAGACATCCCTCATTGTGGCTACTGACGACATCCAAGCCCTTCTCGGCCGAGGAGAGACTGAGGCTCTGATCCTCCTAGACCTCTCTGCAGCCTTCGATACGGTCTCCCACCACACACTCATCACAAGGCTGCACAACATAGGCATCCAAGGAGCCTCTCTCTGATGGATTGCCTCTTTCCTTACCAGGAGAACGCAAAACAGTCCACCTTACCCCATCACCTCCGAACCCAAGGAAATCATCTATGGATTACTCCAAGGATCCTCGCTCAGCCCCACCCTCTTCCACACTAATATGACACCTCTGGCCAGCATCGCAAAAATCCACGGACTCAACATCATATCCTATGCCGACAAAACACAAATCATCCACTCCCTCTCTGAATATACCACCAAGACCAACTTCCACAACTGCATGACAGACGTTGCCAACTGGATGAAGGACAACTGCATGAAGCTCAACTCAGACAAGACAGATATACTGATTTTCAGAAAGCAAAGTTCCCCATAGGATGCATCCTGGTGGCCCTCAGAACTCAGACCTACACCTACCCCCACTGACCATGCTAGGAACCTAGGTATCATTCTGGACATGCTAACCATGACAGCACAGGTCAACTCCGTTTCCTCCTCCTTCGTCACCACATGCTTCGAAAGATATTCAAATGGCTACCCCAAAGCTCAAGACACACCATCACTCATGCCCTCATCTCCAGCTTACTGGACTACGGCAACACTCTCTATTATGCAGGGATCGCAGCTCACCTCCGATGACTACAGACAATACAGAATGCCGCAGCCAAACTTGTCCTGGATCTCATTAGATGAACCCACATCACCCCCTACCTCAGGGAACTCCACTGGCTTCCTGTACAGAAAATATACCAGTTCAAGCTCCAGACCCATGCATGCAAGGCCCTACTCAACTGCGGACCCACCTACTTGAACCACCGCCTGAAATCCCATCAGCCCACCAGACACCTCCACAACACATCCCTTTCTCTAACGTTCACCCCCTGCATCCAACGTAGCAGATGCGGAGGTCGCTCCTTCTACCTAACAGCGAAGACATGGAACAAGCTACCCTTTCATCTACTGACCTCCCTATCTCTTTCAGAGTTCTGAAAGTACCTGAAGACCTGGCTACTCGGCTAATCAACTGGACCCTGCCAGCACCTGGATACCCTCATGGGTGACAAGAAGCGCTCTACAGATCTAATGATTGATTACTGTAACAAATAGAAATGATTTAGCATTGTACTTGTTACATACACATGCATGAAGTGCCCCCAGTGAGCAGGCCTTAGAAAAGGGAAGTAGGCAGGTAAGAAAATTGCCTTGATACGGACAGCCAAGTTGGCGCATGTTAGGTGTTACATCTTAAACCTTGAACCAGCACTTTTCACGCTGGAATTCTTTGTTATATGCTGCGATTTTGCACCCATGCAAGCTCAGATTGTGGATGGGTGTTCATAAAGGGCTATGATAAAGAGCTCAGAGGTTGCTGCTGGAGTAGGTGTGAGATTTGCATAATGACTGCCAGTTGGCCACAAAGGTTTTCAAAATCCTGTGCATCCAATCATTGGCCCCTCTACAGAGACATGTACCATGGGGGGACACCCTGACTTGCCTGTGGGAGTACTGGCCGCAGAACACACTGCTCCAAGATTGGTGCCAATGCAAACTTCAGAAGGGGAGGAGAAATCAGTCCCTCTCAGCGCTATAAAGCGCTATCTAAAACTCCAATGCACGGGGCACCCTGACTTGCCTGGAGGACTTCAGGCCCCAGAAGGCACTGCACCAAGGACAGCGCTGATGCTCACCTGAGGTGGGGAGGAAGAGCCAGTCTCCCTCAGTGCTATAAAGCACCAACTCGACCCCCACTGTACGGGACACCCTGACTTGCCTGAGGGACTACTGGACCCAGAACCACTGAGCCTGGAATGGCACCAACCTGAGAAGGGAAGGAGGAGTCAGTCCCCCACAGTGCTATAAAGCACCAACTAGACCCCTGCTGCGGAGGATACCCTGACTTGCCTGGAGGACTACTGGCCCTATAACACACATCACACAAGGAACTGCGCTAACGCACACGTGAGAAGGGGAGGAGGAGTTAGTCCTCCTCAGCACCACAAAGCGTCCCCTCGACCCCCGCTGCGCGGGACACCCATACTTGCCTGGGGGACTATTGGCCCCAGAACACACTTTGCAAGGAACTGCGCTAAAGCGCAGATGAGAAGGGGAGGAGGAGCCAGTCTCCTGCAGCACTAGAAAGCGCCAACTCTACCCCCACTGCATGGAACTCCGTGACTTGCCTGGGGACTACTGACCTCAGAACACACTATGGAAGGAACACCACCATGCACACCTGAGATGGGATGGAGGAGCTAGTCCCGGGCCACGGGTGGGTCCATCTTCGCCTGTCATCTCCCTGAAGAGGCTGTGCTGAGCCACCCCTCTTGGCTCCAAATCCTGCGACCACGGCTCATATTTTACTCAGGCACTCTTCTCTATTTTTTCCTCCCCTTGAAACGTCACCTCATTGAGACTTTTCCAAACTTTGCTGGAACCTTTGCACCTGGGCCTCTGTTGGTTAACTAGGGAGTTTCATCTTATGGTTGCAATTTCTGTGGCGTTAATCGGTTGTGTTGTGCCTTACTGCTTTCTCGCTCTTTATCCCCTTATATATTAATTTCTTTTTCTTTTTACATTTTCAAGTAGTTCTATTAAGAATCTTCTTCCCTATATAACAACGCTAACAATTTAGGGGATTGATGTTCTCGAAACTTATCTCATCTGGGGAAGAGGACGGCAGAGGAGGTCCCATATGGACTCTGCAAGGTCAAAAATCCACGACGAAAAGAATCAGAAGGGTCTACCTGTTGCACCCAAGATAACCCAGTTCTTTACTAAGTGTGACAAACGGATTCCACCTGCTATAACTACCCTTTCTACCCAAGCCCAAGTTCCTGAAAAAAAAAAAAAGTCTGCAATGCTGAAAATCCTTGATGACTACCTTCTTCTTCTTCAAAGAATTCTCCCTTAATAATCCTCGCTGGTGACTTTAACACCACGTATGAACCCCTTGAATGCATGTCAGACTTAACTCAATGGGAAGATGAGATTATAGAGTTCCTACCTTGGATCTGAATCGATTAAATCCTGGCACATAGCTGCTGTGCTACTAGCTTCATTAACTGTCCCATAGTTTATGGCAGCGGCGGCTTCACCACAATGGCAGAGGAGCTTTGGCCCACTGGCTCAGAGCCAGCATTTGAAAAAATAAAACAATCTTTTATTATTGTTTTATTTTTCAGCTGCTGGCCGAGCCAGTGTGTGTAGAGCAGGGTGGGACTAGGGTCACAAGGAGGAGTGGTTGGTGCACTTCTAAGTGTGCATGCCTGTTTGGCTAGCCATCTTAGGCCTGCCAAACAGTAATGCGCAGTTAGGTTTCTCTAACCCGGCTGTAATCTACAGCCAGGTGGAGAAACGGCACAGACTCCCTGTGCCGGAGTGGAGCATCAAACCAGCCCGCTCAGGCCAATCCTGGCGCTGCTCTCATAGTATGAGAGCAGATTCTGGATTGGCTGGGGGAGTATGTCCCAGGGACAGTCGGGAGCAGCCGTAGAACGAGGAGCACCGAAGCGCTAGGCGGCTGCAGGATCAGGTAAGTTTATCTTTTATTTTTTTAATTGAACCTTTGGCTTAGCTGTTAACACTTTGACAGACCCCTTTCTACAACGTAACCATTGGTTCAATTATTTCTCTGACTTACATTAGGACATCGATGACAATCCCTCTCATCCAGCAGATCACAAAGCAAGGCTCCTATTATCAGAAACTGATGAGGCTGATCGTATTGTTTTTTCCTTATCTGATAGTAAAAAAGGCCACAGAGTCTATCTGCCTGGGGAAGGGGACTCTGAGATCCACATCTGGGCCCCATATATGATTTTTTTATCCAATAAGATACTAAGTGGAGTAGAACTCCCTGCCTCCTAGACCAAAGCAGATATACCAATCTTTGAAAAGGCGATAGGGTTGACCCTGAGAATTGAGACCAGTAAGTCTCACTGACCACTTAGAAAAAGAATTCTGCAAGCAGCTTCTTGATAAGCTCCTAGGATGGATGGATGAATGATGCCCAAATTCTCTCTCCATTTCAAGCGGGATTTCGCTCAAATGTCAGCACCATCAATCAAATCTTCTCTTGGAAATGCATTACCCTGCTGAAGGAACATGTATATACTGCCTTCGTTGACCTAATGTCAGCATTTGACTTGGTCCCCAGAAACACTCTATGGGAAGTTCTTAGTTCAACAGGCATAATACCTATTATCATTATCAGGCTTCACCAGTCTAACTATGCTCAGGTTAGGTGGGACAGGTCAGGAGTGCTTACCGATTTAATACCAATCTGTAGGGGAGTTCACTAGAGCTGTGTTTTGGCCCCTATTCTATTCTCCTTGTACATCAATGGAGTTGTTGAGTACCTCAATTGTTGTACCAATGACTCTCCGAAACTCAGGTATAGTAAGGTACCAGCACTCCTCTTTGCGGATGATACCATGTTACTATCTAGAACTCCATCCAGTCTCCAAAATCTTTAAATAAATTCAAAAATTTCTACAACAATAGAGGACTGGATATTAACATGCAGAAAACTAAGTATATGGCCTTTAGTCTGCATGAAATAGGAAGGACAAATCCTGTCTGGGAAACGCCCTTCTTGAATCAGTACAAACTTTTGATTGTTTAGGATTAAGGGTGTCCAATTCTCTGTCATAGTGTCTCCAGATACAGAAAAGTAGCTTTATATTACACCATAGAACTGCAACTATCTTGAAAATGCATAGATCCACTCAAACTAAAGAGATATACCCAGCTCTTGAAGTGCATATAGCAAAGGCCGAATCTGCAACTATATATGGAGCAGAACTTTGGCATTGTACTAATCTGATGTGTCTGACAACAAAGGAATTCACTTTCCTCAAATCCTTGCTCAATCTTCCTTGCAGTTCACTGAACCCCTGATTGTTGATACCGGTCTTAAGAGCATTGATCATCTAGCCACTTTGAAGCCTCTCCTTTACAGGGTGAGGCTATGGGTCCATGAACTGGATCCCTTTAGAGCTGTACTACAAGAGACTTTGGGCCTGAGCATCATCCTAACCCCAAAGTGTTTTTTTTATGTGAAAGGTTGGTTTACTAAACTGGGGCTACTGATGATATTACATCTCCCATTAACCATTAGAAAAGCCGCAAAAAGTACCTTAATTAATAGCTGCTGGGGTTTCATTATCAAACAGTGGCATCAATCGATTAATATAGTGAACCTTACCAACCAGTTCCTGAGCCACAAGCCAATTCCCAAGTTTGACGAGTTTCTAGACCTAATTTTTCCACCATCTGCCAAAATACTTTACATCAAATTCAGACTTGGTATCTTATGCTTTTACCACTATATGGAGTACCACTTATGGAGGCACCCCTTTTTTGCAAAAGCTAAATTGAAAATATTGAGCTCTTTTTATTTGTTGCCCTTGATACATAAAACCAAGACGCAAATGGATCCGCCCCTTATGCTTGAATCTTGTAGTAAGGAATTACCTCACTACTTTTAGGCTTTTTAAATCAGACACTAGCAGCTGGTTGGATTTGGTCTGGGCAAGTATTTGCTTTCTGCCTGGATCATAAGGAAAACAGTTACAATATGATCCTCTGAGAAGGTATCTGGAGTATGTGGAAGTTCTGTAAATGGGCATTCAACCTGCATTCTAGGATTTTTGCTCGGATTATGTGGCGTTTTAAGCTTATGTATGCATTGTATTTATTCACTTTTTATCGAATACCCTATAATGCATTTATGGTTCTTCTTTTTTTCTTGTTGATTATGGAATTTTGTCTTTTTTTTATGGATTTAATTCATTTACTTGGTTAACGTGTACATCTACACTTATGTTTGGATACAATGTGCACATTGAACAATATTTCACATGCCCGTCTGTCGGGGCTACCCAAAATATTCAAGACTGATGTTGAAAACAAACTTGCCACAAACAATACACACAACTACTTCAGAAAGGAACTCAGGGGCATATTTACAAGGCCCAATCGCCACAGGAACGTCACTTTTTACGATGTTCCTGTGGGGCTTCGCCATAGTTACATGGTGGCATTAAGCCTTAATGTGACTTAATGCCGCCTTGTAAATAAGGCACCCTTTCATGCTATACTTAGCGTGAAAGGGATGGGAAATGGGTGTTGTGTTCCGCTGCAACACCCATTGATTTTGACGCTGCCCCATATTTACAAGAATGGTGTAAATATGGGCCAGCGCCAAAATTAAGACAAGGGAAAACCTGGTCTTAACATTGCGAAACGAGGAGAAATGCTTTATTTCTCCTCATTTTTGCTGTTTCTATGTGTGTTGCATTGTGCAGCATACATAGAAACAGCACACCATGAATGATTGTTTATGTGCAGGAAGGCGTCCCTTCCTTCACATAAACAATCATTAAAAAAATTACGATTTGCAACTTCAATCTGTGTGCACAATGCAGCACACATAGGAATTATAAATCGCCATTTGTGATTGTTTATGTGCAAAGGGACACCTTTCTGCACATAAACAATCATTCCCCCCCAACGCAGGCACCCTTGCACTGTGGTGCAAGGGTGCCTGGGTTGGTGTTAGGCAGCTTAATTTGGCACCAGCACCAGGGAAAACGCAGGAGTGCACCGTATCTTTGTAAATACGGTGTATCCCTGCATTTTCAGAATGGCAGAGTGTGGTGTTAGCAAGTTTTGCTTAATGCCATGCTCCCATCATTCTGTTGAACATATGCTCTTCATTTTTTACAATGATCATTATGACGATCTAATAGGTGACCCGGACACCCCTGTGAACATAGCGGACCAACAGTTGAGGTTTTTGTTGACAGGCTCATGTTGTGTGAGTCCACTTGATAGCAACTGTTTTTGCGTTTTATTATGTTAGTTGTGTAATGCAATCTTGTGGGAGGGACAGGAGGAAACAGAAGCGAGGAGGCCGTATTAGTGTAATATTGGGGCGTTCTATTGTCCAAAAGGTTGATTTAAGGTGTACACGGGTGTTCTTTCAAAATGAGAAGAAAGAAAAAATAAACATATCAGGAGTTCTTTTCCAATGGGATCCTAGCAAACGTAGTAGTTTCTTCACGTAATCCTTTTTTCTGGTTTCTTTCGGGCGTTCCAGAATGCTGGAGGGGGTCCCAGGAAGCTTGCAGAGGAAATAAAGCAACAGAGGAAAAATGCAATAAGTATGATTGCGGTGGTTTTGGCGTTACACCCTTTCACCACACCCCGGTGGGAGAATTGTGCAAAGGTAAAGAAGAAGGGAAAATCAAGTATGGAACGCTAGGGGTATTCGTTGACGTATGCCCGACTTCTAGGCTCTTAACACAACAAATTCAGGGAGTTTCTCCTGTGTACTTTGTGGAGGGGATGGGGGAAGAGGTTGTGATGGGGGGTAGGGAGAGGTTGTGTCTCACTAAAGAACCGTAATGCCCAAAAGAAATAAGAAAGAGAAAGCAATAAAAGAAATACATACAGCAGCGAGGCAGTAAGGGCTTTGTCTCCCACTACACGACCTTCAGCCTCTTCAGTGTTATGTACTGCCTCTTGCCGCAACTCTCCAGAGTTGCAGCGGCTCTTGGGCATCCTCCGGTAACCACCGCTCCTCTCTCCACACGTCCACGGCTTCCCCGGCTTCGGTGTCTTCCGTATGGGCATCCACCTCTGCAGCATCTTCCTCGTTGGCGTCTCTCCTCGTTGTTCCTTCCTCTACAGCCGTTTTCCTTCTGACTTCCTTCTCAGTCAAGCCCCTCGTCGGTTTCCTGTTCTCCGTTCCCTTTCTTTTTATGGCAGCTGATTGGTCCTCTTGTTGCACACCCCCGCTCCTTGTTTGGCCCGTTTGTCGTGACGCTGAAATTCCACCCTGTGGAGGTGAAGCACAGTCCGTTCTTAGTGTTTGTTTTCCTTTCCAGCCCCCGATGTCGTCAGCTGGACCCAGGAAGAAGGGAGACCACGGCAGTGGAGCGGGAGGTAAGTAGGGGTTTGGCAGAGGGGTTTGGGGCACTTCCTCACATCCCCCTCCCCTAACTTTCTTGTCTACAAGAAAAGAGTCTAAAGGGTATCTGGACAAGTAATCTACGAAGGAATGACCAACTTCCATGAAGGAATGAAGGCCGTCGCCGAATGGATGAAGAACAGCCGCCTGAAGCTGAACTCGGACAAGACGGAGGTCCTCATCCTCGGCTCCACCCCCTCCGCCTGGGACGACTCCTGGTGGCCGGCCTTGTTAGGAGCTGCACCGACACCCACCGACCACGCACGCAACCTGGGGTTCATCCTGGACTCATCACTGTCAATGACCCAGCAAGTCAACGCCGTCTCCTCCTCCTGCTTCAACACCCTCTGCATGCTTCGCAAGATCTACAGATGGATCCCCACCGAAACCAGAAGGACGGTCACCCAGGCCCTCGTCACTAGCAGGCTAGACTACGGCAACGCCCTCTACGTGGGAATCACAACCAAACTCCAGAAAAGACTCCAGCGCATACAGAACGCCTCCGCACGCCTCGTCCTCGACATCCCCCGCCACAGCCACATCACTGCCCACCTGAGAGACCTGCACTGGCTCCCCGTCAACAAGAGTATCACCTTCAAACTCCTCACCCACGCTCACAAAGCACTCCACGACGCCGGACCAACATACCTCAACAAACGACTCACCTTCTACACCCCGAACCGCCAGCTTCGCTCCGCTGACCTCGCCCTCGCCACCATTCCACGCATCCACCGAACCACCACCAGCGGCAGGTCTTTCTCCCACCTCGCCGCCAAGACATGGAACACCCTCCCCATCCACCTGCGACAGACCCAGGACCTACTGACCTTCAGGAGACTTCTCAAGACCTGGCTGTTCGAGCAGTAGCAGCTTTCCCTCCCCCCTTAGCGCCTTGAGACCCACGCGGGTGAGTAGTGCGCTCTACAAATGTATTGATTGATTGATTGATTGATTGATTTTCTTTTTCTGTGGTGGACTGTAAAGTGGAAGGGCTGGAGAGTCAAGAACCATCGTAATATTCTTTGGTTATATCCTTTGTTCCGGGATAGCCATTCTAGAGGGGCATGATGCGTGTATATTAAGAACTCTCTTCCTTCTAAATAGTATCGGAGGGACTCAATAGCCCATTTAATGGCTAGTGCTTCTTTTTCTATGACAGCATACTTAGTTTCTCAGGGAAAGAGTTTACGGCTAATATATATGATTAGTCTTTCTTGATTCGTGCCGTCGATTTGTGATAATACGGCCCCAAGGCCGCTTTCTGATGCATTGGTTTGAAGTAAGAAAGGTTTACTGTAGTCGGGGCTTAGCAAATACGGCTTTGACGTGATGGTTTGTTTTAGGTGTTGGAAGGCCTGTACTTCTATCGGGGAAGGATGTTGGAGTTGTTTTTCTGTTAGTACATTCTTCTGGAGTAGGTCTGTCAAGGGAGCGGCTATGTGCGAAAAATGTGGGATGAACCTCCTATTGTATCCTAACAGTCCCAAGAAGGCTCTGAGGTCTCTTTTGGGTCTAGGAAAAGGTATTTGTGAAATGGTGTCCACTTTTTCTTCTTGGTTTTTATGTAACCCTCCCCCAGAAGGTAGCCCAAGTATTTTACTGATTTTGCAGCCAAGTGACTTTTGACAGGGTTAATAGTTGGCCCGCTTCTGCCCAGGGCTTGAACAATCCTAGTTAGGTGGCTTAGGTGTTCTTCCCAAGAAGAACTGTAGATGATATCATCTATGTAAGCAGCTGCAAAATCCTTATAAGGTTGCAGTATTATGGTCATGAGTCTTTGGAATGTAGCTGGGAGGCCATGCAATCCAAAGGGAAGCACCCTAAACTGGTACAGACCCCCGGGTGTAGAGAAGGCAGTCTTTCCTCTATCCTGTACTGTTAACGGCACCTGCCAGTACCCCTTGCACAGGTCTAATGTGCTTATGTATTGCACCTTCCCTAGTCTTTCTATCATTTCATTGACCATGGAAAGGGGGTAAGCATCAAACTGTGATATCTTATTTCTCGGAAGTCGATGCAAAACCGAATGGAGCCATCCGGTTTTGGTACTATTACTATTGGGGAACTCCACTCACTTTTGGATGGTTCTATAACCCCAAGTTCTAGCATCTGTTGGGCTTCTTTTTCTATCGCTTCCCTTCTTGCTTCGGGAATACGGTAAGGGCGTAAGCGAACTATTTTGTCTGGATGGGTGTGTATCTGGTGTTCTATGATCGTGGTCTTTCCGGGTAATAGGGAAAAGACTTCCTGAAACGGTTATAGGTGCTCCCTTAGGTCTTGTCATTGAGGTTCAGGTAGCTCTGCATCAATACTCTGTTTTGCTAGTGATAAAGGAGTTCCAATTAAAACAGGGTGTGGGCCTTCCCATTTCTTTAATAAATTCATGTGGAAGATTTGTGTACTCCTTCTGCTTGAATCGATCTCTAGTTTGTAGGTTACGGGGGGTAACTTTCTCTATGATTTTATAATGGGCCTTACCACTGGCCTAGCAACTTATGCTCTGTGGTGGGTATCAAGATAAGAACCAGGTCTCCTACGTTTAAGGATTGCTCTTTCGTCTTTTTGTCGTACTGGGTTTTCTGGGCTACTTGGGCTTGTTCCATATTGGCTTTTACAATATCCCTTATCTGATTTAGATGAGTTTTTAAACTGATGACGTAGTCTAGGAAAGGTTTGGACCCGTCTCTTTCTTCTTCCCACTCCTCACTGGCCATGTCTAACAAAGTACAGGGTTGTCTCCCGTATAGTAATTCAAAGGGGGAATATCCCAGACTCTTTTGCTGCCAACAACGTATGGCAAATAACGCCAAAGGAAGCATATCTTCCCATTTTTGTGCTTCTAGATGTAACAACTTTTTTAAGGTGATCTTCAAGGTTGCGTTGTACCACTCCCCTAAACCATCCGTTTGTGGGTGATACGCAGCCGTGCAGATCTGCTTGATGTTAAGTTGTTGACAGACCTGCAGCATTAGTTTTGATGTAAACGGGGTTCCCTGGTCGGTGATATTCTCTTTTGGGAATCTGACCCGGGAAAAGATATTGATCTTAGCCTTGGCTACCTGTGTTGTGTTGGGGTGTCTGAGGGCCACTGCTTTGGGAAATCTTGAAGCGTAGTCCACCAGGACTAACACATAACGATACCCACTACGGGAGGGAAGAAGAGGACCGAGTATGTCCATCCCTACCCTAGCGAAAGGTTCGTCAATGAAGGGTAGGGGTCTCAAGGGAACTGGTGAGGTTATATACTGGCTGTTCTTCTGACAAACAGGACATTCCTTGCAATATTTCCGAACTTGCTGGTATATACCCGGCCAACAGAACCTGTCCAGGATAGTTTTCTCGGCCCCAAAGTGTCCCCCTAAAAGATGGCTATGGGCTAAAAACAGTACTTGTTCCCTGAAAGGTTGGGGTACTAACAGCTGGGTTGGTGTGTCTTTCCCCCCCTTTCGGTATAATAGTCCTTGCTGCACAAAAAACTAGGGACCCACTTGACGTGGGTTTTCCTGTTCGGTGGCTTGTTTCCAAGCTTCCTCGAGAGTAGGGTCTTCTCGTTGGGCTGAATGAAAGTTCCTATCGTGACTTCACAGGTCGCTTCCAGTGCTAGTGTTAAGACCTGTTGAGCCCAACCCTTCTCCTCTCTTCTCCTTTGTTTTCTGCTTTTCCTGTCTTTTCCTACAGTCCATTCGGAATCCGGGGCATTGGAAAGAAGGGCTGTTCTCTCCATTTGGCTCCTTCCTTCCAACTCTCACTAAGCAGGCCTCCTATGAGGGGGCAATCATTACCCAGGACTGTTGGTTCGGGCAACTTTGGAATCAGGCCTACCCTTAAGGGTATGTGGGAAGAAGAGGGCTGATGTTGGATGGACACTTCTTTTATGGGGTACGTCTTGTTATCCCCGTGAACACACTGTATTTTAATGACTCCGGTCAGATGAGGAGACCCTCCAGGAATAGTTTGGGGCCTCATAACACTTTGTAGACACCCAGTGTCGATTAGGGCCTCCCTTGGTTCCCCATTCACCATCACCCTTCGATGATAAGGAAGGGTGTCTTTATTCACAGCACAATAGAGAGCCCGACTATACCCCACCTCCATAGGTTTGTCTCTCTGTGGGCATGTGCGAGCAGTATGGCTAAAAGCCCCACAATGAAAGCATTGGGGTCCCTGGGTGGGTGCTGGTCGAAGGGGTGTAGGCAAGGGTCCTAGAGTCAGGGTTACAGTATCCGGTTTCCGGGTGGTTAGGTGGGGTTTAGCAAGTTTAGAGGGTGCCCCTCCAGGGTGTTTCCAGGAACCTTCTTCCCGTCCTTTTTGCAGTTCCTGAGCTCTGTTAAAGGCCCTGGCTATTTCTACGGCCTTTTCCATTGTGAGGTGTGCATCTTGTCAGACCCACCGTTGTATGGGAGGGTGTAAAGAAGTAAGAAACTTTTCTAAATATATAATTTTTCCAGTATTTCTTCCTTAGAAGAGGTCAAAGGTTTGAGCCATCTCTCGGCCATATCTCTTATCCGGTAATATAAGGCTCTGGGAGTTTCCTGCGGTCCTTCTTTGATCTGTCTTAGCCTGATCCTATATGTTTCCTCATCTATACCCATACGTTCTGGGATACACCTCTTTATTTCATCGTAGGGGGTTGCACCGAGGGGATTGGCCGCCTGGTAGGCCGACTGCAGGTCTCCACCCAGAAGAGGTCCCAGATACTGTCCCCATATGTCCTCGGGCCACATAGCCGCTCTGGCCATCCTCTCAAAATTGGGGAAGAAAAATCTGGGTCCTCCCCTGGAACATATTTTTGTATTACCACAGAGGGTAAGGTGGTGTGGCCTCGTGGTTGTCCAAGTACTTCTGCCAGCTTACCTATTACGGTTTCTTGCGTCTGGCCTTGCTCCGTCAGGTAGCATGCAGATTTCCTCAGTCTGCCTCGGCTACCACCAGGAATCTTTCCATTATTTACTCCAACCGTTCCTGCCCTTCCACCATTTTTGTTACAGCGACCTCCATTTCCCCCAGTCCCACTTCTGACACCAGCTGTGGTAGGGACGAGTGGAAACAAAAACGAGGAGGCCGTATTGGTGTAATATTGGGGCGTTTTATTGTCCAAAAGGTTGATTTAAGGTGTACACCGATGTTCTTTCAAAATGAGGAGAAGAAAGAAAAAATAAACAAATCAATTCTTTTCCAATGGGATCCTAACAAAAGTAGTAGTTTCTTCACTTAATCCTTTTTTCTGGTTTATTTCAGGCCTTCCGGTATGCTGGAGGGGGTCCCAGGAGGCTTGCAGAGGGAGTAAAGCAACAGAGGAAAAATGCGGTAAGTATGATTGCAGTGGTTTTGGCGTTATACCCTTTCACCACACCCCAGTGGGAGAATTGTGCAAAGGTAAAGAAGAAGGGAAAATCTAGTATGGAACGCTAGGGGGATTCGTTGACGTATGCCCGACTTCTAGGCTCTTAACACAACACATTCAGGGAGTTTCTCCTGTGTACTTTGTGGAGGGGATGGGGGAAGAGGTTGTGATGGGAGGTAGGGAGAGATCGTGTCTCACTAAAGAACCGTAATGCTCAAAAGAAATAAGAAAGAGAAAGCAATAAAAGAAATATATACAGCAGCTAGGCAGTAAGGGCTTTGTCTTCCCCACCCGACCTTCAGCCTCTTCAATGTTACGTACCGCCTCTTGTCGCAACTCTCCAGAGTCCTCCGGTGACCACCACACCTCGCTCCACACGTCCGCGGCTTACCCGGCTTCGGTGTCTTCCGTATGGGCGCCCACCCCTGCGGTGTCTTCCTCAGTGGCGTCTCTCCTCATCGTTTCTTCCTCCGTGGCCGTTTGCCTTCCGACTTCCTCCTCGGTCGAGCCCCTAGTCGGTTTCCTGTTCTCCGTTCCCTTTCTTTTTATGGCAGCTGATTGGTCCTTGTGTTGCACACCCCCGCTCCTTGACTGGTCTGTTTGTCATGACGCTGAAATTCCACCCTGTGGAGGTGAAGCACAGTCCATTCTTAATGTTTGTTTTCCTTTCCATCCCCCGATCTCGTCAGCTGGACCTGGGAAGAAGGGAGACCACGGCGGTGAAAAGGGAGGTAATTCGGGTTTTGGCAGAGGGATTTGGGGCACTTCCTCACAAATCTTTCGCTTGTACATTGCACTTTGAAATACTTTTGTATAGTTTAACAAATTATTTATGTTTTATATGTGCTCTTATGGTCTAAATTGACCGAAATGAAGAGTAAAGTAAATTAAATGGAAACGTGCCATTGTAAGTGCAATATGCAAACGAACACTGTTCTACTTCAGAACTGATGCACAACATGCTGCTTCAGAAAGGATGCACAATACCCCATCGTATTTTATTTTTAGATTCCTCATCATGAGGCCTGTTCAGTACCTGAAAAGGTTGTTGGTGGGGGGTGTTGGGGGGCATAGAAGAGACAGAGAGTGAGTATATGGCCTGAAACAATGGGGCATATTTGCAACTAAATGGTGCAGTGCTACAAGCAGTTTAGCAGCGTTGTGCTGCGTCATTTCAAATTGACAAGATGTATTAACAAGAATGCGGTGCACCCCTTTGTTTTCCCTTGCACCAGCGCTAAAAAGCTTTCTAGCACCAGAGCAGACACCCTTGCACAATGGGACATGGGTGCCTGCATTGCAGGGATGATTGTGTTTATGCAGGAATGGACACCTTCCTGCACAATACACTATCATTAATGGTGTTTTGCTCCTTCTATGTGTGCTGCAGAAAGCAGCACATATAGAAAGAGCAAGAAACAAGGAGAAATAAAAGTATTTCTCCTCGTTGCACCACTCTAACGCATCCTTTTCAAAGGTGTTAGTTTTTAGCGGTAAACAGACATAATATCGAATTGTAAATATCGAATTGCCAAAATATCGAGTTGTAAATATAGAATGGACAGAATATCGAATTGCCAAAATATAGTGGTTAAGAATATCGAAATTCAGGTAAGAAATATCTATGTCAAAATATCGACAGTCATAATATAGTTGTTAAAAATATCGATTTTTTTTATAGTGTTTTAAGTGTTAGTATATGTGTTAAAAGTATGTATTATTTTTGTAATGTATGTTTTAATTTTTATAAAGTAATGAATTTTGTTATTTAATTTTTGTGTAATTTAATTCTGTAGCGGGTTGTGGGTTTATAGGGGAATAGGGTGGGAAGTAATTTAATTATAGTAAATTAAATATTAATTTTTAGGAATTATTAATTATATTTAATTTAATTGTGTGTTTTAGTTCTGTAGCGGGTTGTGGGTTTATAGGGGAATAGGGTGGGAAGTAATTTAAATTTAATTAAGTAATTATTACATTTTATTTATTGGTATTGATAAATAATTCATTGTTAACTAATTATTAATTGGTAATTAATTTTTATTAATTGGTAATTAATTTTTATTAATTGGTAATTAATTTTTATTAATTTTTTAATTGATAATTATATTAATTGTATTAATTTATTATTCAGAGCGGGTTGTGGGTTTATAGGGGAATAGGGTGGGAAGTAATTTAATTGTAAATCAGTAATTATTTATTTTTATTTATTGGTATAAAGTATTAATTTATTGTTAATTAATTCTTATTTGGTAATTAAATTTTATTAATTGGTAATTAATTTTTATTAATTGGTAATTAATTTTTAATAATTGGTAATTAATTTTTATTAATTGGTAATTAATTTTTATTAATAGGTAATTAATTTTAAGGAATAATATTTATTGGTATTTAGAATTAATTATTAAATATTTTGTAATTGGTAAGTCATTTTAATTAATTTTTTATTGGTATTGATAATTATTTTATTTTTATTAAAATATTAAATCATTATTTTCCCTACTGTTGCACTCTTTGGAGTGGGAATAGTAATTTTTACCCCTACGCTATCCAACGCTTTCCTACTGTTCCACTCTCTGGAGTGGGAATAGTAATTTTTACCCCTACGCTATCCAACGCTTTCCCTACTGTTGCACTCTCTGGAGTGGGAATAGTAATTTTTACCCTCCCGCTATCCAACGCTTTCCCTACTGTTGCACTCACTGGAGTGGGAATAGTAATTTTTACCCCTACGCTATCCAACGCTTTCCCTACTGTTGCACTCTCTGGAGTGGGAATAGTAATTTTACCCTCCCACTATCCAATGCTTTCCCTACTGTTGCACTCACTGGAGTGGGAATAGTAATTTTACCCTCCCGCTATCCAACGCTTTCCCTACTGTTGCACTCACTGGAGTGGGAATAGTAATTTTACCCTCCCGCTATCCAACGCTTTCCCTACTGTTGCACTCTCTGGAGTGGGAATAGTAATTTTTACCCCTACGCTATCCAACGTTTTCCCTACTGTTGCACTCTCTTCAGTGGGAATAGTAATTTTTACCCTCCCGCTATCCAACGCTTTCCCTACTGTTGCACTCACTGGAGTGGGAATAGTAATTTTTACCCTCCCGCTATCCAATGCTTTCCCTACTGTTGCACTCACTGTAGTGGTAATAGTAAATTTTACCCTCCCGCTATCCTACGCTAAAAATATTGAATATTTTTTATAAATATTACGTTAATATATATATGTATTAAAAAATAAAAATGTATGTTTATTTTTTTTTAACTTACATTAATTATTTATTCATTTTAAAGTTATTTAAGTATTTTTAAGTATGTTTTAGTTAATTATATATATTATTTCATTAATTTTACATTACTTTTAAGATATTTAAAAAATTCGATATTTTGACTAACTATGGGGCCCATTACGATACCCGGCGTAAATAAATCCGCCAGTCATGGAAGCGGCAAAAATCCGCCCGCACACACCGTCTGAACACCGACCACGCCATTACGATTACACAAACCGAAAACTGCCATCGGCGGAAAAATCACACAAAATACCGCCCGCCATCGTCCGAGTCGGAGTCAAACCGCCCGCCACGGACGGAAACACGCACGACAACACAAAACCGCCCGCCCTCACGGCCGACACACCGCACGTGAAATTACGATCGCACCGCCATGAGCGCGGGAAAACCACAAATATACCGCCCGCCAGCGCAAACAACGCCGATGATAATCGACACGGCAGAAGCCATGGCGCCCACGTCCCTGCACAGAAACCATCCGCTCACAAAACCAATAGCACACAACATGGCCAACAAGTCCACACAGCAAGGCACGCACAAATACACAAGCACAGTACACATCCCGAAAACACCCCCGGACAAACAAAAAATACAAAGGCCAGAACCCCAGACACAACACACCTGAAAACAACAGACCATGAGGACACACCCACATAGGTGAGTACAAAAGCAGCACTCCCACAGACCACAACCCCTTGCTACATTGCAAACCAGAGAGGAGAGGAGAGGACACAGTGACACAGCAAGGACAGCAGCACACCACAGAAACGCACACATCACTACCACCACCACCACCACCACCACCACCAAACACCGGCACCACAAACCCCCTGCACATTACACAACACACACCGCACCAGCACCACAAACACCATGGCACCACAAAGAATGCCCAAGTTCACGCCCATTGAGCTGACGGTCATGGTCGACGAGATCATCAAGGTGCACCCACAAATCTATGGGAACATGGTCCAACACACACCACTAGCCACCAGAAACAGAATGTGGAACCGGATCGTAGACCAGGTCAATGCAGTCGGGACCCTGCCCAGGAACAGAGTCGAAATTAACAAACGGTGGAATGACGTCAAGAGCCTGGTCAAGAAGAAGGAGGGCAAAAACAGAGAGCTGGCTGCCGTCACTGGCGGAGGGAATCCCGCGCTCTTCAAGACCTTCAAAGCGTGGGAGGAGAAGGTGCGAGTCATCATACATCCCGAGATCCTCGCCGGATTAGCAGGGGAGTGGAGGCTGGTAAGTACAAACTAATGTATACCAGCACACCGCTATGTACTCACATGCACTACCACCATGCCACAGCTCCCAGGGACAAACACCCCCATGTCCAGCACACAATACACGACACACACATGCAACAGACACCACCACACACAGCCCAAACAGAACAACTGTAAGATGCGTGGGGACATGTGTACATTCAGCCAGCCACGTAACCACCAACAGGTCCCCAAATATGCCAGAAGCGCCACAACGAGCACCCACCACACCCATGTGTCCGCCACAGCTGCACAAACCGACAAGTAACAGGTAAGTGGCAGGAACACAAAGTGCAGTGGGTGGGACGGTGGACAGCACAAGTACAACACACACCAGGCCCCTAGTCCCACAGCACAGCAAGGAGGAGCATCCCCCACACCCCACAGCCACGTGTCAGCCACCGCAGTGCACAACGACAGCCGAAAGGCAGACATCACGGTCCACAGCAATCGGTGTCAGTGGGTGTCCAGCCACCCCCACGACCCACAACACCCCCCACCCCCACAGACCTGCAACATGGAGCACCCCCGCTTAGAGCCATGTGGCATCCAGTACAGTGCACGCACGAACAACCTGCAGGTGGGAAACTGGACAGGGCTGGATTACTGGAGGCATGAGGACCGGTACACGACCAACACATGGGACTTGTCACGTAGCAGACGAACACGCAGCACCGCCCACCGTCACGAACAAGTGAACAATGTGCACACGGACATGAACAACAGACTCACACCCCACATGACCCATCACAGACATAGCAACACCCAAGGAGCCACGTCTGCATACACAAGCCACACTGAATATAGTACCACACGGCAGCCACTGTGCAACTCATCACACACAACCGAAACACCATTGAAGTCCTGTCCATGTAGCCCCTACTGCCTGTCAACCACACACCCCACAACTACGCCTATGTAAGACAAACAACACTAGACGCAACAGAGCGAAACAACAGAAATGTACACGAACACCACTGAACCCATCAAACACACAGACACACCATGCACATACAACATACCATCCATCCCATCCGTCAGCCCCAGTCTCATGAAAGGCATGTCATCCGCACAGCTGCCACACATACAGCAGTCACGCTAAGATACATGGCCATGACCAACCATGTGCCAGAAGTCAATGAAGCGCACGACACACTGTGAGCAACAACACACAACATGGGCCACACCCCCCACGAGCACTGCAGTGATGCACATGGCACAGGGCAGCACGCACACCAAGGAGATGGGACAACTGCAATACGTTGGCTTTCACACACAACCATCACTCACTCATAACGATGCGTCCAATGCCATGTCCAGTAATCACAACAGACAGCAAATATGCAGGCCATGTCAAGCATGCACACACCTCAAACCATGCACTGTCATGCTGCCACAACACATGTCACGTTCGGCACCCATGGCTCACAGCATGTACCCCAAAAGCATATTCCCTCCCAAATGCGAATCTGGGGCATGGCCCCCATGTTGCCATATGCGTTCCTAAGCGTTCCATTTGAACCCCAAAAGCATATTCCCACCCAAATGCGAATCTGGGGCATGGCCCCCATGTTGCCATATGCGTTCCTAAGCGTTCCATTTGAACCCCAAAAGCATATTCCCTCCCAAATGCGAATCTGGGGCATGGCCCCCATGTTGCCATATGTGTTCCTAAGCGTTCCATTTGAACCCCAAAAGCATATTCCCACCCAAATGCGAATCTGGGGCATGGCCCCCATGTTGCCATATGCGTTCCTAAGCGTTCCATTTGAACCCCAAAAGCATATTCCCTCCCAAATGCGAATCTGGGGCATGGCCCCCATGTTGCCATATGCGTTCCTAAGCGTCCCATCTGAACCCCAAAAGCAAAGTACAAACCAGACCCAGGATGGGCCAGGAGCCCGCATACACCAGAGTCACAATAAGTAGGGGCACAGCAACACACCCATCGGCATGGCCAATCCGTCCCATGCCACATGTGCACAGCACACAGTCCCATTGCCAAGCACACACAACTACAAATGCTACAGCCACACACACGCCTCCGGGAAACCCATGTACGAGATTGCACGAACTGTCAATGTCAGACGACAAATACATACTTCGCCAGGTGCAACACAATAACAAATCTCATTCTCTCCACAGGTGACGAACTGCCGGATGCTGGGGATGGAGACAGCAGCCAGCACAGCCAGCCCACAAGCCCCCAACGAGGACACACGGATGTGGAGGATCTCACCTCCTCTTCGGACACGGACCACCAAGCAGGCCCATCTGGTGTGGCAGGGCCCAGCCGCTCCCCAGGACCCCTCTTACCCACCAACCCATCATCCAGGGCTGCTGAACATTCCCAGCCCCCTGCTGCCACTGTCGTTGCGGCCACACCCACGGTCGTTGCGGCCACACCCACGGTCATTGCGGCCACTACCACTGCCGCAACCGCCACCATCGCCGCACCGACCACCACCGCCGCCACCACCACCACGTCTTCGCTGGCACCAGCCCCAGCGCAGGTGGTGGCCCGGCCGACTGGATCCACCCTGGGAGCCACAGCGAGGACCGTGGTGAGCAATGTGGCTAGTGGGCAGGCCGGTGGCAGCAGGACTGGTAGGAGGAGCAGGGTCAGGGAAACGCCAGCCTCCCCTGGGAGCCATGCCCTGCCTCAAATGGCCAGAGTCCTTGGGGCCTATGAAGAGGCCCAAGAACAATGGGTCAGGTCTGCTTCAGACACGCGGGAGGTGCTGGGGGTGCTGAGGTCCATGGACGCCCGTATAGGTCAACTCGTGGACCTCATGGGCCAGCTGGTGGTGGCGGTGAGGACACGGCCAGGGATAGCAGCTCCCCTCCGCCACCACCTGCCGGGGCGCAGGGTCGAGCAGCAGTGTCCAGTTCCCCTGCGTCCACAGCCAGTGAGCACACCTCAACCACCAGCATGTCGCAAGCAGGCACCCCCTCGCAAACGTGGAAGGGGCCGTCCGAAGTGGAAACCGATCTCCCGGGAGGACTTCGCACGCTCCAAACGCAAGTGAGGCAGCCAGCCAGCCTTCCTTGACCAGCCACTGCATTGACTTGGACTACGATCCCACTCCACACAGCCATCTGGATGGCATGTGTGTGTTGGACTATGGACATAGAACCAGTGGGTACACCCTGAGCATCACGCAGCCATGACCGACAGCTCATTGTCACTGCACGCACCACTTTTGTCATCACCTTACACACAATCACATGTCACAGTTTGTAATAAATGCACCTTTTTCACTAACTGCTGTTTGTGCCCTGTGTTTTATTTGTACGGAATACAACGGCCACCTTGGGCGGAAAGGCACCTGATGCGTGGCATGGCAATGGAATCCGGAGAGCCTGTAGGGACCTAGGGGTGGGAGACAGAACAGGAGCACATTCAATGAGTGTGTCACACACCCATCACACAGTACATGTCAACAACTACAAGCAATGTACACACATCGCACAGAGCAATAGGGCACAATGCCACAGTCACCAACAGTGGCATTCTACCCTGGCCATGGAGCGTTGACACACAGCACGTAGTGAACAAACGGCCACCCTGACACAGCACACACACACCTGCACAGATACAGCCACATCAGCCGTCGTACATGGACACTCACCGTCAAGTGAAGTAGCGGGCGATGAGCTGCTGCTGCACATTCCCAGCTTCCTCCTCTCCGCTGTCCTCCTCACTCGAGCTGTCCTGGTCTGCGGGCTGGGGCCCTGGTTGATCTCCGTCATCCACAATGAGGGGGATCTGCTTCCGAATGGCCAGATTGTGCAGCATGCAGCACGCCACCACTATCTGGCACACCTTCTGTGGGGAGTACGCCAGTGCACCCCGGTGCGGTCCAGGCACCTGAACCTGGACTTGAGGAGTCCAAAGGTACGCTCGACCACACGTCTGGTCCTCCCATGTGCCTCATTGTATCGATCGTCTGCTGGGGTGCGAGGATTCCTCAATGGACTGAGCAGCCATGCCCCATTCGGGTACGCAGAGTCACCTGGGTGTGAGGGACACAGAGAACCGTTGCTATTCCAACTGGACAGGGGACAGCATCGCACAACCAGCACGCTACACCACTCCACATACTCACCGACAATACAGCCACGATCCTGTTGCAGATTGGCCATCAGTCGTGGCAAGATGCTGTTGCACATTATGTGTGCGTCATGGGCCGAGCCTGGGAACTTTGCACACACGTGGGTGATCACCATGTCCGCAAGGCACACCACTTGCACATTCAGGGAGTGCGTGTGCTTCCTGTTGCGGTACAGGTGCTCAGTGGCCTGTGGTGGAACAAGGCCGACATGTGTGCAGTCAATGGCTCCAACGACGTGTGGGATTCTGCCAAGGGCATAGAATGCACCCTTCACTGCCGCCAATTCACGAGCCCTGGGGAAGCGGATGTACCTGTTTCGGTACAGCATCATGGCTGCCAGTATTTCCCTCAGCACCTTGCTGAACATGGGCTGGGACATCCCTCCTCCACTGCCCACTGTGTGCTGGAATGACCCAGTGGCGAAGAAATGCATGGCGGCCATCACCTTAGCCGTGGGGGTGACAGCAGTCGGATACACCCTGCGGGGACGGAGATGGGGTTCTAACATGGCACACAGTCGATGCAGGGTTGGCCTGTCCAGCCGAAACTTCCTAATAACCTCTGTATCGTCCATGTCCACCAGCAATTGGTATGGGCGGGTCAATGTTCGGTCTCCGCCTAGGAAATTGCAGAGGACACATGTCAAAGCAACACAACACATAGCAATTTCGCATACACATCACTGACATGACTGAGCAAGCACATGAGCCACAGCCCAGCTGTCAAGCTGGGTCGGCACGGCCACAATACACTTACACAGGTCTCCCAACAATGGCAATGGCTAGTGAGACATACCACTGCCATGTGCATGCACATGGGGATCTAGGCCCCAATGACTTGCGGGGCGTGCTGATGGGGACTGACTGCATATTCGTCAAGCGGCAACGCCACGGCAACATGAGTGTCTGCTGAGCATGGAACTGCTTCCGAGGCTGGATGAGTATGGCACACGACGACGACAATGTGGGCACAGGCTGAGCGGCCAAAACAAGTGGGACCTGTGGCATGAGGGGATATGAGACAGTAGTAGGTGTCAGCACTGCACCCTATGTACAGCACTGTACGGATCACACCTCCCGAAACATTGACAGGTGTCCACATTGACAGCCCCATGCCAAGACGGCTGTGTGCTTGCAGTCACACGTCACAGGTGAGAGGTTACATTGCACGTGCCAGGTGGCAGACGTACATAGTGGGAGCTGGCATGTGTGTGCATGTGTCTCCTGTTCAGGATCCACCAGATGGGCGCTGACTCTGTACTGACCATTGGACACAGCATGTTCCGTGGAAGGCTTGTGTGTGTGGGATGGTGGCACTGGATGTGCCTCCGTTGGGTGGGGGCCATGCACAGGGCGGGTACGTCGATGATTGCGCATTGTTGGTCACGGTGGGTGCACCAACTAAGATGTGTTGCCCTGTGTTCAATTCCTATGTCCGCATGATGATGGACTGTGGATGTGGGCAGACTACACATTGGTCGATGTGCTGTCTATATGCATGTGCCTTCACACCAGGCACAGCTGCCCCTGCACATGTGACCCCTGCTGGACTCGCTGCTGGGTCTGTGGAGCTGATGCACCTTCTGTGCGTGGGGCGGACAGCTCTCCTCACTTCCCTCATTGCGCATGTCATGTCTTTGCCGCAGGTGACATGGATCATGGAGGGCCCACATGTACGCGTGGGTAGGCTACACATGATTGTTCACTGGTCGCCACCCCCAGTCAGTGTTTCGAATGGGAAGGTTGTCGTGCTGGTGGTATGTTCGATGTGGCGGATGGGCGGGCCTAGGTGCGGGCTTACATTCCGGACATGGGGGTAGTTGGATTGGCGACTAGTTGCAGTACACACGGGACACGTCTCTTCCTTTCCACATCTGGGTCATCCCTTGTACTAACTGACAGTGATACAGTCATCTTCGCCCCAGCCCTCATGTCCTCCCCTCGCCCCCAATATGCATGCTCACCTGCGAGGCTAGCGCTTGCACAGGCAGCCCCAAGCTCGCACCAGAGAGGGCAAGGAGTGTATGTGTGGGTCCAGTTGAACGAGTGGGCTGTCTCAGGGTATGATGTGTGGCGGGACGCCGTCCACCTGCGTGGTGCCCCAAATGGAGACCCGGCCTGCATGGACTATGCATCACAGTCTTCGCCTTCCGGATCCGCCACCTGCGACACCCAGTGGCTGTGGCTGCCCTTGCGGCCATGCCGCGTCCGTCTGTGGCTGATGGCCCACACATTCACTCTTTGGCCTCTCTGGGGAGGGCTCGGGGTGGTGGCGCACGCGCTTGCACTTAGTCGCAATGGCATGTGGCGTGGTTGGTATGATGGGCAATGGATGGGATGGTGCGAGCCACCTCCCGTGACGTCAGTGCTGCTCGTGCTGTGGTGCGTCCCCCTACACTTCCATTTGACTTTTTGCCATGCTAGACGTTGAGGTTCTATTGCCTGCGTGATATGACCAGGAGGAGCGCGAGGAGACCTCTCACACACCATGCTCCACTGCCATCCCGTGCCCTGTATCGCCTGTGCGGATTGACTATGTTGGGGTTACACCTGGTCGACTGGGGCTGTGTGTGCCTTGTCAAGGGGCATGGCGGGCGCACAACAGGATCCAGCTTGTCCACAGAGGGTGGGCTGAGGTGCGCCTGGTACCGCTTTGTACGTGTGCCCGGCTGCTGTGCACACACGTGTTCACTCCCCCGACAGGTGTCCTCTCACAATGCCCAGGGAAGCGGTGGTGTACTGTTCATGACCCCTCCCAACACGGCGTGCTCCAACTTGGCATGTGCGCATCTACCCGTCACACCCACCCACCTGAGCACTGCGTCCATACGACTTCACACGACACATGTGTGTCTTCCACAGTTGTGCTACTCATTTGCGTTGACATCCAATACCAGTGGACTACATGGTCATGTCACGACTGCCGTGTACTTCACATACTCTCATCCTCTCTCATTCGTACTTGTGAAATGAGTCAGCGGAGACAGTTTTGGTTTCAAACATTATATTGAGTCTTCTGTCCTCTGTGATGCAGTATAGTGGACACTACTGGCAGCGGAATACATGTTGAGGATATACTGAGCATGATTGCAAATGGGATAGGGTGTGGGGTTACATGTGATTGGCTGTTGCATGTGGGATGTGGGCTTCAGAGTGACATCTGCTTGGCCAAGGCTGTGCTAATGTACATTTACGTATAGCTGCGGAGCTGCGGACTTTGACACAGACGGTATACATGTAGCCTACCAGACCGCTTGGCATCATGGGCACAGTCCATCTCAGTTCCATGTGACAGGTTTGCTGCGATTGTTCCTCATGCACGCGTGCATGTGAGATGACATCAGGGCATGTGCTTGCGTGCATGCAGCGGCGTGCCACTTGTTGTTGCACTGTGGTGGTTACTGGACATGTCACAGTCACTGGGGTCGTGTTGTTGTTGTATGCACTTGACGTCCATGCAAAGGTCCTGGTATGGGATTCCCGGGCGGGGGTGGGAGGGGTGCAGCACCCACAGACTCCAGGCGACCTATTCATGTCCACTGAGCGGTGTGTGTGTCCATGGGCGCTGGATCCATGTCGTGTCCTGGTTGTTCGTGCAGTTCCGTCCATGTGGGTGCGATACACAGAGCCCATGCCACTGCCTCCCACGATGCATGCGGTGTTCCTGGATGTGATGGGGAACAGTGTGCATGTCCCGGTCATATCCGATGTCATGGCGATGTCGTTGATGGTGTGGTTACAGTTGCCGGTCGTTTGGTATGGCTGTTGTGGTGGTGACTGGCCAGTCCGTGCGGAAGCTAAGCATGGGTGCGGGGTTGGACATCATCGGTCACTCGGGGAACCTGCGTTGTGGTCCGACGTATTTACAGGTTGTCAGGTATGCGATGCCGTCCAGCAGGGCTTCCATCTCAATGGTGGTGTACATGTTTGCCAGCCAATGTAGCGGATGGTGGCTGTCAAGGTGTTGTTCGTAAGTTGTCCCTTGGAGGACCATGATGGGGCATGCTGGGTGACATTCGATGTAGCTGTTCTCGATGATCCGTCGTGTGGAGGCACAGTGGTCCCATTTCAGTGCGGGTGCGATGTTGGCCACATACGCCATGCCCCCATAGGCAGAGCAGGCCCTGTCGTGTGCGTCCAGAGGGAGGAGTAGTGGTAGCAGGTCCGCCTTCAGACATGCCGGGTTGGAGAGGCATATCTCCACGGGATGCTGGTAGGGACACCTCCGACAGTAGAAGACGGGCATGACGCAGCTGAACAATGTGATGCGGTAAGTCAGTCGGTAACTTACGTTCAGCAGGGACAGGAGATCGCATCCCAATGTATGAAACAGGTTGGTTTTGTACAGCTTGAGCTGTTCGGCGTAGTTGGGTAGGTGTGTTGCGGTTGCCATTTCGCAGCGGTGCGTTGTGGTGGCGTGCTCCGGCTGTGTGTGCAGTCTGCAATGTGCACGCTCCGAGGTTGCTGTGAGCTCTGTGTAGTCGTAGGGAGACAGGACTTGTGTTCTGTTTGCTTGTTTGGAGGACACGGGCCCTCTTCCCACATGCTTCTCAGACAGTTCAAGGTCAGTGATGTGTGACTCCTTCCAATTAACTTGCATGTGGCCGACATGGGGGAGTGTTTTCTTCTTTCTTCCCCGTCCGTTGTGTGCTTCTGTGATATGCGCTATCTGCCCTGTGGTCGGTCTCCTCGGCATGCCTGTGTTGGTCTATTCTTGGACAATTGCTGTATTCACCGGCTTCTTTCGTAGGGCTGTGGTTTCGGCGTTGGAATGGAAGGTCATTCAGTGCTGTCTGCTCTCCCTTGTGTGGGCGGCAGGCTGCCTTTCCGCTCTGCGTTGGGCCTTGTGTGTGAATGTTATTCTTGGGCCACCTGTTGTCGGTCCCCGGGCTCTTTGGTGTTCCGTTTTATATGTCTTGTTCATATGTGCAGGGTGGTATGGGTGTTTCTGTGTGGTACTGGCGTTCCTCTTCCCGAAGGAGCCCTGCTTCTCCTAGTTGGTGTTGCCGCCGCTGTGTGCTACGCCATGTTTGTTACACTGGGGTGTGTCCTGCTGTTGCGTGACTTCACTGACATGTGTGCGTCGGTTGTGTGGCGTTGGGTGTTGTCCGTGAATTGGGCGTTGGGGGCATGTCTGTGGCAGGCCTGTCACGTGTCATGTGCGTTCGGGGTGGGGCTGATGTGTGTGCTGCTTGGTTGTGTCCCTGTGTCTGTGTGCGACGCATGCATGGCGCTGCGGTTGGCCTCTGCGTTGTGCGCATGTGTGGCGGCGTCATCGGCGCTTTGGGGCCGTGACGGGGTGGTTGGTTCCTAGTCCCAGGTGGTGTGTACACATGTGTTCCGCGATGTTACGATTTGGCCTGTGTGTCATATGTGGATGCAATGGTGGATGTGTAGTGTACACGCGCTGGTGGGGGTTGTCCGCTTTTCCGCCCTTGCACTGTGTGCGCTGTTTGCGTGCACTTGTTGTGTGTGTGCCTACCTGCGTCTCCGCGGTACGTTGCGTCCTTGGTGGTGCATCAGCAGAAGCATGGGAAGGGCCTGCAGTGCTGGATTCATGCTCGGGGTGCCGCTTCTTCGTTGTCCGTGCTCGGCGTCCGTGTTACCGCTTCGGTTTGTCGTACGGTGTCTCTTAGCCGTGGGAGCCGTTTGTTTGCGGCATCGTAATTTATACGCCGGGCGGGACGTGATTTCGTCGGACGGTGTGTGTCAGTTAGGCTGCGCCGCTACGTGTACGGGCGCACTTTGATGGCGGACGGTGTTGCTGGCTTGCCGGCGGTGTTTGGCCTACTTTTCGCATCGTAATTGGACGGGCGTGTGGACTGCTGCGTGCCGGCGGTAACTGGTGGTTTTTGCATCCGCCAGCACGGCGGTTGTGCTTCCGCCCGCCATCGTAATGAGCCCCTATATTTTTTACAACTATATTTTGGATTCGATATTTTTGTACTTACCTGTTTGTAGATAGGCATTCGATATTTTGTCATTCTATATTTTTACTTCGATATTGTTGTAGGTCGATATTCTTGTATTCGATATTCTGTCAGTGATCCGTTTTTGGCGTTGCCTCAGATTTACAGATCCTTGTAAATCTGGGGCAATGTCAAAAAGCAATGAGTGTTGCATTGGTACGCCCACAGCATGCCCCTTTGCCACAGAAAACTGTGGCGAGGAGGCCCATATTTACAAGGCGGCGTTAAGCCATGCAAAGTGATTTAGCGCCGCCTTGTTAATATGGATCAGGGCGTTGCACCACCGCTGCGCCGGAAAAAGTGACACTCCGATTTTTAAAAAACATTTTTTAAACCATTTTATTGGGTTTTTAGTTTCACATATTGTGCAGAACAACATTGACAGATACAGATAATGAATGGTGAGTTCTGTTACATCTCTAGAAAATCTTCATTGTTGGGTCGGTTTACGTTTTGGGAAGTAATCTATTGTGCGGTCTGAGTGGAGATGTAATGGGTCTGTTTGCGCTGTCTTTGATGCTAAGGCTCCAACGTTGGGCCTGTTTGTTGAGGGTGCGAGGAAAGGGTGCTATTGCCCAACTGGGAATTAAACTGGGGTTGGGTGGATGAGGGAGGGGTACGGGGCGGGCAGTTGCGTGTGTTCTTTCAGGTGGGCCGACTGCGCTGTATGCGGAATTATGACTACGGTACTGACAAAAGAGGGGGGGTTTCAATGCGGGGGACGCTCCGATGGTGCAATGCCCTTGTAAATATGTCCCTATGTGTCTCTGGAGCAAGACTATAGGAGAAGGTGAGTGAGAGAGTACCTGAGAGAACATTTGTGTGCGAGTTTGTGAGTGACTGTATGTGAGAGTGTTTATATAGTACAATGGAAATCTAATAATGACACATTGTGCGCAATACAAAAGCTGAACAGCAATACCATATACTTGTGGTGCTGCACTGCGCCATGTGCTAATGTAAACCCATTCTGCACGGTTTTAGTGTAGTGTTTCTTGTGTTTCCTACGAGTGTAATAAATGAAGAGAAGGAAGCCCATAGAGCAGGAAGTCTCTGCTAGGAGTCTAACAGGCTAGCTGGATATTTGAATTCTCCTTTGGAAAATTAGAGTGCCCAACAGGAACGATGAATCGGCAGAAGTGATAACGACAGCTTAAAAAACTATGCCACCCCCCCAAATTTACTTGCCAAACTTTATAGGCTATTACATCAAACACAAAACATTTGTTTTGTACAGTGCATATTCTGAATGCAAATATTTGAAAATGCTCTCATATGTGATAAAGAACAAACAGTATGCTAAGTGAAATAAAGTAATTCTATGGCAGGACCGGAGGCGAGGATTATGCTCTGCTTTCTTTATTTTCCAACACCAGCAGTTTTAACATTACAGAAAAAAAACCTCTCTTTCCCAAGAACCACAGGGAAAGGACAGTCCGAGAGGTCAGCCAATCAGCATCCACGGATGTCCTGAAGGTCCGGGGATTGCTGGGATACCTCCTCTTTCTTTTCCTGCTCACCAGCAGATAAGTCGCATTCCTTTACTCTATGGCATATTGAATGATGCTTGGCATTGTTTTTCTACATATGTGTTTCCTGCCAAGTAGTTTTGTGTAGCGCGAACGCTAGAGTGTGTTTTTCTTCAGTGATTGCCACGCTTGGCATTGTTTCCTACATCTTTGTTTTCTGCCAAGTAGTTTCTGTAGAGCGAGCGCTAGAGAGTGTTTTTCTTCAATAATTGCCTGATAAGTCGCTTTGTATAGCGTGAGCGCTAGAGTGTGCGTTTTTCTTTGATCTGCCGCGGGAGCGTTCCTCATCGCTCCTTTCACAGCTTGCTCGCGGTGATGCAGGCGGCCGCCAGAGGGCGCCGGTGCAGCGCGTCTCGCAACTCGTTGCTCGGCGGGAACGCTTTTTTCCTGTCAGGAATTTCCTGTCAGTGCGTCCCCCGCCGAGCAAGGAGCCCGCACGCCTGGAGCCCTGACACCCGACTGGGTCTGTTTTCCTGCAGCCTGACGCCCATAACGTGGGTCGGTAGTGTTCCCAGTGAGCCACTTGCTACACAAGGCTGTCATTACCGTTTTAGGGGCCTGGCCCAGGCACTATTATTGTTGTTATTGGCAGTAGAGGCGAAGGCCTCTGGCAGTACCCCTTTACTCAGTGGGTGTTAGGCCCCAGGGTTGGTTACCCATAACTCCTTGCTTCGGCAGGCCAAATTACAGGGTTAAGCCCGCAAAAAGATTTAAGACCCTTAGGTTTGATAGGCATTTAGACTTAACAGTCTGTTCAATAACTTTGGCATCCACCCCTGGCTATGGAAGGGGACTATGTGGAGGAAGAGACCTTTCAGGTTCTGCCTGTTGATGATGACTTTTGCGGCGCGGTGGACGCCTCCATCCACCATGCCGTCGCTGCGGCTATGGGTCCCTTCGAGAGGCGCATGATGGAAGTCACCTACTCTTATGCCTCTGGGGAACGCCAACCCCCCGCGCCCCCCTAAGAGGAAATCAGAGGCGGCAGTGGATATGGGGGCTTTCGAACGCCTTAAAAAGGCCTTCCTGGTGCGTCCTCCGGTAGCTCAGGTAACCCCTTTAGATGAGGTGGTCCCTTTATCCCCCGAGGGAGATGAGAACGAGGGCGATGATTCCCCTTCGGAGTCCCTTGACGAACCGGGCCCTTCTAGGCCCTGGCGCCCTACCCAGAATGTGGCAGAGGCGCCTACGGACATGCTTGTCCCAGAAGATTTGGTACACCCTCGCTCTTCTGTGTGGACCCCGAGCGAGAAGGTGACACAATTTGTCGCCAGCCGGTTGAGGAAGCCCCTAGAGAAGGAGGTTAGGGCCTGTTTGCGGGCGGAATGCCCTCGCCCCGCCCTGCCTGGCAAGGTAGCTGTCACTCCCAAGATAGATGCCAGAATGGCCACTTTCCTTCAAAAGTATATTCGAGACCCCAAGAAGGGGATCGATAGGTCCTGGAAAGCTTGCCAGGACAAGCTCCTGGACGCCTGCGGCCCTCTCACTAAGATATGAGATCTCGCGGAGGAGGCAAAGGCCTCTGACACCGCGCTTTCCCCAGAGTCAATCTCAGGCTGGGCCCAGCGGGCTATCGTATTCCTGGGGAATGCGAATTGCGCCCTAGCGGCGGAAAGGAGACGCTCCGTGTTGCTTAAAGTGGACCCAAAACTAGGGGATTTGGCCTCCTCGGAGGCAGGAGCTGTGGCGGACGGGGGACTCTTTGGTGAGCCTTTTGTGAAGGAACTCACAAAGTTTGTCACCACCTTGGACAAGGCGCAAGCCTCCATTAAGAGGGTGTTTCACCCAAAGGTTTTTGTCGGGATCGGTCGTGGCCGGGGGCGCTCGACCGGCCGCTTCCACACAGGCCCCTAACAAAGGCTTCAAGAAGGCGAGCGACCAGCCAAAGCAAGAATTCTTCCAATCTCGAAGAAACGGCAGAGGCAGAGGCGCCAGAGGAGGCGGCAGAGGCCACTTCCAAAACCAAGCAGGTGAGTCTCTCCCCTTACCCCCATTTGCTGGTGGGGGGCAGACTAGCTTTATTCGCTCACAATTGGGAGGCCATTACCTCAGATTCATGGGTCCTTCAGACCATCAGAGGGTTTCATATAGAGTTCTACGGGACCCCGAAACAGGATTCTCGGCCACGGCCCCTGGTATTCACGTCAGCCCAGACTGCTCTGGTGGACGAAGAGGTTCACGATCTCCTCCGCAAAGGGACAATAGTGTGCTCCTCCCTCCACCCGAACGGTTTCTTGAGCAACATCTTCTTGGTAGACAAAACGGACGGGGGTCAACACCCGGTTATCAATCTGAAGGAGTTCAACAGCTGGTTGGTGTACCGCCATTTCAAAATGGAGGGAATCCACCTGCTGCGCGACCTCCTGCGTCCAAACGACTGGATGGTGCGCCTCGACCTGAAAGACGCTTATCTCTCCGTCCCGATTTTTTCCCCGCATCGCAGGTTCCTTCAGTTTCAGTGGCAAGGGCAGTTTACGAGTTCACCACACTGCCTTTCGGCCTCTCCTTCGCTCCTTGGTGCTTCACCAAGGTGCTCAAGCCGGTGGTGGAATACCTCAGAGCCCGAGGCTTCCACCTCCTGATTTATCTCGACGACATCCTCCTGCTGGCTCAATCCCCTACCATGCTTACAGAGCAGCTTCTGACTGCTGTACATCTTTTACAGAGCCTAGGCTTTGTCATCAACGAGAAGAAATCCCTCTTGGTCCCGGCCCAGCAAATGACGTTTCTGGGTTTCGTCATAGACTCTGTCAAGAAGACGTTGAGTCTCCCCTCCAGGAAGGTATCCAAAATTCGTCGAGAACTCAGGCGTACCCTGGCCCGCTCCACCATCTGTCTCCGGCAAGTTGCCAGGGTGGTGGGTCTTCTATCCTCCTCCATACAGGCCATCTTCCCGGGGCCTCTTCACTACAGAGCCCTCCAACGGCTGAAGGCCTCTCACCTCAGGAAGGGTTTGCAGTACTCAGAGCTCGTTCCGCTCACAGAAGAGGTGAAGTTGGAAATGCAATGGTGGCTGGACCACATGGAGGCCTGGAACGGGAGGGCCATTTTCGGCTCGGCTCCAGTCATCGTTATAGAGTCGGACGCCAGCAGGTCGGGCTGGGGGGCGTGTTGCGGGGACTCCTTTACAGGAGGAAAGTGGTCCGCAGACCAACAGCGGCTTCATATCAATTGCTTGGAGCTTTTGGCCGGTTCCTTCACCAGCAAGTGCTGGACGAAGGACAAAATATGCTGTCATGTCCTTCTCAAGATGGACAACGTGTCGGCTGTTCGCTACATAAATCTCCTGGGGAGCACGAAATCCAAGGTGCTAGCGGACATGGCCAAGGAGTTTTGGTCCTTTTGCCTGGAAAACAGCGTCTCTGTAACAGCAAAGTATCTTCCGGGAGCGTCCAATGTAGTAGCGGACTAGTACTCCCGAGAATGGGCGGATGTGAACCTGTGGCAATTGGATCCCAGGGTCTTCCGGAGACTCCACGCCCTTTGGGGCCCCTTCTCAGTGGATCTCTTTGCCTCTCGCCTGGACCACCAGCTTCCCAAGTTCTTCAGTTGGAAGCTGGACCCTCTGGCGGCAGCCTTCCTTCAGGATTGGTCGCTGGAGACTGGGTACGCCTTTCCCCCGTTTGCCATGATCATGCGCCTTTCGGCGCAGGTTCGCCGACAGCAGGCGAAGGTAATGTTGATCACACCTTATTGGAGGTCGCAAGTATGGTTTCCAGTTCTTCTGGAACTTTCTTGGGATTCCCCAATCCTTCTACCCCCCGATCCGACGATTCTTCGAGATCCCCAGGGAGAGCCTCACCCATTGGTCCTACAGAATCGGATGCCCCTCATGGCTTGGCGGATTTCCGGCAACGTTGGAGACTCCGGGGCTTATCGGGAGAAGCTCAGACCACCTTGGCATCATGGGCCGACGGCACCAACAAACGATACCGTTCGGCTTGGTCCAGATGGGTGGGTTGGTGCCTTAGCCGAGATCAGGATCCAGTGGGGTGCGAAGTGGTCCACGTCTTGAATTTCCTGGCTTCCCTGGCCACATAGGGCTTGGCTTACCGCACCATTAATTCTTACAGATCAGCGATCTCGGCGGGCCACGAACCGGTGCAGGGTAACGCGGTAGGGGAACACCCTTTTGTCTGTAAGTTAATGAAGCATTCGCTTATCCCTGCCTCCTTTACCTAAATACTCACAATTATGGGACGTTAACACAGTGTTATATCTCTTTAAGTCCTGGCCTTCTAATAGATATCTGTCTTGCAAGGAGCTTTCTGCGAAGTTGGCAATGCTCCTCTGCTTGGTCTCATGTCGGAGGGTCTCTGATGTGAGAGCCCTCGATCTCCTCGGTAGAATTTTTACCCCCCAGGGGGTCACTTTTCATAATTCACGCCGCACTAAGTCGGATTCTAGAGTAATCTCATACCCGGCTTTTGACAAACAACCTAAGTTGTGTGTGGTGCGCTGCCTCAAGGCTTATGAGGGCATGACGGATGAATATCGACCTCATGGCGTAAACCAACTACTGATATCTCTCAGGAAACCCTTCAAGGCTGTGTCGCCTCCCACCATTGCAAGATGGATCTGATGGGTCATCCGGGAAGCAGGCATTGACATTTCGCACTTCGGTGCCCATTCCGTGAGAGGAGCGATGGCCTCCAAAGCCTTTTCCCTCGGGGCACGCCTCGAGGATATTATCAATGCCGCCGACTGGTCATCGGACTCGATGTTTAAAAGATTCTATTTTAAACCGGTCGTTGACATGGCTTCCCTGGCGGTGGACAAGCTTTGAACGAGCATAATCCTCGCCTCCAGTCCTGCCATAGAATGAAAAATGTCCTAGTAGACACAAAGGAAAGTTTCAATTCTATTAAGGACTCGGAGGCGAAGATTATTCAGACCCGGAGTTCCTGAGGATTCAGTCACTTTTTCCCGCCCTAGTCTATGGATCAGCACTCCGTAAGGTATAAGTATCGTTTTCCTTCCTTGTGCTTAAGGGTTTTACTGTACTTGGAATTACAGTTTAGTTGTTCTTGTGTTTTCTTTCATGATATTAACTCTCATCCGGACTATGCCTTTTGGGATTCCTATGGTAATCAAGTTCGGATTCATTCCATATCCTTTCACTTCTTTCAGGATCGGAAACGCCTAAAACGGACTAATGGAATTCGTTAACAGTTGATGGTTCGCAGTCAAGAAAGAGGAGGTATCCCAGCAATCCCCGGACTTTCAGGACATGCGTGGATGCTGATTGGCTGACCTCTCGGACTGTCCTTTCCCTGTGGTTCTTGGGAAAGAGAGTTTTTTTTCTGTAATGTTAAAACTGCTGGTGTTGGAAAATAAAGAAAGCAGATCATAATCCTCGCCTCCGAGTCCTTAATAAAATTGAAACTTTCCTTCGTGTCTACTAGGAAATTTTTCATTGCGCAGTATTAAACAATTTGGTCAAGCATGGATTAATCCTAGATTTCAGTGCTAAAGGAGTGTGATCTCCAAGAGGGATCCACAAACTTGCCAAACAAAAAGGACCCAGGACAACAGGAAATAGTTTGGAAATGAGGTGTGTGGAGTCAAGTACACAGCCAGTCATTGCTTTAAAAGTGGGATCAGCATCCCTTCTTGGTGCAGCTACCAACCGCATCCTTAGAAACATTCAGAAAGCATTGTGATACAGCAGCAACCAACACAGAATGGTGGGCCACCTTTAAGCCCACTCTCATATAAATGCATTCTGAAACTGTCCCTAGCTGGTGCTCTTTTCCTATCCAAGCACCACCTCCTTTTGTTGAACCCCTTCGGTGCGTCGGACGGCCAAGGGTCGTCCGATGCACCAGTGCCCATGAGCGTCGGACGGCCCCCGGCTGTCCACGCACATGGCAGAGGGATTCCCTTTCCCCCCCAACAGCTTCGGAAGCTGGGGAAGAGCTTCCCCAGCTCCTGAGGCTGTTTCTTTGGTTTCCCTAAAAAAAACGATCAGCGCGCACGTCACGCTGACGTCATTTCAGTGAAACCGAAACTGAAATGAGCCAAGAGGCTCATTTCAGTTTCACTATCTCAGCCCCCTGAACATGTAGAAAGATGGGAGGGGTAGCGTTGGAAAGGGGAGAATCTCCCCTTTCTAATGCTACCCCTCCCTAGTGAATCCCTGCTTGGGGATCGCCCCAGGAGGGTGATCCCCAAGCAGGGATCCAGCCACCAGGGAGGGGGGAGCGGCCCCCTGGGCAAAGGCCTTTGCTCCCACCAAAATAAATGGGTACCTTAAGTCTTTCTGCCCCCGGGGGGGCAGAAAGCCCACTAGATGCCAGGGATTTTCTTTCCAAATTTAATTAGGGGTGGGGGCTGCCCAATTTGGGCATGCCAATGCCCCCACCCCGCAAAATTTCAGTCTTTCTGCCCTCCCCGGGGGGGCAGTCAGTAGCCCCTAATCTACCCCCGCGGGGACAGAAAGCCTACTAGACGCCAGGGTTTTTTTTTCACCGATAAATTTAGGGGTGGGGTCTGCCCAAGATGGGTAAGCCAATGCCCCCACCCATCCCCCTCCACAAAATTCCTGTCTTTCTGCCCCCCCGGGGGGCAGAAAGCACCCTAGATGCCAGGGACTATTTTTTTTGTAGGCCCGGGGTGGGGGCAGCCCAGAATGGGCATGCAAATGCCCCACCCTAACCCCCCAAAGAAAACAAAAGACTTTCTGACCCCCCAGGAGGCAGATGGGGGCAATAGCCCCTTATCTGCCCCCGGGGGGGGGCAGAAAGCCCACTAAGCACCAGGGATTTTTTTTTATATAATGTAGGGGTGGGCGCTGCCCAGAACAGGCATGTCAATGCCACCACCCCAAAAAAGAAATGCTACAGTCTTTCTGACCCCCACTGGGAGGCAGATGGGGCAATAGCCTCTTATCTGCCCCCCCGGGGGGGCAGAAAGCCCACTAGCCACCAGGGATTTTTTTTCTCCAAAGCTTGGGGTTGGGGCTGCCCAGAATGGGCATGCCAATGCCCCACCACCCCCAAAAAGATGCCACAGATTACTGCCCCCCAGGAGGCAGATGGGGGCAGTAGCCCCTGATCTGCCCCTGGGGGGGCAGAGAGCCCACTAGGCGCCAGCGATTATGCTGGCTTTTTTATACGTAGGGGTGGGGGCTGCCTAGAATGGGCATCCCAATGCCCCCACCCCCCCAAAAAGAATAGTCACAGTCTTTCTGCCTCCCCCCCCCTTGGGGCATTTTGGGGCAATAGCACCCGATTTCCCCCCTGGGTAGCAGAAAGCCCACTAGGCACAATTTTTTTTTCGGAATGTGCCCACCTGTGATTTTGGGTCCTAGGGTAGCCAGCACCTAGGGAAATAGCAAACCTGCATATTTTTGAAAACTAGACACCAAGGGTAATACAGGATGGGGTGACTTGTGTGGCTCTCACTAAGTTCTGTTACCCAGAATCCCTTGCAAACCTCAAACACATTTTCCTCACATTTCAGTGATGGAAAGTTCTGGAATCTGCGCAGATCCACAAACTTCCACCCACCCAGCATTCCCCAAAGTCTCCCGATAAAAATGGTACCTCATTTGTTTGGGCAGGCTTACTACCCGTGACACGAAACTGCAAAACGCAACGTGGACACACCACATTTTTAGGTGAAAACTGACTCTTTTTTGCAATGTGCCTAGCTGTAGATTTTGAACCCTAGCTCTGCCGGCACCTAGAGAAACCTAGCAAACCTATACATTTTTGAAAATAGGGAACCCAGGTTGGGGTGACTTGTGTGGCTCTCACCAGGTTCTCTTACCCAGAATCCCTTGCAAACCTCAAACTTTGTAAAAGAAAACACATTTTCCTCACATTTCTGTGATGGAAAGTTCTGGAATCTGCGTGGATCCACAAAATTCCACTCACCCCGCATTCCCCAAAGTCTTCCAACAAAAATGGTACCTCACTTGTGTGGGTAGGCCTAGTGCCCGCGACAGGAAATGGCCGAAAACGCGGTATGGACACACCACGTTTTTAGAGTGAAAACTGGCCCCTTTTTTGCAAAGTGCCTAGCTGTAGATTTTGAACCCTAGCTGTGCCGGCACCTAGGGAAACCTAGCAAAGCTATACGTTTTTGAAAACTAGACACCCAGGGGAATCTAGGATGGGGTGACTTGTGTGGCTCTCACCAGGTTCTGTTACCCAGAATCCCTTGCAAACCTCAAACTTTATTTTTTTTAAACATATTTTCCCCACATTTTTGTGATGGAAAGTTCTGGAATCTGCGTAGGACCACAAACCTCCACCCACCCGCATTCTCCAAAGTGTCCCAATAAAAATGGTACCTCACTCATGTGGGTGGGTCATGTACCCGCGACAGGCAAGGGCCCAAAACATATTGTGGAGACATCAAAATTACCTATCACAAAACGACTTGGTTTTGCAAGGGGGGGCACCTGGGTGGGGGCAGCCCAGAATGGGCATGCAAATGCCCCACCCTAACCCCCCAAAGAAAACAAAAGACTTTCTGACCCCCCAGGAGGCAGATGGGGGCAATAGCCCCTTATCTGCCCCCGGGGGGGGGCAGAAAGCCCACTAAGCACCAGGGATTTTTTTTTTATATACGTAGGGGTGGGCGCTGCCCAGAACAGGCATGTCAATGCCACCACCCCAAAAAAGAAATGCTACAGTGTTTCTGACCCCCACTGGGAGGCAGATGGGGCAATAGCCTCTTATCTGCCCCCCCGAGGGGGGCAGAAAGCCCACTAGCCACCAGGGATTTTTTTTCTCCAAAGCTTGAGGTTGGGGCTGCCCAGAATGGGCATGCCAATGCCCCACCACCCCCAAAAAAGATGCCACAGTCTTACTGCCCCCCAGGAGGCAGATGGGGGCAGTAGCCCCTGATCTGCCCCCGGGGGGCAGAGAGCCCACTCGGCGCCAGCGATTATGCTGGCTTTTTTATACGTAGGGGCTGCCTAGAATGGGCATCCCAATGCCCCCACCCCCCCAAAATGAATAGCCACAGTCTTTCTGCCTCCCCCCCTTGGGGCATTTTGGGGCAATAGTACCCGATTTCCCCCCTTCCCAGGGTGGCAGAAAGCCCACTAGGCACAATTTCTTTTTCCGGAATGTGCCCACCTGTGATTTTGGGTCCTAGGGTAGCCGGCACCTAGGGAAATAGCAAACCTGCATATTTTTGAAAACTAGACACCAAGGGTAATACAGGATGAGGTGACTTGTGTGGCTCTCACTAAGTTCTGTTACCCAGAATCCCTTGCAAACCTCAAACACATTTTCCTCACATTTCAGTGATGGAAAGTTCTGGAATCTGCGCAGATCCACAAACTTCCACCCACCCAGCATTCCCCAAAGTCTCCCGATAAAAATGGTACCTCATTTGTTTGGGCAGGCTTACTACCCGCGACACGAAACTGGCCAAAACGCAACGTGGACACACCACATTTTTAGGTGAAAACGGACTCTTTTTTGCAAAGTGCCTAGCTGTAGATTTTGAACCCTAGCTCTGCCGGCACCTAGGGAAACCTAGCAAACCTATACATTTTTGAAAATAGGGAACCCAGGATGGGGTGACTTGTGTGGCTCTCACCAGGTTCTCTTACCCAGAATCCCTTGCAAACCTCAAACTTTATAAAAGAAAACACATTTTCCTCACATTTCTGTGATGGAAAGTTCTGGAATCTGCGTGGATCCACAAAATTCCACTCACCCCGCATACCCCAAAGTCTTCCAACAAAAATGGTACCTCACTTGTGTGGGTAGGCTTAGTGCCCACGACAGGAAATGGCCCAAAACGCGGTATGGACACACCACGTTTTTAGAGTGAAAAGTGGCCCCTTTTTTGCAAAGTGCCTAGCTGTAGATTTTGAACCCTAGCTCTGCCGGCACCTAGGGAAACCTAGCAAAGCTATACGTTTTTGAAAACTAGACACCCAGGGGAATCTAGGATGGGGTGACTTGTGTGGCTCTCACCAGGTTCTGTTACCCAGAATCCCTTGCAAACCTCAAACTTTATTTTTAAAAAAACACATTTTCCCCACATTTTTGTGATGGAAAGTTCTGGAATCTGCGTAGGACCACAAACCTCCACCCACCCGCATTCTCCAAAGTCTCCCAATAAAAATGGTACCTCACTCATGTGGGTGAGTCATGTACCCGCGACAGGCAAGGGCCCAAAACATATTGTGGAGACATCAAAATTACCTATCACAAAACGACTTGGTTTTGCAAGGGGGGGCACCTGGATTTTTGGTCCCGGGCTCAACAGCCATTTAGGGAAACCTACCAAACCCACACATTTCTGAAAACTAGACACCCTGAGGAGTCCAGTGAAGTATGGCTTGCGTGGATCCCCCAACGAGTCCCTACCCAGAATCCCCTGCAAACCCCAAATTTAGCTGGAAAAAAATCACATTTTCCTCACTTTTCTGTGTGGGAAAGTTGTGGGATCACCAGTCTGACACCAATTTCCTACCACGTTGTGTTCCCCCAGGTCTCCTGATAAAAATGGTACCTCACTTGTGTGGGTAGGCATAGTGGCTGCAACAGGAAATGGCCCAAATCGTACTGTGGAGTCTTCAAAATTACCTATCATAAAACTACCTGGTTTTGCAGGGGGGTGTGCCTGGTTTTTTGGCCCGGGGCTCGCGGCCATCTTGGGAAACCATCCAAACCCACACATTTCTGAAAACTAGACACCCTGGGGAGTCTAGTGAGGTATGGCTTGCGTAGGTCCCCCAAAGTTTTCTTACCCAGAATCCCCTGCAAACCTCAAATTTAGGTGAAAAAATCACTTTTTCCACACATTTTTGTGTGGGATCACTGTACCGGCACAATTGTCCTACCACGTAGCGTTCCCCTTGGTCTACCGAGTAAAATGGTACCTCACTTGTGTGGCTGTCCAATGCAGAATCCACTAAAAACATATTTTAAAAAAAATTTAGTGCTTAGAATTTGCGGTGCTATACCTTTAATCCCTATGTTTTTGGCTCTTCCTAATCACAGGCCTTTGGCCCACCCACACAAGTGAGGTATAATTTTACTTGGGAGAACAAGGGGAACGCTGGGTGGTAGGACATTTTTGCCGGCACAGTGAACCCACACATAAATGTATGGGAAAAGTGATTTTTTCAGCTAAATTTGAGGTTTGAAGGGATTCTGGGTAGGGAAACGTTGGGGGATCCCTGCAAGCCATACCTCCCTGGACTCCCCAGGGTGTTCACTTTTCAGAAATGTGTGGGTTTGGTAGGTTTGCCTAGATGGCTGCTGCCCCCCCCTTGCAAAACCAGGTAGTTTTGTGATAGGTGATTTTGATGTCTCCACAATACGTTTTAGGCCCTTGCCTGTCGCGGGTACTTGGGCCACCCACATGAGTGAGGTACTATTTTAATCGGGAGACCTGGGGGAACGCTGGGTGGTAGGAAATTTGTGTCAGCCTGGTGATCCCACACAGAATTTGAGAAAAAAGTGATTTTTTTCAGCTAAATTGGGGTTTGCAGGGGATTCTTGGTAGGAAAAGATTGGGGTGTCCATGCAAGCCATACCTCCCTGGACTCCCCCCGGTGTCTAGTTTTCAGAAATGTGTGGGTTTGGTAGGTTTCCTAGATGGCCACCGAGCAAGGGGCCAAAAACCCAGGTGACCCCCTTTGCATAACCAGGTCGTTTTGTGATAGGCAATTTTGATGTCTCCTCAATACGTTTTGGGCCCTTGCCAGTCGGGGGTACTTGGGCCACCCACACGAGTGAGGTACCATTTTTATCGGGAGACCTGGGGAAACGCTAGGTAGATGGAAGTTTGTAGGTCGCTGCAGATTCCTGAATTTTCCATCACTTAAATGTGAAGAAATTTGGAATTTGAACTAAATTTGAGGTTTGCAGGGGATGCTGGGTAAAAAAAAAAAACAGTGAGAGCCACGCAAGTCATTCACCCCTGTACTTCCCTCGTTGTCTACTACTCACAAATGTGAAGGTTTGCCTAGGTGACAACTGAGCTAGAGCACAAAGTCCCCTGCTACCCATATTGACAAAAAAAAGATCTTACAAAAGGCCATTAAACCGCCAGAAATATAAATCTGACTATAATTTGATAAAGTTAATCCACCACTTACACTGGTTGGTTTTAGCACCTCCAGAAACGCTGGCTTCAAAGTACAAATACTTATCAAAGTATATAAATATTGAAGCCAAGCCTTCTGAAGGTAAGCCATAAAGCCACGTCACGGCACCAACCACTTTATGTCCTTTCACACGCCATTCACGCACCACACACAAGACTTCCATACCGCCAGCCACAGCCCAATCAACCAGATCACTTGCGCTCACATAAACATACTGCCGCCATGCAAGGGCCCATCACATTCATACGCCACAAGACATAATGAGTTTGACTACATTTTACCACCTGTCAAGTCTCCGCCTCCTTCTTCCTGAACGTTACCGAACGCATGCCGAGTGAACCTTTACTAATGGCTCCCATGACAGCCACATGAGGCTCAGGAAGACATGTCTTTCATGCGCCTTTAGCGCACTCACTGTGCTAAATCCAACTCCTTCCAGTTTGTGGATGCAAGTTGGGGGGTGCCCGAGTATGCCGCAAAGCCATTCCTCGAGCTGAGCAAGCAAAACTAAGGCAAACATGCTGGAAATTTTCAAAAGCTTTCTAAAGAGAACATCATAAACTATGAAGAACTGTTGAATGTGAAACACGGGTAGTCTGTGACAATGTAGCATATGTCCAATCCACCGTTATGTGCAGTGACTGTAATGCACTTATCATACAGCAAACTGAACATCTACTAAGTTCTAACGGAGGATGAACATGGCAAGCAGCATTGACCCATAAGTACTATAGTAAATTCAGTGCGTGAGTGGCAGCAATGGATTTGAATCCATGGGTGAAGATGAAGTCATGACGTGTATCTGTACTACCGTTCACTATCTGCCTTCTACCTTTGCAATATTCCTCGGAAAGCGCACCTACCGTAAGCTGTTCTAACCCGTTCGTGTGTCTGTCCTCATCAGAGTCCTGACTAATCCTGTCTAAATTGTCAAGTGACCTCTATACTAATGCCTTCCATCTCTAGCTACTTGAAGCTTGAGAAAACGTTTCTGTCACGTGCCATCAATGCTCTCACTGTGCTAAATCCAACTCCTTCCAGTTTGTGGATGCAAGTTGGGGGTGTCCGAGTATCCCAGTAGGCCATATCTCGAACTGAGCGAGCATATCTACCTTTGAAAATAAGGCAAACATGCTGGGGTATATTGCCTTAGTTCCCTAAAGTAATAAGCCAAACAAATGTCATGTGGGTCTCATTCACTGACACTTTTACTTTGACAGTGTGAAAACTCAATTACTAACTTGCATCATACACAATGTTATTGAGAAAGGGTACAGGACACAATATCTTGTATGATGATTGTTTTCACATCTTAAATTAAAGATGTGAAAACAATCTTCATACAAGATATTGTGTCTTGTATCCCTTTTCAATAACATGGTTCTGATACAAGTTAATAATTGAGTTTGCACACTTTCAAAACAAGTAGAAATGTTGGTGAATAAGTCCCATTGGATATTTGTTTGACTTAATACAATTACTACAGTTCTCAATGGCAATCAGGGTGGTCCTTGTGTAGTATACATAAGTTCCCTAACAAGCACTTCAAAATCCAGTCAAGCCTTTAACTTTCTGCCAAACAGGGTACTCCGTGACAATGTGGCGCATGTTCTGTCCACCAGTATGTGCAGTGTGGGGACTATAATGCACTTGTCAATTGGCGAACAGAACAACTATCACGTTCTGAAAGCAGATAAAGGTGTTGAGAAGTCCATGATTTCCTGAAGTAGAGGAACAAATATTCTGCAGCTGCTTGCGTAGTGAAGGAGTGGCCCACAGACAGTAGGTATCCATTCACACCAATTGAAAGGTTTACCTATTGGCAGCTCCACCTCAGTCAATTTCCCAGTATTTTGCTTTAGTATGATACAACATAAAGCAAGTAGGAAAACAGAAGGCAGGCTTACTTGGGCACTGGGGACAGAAATCACGAGTCTCCTGCCTCTTTCCCTGCATCGAGCACACTTTACACCGACGACATGGTCGCTCCTTTTTGGGTGTTAGCAGGAATTTTATCAGCAAAGTGTCACTCCTGCAGCCTTGCCACGTCCTCCAGAACACATGAAGTGGAGGCTGCTGCTTCTGTAGCAGTGAGACTTTCAATCACAGACAACTGAAAGTCAAGGAAAGACATGAGTCTTCCTGTGGTGGTCTGACGATAAACAACATACGCATTGTATGTTGCCATCTGGATCAGGTGAGTAAACAGTTTCTTATACCAAGTGCGAGTTTTACGACTCTCATTGTATGGCTGAAGAACCTGGTCGTTCTTGTCCACTCCGCCCATGTACTTGTTGTAATCAAGTATACAGGTGGGCTTGTGGACTTCGGCCATCTGACCCCAAACCGTGACAGGGAAGTGCTCTCAGCATGAATTATAGTGAGCACGTACACGTCACGCCTATCTGAGAACTTGACTGCGAGCAGTTCCTTGGAACGCAGCGCAGTGCTCTGGGATTTCTGGAGCTTCTTGCAAACAAGCTCCTGCTGGAATCCTTTGCAGGCGACAACGAATTGTACCGCAGGCCACGGTGCCAGCTTTGTAGAGCTCACTGAACAGCTCTACTCCTGTATAGAAATTGTCCACATAAAGGTTATAACCTTTGATGAAAGAGTGGCTGGACAAGCTCCCATACGATCTTTCCTGTGACCCCTAGCATGGGAGGGCAACCTACAGGGTTAAGAGTTGTGTCCTTCCCTGTATACACTCTCAAGCTGTACACATAGCCAGTCGAGCTCTCACACAGCATGTACAGCTTGATGCCATAGCGAGCGCGTTTGCTCGGAGTGTACTGCCTGAACAGTAGCCACCCTTTATACAAGATCAAGGACTCATCAATTGCTATATTCTTTCCAGGAGTATAAACCTCTGGAAACCTGGCAGACAAATGTTCCACGACAGGCTGAATTTTGAACAACCTGTCATGGTCTGGATGGTCCCGGGGCAATTGCAGCAGAATTGTCATTGAAATGCAGCATGCGTCTGCAATAGCAAAAAACGATCTCTGCTCATGTATGGTGCGAAGATGGGAGTTAACCAAACCGTGCGAGTAGACCAGTAGGATAGCAAGGTTGGTTTATGCATTACCCCCATTTTAAGCATGAGACCCAAAAATATCTTCAACTCCCCTAAAGAAGTGGGAGTCCACTTGTGTGCCCTAGAATGAGGCCCAAGAGTGCCTGCATGCTCCCTCAAAAATTGTATGGCACGCAAATTTGTTTGCTGCACAGTTTCATCAAGGAAGTCCACATCCAAAAAGAGATGGACGTTGTCAATTGGCAAAAAATTAGCCGTAACGACTTTACATCCAGCGTCGCCAGTGAAAGGCGGAATTTGGGGCTGAACTAAATTGGGAGGTTGCCAAGAGAGCGCTCCATCTGTGCTTGCGGCCGCACATGCCTGCTCTCTGGGTTGCTCTAACCTGCTACTGGTGTCCCGCTGCACAGACTGTGCTTGCAAAGGGACAGCACGACTGACATCGTCTCCTTCAGAATCACTGGAAGATGAGTCGTTGGATGGAACTGCGCCGACTGAAAAATCACTCCCAGATTCTGCTGCTCCATTGTCCTCTCCCTCAGATGCTGTCTCAGTATCCGCTGTCTCAGTCTCTGATCCTGCCTCAGAGCTGGACTCCAGAACCAGATTTAGGGCCTGGGCAGCATTCATCCAACGATACGACATCTCTGCTAGTGCCTAAAACCTTCCTTTTAAAAACTATCCTATGTAGAAGGCAGATAGGTTGTTGGTTTCAAAGTGTAGGTGGGTGTGTGCGTGAGTGAAGTGTGCAACAGTCAGTAATGACGAAGTGCACCTTACCTTTCCTTTGCGAAATCCGTACGCTCTCCACAAAATCACTAAGAAAGAGAGAAAAAGACACGGTATTACTTTACCTTGCCACATACCCATCATCGCAGCCTTTAGCGCTGGTGGAAGCCAGTGCGACAATCATTTTGGCGCCCTCCCATGACTTTCAATAAATATCTGTTATTCAGCGCCAAGATGCCTATGGGTGAACGTGTGCTTTACAATTGCACACTATGACCTCCTTTGATTCCCTCACTACCATCCAGCAAACGTGCCCCTCATCACTCCATAGCCCCTCTCTCACATACATTTCATCTGTTTCAAAGTGTTTCTAATGCGTGGCTTTACTGATCCACTTAGCTAGCCACATAATACAGATCTGTTCTTTCCAGCATGCCCTCTGTATTACTTTATGGCGTCAAAACTGCCACAAGACAAAAGTCAGATATATCTCCCTAGCAGGACATTTTTACTCTGCAGCAGTACCACACTTCACTGCCTTTCATGTAACTTCAAAGAGACTCATTATAGTTCTTTCACAGTCTCATAATTTCAGAACTGAAAAATCTCTCTGTAAATATATATATATATATATATTACCTATTGGCGGTCGCCAGTAGGTAGTTATAGTTAGGACCTAGTTTCCATAGGAAAAGCGTTTTTTGATTTGGCAATATCTTTGGCGCCGTTTGATGAATCTTCGCGAAATTTTCCCAAAAAAAAGATTCACTCAGGTCAGCTCCTGTCTTGAAAGTTTCGGGGTGGTTTGTCAAGCGAGGGCCGAGAAAAAAGGGGGGTCCCAAAACTCGTTTTCCCCATGTTAATTTCCATTGAAAGTTTCGGGGTGGTTTGTCAAGCGAGGGCCGAGAAAAAAGGGGGGTCCCAAAACTCGTTTTCCCCATGTTAATTTCCATTGGAACTTTAGACACGGCTACAGCCCGAACTGCAGAACGGAATTACACCAAATTTGGCAAAAAGGTAGCTCTTGATTCAGAAAGCGACCTTTTTTTTAAATGGTATAAATGCGTTCAGTAGTTGCTCAGAAATTCAAAAAATAAAAATATCGATATCTGAGCACCGAGGAGGGTTTGCTCTCCCTAGCACGAGCTCAATTTTGATTGGCTGCAAACACTCCAAACCAGAATGTTTTGGCAGCCATCTTGTGACTGTGTAACCACTGGGTGCGCGAATCCGTCCGAAAATATTTTTTTTAAAACGAAGCGCAGGCTCCCGCACTTTGTTGCTTTTAATCCCCCGGGTGAGCCAGGTCCCGGAGGTAATGTTATTGATATTTGCGGGGGCCCCCGCAGCCCGGGGACCACCACCTCCCTGGGGCATTTTTAACTTTTTGGGGGGGGGGCCTCGTGGGCCCCCCCAAGCCCCGGGGACGGCCACGGGTCACGAGTCACGTTAGGCGCCAGGGTAGCGCTGCTACCTCGTATTTTTTTTTGCTCTTTTAAATATTTCTCTTATTATGCTGCTCTAAAAGTGAATCTGATTGAATTGAATCTATTGTTGGGGGAATCGGTGTGGGAATTCACTTTTAATTACATTTTTAGCTGCTTTTAAATTGCTGCTTTATTTGTACATCGCACTTGGGAATTCTTTTTAATTGCATTATAGTTGCTTTTAAATTGTTGAATTTATTGTTGGGGGAATCAGTGTGGGAATTCATTTTTAAATGCACCTTAGTTGCTTTTAATCCACCGCTTTTCGTTGCACATTGTACTTTGAGCCGCCATTAATCAGGTCAGCGCTCTAGTCGCTGGACCTGCCCGGGCTTCTTAAGAGCCCGATGACGCGACCGCGCAGCATTAACAGAAGCTGCCACGAGTCACGTTAGGCGCGAGGGTAGCGCTGCTACCTCGTATTTTTTTTTGCTCTTTTAAATATTTCTCTTATTATGCTGCTCTAAAAGTGAATCTGATTGAATTGAATCTATTGTTGGGGGAATCGGTGTGGGAATTCACTTTTAATTACATTTTAGCTGCTTTTAAATTGCCGCTTTATTTGTACATCGCACTTGGGAATTCTTTTTAATTGCATTATAGTTGCTTTTAAATTGTTGAATTTATTGTTGGGGGAATCAGTGTGGGAATTCATTTTTAAATGCACCTTAGTTGCTTTTAATCCACCGCTTTTCATTGCACATTGCACTTTGAGCCGCCATTAATCAGGTCAGCGCTCTAGTTGCTGGACCTGCCCGGGCTTCTTAAGAGCCCGATGACGCGACCGCGCAGCGTTAACAGAAGCTGCCACGAGTCACGTTAGGCGCGAGGGTAGCGCTGCTACCTCGTATTTTTTTTTGCTCTTTTAAATATTTCTCTTATTATGCTGCTCTAAAAGTGAATCTGATTGAATTGAATCTATTGTTGGGGGAATCGGTGTGGGAATTCACTTTTAATTACATTTTTAGCTGCTTTTAAATTGCCGCTTTATTTGTACATCGCACTTGGGAATTCTTTTTAATTGCATTATAGTTGCTTTTAACTTGTTGAATTTATTGTTGGGGAATCAGTGTGGGAATTCATTTTTAAATGCACCTTAGTTGCTTTTAATCCACCGCTTTTCATTGCACATTGCACTTTGAGCCGCAATTAATCAGGTCAGCGCTCTAGTCGCTGGACCTGCCCGGGCTTCTTAAGAGCCCGATGACGCGACCGCGCAGCGTTAACAGAAGCTGCCACGAGTCACGTTAGGCGCGAGGGTAGTGCTGCTACCTCGTATTTTTTTTTGCTCTTTTAAATATTTCTCTTATTATGCTGCTCTAAAAGTGAATCTGATTGAATTGAATCTATTGTTGGGGGAATCGGTGTGGGAATTCACTTTTAATTACATTTTTAGCTGCTTTTAAATTGCCGCTTTATTTGTACATCACACTTGGGAATTCTTTTTAATTGCATTATAGTTGCTTTTAAATTGTTGAATTTATTGTTGGGGGAATCAGTGTGGGAATTCATTTTTAAATGCACCTTAGTTGCTTTTAATCCACCGCTTTTCGTTGGTCATTGCACTTTGAGCCGCCATTAATCAGGTCAGCGCTCTAGTCGCTGGACCTGCCCGGGCTTCTTAAGAGCCCGATGACGCGACCGCGCAGCGTTAACAGAAGCTGCCACGAGTCACGTTAGGCGCGAGGGTAGTGCTGCTACCTCGTATTTTTTTTTGCTCTTTTAAATATTTCTCTTATTATGCTGCTCTAAAAGTGAATCTGATTGAATTGAATCTATTGTTGGGGGAATTGGTGTGGGAATTCACTTTTAATTACATTTTTAGCTGCTTTTAAATTGCCGCTTTATTTGTACACCGCACTTGGGAATTCTTTTTAATTGCATTATAGCTGCTTTTAAATTGTTGAATTTATTGTTGGGGGAATCAGTGTGGGAATTCATTTTTAAATGCACCTTAGTTGCTTTTAATCCACCGCTTTTCGTTGCACATTGCACTTTGAGCCACCATTAATCAGGTCAGCGCTCTAGTCGCTGGACCTGCCCGGGCTTCTTAAGAGCCCGATGACGCGACCGCGCAGCGGACGCGCGCAGTGGGCGCGCCAAAGGCGCGCCTAAGGCAAGCCCGTCTGCGCTGGTCCGCGTCTGGATGGGGCCAGGGGCTAGAACCCCTGCCCTTTTCTCTCCAGACAAGTACTGTTATAGCGCGGGGCTGCTCAGACAGTTGAACTTACCCCCAGGACCAAACTGCCTTCATTCCATTGCCCCCAGTAGTTTAGACACCAATTGTGTGCACTGCTCATTCAGATCCTGGTCCCCCTCTACCACCGCCCACGCTGCAGCATCGCCTGATAAAGTTTTTAAACTGCTCTTATTAAATTGCAGATCTCTGCCTAAACATTCAGCAGAATTGTCTATTTTGCTTATGGATGAAGGCCCTGACGTTTTATTCCTCACTGAAACCTGGCTGAACGCGGGTTCAGAACCTGACATCGTCCAGGCCCTCCCCCCTGACTACATAATACAGAGGCTAGATAGGGCAACTGGCAAAGGTGGTGGCATTGCCATCATCTTGAAAAGCCACCTCACTTGCCGATCTCTTGGGAGCCCCTTACTTGGTTGTGAGAACCTCCATTTCACAATAGGATTTACGCCTACGCTTACTCTATCAGGCATCCTAATCTATCGCCCCCCCCCGGACCTATAGGCCAATTTTGTCAGTCACTCTCTGAAATGGTCCCCAAACTGACTAGTACCACCGCGAATTTCACCATTCTGGGCGACTTCAATATCCACTTTGATGATCCAACATTGAAAGTTGCATCTGAGCTGTCCCTGGACCTAGCGGCTTTTCAGCTCACTCAGAAGGTGCTACATGTAACACATTCAAAAGGGCACCTCCTAGATCCAATTTTCTCTAATTTGGAGGAGCTTTCCTGTCAGAAACCGACCCCTATTCCCTGGTCGGATCACTTCCTCATCTCAGTCAGCTGGTCTCCCACCCATGCTACCCCCCCAACCCGGCCAACGCAAATTAAGTCCCGCCGCTGGTCAAAACTTCCCATAGAAAAGTGGGTACCGGCACTGGAAAACTCCAAGCCCTTCCCTGACACTGATCCGGTGGTGGCTAATGAGAGATTCAACAACTGGATTGAGGGGACGCTAGACCAGGTCCTTCCAAAAACAACCAATAAGTCGCATAAAGGGCCCAATAGATCGGCTTGGTATAACCCCAAACTCCGAGAACAAAAACAAACATGTAAAAAAATTGAAAGAGTCTGGAGAAAGGACTTCTCCCCGACCAAGAAAAAGGAATACAGGGAGGCTATCAAAACCTACAAGCTCGAAATTAAAAAAGCCCAGGCCTCTTACTTTGAGGAAAAAATTTCTTTAGCAGCCAACTCCCCCGTGAAACATTCCGAAATTACTAAGAGCTCCTTCTCTCCCTGATACTCCCTTAGCCACGGACCAACGTTGCAACGAACTTGCGGAATATTTTTACAACAAAATTCAATCTATCTATGAATCCTTCGCCCCACCTGATAGCCACACTATCCCCCACTCAGAGGACCCACATACAGGGAATAAGGAACACTCTTTAAAGACCTTCCCCTTAATGAACTATGAATTACTCCAGACAACCTCTGCACTCGTTAAGAGCGGGTCGCCTAGAGACCCTGCTCCACCTAAGATTCTGAACCAGGTGGCAGAATCAGTTGCTCCAGTCATTCTAGACTTGATGAACTCCTCCATAGCCGCAGGGGTGGTGCCCCCTATGGAAAAAAGCCATGGTCAGGTCCCTTCTGAAGAAACCTAGCTTGGACCCAGACTGTCTGGGCAACTATCGACCTATCTCGCTCCTCCCAGGAATTAGTAATATACTGGAGAAACATGTCAACTCGGCGCTCTCGGCTCATCTTGAATCTAATAATCTTCTTCATCCCTCTCAGACTGGTTTTCGCCCACGCCAAGGCACAGAAACTGCTCTTTTAGCAGTCGTGGAAGAATCCAGAAAGATTCTCGATGTAGGAGGCTCCTCTGCCGTGATTCTTTTAGATCTCAGCGCGGCCTTTGACACGGTCAACCACCTCATTTTGGTTCAACGTCTCAGAAACCTGGGTGTGTCCGGAGTAGCCTTAACGTGGCTGCAATCCTTCCTGGAGGGAAGATCTTTTCAGGTGTTCGAGGGTGAGGCCATTTCTAAATCCTGGCCCCTCCACTGCGGAGTTCCTCAGGGATCTTCCCTGAGTCCCACACTTTTTAATGCCTACATGGCCCCCCTAGCGGAAATTGTTATTCCCTACGGGGTACATATTGTGACCTATGCTGATGACACCCAACTGGTTGTTGCACTTAACCACTCAGACAGGGCCTCCACCTCCCTATGTACCTGCCTTGAAGAAGTAGCCAGGTGGATGAAACACTCTTATCTGAAATTGAATGGCGATAAAACTGAGCTTATGCGCCTTGGCAACCCCTCTCTTTTCAAGGCAGACACCATGTGGCCAGTCTCGATGGGCGCGGCACCTTTCCCCAAGTCAGAAATAAAAAGCCTGGGCTTTTGGCTGGACTCTGACCTCAGCTTTAAAGTCCAGGCCAGAAAGGTGGTGGCCTCTTGCTTTGGCATCATAAGGATGCTTCGTAAAGTGCTCCCCCTGCTCCCCTTTCAGGCAAGAAAGCTCATGGTCCAGGCGCTTATTCTTTCACGCCTGGACTACGGCAATGCCTTATACCTTGGAGCCCCGAGTTTGGTCTTCGTCAAACTGCAAACAGTACAGAACTGCGCCGCAAGGATCCTCATGGGGACTCAGAACCGGCAGTCGGCAAAACCGGACATGAAGGCTCTCCACTGGCTCCCCATCCGGGAGAGAGTCCACTTTAAGGCCTCATGCATTACCCACAAACTAATAGGAGGGAAAGGACCAGAGATTATCTCCTCTATGGTCAAGCCCTATCGAGCTAACAGGCGACTACGCTCAGATGAGCAACACTTGGCAGTCGTCCCCCGAATTCAGAGAGTTAGAAGTGGTGGTCGGCTATTCTCATATAATGCTGCCAAACTTTGGAACTCCCTCCCTCTTCAGCTACGTAGGGAACCTAATCACCTTGTCTTCCGCAAGCTGCTGAAAACATGGCTCTTCCCTAAGTGATTCCTTGAAGCTTCAGTCATCCGCCAGCGCTGGGATGCCTACGGGTAGCTATGCGCTCTATAAATGTTGCTTCATTCATTCATTCATTCATTCACCTCCCCGGGGCATTATATAATTATGAGCGGGGAGCCTCGCAGGCCTCCTCACAAGCCCCGGGGACCGCCACTTCCCCGGAGCTTAAATATTTTTAAACAAAGTGTGGGGGGGCTCCTGCCCCTCCCCATACTGCCCCGGGGACCACCACCTCCCCGGGCAAACTTTAAATTAAGGGTGGGGGTCCGTTGCGGACCCCCGGCCCCGGGGACCACCTTCTCCCTGGGGCTTTGATACTGATGGGAGGGGAGCCGTGCGGCTCCCTCTCCTGGAGCCCTAGATGGCCCTGGGGACCGCCACCCACCACCCACCAGGGCCGGCTCCTGCAATGTCCCGGGGTGCCTACCCCCCGGACATTGCCATTTGCTATGATAGGGCGGGAGCACGGCACCCGCCCTGCCATAGCAAACACTGCTTTGCTTCTTGGAAGCGAGAGCAGGAAACCTGCTCTCGCTTTCAAGAAGCAAAACAGAATTGCTTTTGGACAAGAGGACCTGCATGTTAGCAGCTCCCCTTGTCCAAAAGCAATGCTGGCTCCCGAAGGAGGTAGGGAGCCGGCTGGGACCGTCGGGCATTGGGGCTCCCCCCACGGTCCCCAAAGGGAGGGCTGGCCCCGGGGGTTGGGGTCCCCGGGACCAAAAGTGGCCCAGGGAAGGGGGGCCACGCGGCCCCCCTCCCGTGAAAACAATTTAAAAAAAAAAAATGAGGCAATGCCCGGGGGATGGGGTCTCGGGGCCAAAAACGGCCTCAGGAGGGGAGCCGCACGGCCCCCCTGCTTTAAAATGAATAAAATATTAAATAAGTGGGCATGCCCCAGGGTATGGGGTCCCCGGGGCCAAGATCAGCCTCGGGAGGGGCCGCGTGGCCCCCTTCCCGTTAAATTTTTTTTACAAAAATGTTACAGGCTATGGGGTTGGGGTCCCCAGGGCCCATAAAATATTGAGAGAAGGGGGGCCACACAGCCCGCATTCTAAAGAAATAAAAAAATGGGGAAAAAAAGCTGGCATCTCGCCGGAGGCCCCGCCCCCTCCCTGCACCACACTGCAAACTTGCCTCCTGCGTGTTTTGTGTTTGGGGATTAAGTCCCCTAGATCCTAAGGGTCCTTAGGGGCCAACTAGCCCACCAGGTACCTCCAGTAATCCCCACACAGTGGGATTGCTGAGAGGGGGTCCGAGGCCATGCCCCTTTTTATACCACTCTGCAAAAGCTCCTCTTGGTGCACTGCTGGTGGGGCGATGAGGTCCTCTTGTGTCTTGAGGACCTCAGGACTAAAGTGGACTTCATCCCCAAGCAGCAGTGCGCCAGGAGGCACGTTTGCAGAGTGGTGTAAAAAGGGGGCGTGGCCTCGGACCACTCTCAGCAATCCAGCTGTGTGGGCTTACTAGAGATAACAGGAGGGCTAGTTGGCCCCCAGGGACCCTCAGGAGGCAAGGGTACTTCATCCCCCAACCAAGAGTGCGCCCGGAGGCGCGTTTGCAGAGTGTTGCAGAAAGGGGGCGTGGCCTGTGTCCACCTCTCAGCAATCCTACTATCTGGGGCTTATTGGAGGTGTCAGGTAGGCTAGTTGGCCCCTAAGGACCCCCAGCAGCGAAGGGGACTTTAATCCCCATCGAAGAGCATGCCAGGGAGCGCGTTTGCAGAATGGTGGGCAAAGGGGGCGTGGCCTGCTATGAGAACTTACCAATGCTGCTGTGTGGAACTTTCTGGAGGTAATAGGAGGGGTAGTTGGCCCCCAAGGACGTCCTTGGGGGCCAACTACCCCTCCTGGTGTCTCCAGTGAGTCACACACAGTGGGATTGCTAAGAGGTCTACTGAGGCCATGCCCCCCTTTCTCCACCACTCTGCAAACGCACCTCCTGGCATACTATGGGTTGAGGGATGAAGTCCACTTTTCTTTTGAGGGACTTTGGGGGCCAAGAAGCCCTCCTGGTACCTCCTGTAAGCCCTACGCAGCTGGATTCCTGAGCGCTGGTCGGAGGCACAGCCCCCTTTGTCCAACTCTCTGCAAACGCGACTACTAGTTAAAGAAGCATTTGCAATGTAATAGGCTTCACATTTGCGAGAGTTAGAGCTATTGGTGTTGCAAATGTAAAAGTTTTTTACTAATGTTTTTTGGAGTGTAGTGGATGTAGGTTGTGTGTAGTGGAATTATGTGGTAAGTTGTGCAGTGAAATTATGTGGATAGAAAGTATGTGGTATTTAGTGTATAGGAATTATGTAGAGTGGGATTATGTGTTATGGAGAGTAATTGTGTGGTATGGTAGTCTGTGTTGTGGAGTGGTAACCTCAGGTTTAGTCTTCCTCGTTTCCATAGAAGCTAAACTATAAACTCAATGAAACAAAAAAAAGAAGGAACCACTTAGGAGCACTTCTGGACCTAGTCAGATGTATAAGCAGGGCCACTGGAATTATGCGACTGTTTGACTGCACCGACTTTTGCACAATTATACATTTTCCGTATTTGCCACATAATTCATCAGCTGCTGCATAATCTGCAGATTTGAACAAAAGAACCTTGTTTCTAGCTCAAACGGCTCAAACGTTACCAAAAATGCAGAGACAAGTGTTACAGCGTGGTGGAAGGCCCTTTGCAAACCTAGAATGGTCACCTGTTACTTATTGCTAAAAGTGGGTATTAAATTGGTACTAATGGTGTGCAAACCACTTTTGCTTCTTTCTGAGCCACTCTTGCCTCTTTCTGCATTTCTGTTGATTCTTTCTGCACCTTTCTTTCTTTTTCTGCACTTCTTTTGCCTCTTTCTGCTCCTTCCACTTTCTGCACCTCTCTTGCCTCTTTCTGCACCTCTGTTGCCTCTTTCTGCACCTCACTTACTTCTTTCTGAACCCCTCTTTCTACACCCTTCTTCCCTCTTTCTGCACCTCTTTTGCCTTTTTCTGCACCCCTGTTCCTTCTTTCTCTACCTCTCCTGCCTGATTCTGCACCTCTCTTGCCTCTTTCTGCTCTTCTCTTGCCTCTTTCTGCACCTCTATTGCTTCTTTCTGTACTTCTGTTGCCTCTTTGTGCACCCTCTTGCCTCTTTCTGCACCTCTGTTGCTTCTTTCTACACCCCTCTTGCCTCTTTCTCCACCCATCTTCCCTCTTTGTGCAACTCTCTTGCCTCTTTCTACACCTCTCTTCCCTCTTTCTGCACCCCTCTTACCTCTTTGTGCACCTCTGTTCCTTCTTTCTGCACTTCTCTTGTCTCTTTATGCACCCCTCTTGCCTCTTTCTGCACTTCTGTTGGTTCTTTTGCACTGCTCTTGCTTCTTTATGCACCTCTTTTGCCTTTTTCTGCAACTCTCTTGCCTCCTTCTGCACCTCTGTTGCTTCTTTCTGCACCCCTCTTGCCTCTTTCTGCACCACTGTTGCTTCTTTCTGCACTTCTCTTGCCTCTTTCTGCACTTCTCTTCCTACTTTCTGCACCCCTCCTGCCTCTTTCTGTACACCTCTTGCCTCTTTCTGCACCTCACTTGCCTCTTTCTGCACTTCTCTTGCTTCTTTCTGCACTGCTCTTGCTTCTTTCTACACCTCTCTTGCAAATTTCTGTATCCCTCTTACCTCTTTCTGCACCCCTGTTCCCTCTTTCTGTACCTTTCTTGCCTGTTTCTGCACCTCTCTTGCCTCTTTTGGCACCCCTGTTGCTTCTTTCTGTACCTCTCTTGCCTCTTTCTGCACCCCTCTTGCCTCTTTTTGCACCTCTGTTGCTTCTTTCCGCACTTCTCTTGGTTCTTTCTGCATCCCTCTTGCCTCTTTCTACACCCCTCTTGCCTCTTTGCACCTCTGTTGGTTCTTTCTGCACTGCTCTTGCTTCTTTCTGCACCTCACTTGCCTCTTTCTGCACTTCTCTTGCTTCTTTCTACACCTCTATTGCTTCTTTCAGCAATTCTCTTGCCTCTTTCTGCACTTCTCTTCCTACTTTCTGCACCCCTCCTTCCTCTTTCTGTACCCCTCTTGCCTCTTTCTGCACCTCTGTTGCTTCTTTCTGCATTTCTCTTGGTTCTTTCTGTACCCCTCTTGCCTTTTTCTGTACCCCTTTTGCCTCTTTGTGCACCACCCCTGCCTCTTTCTGCATCTCTCTTGCCTTTTTATGCAGTTCTCTTGCCGCTCTCTGCACCTCTTTTGCTTCTTTCTGTACTTTTCTTGCCTCTTTCTGCACACCTGTTCCCTCTTTCTGCACCCTTCTTCCCTTTTTCTGCACATCTGTTGCCTTTCTGCACCTCTCTTGCCTCTTTCTGTACCTCTGTTGTTTATATCTGCACTTCTTTTGCCTCTTTCTGCACCTCTCTTGCTTCTTTCTGCACCTCTCTTGCTTCTTTCTGCACATCTCTTGCTTCTTTCTGCACCGTTCTTCCCTTTTTTGCATCCCTCTTGCCTCTTTCTGCCGTTCTCTTGCCTCTTTCTGCACCTCTCTTGCCTCTTTCTACACCTCACTTGCGTCTTTCTGCACTTCTCTTGCTTCTTTCTACACCTCTGTTGCTTCTTTCAGCAATTCTCTTGCCTCTTTCTGCAATTCTCTTGCCTCTTTCTGCACTTCTCTTGCTTGTTTCTGCACCTCTCTTGTATCTTTCTGCACCTCTCTTGCTTCTTTCTGCACCTCACTTGCTTCTTTCTGCACCCCTCTTGCCTCTTTCTGCAACCCTCTTCCCTCTTTCTATACCTCTTGCCTCTTTCTGCACCCTTGTTCCCTCTTTCTGCACGTTTCCTGTCTGTTTCTGCACCTCTCTTGCCTCTTTCTGTACCTTTCTTGCTTCTTTCTGCACTTCTCCTGCCTCTTTCTGCACCCTTCACGCCTCTTTCAGCACCTCTGTTGCTTCTTTCTGCACTTCTCTTCCTTCTTTCTGCACCCCTCCTGCCTCTTTCTGTACCCCTCTTGCTTCTTTGTGCACCTCTCCTACCGCTTTCTGCACCCCTCTTGCCTCTTTTTACACCTCTGTTGGTTCTTTCTGCACTGCTCTTGCTTCTTTCTGCACCTCTTTTGCAAATTTCTGCATCCCTCATGCCTCTTTCTGCACCCCTCTTTCCTATTTCTCCACCTCTCTTGCTTCTTTCTTTACTTCTCGGGCTTCTTTCTGCATTGCTCTTCCCTCTTGCTCCACCTCTCTTGCCTCTTTCTGCACCCCTCTTTCCTTTTTCTGTACCTTTCCTGCCTGTCTCTGCACCTCTCTTGCCTCTTTCTGTACCTCTGTTGCTTCTTTCTGCACTTCTCTTGCCTCTTTCTGCACCCTTTGTGCCTCTTTCAGCACCTCTGTTGCTTCTTTCTGCAGTTCTCTTCCTTCTTTCTGCACCCCTTCTGCCTCTTTCTACACCCTCTTGCCTCTTTTTGCACCTCTGTTGGTTCTTTCTGCACTGATCTTGCTTCTTTCTGCACCTCACTTTCCTCTTTCTGCACTTCTCTTGCTTCTTTCTGTACTTCTCTTGCTTCTTTCTGCACTGCTCTTGCTTCTTTCTACACCTCTCTTGGAAATTTCTGTATCCCTCTTACCTCTTTCTGCACCCCTGTTCCCTCTTTCTGTACCTTTCTTGCCTGTTTCTGCACCTCTCTTGCCTCTTTTGGCACCTCTGTTGCTTCTTTCTGCACTTCTCTTGCCTCTTTCTGCACCCCTATTACTTCTTTAAGCACCTCTGTTGCTTCTTTCTGCACTTCTCTTGGTTCTTTCTGCACCCCTCTTGCCTCTTTTTGTACCTCTGCTGCTTCTTTCCGCACTTCTCTTGGTTCTTTCTGCATCCCTCTTGCCTCTTTCTACACCCCTCTTGCCTCTTTTTGCACCTCTCTTGCCTCTTTCTGCACCCTTGTTCCCTCTTTCTGCATGTTTCCTGCCTGTTTCTGCACCTCTCTTGCTTCACTTCTCCTGCCTCTTTCTGCACCCTTCGCGCCTCTTTCAGCACCTCTGTTGCTTCTTTCTGCACTTCTCTTCCTTCTTTCTGCACCCCTCCTGCCTCTTTCTGTACCCCTCTTGCTTCTTTGTGCACCTCTCCTACCGCTTTCTGCACCCTCTTGCCTCTTTTACACCTCTGTTGGTTCTTTTGCACTGCTCTTGCTTCTTTATGCACCTCTTTTGCCTTTTTCTGCAACTCTCTTGCCTCCTTCTGCACCTCTGTTGCTTCTTTCTGCACCCCTCTTGCCTCTTTCTGCACCACTGTTGCTTCTTTCTGCACTTCTCTTGCCTCTTTCTGCACTTCTCTTCCTACTTTCTGCACCCCTCCTGCCTCTTTCTGTACACCTCTTGCCTCTTTCTGCACCTCACTTGCCTCTTTCTGCACTTCTCTTGCTTCTTTCTGCACTGCTCTTGCTTCTTTCTACACCTCTCTTGCAAATTTCTGTATCCCTCTTACCTCTTTCTGCACCCCTGTTCCCTCTTTCTGTACCTTTCTTGCCTGTTTCTGCACCTCTCTTGCCTCTTTTGGCACCTCTGTTGCTTCTTTCTGTACTTCTCTTGCCTCTTTCTGCACCCCTCTTGCCTCTTTTTGCACCTCTGTTGCTTCTTTCCGCACTTCTCTTGGTTCTTTCTGCATCCCTCTTGCCTCTTTCTACACCCTCTTGCCTCTTTGCACCTCTGTTGGTCCTTTCTGCACTGCTCTTGCTTCTTTCTGCACCTCACTTGCCTCTTTCTGCACTTCTCTTGCTTCTTTCTACACCTCTATTGCTTCTTTCAGCAATTCTCTTGCCTCTTTCTGCACTTCTCTTCCTACTTTCTGCACCCCTCCTTCCTCTTTCTGTACCCCTCTTGCCTCTTTCTGCACCTCTGTTGCTTCTTTCTGCATTTCTCTTGGTTCTTTCTGTACCCCTCTTGCCTTTTTCTGTACCCCTTTTGCCTCTTTGTGCACCACCCCTGCCTCTTTCTGCATCTCTCTTGCCTTTTTATGCAGTTCTCTTGCCGCTCTCTGCACCTCTTTTGCTTCTTTCTGTACTTTTCTTGCCTCTTTCTGCACACCTGTTCCCTCTTTCTGCACCCTTCTTCCCTTTTTCTGCACATCTGTTGCCTTTCTGCACCTCTCTTGCCTCTTTCTGTACCTCTGTTGTTTATATCTGCACTTCTTTTGCCTCTTTCTGCACCTCTCTTGCTTCTTTCTGCACCTCTCTTGCTTCTTTCTGCACATCTCTTGCTTCTTTCTGCACCGTTCTTCCCTTTTTTGCATCCCTCTTGCCTCTTTCTGCCGTTCTCTTGCCTCTTTCTGCACCTCTCTTGCCTGTTTCTACACCTCACTTGCGTCTTTCTGCACTTCTCTTGCTTCTTTCTACACCTCTGTTGCTTCTTTCAGCAATTCTCTTGCCTCTTTCTGCAATTCTCTTGCCTCTTTCTGCACTTCTCTTGCTTGTTTCTGCACCTCTCTTGTATCTTTCTGCACCTCTCTTGCTTCTTTCTGCACCTCACTTGCTTCTTTCTGCACCCCTCTTGCCTCTTTCTGCAACCCTCTTCCCTCTTTCTATACCTCTCTTGCCTCTTTCTGCACCCTTGTTCCCTCTTTCTGCACGTTTCCTGTCTGTTTCTGCACCTCTCTTGCCTCTTTCTGTACCTTTCTTGCTTCTTTCTGCACTTCTCCTGCCTCTTTCTGCACCCTTCACGCCTCTTTCAGCACCTCTGTTGCTTCTTTCTGCACTTCTCTTCCTTCTTTCTGCACCCCTCCTGCCTCTTTCTGTACCCCTCTTGCTTCTTTGTGCACCTCTCCTACCGCTTTCTGCACCCCTCTTGCCTCTTTTTACACCTCTGTTGGTTCTTTCTGCACTGCTCTTGCTTCTTTCTGCACCTCTTTTGCAAATTTCTGCATCCCTCATGCCTCTTTCTGCACCCCTCTTTCCTATTTCTCCACCTCTCTTGCTTCTTTCTTTACTTCTCGGGCTTCTTTCTGCATTGCTCTTCCCTCTTGCTCCACCTCTCTTGCCTCTTTCTGCACCCCTCTTTCCTTTTTCTGTACCTTTCCTGCCTGTCTCTGCACCTCTCTTGCCTCTTTCTGTACCTCTGTTGCTTCTTTCTGCACTTCTCTTGCCTCTTTCTGCACCCTTTGTGCCTCTTTCAGCACCTCTGTTGCTTCTTTCTGCAGTTCTCTTCCTTCTTTCTGCACCCCTTCTGCCTCTTTCTACACCCCTCTTGCCTCTTTTTGCACCTCTGTTGGTTCTTTCTGCACTGATCTTGCTTCTTTCTGCACCTCACTTTCCTCTTTCTGCACTTCTCTTGCTTCTTTCTGTACTTCTCTTGCTTCTTTCTGCACTGCTCTTGCTTCTTTCTACACCTCTCTTGGAAATTTCTGTATCCCTCTTACCTCTTTCTGCACCCTGTTCCCTCTTTCTGTACCTTTCTTGCCTGTTTCTGCACCTCTCTTGCCTCTTTTGGCACCTCTGTTGCTTCTTTCTGCACTTCTCTTGCCTCTTTCTGCACCCCTATTACTTCTTTAAGCACCTCTATTACTTCTTTAAGCACCTCTGTTGCTTCTTTCTGCACTTCTCTTGGTTCTTTCTGCACCCCTCTTGCCTCTTTTTGTACCTCTGCTGCTTCTTTCCGCACTTCTCTTGGTTCTTTCTGCATCCCTCTTGCCTCTTTCTACACCCCTCTTGCCTCTTTTTGCACCTCTCTTGCCTCTTTCTGCACCCTTGTTCCCTCTTTCTGCATGTTTCCTGCCTGTTTCTGCACCTCTCTTGCTTCACTTCTCCTGCCTCTTTCTGCACCCTTCGCGCCTCTTTCAGCACCTCTGTTGCTTCTTTCTGCACTTCTCTTCCTTCTTTCTGCACCCCTCCTGCCTCTTTCTGTACCCCTCTTGCTTCTTTGTGCACCTCTCCTACCGCTTTCTGCACCCCTCTTGCCTCTTTTTACACCTCTGTTGGTTCTTTCTGCACTGCTCTTGCTTCTTTCTGCACCTCTTTTGCAAATTTCTGCATTCCTCATGCCTCTTTCTGCACCCCTCTTCCCTATTTCTCCATCTCTCTTGCTTCTTTCTTTACTTCTCTTGCTTCTTTCTGCATTGCTCTTGCTTCTTTCTACACCTCTCTTGCAAATTTGTGTATCCCTCTTACCTATTTCTGTACCCCTGTTCCCTCTTTCTGTACCTTTCTTGCCTGTTTCTGCACACCTCTTGCCTCTTTCTGCACCTCTGTTGCTTCTTTCTGCACTTCTCTTGCCTCTTTCTGCACCCCTCTTACCTCTTTAAGCACCTCTGTTGCTTCTTTCAGCACTTCTCTTGGTTCTTTTGGCACCCCTCTTGCCTCTTTTTGCACCTCTGTTGCTTCTTTCTGCACTTCTCTTGGTTCTTTCTGCATCCCTCTTGCCTCTTTCTACACCCCTCTTGCCTCTTTTTGCACCTCTGTTGGTTCTTTCTGCACTGCTCTTGCTTCTTTCTGCACCTCACTTGCCTCTTTCTGCACTTCTCTTGCTTCTTTCTACACCTCTATTGCTTCTTTCAGCAATTCTCTTGCCTCTTTCTGCACTTCTCTTCCTACTTTCTACACCCTCCTGCCTCTTTCTGTACCTCTCTTGCCTCTTTCTGCACCTCTGTTGCTTCTTTCTGCATTTCTCTTGGTTCTTTCTGCACCCCTCTTGCCTCTTTCTGTACCCCTTTTGCCTCTTTGTGCACCGCCCCTGCCTCTTTCTGCACCTCTCTTGCCTTCTTCTGCAGTTCTCTTGCCGCTCTCTGCACCTCTTTTGCTTCTTTCTGTACTTTTCTTGCCTCTTTCTGTACCCCTTTTCCATCTTTCTGCACCTGTCTTGCCTCTGTCTGCACACCTGTTCCCTCTTTCTGCACCCTTCTTCCCCTTTTCTGCACATCTGTTGCCTCTTTCTGCACCTCTCTTGCCTCTTTCTGCACCTCTGTTGCTTATTTCTGCACTTCTTTTGCCTCTTTCTGCACCTCTCTTACTTTTTTCTGCACATCTCTTGCTTCTTTCTGCACCCTTCTTCCCTTTTTTGCATCCCTCTTGCCTCTTTCTGCCGTTCTCTTGCCTCTTTCTGCACCTCTCTTGCCTCTTTCTACACCTCACTTGCCTCTTTCTGCACTTCTCTTGCTTCTTTCTACACCTCTGTTGCTTCTTTCAGCAATTCTCTTGCCTCTTTCTGCACTTCTCTTGCTTGTTTCTGCACCTCTCTTGTATCTTTCTGTACCTCTCTTGCTTCTTTCTGCACCTCACTTCCTTCTTTCTGCACCCCTTCTGCCTCTTTCTGTACCCCTCTTGCCTTTTTGTGCACCTCTCCTACCTCTTTCCTGTACCTCTCGCATCTTTTTGCACCTCTGTTGGTTCTTTCTGCACTGATCTTGCTTCTTTCTGCACCTCACTTGCCTCTTTCTGCACTTCTCTTGCTTCTTTCTGTACTACTCTTGCTTCTTTCTGCACTGCTCTTGCTTCTTTCTACACCTCTCTTGGAAATTTCTGTATCCCTCTTACCTCTTTCTGCACCCCTGTTCCCTCTTTCTGTACCTTTCTTGCCTGTTTCTGCACCTCTCTTGCCTCTTTTGGCACCTCTGTTGCTTCTTTCTGCACTTCTCTTGGTTCTTTCTGCACCCCTCTTGCCTCTTTTTGCACCTCTGTTGCTTCTTTCCGCACTTCTCTTGGTTCTTTCTGCATCCCTCTTGCCTCTTTCTACACCCCTCTTGCCTCTTTTGCACCTCTGTTGGTTCTTTCTGCACTGCTCTTGCTTCTTTCTGCACCCACTTGCCTCTTTCTGCACTTCTCTAGCTTCTTTCTACACCTCTATTGCTTCTTTCAGCAATTCTCTTGCCTCTTTCTGCACTTCTCTTCCTACTTTCTGCACCCCTCCTGCCTCTTTCTGTACCTCTCTTGCCTCTTTCTGCACCTCTGTTTGCTTCTTTCTGCATTTCTCTTGGTTCTTTCTGTACCCCTCTTGCCTCTTTCTGTACCCCTTTTGCCTCTTTGTGCACCGCCCCTGCCTCTTTCTGCACCTCTCTTGCCTTTTTTGCAGTTCTTTTGCCGCTCTCTGCACCTCTTTTGCTTCTTTCTGTACTCTTCTTGCCTCTTTCTGTACCCCTCTTCCATCTTTCTGCACCTGTCTTGCCTCTGTCTGCACACCTGTTCCCTCTTTCTGCACCTTCTTCCCCTTTTCTGCATATCTGTTTGCCTCTTTCTGCACCTCTCTTGCCTCTTTCTGCACCTCTGTTGCTTATTTCTGCACTTCTTTTGCCTCTTTCTGCACCTCTCTTGCTTCTTTCTGCACATCTCTTGCTTCTTTCTGCACCCTTCTTCCCTTTTTTGCATCCCTCTTGCCTATTTCTGCCGTTCTCTTGCCTCTTTCTGCACCTCTCTTGCCTCTTTCTACACCTCACTTGCCTCTTTCTGCACTTCTCTTGCTTCTTTCTACACCTCTGTTGCTTCTTTCAGCAATTCTCTTGCCTCTTTCTGCACTTCTCTTGCTTGTTTCTGCACCTCTCTTGTATCTTTCTGCACCTCTCTTGCTTCTTTCTGCACCTCACTTGCTTCTTTCTGCACCCCTCTTGCCTCTTTCTGCAACCCTCTTCCCTCTTTCTACCCCTCTCTTGCCTCTTTCTGCACCCTTGTTCCCTCTTTCTGCATGTTTCCTGCCTGTTTCTGCACCTCTCTTGCCTCTTTCTGTACCTCTCTTGCTTCTTTCTGTACCTCTCTTGCTTCACTTCTCCTGCCTCTTTCTGCACCCTTCGCGCCTCTTTCAGCACCTCTGTTGCTTCTTTCTGCACTTCTCTTCCTTCTTTCTGCACCCCTCCTGCCTCTTTCTGTACCCCTCTTGCTTCTTTGTGCACCTCTCCTACCGCTTTCTGCACCCCTCTTGCCTCTTTTTACACCTCTGTTGGTTCTTTCTGCACTGCTCTTGCTTCTTTCTGCACCTCTTTTGCAAATTTCTGCATCCCTCATGCCTCTTTCTGCACCCCTCTTCCCTATTTCTCCATCTCTCTTGCTTCTTTCTTTACTTCTCTTGCTTCTTTCTGCATTGCTCTTGCTTCTTTCTACACCTCTCTTGCAAATTTGTGTATCCATTTTACCTCTTTCTGTACCCCTGTTCCCTCTTTCTGTACCTTTCTTGCCTGTTTCTGCACACCTCTTGCCTCTTTCTGCACCTCTGTTGCTTCTTTCTGCACTTCTCTTGCCTCTTTCTGCACCCCTCTTACCTCTTTAAGCACCTCTGTTGCTTCTTTCTGCACTTCTCTTGGTTCTTTTTGCACCCCTCTTGCCTCTTTTTGCACCTCTGTTGCTTCTTTCTGCACTTCTCTTGGTTCTTTCTGCATCCCTCTTGCCTCTTTCTACACCCCTCTTGCCTCTTTTTGCACCTCTGTTGGTTCTTTCTGCACTGCTCTTGCTTCTTTCTGCACCTCACTTGCCTCTTTCTGCACTTCTCTTGCTTCTTTCTACACCTCTATTGCTTCTTTCAGCAATTCTCTTGCCTCTTTCTGCACTTCTCTTCCTACTTTCTACACCCCTCCTGCCTCTTTCTGTACCTCTCTTGCCTCTTTCTGCACCTCTGTTGCTTCTTTCTGCATTTCTCTTGGTTCTTTCTGCACCCCTCTTGCCTCTTTCTGTACCCCTTTTGCCTCTTTGTGCACCGCCCTTGCCTCTTTCTGCACCTCTCTTGCCTTTTTCTGCAGTTCTCTTGCCGCTCTCTGCACCTCTTTTGCTTCTTTCTGTACTTTTCTTGCCTCTTTCTGTACCCCTTTTCCGTCTTTCTGCACCTGTCTTGCCTCTGTCTGCACACCTGTTCCCTCTTTCTGCACCCTTCTTCCCTTTTTCTGCACATCTCTTGCCTCTTTCTGCACCTCTCTTGCCTCTTTCTGCACTTCTCTTGCTTGTTTCTGCACCTCTCTTGTATCTTTCTGTACCTCTCTTGCCTTTTTCTGCAGCTCACTTGCTTGTTTCTGCACCCCTCTTGCCTCTTTCTGCAACCCTCTTCCCTCTTTCTGTACCCCTGTTCCCTCTTTCTGTACCTTTCTTGCCTGTTTCTGCACACCTCTTGCCTCTTTCTGCACCTCTGTTGCTTCTTTCTGCACTTCTCTTGCCTCTTTCTGCACCCCTCTTACCTCTTTAAGCACCTCTGTTGCTTCTTTCTGCACTTCTCTTGGTTCTTTTTGCACCCCTCTTGCCTCTTTTTGCACCTCTGTTGCTTCTTTCTGCACTTTTCTTGGTTCTTTCTGCATCCCTCTTGCCTCTTTCTACACCCCTCTTGCCTCTTTTTGCACCTCTGTTGGTTCTTTCTGCACTGCTCTTGCTTCTTTCTGCACCTCACTTGCCTCTTTCTGCACTTCTCTTGCTTCTTTCTACACCTCTATTGCTTCTTTCAGCAATTCTCTTGCCTCTTTCTGCACTTCTCTTCCTACTTTCTACACCCCTCCTGCCTCTTTCTGTACCTCTCTTGCCTCTTTCTGCACCCCTGTTGATTCTTTCTGCATTTCTCTTGGTTCTTTCTGCACCCCTCTTGCCTCTTTCTGTACCCCTTTTGCCTCTTTGTGCACCGCCCCTGCCTCTTTCTGCACCTCTCTTGCCTTCTTCTGCAGTTCTCTTGCCGCTCTCTGCACCTCTTTTGCTTCTTTCTGTACTTTTCTTGCCTCTTTCTGTACCCCTTTTCCGTCTTTCTGCACCTGTCTTGCCTCTGTCTGCACACCTGTTCCCTCTTTCTGCACCCTTCTTCCCCTTTTCTGCACATCTGTTGCCTCTTTCTGCACCTCTCTTGCCTCTTTCTGCACCTCTGTTGCTTATTTCTGCACTTCTTTTGCCTCTTTCTGCACCTCTCTTACTTTTTCTGCACATCTCTTGCTTCTTTCTGCACCCTTCTTCCCTTTTTGCATCCCTCTTGCCTCTTTCTGCCATTCTCTTGCCTCTTTCTGCACCTCTCTTGCCTCTTTCTACACCTCACTTGCCTCTTTCTGCACTTCTCTTGCTTCTTTCTACACCTCTGTTGCTTCTTTCAGCAATTCTCTTGCCTCTTTCTGCACTTCTCTTGCTTGTTTCTGCACCTCTCTTGTATCTTTCTGCACCTCTCTTGCTTCTTTCTGCACCTCACTTCCTTCTTTCTGCACCCCTTCTGCCTCTTTCTATACCCCTCTTGCCTTTTTGTGCACCTCTCCTACCTCTTTCCTGTACCTCTCGCATCTTTTTGCACCTCTGTTGGTTCTTTCTGCACTGATCTTGCTTCTTTCTGCACCTCACTTGCCTCTTTCTGCACTTCTCTTGCTTCTTTCTGTACTACTCTTGCTTCTTTCTGCACTGCTCTTGCTTCTTTCTACACCTCTCTTGGAAATTTCTATATCCCTCTTACCTCTTTCTGCACCCCTGTTCCCTCTTTCTGTACCTTTCTTGCCTGTTTCTGCACCTCTCTTGCCTCTTTTGGCACCTCTGTTGCTTCTTTCTGCACTTCTCTTGCCTCTTTCTGCACCCCTATTACTTCTTTAAGCACCTCTGTTGCTTCTTTCTGCACTTCTCTTGGTTCTTTCTGCACCCCTCTTGCCTCTTTTTGCACCTCTGTTGCTTCTTTCCGCACTTCTCTTGGTTCTTTCTGCATCCCTCTTGCCTCTTTCTACACCCCTCTTGCCTCTTTTTGCACCTCTGTTGGTTCTTTCTGCACTGCTCTTGCTTCTTTCTGCACCCCACTTGCCTCTTTCTGCACTTCTCTAGCTTCTTTCTACACCTCTATTGCTTCTTTCAGCAATTCTCTTGCCTCTTTCTGCACTTCTCTTCCTACTTTCTGCACCCCTCCTGCCTCTTTCTGTACCTCTCTTGCCTCTTTCTGCACCTCTGTTGCTTCTTTCTGCATTTCTCTTGGTTCTTTCTGTACCCCTCTTGCCTCTTTCTGTACCCCTTTTGCCTCTTTGTGCACCGCCCCTGCCTCTTTCTGCACCTCTCTTGCCTTTTTTTGCAGTTCTTTTGCCGCTCTCTGCACCTCTTTTGCTTCTTTCTGTACTCTTCTTGCCTCTTTCTGTACCCCTCTTCCATCTTTCTGCACCTGTCTTGCCTCTGTCTGCACACCTGTTCCCTCTTTCTGCACCCTTCTTCCCCTTTTCTGCACATCTGTTGCCTCTTTCTGCACCTCTCTTGCCTCTTTCTGCACCTCTGTTGCTTATTTCTGCACTTCTTTTGCCTCTTTCTGCACCTCTCTTGCTTCTTTCTGCACATCTCTTGCTTCTTTCTGCACCCTTCTTCCCTTTTTTGCATCCCTCTTGCCTATTTCTGCCGTTCTCTTGCCTCTTTCTGCACCCCTATTACTTCTTTAAGCACCTCTGTTGCTTCTTTCTGCACTTCTCTTGGTTCTTTCTGCACCCCTCTTGCCTCTTTTTGCACCTCTGTTGCTTCTTTCCGCACTTCTCTTGGTTCTTTCTGCATCCCTCTTGCCTCTTTCTACACCCCTCTTGCCTCTTTTTGCACCTCTGTTGGTTCTTTCTGCACTGCTCTTGCTTCTTTCTGCACCCCACTTGTCTCTTTCTGCACTTCTCTAGCTTCTTTCTACACCTCTATTGCTTCTTTCAGCAATTCTCTTGCCTCTTTCTGCACTTCTCTTCCTACTTTCTGCACCCCTCCTGCCTCTTTCTGTACTCTCTCTTGCCTCTTTCTGCACCTCTGTTGCTTCTTTCTGCATTTCTCTTGGTTCTTTCTGTACCCCTCTTGCCTCTTTCTGTACCCCTTTTGCCTCTTTGTGCACCGCCCCTGCCTCTTTCTGCACCTCTCTTGCCTTTTTTGCAGTTCTTTTGCCGCTCTCTGCACCTCTTTTGCTTCTTTCTGTACTCTCTCTTGCCTCTTTCTGTACCCCTCTTCCATCTTTCTGCACCTGTCTTGCCTCTGTCTGCACACCTGTTCCCTCTTTCTGCACCCTTCTTCCCCTTTTCTGCATATCTGTTGCCTCTTTCTGCACCTCTCTTGCCTCTTTCTGCACCTCTGTTGCTTATTTCTGCACTTCTTTTGCCTCTTTCTGCACCTCTCTTGCTTCTTTCTGCACATCTCTTGCTTCTTTCTGCACCCTTCTTCCCTTTTTTGCATCCCTCTTGCCTCTTTCTGCCGTTCTCTTGCCTCTTTCTGCACCTCTTGCCTCTTTCTGCACTTCTCTTGCTTCTTTCTACACCTCTGTTGCTTCTTTCAGCAATTCTCTTGCCTCTTTCTGCACTTCTCTTGCTTGTTTCTGCACCTCTCTTGTATCTTTCTGCACCTCTCTTGCTTCTTTCTGCACCTCACTTGCTTCTTTCTGCACCCTCTTGCCTCTTTCTGCAACCCTCTTCCCTCTTTCTACCCCTCTCTTGCCTCTTTCTGCACCCTTGTTCCCTCTTTCTGCATGTTTCCTGCCTGTTTCTGCACCTCTCTTGCCTCTTTCTGTACCTCTCTTGCTTCTTTCTGTACCTCTCTTGCTTCACTTCTCCTGCCTCTTTCTGCACCCTTCGCGCCTCTTTCAGCACCTCTGTTGCTTCTTTCTGCACTTCTCTTCCTTCTTTCTGCACCCCTCCTGCCTCTTTCTGTACCCCTCTTGCTTCTTTGTGCACCTCTCCTACCGCTTTCTGCACCCCTCTTGCCTCTTTTTACACCTCTGTTGGTTCTTTCTGCACTGCTCTTGCTTCTTTCTGCACCTCTTTTGCAAATTTCTGCATCCCTCATGCCTCTTTGTGCACCCCTCTTCTCTATTTCTCCATCTCTCTTGCTTCTTTCTTTACTTCTCGTGCTTCTTTCTGCATTGCTCTTGCTTCTTTCTACACCTCTCTTGCAAATTTGTGTATCCATTTTACCTCTTTCTGTACCCCTGTTCCCTCTTTCTGTACCTTTCTTGCCTGTTTCTGCACACCTCTTGCCTCTTTCTGCACCTCTGTTGCTTCTTTCTGCACTTCTCTTGCCTCTTTCTGCACCCTCTTACCTCTTTAAGCACCTCTGTTGCTTCTTTCTGCACTTCTCTTGGTTCTTTTGCACCCCTCTTGCCTCTTTTTGCACCTCTGTTGCTTCTTTCTGCACTTCTCTTGATTCTTTCTGCATCCCTCTTGCCTCTTTCTACACCCCTCTTGCCTCTTTTTGCACCTCTGTTGGTTCTTTCTGCACTGCTCTTGCTTCTTTCTGCACCTCACTTGCCTCTTTCTGCACTTCTCTTGCTTCTTTCTACACCTCTATTGCTTCTTTCAGCAATTCTCTTGCCTCTTTCTGCACTTCTCTTCCTACTTTCTACACCCTCCTGCCTCTTTCTGTACCTCTCTTGCCTCTTTCTGCACCTCTGTTGCTTCTTTCTGCATTTCTCTTGGTTCTTTCTGCACCCCTCTTGCCTCTTTCTGTACCCCTTTTGCCTCTTTGTGCACCGCCCTTGCCTCTTTCTGCACCTCTCTTGCCTTTTTCTGCAGTTCTCTTGCCGCTCTCTGCACCTCTTTTGCTTCTTTCTGTACTTTTCTTGCCTCTTTCTGTTACCCCTTTTCTCGTCTTTTCTGCACCTGTCTTGCCTCTGTCTGCACACCTGTTCCCTCTTTCTGCAACCCTTCTTCCCTTTTTCTGCACATCTCTTGCCTCTTTCTGCACCTCTCTTGCCTCTTTCTGCACTTCTCTTGCTTGTTTCTGCACCTCTCTTGTATCTTTCTGTACCTCTCTTGCCTTTTTCTGCAGCTCACTTGCTTGTTTCTGCACCCCTCTTGCCTCTTTCTGCAACCCTCTTCCCTCTTTCTGTACCCCTGTTCCCTCTTTCTGTACCTTTCTTGCCTGTTTCTGCACACCTCTTGCCTCTTTCTGCACCTCTGTTGCTTCTTTCTGCACTTCTCTTGCCTCTTTCTGCACCCCTCTTACCTCTTTAAGCACCTCTGTTGCTTCTTTCTGCACTTCTCTTGGTTCTTTTTGCACCCCTCTTGCCTCTTTTTGCACCTCTGTTGCTTCTTTCTGCACTTTTCTTGGTTCTTTCTGCATCCCTCTTGCCTCTTTCTACACCCCTCTTGCCTCTTTTTGCACCTCTGTTGGTTCTTTCTGCACTGCTCTTGCTTCTTTCTGCACCTCACTTGCCTCTTTCTGCACTTCTCTTGCTTCTTTCTACACCCTCTATTGCTTCTTTCAGCAATTCTCTTGCCTCTTTCTGCACTTCTCTTCCTACTTTCTACACCCCTCCTGCCTCTTTCTGTACCTCTCTTGCCTCTTTCTGCACCACTGTTGATTCTTTCTGCATTTCTCTTGGTTCTTTCTGCACCCCTCTTGCCTCTTTCTGTACCCCTTTTGCCTCTTTGTGCACCGCCCCTGCCTCTTTCTGCACCTCTCTTGCCTTCTTCTGCAGTTCTCTTGCCGCCCTCTGCACCTCTTTTGCTTCTTTCTGTACTCTTTCTTGCCTCTTTCTGTACCCCTTTTCCGTCTTTCTGCACCTGTCTTGCCTCTGTCTGCACACCTGTTCCCTCTTTCTGCACCCTTCTTCCCCTTTTCTGCACATCTGTTGCCTCTTTCTGCACCTCTCTTGCCTCTTTCTGCACCTCTGTTGCTTATTTCTGCACTTCTTTTGCCTCTTTCTGCACCTCTCTTACTTTTTCTGCACATCTCTTGCTTCTTTCTGCACCCTTCTTCCCTCTTTTGCATCCCTCTTGCCTCTTTCTGCCGTTCTCTTGCCTCTTTCTGCACCTCTCTTGCCTCTTTCTACACCTCACTTGCCTCTTTCTGCACTTCTCTTGCTTCTTTCTACACCTCTGTTGCTTCTTTTAGCAATTCTCTTGCCTCTTTCTGCACTTCTCTTGCTTGTTTCTGCACCTCTCTTGTATCTTTCTGTACCTCTCTTTGCTTCTTTCTGCACCTCACTTCCTTCTTTCTGCACCCCTTCTGCCTCTTTCTGTACCCTCTTGCCTTTTGTGCACCTCTCCTACCTCTTTCCTGTACCTCTCGCATCTTTTGCACCTCTGTTGGTTCTTTCTGCACTGATCTTGCTTCTTTCTGCACCTCACTTGCCTCTTTCTGCACTTCTCTTGCTTCTTTCTGTACTACTCTTGCTTCTTTCTGCACTGCTCTTGCTTCTTTCTACACCTCTCTTGAAATTTCTATATCCCTCTTACCTCTTTCTGCACCCCTGTTCCCTCTTTCTGTACCTTTCTTGCCTGTTTCTGCACCTCTCTTGCCTCTTTTGGCACCTCTGTTTGCTTCTTTCTGCACTTCTCTTGCCTCTTTCTGCACCCCTATTACTTCTTCTAAGCACCTCTGTTGCTTCTTTCTGCACTTCTCTTGGTTCTTTCTGCACCCCTCTTGCCTCTTTTTGCACCTCTGTTGCTTCTTTCCGCACTTCTCTTGGTTCTTTCTGCATCCCTCTTGCCTCTTTCTACACCCCTCTTGCCTCTTTTTGCACCTCTGTTGGTTCTTTCTGCACTGCTCTTGCTTCTTTCTGCACCCCACTTGCCTCTTTCTGCACTTCTCTAGCTTCTTTCTACACCTCTATTGCTTCTTTCAGCAATTCTCTTGCCTCTTTCTGCACTTCTCTTCCTACTTTCTGCACCCCTCCTGCCTCTTTCTGTACCTCTCTCTTGCCTCTTTCTGCACCTCTGTTGCTTCTTTCTGCATTTCTCTTGGTTCTTTCTGTACCCCTCTTGCCTCTTTCTGTACCCCTTTTGCCTCTTTGTGCACCGCCCCTGCCTCTTTCTGCACCTCTCTTGCCTTTTTTTGCAGTTCTTTTGCCGCTCTCTGCACCTCTTTTGCTTCTTTCTGTACTCTCTCTTGCCTCTTTCTGTACCCCTCTTCCATCTTTCTGCACCTGTCTTGCCTCTGTCTGCACACCTGTTCCCTCTTTCTGCACCCTTCTTCCCCTTTTCTGCACATCTGTTGCCTCTTTCTGCACCTCTCTTGCCTCTTTCTGCACCTCTGTTGCTTATTTCTGCACTTCTTTTGCCTCTTTCTGCACCTCTCTTGCTTCTTTCTGCACATCTCTTGCTTCTTTCTGCACCCTTCTTCCTCTTTTGCATCCCTCTTGCCTATTTCTGCACGTTCTCTTGCCTCTTTCTGCACCTCTCTTGCCTCTTTCTACACCTCACTTGCCTCTTTCTGCACTTCTCTTGCTTCTTTCTACACCTCTGTTGCTTCTTTCAGCAATTCTCTTGCCTCTTTCTGCACTTCTCTTGCTTGTTTCTGCACCTCTCTTGTATCTTTCTGCACCTCTCTTGCTTCTTTCTGCACCTCACTTGCTTCTTTCTGCACCCCTCTTGCCTCTTCTACAACCCTCTTCCCTCTTTCTACCCCTCTCTTGCCTCTTTCTGCACCATTGTTCCCTCTTTCTGCATGTTTCCTGCCTGTTTCTGCACTTCTCTTGCCTCTTTCTGTACCTCTCTTTCTTCTTTCTGTACCTCTCTTGCTTCACTTCTCCTGCCTCTTTCTGCACCCTTCGCGCCTCTTTCAGCACCTCTGTTGCTTCTTTCTGCACTTCTCTTCCTTCTTTCTGCACCCCTCCTGCCTCTTTCTGTACCCCTCTTGCTTCTTTGTGCACCTCTCCTACCGCTTTCTGCACCCCTCTTGCCTCTTTTTACACCTCTGTTGGTTCTTTCTGCACTGCTCTTGCTTCTTTCTGCACCTCTTTTGCAAATTTCTGCATCCCTCATGCCTCTTTCTGCACCCCTCTTCCCTATTTCTCCATCTCTCTTGCTTCTTTCTTTACTTCTCTTGCTTCTTTCTGCATTGCTCTTGCTTCTTTCTACACCTCTCTTGCAAATTTGTGTATCCCTCTTACCTCTTTCTGTACCCCTGTTCCCTCTTTCTGTACCTTTCTTGCCTGTTTCTGCACACCTCTTGCCTCTTTCTGCACCTCTGTTGCTTCTTTCTGCACTTCTCTTGCCTCTTTCTGCACCCCTCTTACCTCTTTAAGCACCTCTGTTGCTTCTTTCTGCACTTCTCTTGGTTCTTTTTGCACCCTCTTGCCTCTTTTTGCACCTCTGTTGCTTCTTTCTGCACTTCTCTTGGTTCTTTCTGCATCCCTCTTGCCTCTTTCTACACCCCTCTTGCCTCTTTTGCACCTCTGTTGGTTCTTTCTGCACTGCTCTTGCTTCTTTCTGCACCTCACTTGCCTCTTTCTGCACTTCTCTTGCTTCTTTCTACACCTCTATTGCTTCTTTCAGCAATTCTCTTGCCTCTTTCTGCACTTCTCTTCCTACTTTCTACACCCCTCCTGCCTCTTTCTGTACCTCTCTTGCCTCTTTCTGCACCTCTGTTGCTTCTTTCTGCATTTCTCTTGGTTCTTTCTGCACCCCTCTTGCCTCTTTCTGTACCCCTTTTGCCTCTTTGTGCACCGCCCTTGCCTCTTTCTGCACCTCTCTTGCCTCTTTCTGCAGTTCTCTTGCCGCTCTCTGCACCTCTTTTGCTTCTTTCTGTACTTTTCTTTGCCTCTTTCTGTACCTCTTTTCCGTCTTTCTGCACCTGTCTTGCCTCTGTCTGCACACCTGTTCCCTCTTTCTGCACCCTCTCTTCCCTTTTTCTGCACATCTCTTGCCTCTTTCTGCACCTCTCTTGCCTCTTTCTGCACTTCTCTTGCTTGTTTCTGCACCTCTCTTGTATCTTTCTGTACCTTTCTTGCCTTTTTCTGCAGCTCACTTGCTTGTTTCTGCACCCCTCTTGCCTCTTTCTGCAACCCTCTTCCCTCTTTCTGTACCCCTGTTCCCTCTTTCTGTACCTTTCTTGCCTGTTTCTGCACACCTCTTGCCTCTTTCTGCACCTCTGTTGCTTCTTTCTGCACTTCTCTTTGCCTCTTTCTGCACCCCTCTTACCTCTTTAAGCACCTCTGTTGCTTCTTTCTGCACTTCTCTTGGTTCTTTTTGCACCCCTCTTGCCTCTTTTTGCACCTCTGTTGCTTCTTTCTGCACTTTTCTTGGTTCTTTCTGCATCCCTCTTGCCTCTTTCTACACTCCTCTTGCCTCTTTTTGCACCTCTGTTGGTTCTTTCTGCACTGCTCTTGCTTCTTTCTGCACCTCACTTGCCTCTTTCTGCACTTCTCTTGCTTCTTTCTACACCTCTATTGCTTCTTTCAGCAATTCTCTTGCCTCTTTCTGCACTTCTCTTCCTACTTTCTACACCCCTCCTGCCTCTTTCTGTACCTCTCTTGCCTCTTTCTGCACCCTGTTGATTCTTTCTGCATTTCTCTTGGTTCTTTCTGCACCCCTCTTGCCTCTTTCTGTACCCCTTTTGCCTCTTTGTGCACCGCCCTGCCTCTTTCTGCACCTCTCTTGCCTTCTTCTGCAGTTCTCTTGCCGCCTCTGCACCTCTTTTGCTTCTTTCTGTACTTTTCTTGCCTCTTTCTGTACCCCTTTTCCGTCTTTCTGCACCTGTCTTGCCTCTGTCTGCACACCTGTTCCCTCTTTCTGCACCCTTCTTCCCCTTTCTGCACATCTGTTGCCTCTTTCTGCACCTCTCTTGCCTCTTTCTGCACCTCTGTTGCTTATTTCTGCACTTCTCTTGCCTCTTTCTGCACCTCTCTTGCTTCTTTCTGCACATCTCTTGCTTCTTTCTGCACCCTTCTTCCCTTTTTGCATCCTCTTGCTCTATTTCTGCCGTTCTCTTGCCTCTTTCTGCACCTCTCTTGCCTCTTTCTACACCTCACTTGCCTCTTTCTGCACTTCTCTTGCTTGTTTCTGCACCTCTCTTGTATCTTTCTGCACCTCTCTTGCTTCTTTCTGCACCTCACTTGCTTCTTTCTGCACCTCTTTGCCTCTTCTACAACCCTCTTCCCTCTTTCTACCCTCTCTTGCCTCTTTCTGCACCATTGTTCCCTCTTTCTGCATGTTTCCTGCCTGTTTCTGCACTTCTCTTGCCTCTTTCTGTACCTCTCTTGCTTCTTTCTGTACCTCTCTTGCTTCACTTCTCCTGCCTCTTTCTCTGCACCCTTCGCGCCTCTTTCAGCACCTCTGTTGCTTCTTTCTGCACTTCTCTTCCTTCTTTCTGCACCCCTCCTGCCTCTTTCTGTACCCCTCTTGCTTCTTTGTGCACCTCTCCTACCGCTTTCTGCACCCCTCTTGCCTCTTTTTACACCTCTGTTGGTTCTTTCTGCACTGCTCTTGCTTCTTTCTGCACTCTCTTGCAAATTTCTGCATCCCTCATGCCTCTTTCTGCACCCTCTTCCCTATTTCTCCATCTCTCTTGCTTCTTTCTTTACTTCTCTTGCTTCTTTCTGCATTGCTCTTGCTTCTTTCTACACCTCTCTTGCAAATTTGTGTATCCCTCTTACCTCTTTCTGTACCCCTGTTCCCTCTTTCTGTACCTTTCTTGCCTGTTTCTGCACACTTCTTGCCTCTTTCTGCACCTCTGTTGCTTCTTTCTGCACTTCTCTTGCCTCTTTCTGCACCCCTCTTACCTCTTTAAGCACCTCTGTTGCTTCTTTCTGCACTTCTCTTGGTTCTTTTTGCACCCCTCTTGCCTCTTTTTGCACCTCTGTTGCTTCTTTCTGCACTTCTCTTGGTTCTTTCTGCATCCCTCTTGCCTCTTTCTACACCCCTCTTGCCTCTTTTTGCACCTCTGTTGGTTCTTTCTGCACTGCTCTTGCTTCTTTCTGCACCTCACTTGCCTCTTTCTGCACTTCTCTTGCTTCTTTCTACACCTCTATTGCTTCTTTCAGCAATTCTCTTGCCTCTTTCTGCACTTCTCTCCTACTTTCTACACCCCTCCTGCCTCTTTCTGTACCTCTCTTGCCTCTTTCTGCACCTCTGTTGCTTCTTTCTGCATTTCTCTTGGTTCTTTCTGCACCCCTCTTGCCTCTTTCTGTACCCCTTTTGCCTCTTTGTGCACCGCCCTTGCCTCTTTCTGCACCTCTCTTGCCTTTTTCTGCAGTTCTCTTGCCGCTCTCTGTACCTCTTTTGCTTCTTTCTGTACTTTTCTTGCCTCTTTCTGTACCCCTTTTCCGTCTTTCTGCACCTGTCTTGCCTCTGTCTGCACACCTGTTCCCTCTTTCTGCACCCTTCTTCCCTTTTTCTGCACATCTCTTGCCTCTTTCTGCACCTCTCTTGCCTCTTTCTGCACTTCTCTTGCTTGTTTCTGCACCTCTCTTGTATCTTTCTGTACCTCTCTTGCCTTTTTCTGCACCTCACTTGCTTGTTTCTGCACCCCTCTTGCCTCTTTCTGCAACCCTCTTCCCTCTTTCTGCACCCGTTCCCTCTTTCTGCACCTTCCCTGCCTGTTTCTGTACCTCTCTTGCTTCTTTCTGCACTTCTCCTGCCTCTTTTTGCACCCTTCGCGCCTCTTTCAGCACCTCTGTTGCTTCTTTCTGCACTTCTCTTCCTTCTTTCTGCACCCCTCCTGCCTCTTTCTGTACCTCTCTTGCTTCTTTGTGCACCTCTCCTACCGCTTTCTGCACCCCCTTGCCTCTTTTTACACCTCTGTTGGTTCTTTCTGCACTGCTCTTCCTTCTTTCTGCACCTCTTTTGCAAATTTCTGCATCCCTCATGCCTCTTTCTGCACCCCTCTTCCCTATTTCTCCACCTCTCTTGCTTCTTTCTTTACTTCTCTTGCTTCTTTCTGCACTGCTCTTGCTTCTTTCTACACCTCTCTTTCAAATTTGTGTATCCCTTTTACCTCTTTCTGCACCCCTGTTCCCTCTTTCTGTACCTTTCTTGCCTGTTTCTGTACCTCTCTTGCCTCTTTCGGCACCTCTGTTGCCTCTTTCTGCACTTCTCTTGCCTCTTTCTGCACCCCTCTTACCTCTTTAAGCACCTCTGTTGCTTCTTTCTGCACTTCTCTTGGTTCTTTCTGTACCCCTCTTGCCTCTTTTTGCACCTCTGTTGCTTCTTTCTGCACTTCTCTTGGTTCTTTTTGCATCCCTCTTGCCTCTTTCTACACCCCTCTTGCCTCTTTTTGCACCTCTGTTGGTTTTTTCGCAACTGCTCTTGCTTCTTTCTGCACCTCACTTGCCTCTTTCTGCACTTCTCTTGCTTCTTTCTACACCTCTATTGCTTCTTTCAGCAATTCTCTTGCCTCTTTCTGCACTTCTCTTCCTACTTTCTGCACCCCTCCTGCCTCTTTCTGTACCTCTCTTGCCTCTTTCTGCACCTCTGTTGCTTCTTTCTGCATTTCTCTTGGTTCTTTCTGCACCCTCTTGCCTCTTTCTGTACCCCTTTGCCTCTTTGTGCACCGCCCCTGCCTCTTTCTGCACCTCTCTTGCCTTTTTCTGCAGTTCTCTTGCCGCTCTCTGCACCTCTTTTGCTTCTTTCTGTACTTTTCTTGCCTCTTTCTGTACCCCTCTTCCGTCTTTCTGCACCTGTCTTGCCTCTGTCTGCACACCTGTTCCCTCTTTCTGCACCCTTCTTCCCTTTTTCTGCACATCTCTTGCCTCTTTCTGCACCTCTCTTGCCTCTTTCTGCACTTCTCTTGCTTGTTTCTGCACCTCTCTTGTATCTTTCTGCACCTCTCTTGCCTCTTTCTGCACCTCACTTGCTTGTTTCTGCACCCTCTTGCCTCTTTCTGCAACCCTCTTCCCTCTTTCTGCACCTCTCTTGCCTCTTTCTGCACCCCTGTTCCCTCTTTCTGCACCTTCCTGCCTCTTTCAGCACCTCTGTTGCTTCTTTCTGCACTTCTCTTCCTTCTTTCTGCACCCCTCCTGCCTCTTTCTGTACCCTCTTGCTTCTTTGTGCACCTCTCCTACCACTTTCTGCACCCTCTTGCCTCTTTTTACACCTCTGTTGGTTCTTTCTGCACTGCTCTTCCTTCTTTCTGCACCTCTTTTGCAAATTTCTGCATCCCTCATGCCTCTTTCTGCACCCTCTTCCCTATTTCTCCACCTCTCTTGCTTCTTTCTTTACTTCTCTTGCTTCTTTCTGCACTGCTCTTGCTTCTTTCTACACCTCTCTTGCAAATTTGTGTATCCCTCTTACCTCTTTCTGCATCCCTGTTCCCTCTTTCTGTACCTTTCTTGCCTGTTTCTGCACCTCTCTTGCCTCTTTCGGCACCTCTGTTGCTTCTTTCTGCACTTCTCTTGCCTCTTTCTGCACCCCTCTTACCTCTTTAAGCACCTCTGTTGCTTCTTTCTGCACTTCTCTTGGTTCTTTCTGTAACCCTCTTGCCTCTTTTTGCACCTCTGTTGCTTCTTTCTGCACTTCTCTTGGTTCTTTCTGCATCCCTCTTGCCTCTTTCTACACCCCTCTTGCCTCTTTTTGCACCTCTGTTGGTTCTTTCTGCACTGCTCTTGCTACTTTCTGCACCTCACTTGCCTCTTTCTGCACTTCTCTTGCTTCTTTCTACACCTCTATTGCTTCTTTCAGCAATTCTCTTGCCTCTTTCTGCACTTCTCTTCCTACTTTCTGCACCCCTCCTGCCTCTTTCTGTACCTCTCTTGCCTCTTTCTGCACCTCTGTTGCTTCTTTCTGCATTTCTCTTGGTTCTTTCTGCACCCCTCTTGCCTCTTTCTGTACCCCTTTTGCCTCTTTGTGCCACGCCCCTGCCTCTTTCTGCACGTCTCTTGCCTTTTTCTGCAGTTCTCTTGCCGCTCTCTGCACCTCTTTTGCTTCTTTCTGTACTTTTCTTGCCTCTGTCTGCACACCTGTTCCCTCTTTCTGCACCCTTCTTCCCTTTTTCTGCACATCTCTTGCCTCTTTCTGCACCTCTCTTGCCTCTTTCTGCACTTCTCTTGCTTGTTTCTGCACCTCTCTTGTATCTTTCTGCACCTCTCTTGCCTCTTTCTGCACCTCACTTGCTTGTTTCTGCACCCCTCTTGCCTCTTTCTGCAACCCTCTTCCCTCTTTCTGCACCTCTCTTGCCTCTTTCTGCACCCCTGTTCCCTCTTTCTGCACCTTCCCTGCCTCTTTCAGCACCTCTGTTGCTTCTTTCTGCACTTCTCTTCCTTCTTTCTGCACCCCTCCTGCCTCTTTCTGTACCCCTCTTGCTTCTTTGTGCACCTCTCCTACCACTTTCTGCACCCCTCTTGCCTCTTTTTACACCTCTGTTGGTTCTTTCTGCACTGCTCTTCCTTCTTTCTGCACCTCTTTTGCAAATTTCTGCATCCCTCATGCCTCTTTCTGCACCCCTCTTCCCTATTTCTCCACCTCTCTTGCTTCTTTCTTTACTTCTCTTGCTTCTTTCTGCACTGCTCTTGCTTCTTTCTACACCTCTCTTGCAAATTTGTGTATCCCTCTTACCTCTTTCTGCATCCCTGTTCCCTCTTTCTGTACCTTTCTTGCCTGTTTCTGCACCTCTCTTGCCTCTTTCGGCACCTCTGTTGCTTCTTTCTGCACTTCTCTTGCCTCTTTCTGCACCCCTCTTACCTCTTTAAGCACCTCTGTTGCTTCTTTCTGCACTTCTCTTGGTTCTTTCTGTACCCCTCTTGCCTCTTTTTGCACCTCTGTTGCTTCTTTCTGCACTTCTCTTGGTTCTTTCTGCATCCCTCTTGCCTCTTTCTACACCCCTCTTGCCTCTTTTTGCACCTCTGTTGGTTCTTTCTGCACTGCTCTTGCTACTTTCTGCACCTCACTTGCCTCTTTCTGCACTTCTCTTGCTTCTTTCTACACCTCTATTGCTTCTTTCAGCAATTCTCTTGCCTCTTTCTGCACTTCTCTTCCTACTTTCTGCACCCCTCCTGCCTCTTTCTGTACCTCTCTTGCCTCTTTCTGCACCTCTGTTGCTTCTTTCTGCATTTCTCTTGGTTCTTTCTGCACCCCTCTTGCCTCTTTCTGTACCCCTTTTGCCTCTTTGTGCCACGCCCCTGCCTCTTTCTGCACGTCTCTTGCCTTTTTCTGCAGTTCTCTTGCCGCTCTCTGCACCTCTTTTGCTTCTTTCTGTACTTTTCTTGCCTCTGTCTGCACACCTGTTCCCTCTTTCTGCACCCTTCTTCCCTTTTTCTGCACATCTCTTGCCTCTTTCTGCACCTCTCTTGCCTTTTTCTGCAGTTCTCTTGCCGTTCTCTGCACCTCTTTTGCTTCTTTCTGTACTTTTCTTGCCTCTTTCTGTACCCCTCTTCCGTCTTTCTGCACCTGTCTTGCCTCTGTCTGCACACCTGTTCCCTCTTTCTGTACCCTTCTTCCCTTTTTCTGCACATCTCTTGCCTCTTTCTGCACCTCTCTTGCCTTTTTCTGCAGTTCTCTTGCCGTTCTCTGCACCTCTTTTGCTTCTTTCTGTACTTTTCTTGCCTCTTTCTGTACCCCTCTTCCGTCTTTCTGCACCTGTCTTGCCTCTGTCTGCACACCTGTTCCCTCTTTCTGTACCCTTCTTCCCTTTTTCTGCACATCTCTTGCCTCTTTCTGCACCTCTGTTGCTTCTTTCTGCACATTTTTTTCCTCTTTCTGCACCTCTCTTGGTTCTTTCTGCTCATCTCTTGCTTCTTTCTGCACATCTCTTGCTTCTTTCTGCACCCTTCTTCCCTTTTTTGCATCCCTCTTGCTTCTTTCTGCCGTTCTCTTGCCTCTTTCTGCACCTCACTTGCCTCTTTATGCACTTCTCTTGCTTCTTTCTACACCTCTGTTGCTTCTTTCAGCAATTCTCTTGCCTCTTTCTGCACTTCTCTTGCTTGTTTCTGCACCTCTCTTGTGTCTTTCAGCACCTCTCTTGTGTCTTTCTGCACCTCTCTTGCTTCTTTCTGCACCCCTCTTGCCTCTTTCTGCAACCCTCTTCCCTCTTTCTGTACCTCTCTTGCCTCTTTCTGCACCCCTGTTCCCTCTTTCTGCACCTTTCTTGCCTGTTTCTGCACCTCTCTTGCCTCTTTCTGTACCTCTCTTGCTTCTTTCTGCACTTCTCTTGCCTCTTTCTGCACCCTTGGCGCCTCTTTCAGCACCTCTGTTGCTTCTTTCTGCACTTCTCTTCCTTCTTTCTGCACCCCTCCTACCTCTTTCTGTATCCCTCTTGCTTCTTTGTGCACCTCTCCTACCGCTTTCTGCACCCCTCTTGCCTCTTTTTACACCTCTGTTGGTTCTTTCTGCACTGCTCTTGCTTCTTTCTGCACCTCTTTTGCAAATTTCTGCATCCCTCATGCCTCTTTCTGTACCCCTCTTCCCTATTTCTCCACCTCTCTTGCTTCTTTCTTTACTTCTCTTGCTTCTTTCTGCACTACTCTTGCTTCTTTCTACACCTCTCTTGCAAATTTGTGTATCCCTCTTACCTCTTTTTGCACCCCAGTTCCCTCTTTCTGTACCTTTCTTCACTGTTTCTGTACCACTCTTGCCTCTTTCAGCACCTCTGTTGCTTCTTTCTTTCTGCACTTCTCTTGCCTCTTTCTGTACCCCTCTTGCCTCTTTAAGCACCTCTCTTGCTTCTTTCTGTACCCCTTTTGCCTTTCTGTATCCCTTTTGCCTCTTTGTGCACCTCTCCTGCCTCTTTATGCACCTCTCTTGCCTTTTTCTGCAGGTCTCTTGCCTCTTTCTGCACCTCTTTTGCTTCTTTCTGCACTTTTCTTCCCTCTTTCTGTACCCCTCTTGCCTCTTTCTGCACCTCTGTTGGTTCTTTCTGCACTGCTCTTGCTTCTTTTTGCACCTCTGTTACAAATTTCTACATCCTTCTTGCCTCTTTCTGTACCCCTCTTCCCTCTTTCTGCACCTCTCTTGCCTCTTTCTACACCTCTCCTGCCTCTTTCTGCACATCTCTTGGTTCTTTCTGCACTGCTCTTGCCTCTTTCTGCACCCCTCTTGCCTCTTTCTGCACCTCTTCTGCTTCTTTCTGCACTATTCTCTCCTCTTTCTGCATACCTCTTGCCTCTTTCTGCACCTCTGTTGCTTCTTTCTGCATTTCTCTTGCTTCTTTCTGTACCTCTCTTACCTCTTTCTGCACCTCTGTTGCTTCTTTCTGTACTTCTCTTGCTTCTTTCTGCACCTCTGTTGCTTCTTTCTGCACTTCTCTTGCCTATTTCTGCACCCCTCTTCCCTCATTCTGTACTTCTCTTGCTACTTTCTGCACCTCTTTTGCTTCTTTCTGCACCTCTCTTGCCTCTTTCTGTACCTCTCTTGCCTCTTTCTGTACCCTTCTTCCCTCTTTCAGCACTTCTCTTGCCTCTTTCTGCACCACTCTTGCCTCTTTCTGCACACAAAGGGCTACTTTTAAACTGACCTCTTGCTCAGCAGTGCACACATGCAAGTGCAGAAAATAGCTGCTGGCCTCTAAACTGCCATGCCCTATTATATGCTAGGGACTTAGAGGTAGTTTTAATCCCCCTGCCCTATTATGTACTAGGGCCTTACAGGGGAGGTCATGCCAATCACAGGGGTATCCCAACCCATAGTGTACCCTAGTGTATGTAGGTGTTTTCACTGTATTCTAAGTGTCTTTCAGCATAGCACTGGCTCAGGGCCTGGTTAGGCAAAGCCCAGGGTCAGTCAGAGTCAGTTACCACCAGTACCAGTCAGCAAAAAGTTGGGGGTGCCCAGGGCACAGGATGACTTTCAACAAGGCCTCTGTTCGAGGCAAATGAGCTGTAGATTATATACTTTGCATAGATCGCCATCTGGTATTGGGCTCGGATGTTTGCAGTTTGTTTTTGTTCGAAGAAGTCTTTGTAGTCACGAGATAGGTGACTCCTCCTTACGATGATAGTGCGCATGGGCATCAACTCCATCCCCAGATAGTTTTTTTCTGCCATCGGGATCAGATGTGATTTGCTGCGCTCCAGGTCGGTATCGTCTTCGAACCCCTTCGACGCGCAATCCTTCACCACTCGACGGTATTGTTCTCGATCACGTTCCTCTTTCGACGCGCATCCTCCAACTTCAAATAATCTTTGACCAAGATTGGGCCGTTGGGCCTACCCGCGCCGACCATCGATGGAACGGACTCCGTTTAAAAAATGCCCCAGGTGTAGTGCTAAATTCCCACACACAGACTTACACGAAGTGTGTAACCTCTTCCTCTCCCCCGAGCACGAGGAAAAGCACTGCAAGGCCTGTACATTGTTCCGGTCGAAGAAAACCATCCGTGATCGTCGGGCTTGACGTCACGAAATGTCCCGCGGCAGCAGCTCGATTTCAGACATCTTCGGAGCAGGTTCTAATATCCATCCAGAACTCCAACCTGCAGAAGAGGATATCTCCGTGTCCGAAGCCGACGACTCTGAGGAAGACGAGCAGAACGTCACCCCAGCTCAACGGATAATGAGTACTAACACCCAGGCCGCCACCAAACCCAAACCTAAGTCTCTGGTAACACCTTCGCCCTCTGGCTCAGGTCGACACCGTGAACATACTTCAGACACCCCGCCCTCGGGCCCGGCTATGAAACCGAAACAAAAGCCTTCCGACTCGGGCTCGAGTCGGCCCCATTCCGGCACCGCACATACACCTTCGGCACCGAAGCCGAAAACCAAGCCGGTGCCCCACCCTTCATTGCCGGCACTGAAGACACCTTCGACGCCGAAAACCTCAACACCGAAGCCACCAAAAGACAAAGCTTCAGAGCCGAAACAAGACAAACCGAAAGCTTCGGAGCCGAAACAGTACAAACCAAAAGCCTCGGAGCCGAAGAAAATCTCGGAGCCGAAAACTCCCTCACCAAAGGTTTAGGAGTCCAAAACCCCTACAAAACCTTCACAGCTTAAGCCCGTTAAGGAACACTCGACGCCCAAGCGACCGGCACCGAAACACGACATACCACTCAAAGACCTTTCTTTTCTAGAATCTTCGGATCCAAAGCAGAAAACACTGCATATTGACCCCCAAACTGGCTACCTTCTCACCAGACCTCCTAAGAAACGGAAACTAGACCTCCCAGAGGACTCTCACATACCTCTCAAATGCAAGGACATGGGTACTAACCCTTCTCCCCCTCTCCTCCTCCTGATCCTAACTTATTTATCTCACCAGCAAACTCACCATCACCTACACTCTCACCTGCACCACAGGATGATGATGGTGGTGGGAATGGGGCTGGGGATACACTAGGGGATGATGACAACCATAACATACCACAGGACACAGACCCATGGGATGACTATGATCAAGATCCAGATCTACACAATGACCCTGATCTGTATCCCTGATGTAATATGTGACGTGATCAGCAGTGCATTGCGGGGGCGCGAGTTATAGTTAGCTGAACTAACTAGAACTGTGGAATTTCTCTGGTTTTGTATGAGTGAAATCTCCAACTAACTATAACCTCCCTGAAACCTATGGTTTTTTCAGTGAATTTCAAAGGTTTTTTAAATGCTAATTTCTAACTATAACGTGCCTGAAACCTATGGTTTTTTCAGTGAATTTCAAAGGTTTTTTAAATGCTAATTTCTATCTATAACGTCCCTATTAAGTCCCCTTGAATCCTGAGGGTCCCTGGGGGCCAACTAGCCCACTAGAAACCTCCAGTAAGCGCCACAGAGCTGCGTTGCAGAGTGGTGTAAAAAGGGGCGTGGCCTCGGACCACCTCTCTGCAACGCAGCTCTGTGGCACTTACTGGAGGTACCTGGTGGGCTAGTTGGCCCTCAGAGACCCTCAGGATTGAAGGCGACTTAATCCCCCATTTTACAATGCACCAGGGGTCACATTTGCACACTTGTTTTGTTAGGCCCCGCCCCCTCCCTGCACCACTGTGCAAACGCGCCCCCTGGCGCGTTGTAAATTGGAGGATTAATTCCCCTTGAGTCCTGAGGGTCCCAACTAGCCCACCAGGTACCTCCAGTAAGCGCCACAGGGCTGCGTTGCGGAGAGGTGGACCGAGGCCACGCCCCTTTTTACACCTCTCTGCAACGCAGCTCTGTGGCGCTTACTGGAGGTACCTGGTGGACTAGTTGGCCCCCAGAGACCCTCAGGATTGAAGGGGACTTAATCCTCCAAGTTACAACGCACCAGGGGGCGCATTTGCACACTTGCCATATCAGGCCCCGCCCCCTCCCTGCACCACTGTGCAAACACGCCCCCTGGCACGTTGTAACTTGGGGGATTAATTCCCCTTGAGTCCTGAGGGTCCCTGGGGGTCAACTAGCCCACTAGGTACCTCCAGTAAGCGTCACAGGGCTACCTTGCAGAGAGGTGGTCCGAGGCCACGCCCCTTTTTACACCTCTCTGCAACGCAGCTCTGTGGTGCTTACTGGAGGTACCTGGTGGGATAGTTGGCCCCAGGGACCCTCAGGACTCAAGGGGAATTAATCCCCCAAGTTACAACGCACCAGGGGGCGCGTTTGCACACTTGCCATATCAGGCCCCGCCCCCTCCCTGCACCACTATGCAAACGCATCCCCTGGCGCATTGTAACTTGGAAGATTAAGTCCCCTTGAATCCTGAGTGTCCCTGGGGGTCAACTAGCCCACCAGGTACCTCCAGTAAGTGCCACAGAGCTGCGTTGCAGAGAGGTGTAAAAAGGGGCGTGGCCTCAGACCACCTCTTTGCAATGCAGCCCTGTGGCGAATACTGGAGGTACCTGGTGGGCTAGTTGACCCCCAGGGACCCCCAGTATTCAAGGGGAATTAATTCCCCAACTTACAACGCGCCAGGGGGTGCGTTTGCTGAGTGCTGCTGGAGGGAGCGGGGCCTCCAGCGCGTGATCCGGGTTTTAAAAAAAAAAAAACATTTGTAGAAGGGGGCTGTGTGGCCCCCCCTTTATTTTCAATATTTGGGCCCGGGGGACCCATTCCCCCAGGGCCTGACCCGTTTAAAAAAAAAAAACGGGAAGGGGCCGAGCGGCCCCTCTCCCGAGGCCAATTTCGGCCCTGGGGACCCCATCCCCCAGGGCATGGCCACAATGTTTTTTTTAATTAAATAAATATTTTTTAAGGAGGGGGGCTGCGTGGCCCCCCCTCCTGAGGCCTCTATTGGCCCCGGGGACCCCATTCCTGGGGCTGGCCTTTTATTTTATTTTAATTAATTTTTTCTAAACGGGGAGGGGGGCCGCGTGTGCCCCCTCCCGGGCCACTTCTGGCCCCGGGGACCCCATCCCCCGGGGCTGGCCCTCTCTGTTGGGGACCGTGGGGGGAGCCCCAATGCCCCCACGGTCCCGCCGGCTCCCTGCCTCTTGCGGGAGCCGGCATTGCTTTTCCACACGGGGAGCTGCTGACATGCAGCTCCCGTGTGGAAAAGCAATGTAGTTTGGATTTTGAAAGCGAGAGCGCATTCAAAACCCAAACCACAGTTTGCTATGGCAGGGCGGGAGCCGCGAGGCTCCCGCCCTGCCATAGCAAGCAGCAGTGTCCCGGGGGTGGGCACCCCGGGACACTGCAGGAGACGGCCCTGGGGGGTGGTGGTCCCCAGGGCCATCAAGGGCTCCAGGAGGGGGGCCACACGGCCCCCCTCCCCTAGATTGTAAGGCCCAGGGAGGTGGTGGTCCCCGGGGCATGTGGGGGGGCTCAAGCCCCCCACATATGTTTAAAAAAAAAAAAAATAGAAGCCCCTGGGAGGTGGCGGTCCCCGGGGTGTGTGGGGGGGCTCGAGCCCCCCCACATATGTTTTTTTAAAAAAAAAATAGAAGCCCCGTGGGCCCCCGCACAATAATTACTCATGCCCCCAGGACTTGGCCCACTCGGGGGCTTAAATACAACGAAGCGCGGGAGCCCGTGCTTCGTTTTTTTTTATTTCATCGGCGGGATTCGCGGATCCTTCGCGAATTTTGCCGTTTAAAAAAAAAAAAATGCTTTTTTTGGCCCTGGGGGTACTTGTGGGACCCCTGAGCAGGCCTGGGGGGTCAGGGTGTTTCTACCCTGCCCCCTTTTCTTATTTTTCAGGCTTGTTTCACTGTTTTCTTGTGACTCGGTTCTACCGAGTCACAAGATGGCTGCCAACACTTCCTGGTTTGGAGTGTTGGCAGCCAATCACAGTGAAGCTTGTGGTCGGGAGGGTTCGCGAATCAACCGCGTCCCTAGATATCGAAACTTTTATTTTTGAATTTCTTAGCAACTACTGAACGGATTTACACCATTTAAAAAAAAGGTCGCTTTCTGAACCAAGCACTACCTTTTTGCCAAATTTGGTGTAATTGCGTTCAGCAGTTCGGGCCGTAGCGTTGGCTAAAGTTTCCTATGGGAAATTGATTTTCCGACCTCTATTTTTTGAATTTCTCAGGAACTACTGAACAGATTTACACCATTTAACAAAAAGGACTCTTTCTGAACCAAGGGCTACCTTTTTGCCAAATTTGGTGTAATTCCGTTCAGCAGTTCGGGCTGTAGCCGTGTCTAAAGTTTCCTATGGAAATTGACATGGAGAAAACACGTTTTGGGACCCCCCTTTTTTCTCGGCCCCCGCTTGGCGAATCACCCCAAAACTTTCAAGACAGGAGCTGACCGGAGCGCCCCACTAGTTTTGAAAATTTCGCGAAGATACGTCAAACGACGCTAAAGTTATTGGGAAAACAAAAATGCTTTTCCTATGGAAAATAGGTCCTAACTATAACTACCTACTGGCGACCGCCAGTAGGTAATATATATATATATTCACTGAAAAAACCATAGCTTTTAGGGACAGTTATAGTTAGTTGGACATTTCACTCGTACAAAACCATAGAAATTCTCCCGTTATAGTTAGTTCAGCTAACTATAACTTGCACCCCCGCAATGCACTGCTGATGACGGAACATATTACATCACTCATGACATGGTCAGTGACATCACTGATGACATCACTGATGACATCTGAAATGACATCACTGATGACATCATCCAGTGACTGTGTGTTTCTGTAAAGTTTAAATATGTTTAATGTATATAGGGAAAAGCGTATTGAAGAATGAGTGGGTGTATAAGTGTCTGAATGGATGATTTAGTAGGTGCGTGACTGACTCTATAAGTGAGTGATTAAACGTATCTTACTGAATGCATGGGTTAGTGACTAAACTGTGTGAATGTCTGTATACGTCTGTCTGTTGGTGTGTAAGCGGCTGCATGGGTTTGCGAATAGCTACATGAGTGTCTACATGGGTTATTGATTGGTTGTCGGAGTATCTGTATGGGTGCCTGAGTGTTTGTGTGGGTGGGGTGTGTGTGACTGTGCATAGATGTGTGAGTGGGTGATTCACTGGGTGCATGGTTTCAAGAGTGCATCTGTGATGGACTGTATGGGTGGGTGAGTGTGTGTATGGGTGTGTTAGTGAGTGAATGTATATCTCAGTGGTACATGTGTGAGTAACTACATATGTGAAAGGCACTATATATGTGTGTTGGAGTATATAAATGGGTATAAGTGAGAGTGTGTGATTGTGAGAGTGGCTGTATGGATGAGTGTGTACTTGTATCAGTGATTGTATAAGAGCATAAGAATGTGCTAGTATTTGTATGAGTAAGTGAGCTGGTGTGTGTATAACTATATAGGTGACTAAATGGCAGTGTGATTAATTATTTGCATGACTGACTAGGTGTGTGAGTACCTCTATGGATGAGTGACGGTGTGTGAGTGTCTATATAGGTGTATGAGTGCATATGATAGTCCTGTACTGAGTGACCGTAAGTATGAGTGACTGTACGGGTGAGTGAGTGGATGTGTGTGTAGACCTAAGAATCAGTGAGTGTGTATGTAGTTATTGGTGTTGGAGTGTCTATGGTTTTGACAATGGCAGTCTGTAATTTAGAGTGGGTGTATCAAAAGTTATATTAGGGTTTGAGAAGATGCATCAAATTATCACATGGATGATGTCATCAGTGATGTCATGAGTGATGTCATTTGAGATGTCATCAGTGATGTCACTGACCATGTCATGAGTGATGTAATATGTGACGTCATCAGCAGTGCATTGCGGGCGCGAGTTATAGTTAGCTGAACTAACTATAACGGGGGAATTTCACTGGTTTTGTACGAGTGAAATGTCCAACTAACTATAACTGTCCCTAAAACCTATGGTTTTTTCAGTGAATTTCTAAGGTTTTTTAAATGCTAATTTCTAACTATAACGTGCCTGAAACCTATGGTTTTTTCAGTGAATGTCAAAGGTTTTTTAAATGCTAATTTCTAACTATAAGGTGTCTGAAACCTATGGTTTTTTCAGTGAATTTCAGAGGTATTTTAAATGCTATTTTCTAACTATAACGTGCCTGAAACCTATGGTTTTTTAAGTGAATTTCAAAGGTTTTTTAAATGCTAGTTTCTAACTATGCCTACAGAGGTAGGACATGTGAAGAAAGAAGAAAAAATGCACAGAAAGAAGCAAAAGAAATGCAGAAAGAAGCAACAGAAGTCCACAAAGACGAAGAAAAGTGCAGGAAGCAAAAGATGTGCAGAAAGAACCAACAGAGGAGCAGAAAGAGGCCTTGTTGCAAAATCATCCTGTGCCCACAACTTTTTCAGACGGGTACTGGTGGTAACTGACTCTGACTAACCAGAGCCAGTGCTATGCTAAAAGACACTTAGAATACAGTGAAAACACCTACATACACTAGGGAACACTATGCGTTGGGGTACCCCTGTGATTAGCATGACCTCCTCTATAAGTCCCTAGTACATAATAGGGCAGGGGGATTAAAACTACCTCTTAAAACGCGCTACAGGGCGCGTTGCACAGTGGTGAAGGGAGGGGGCCTGAGGTGACGTGTGCAAACGCACTCCGTGGTGCGTTTTAGGTTGGGGATTAAGTCCCCTTGAATCCTGAGGGTCCCTGCGGCCCAACTAGCCCACCAGGTACCTACAGTTAGGACCACAGAGCTGAGTTGCAGAGAGGCGTTCCGAGGCCACGCACCTTTTTTCACCTCTCTGCAACGCAACTCTGTTGTGCTTACTGACGGTACCTGGTGGGCTAGTTGGCCCCCAGGGTCCATCAGGATTCAAGAGGAATTCATTCCCCAACTTAAAACGCACCACAGGGCGTGTTTGCGCACATGTCACCTGAGGCCCCGCCCCCTCCCTTCACCACTGTGCAAACGCACCCCGTGGCGTGTTTTAAGTTGGGGGATTAGGTCACCTTGATTCCTGAGGGTCCTTGGGGCCCACCTAGCCCACCAGGTACTTCCAGTAAGCGCCACAGGCCTGCGTTGCAGAGAGGTGGTCCGAGGCCACGCCACTTTTTACACCTCTCTGCAACGCAGCTCTGTGGCGCTTACTTGAGGTACCTGGTGGGCTAGTTGGACCCCAGGGACCCTCAGGATTCAAGGGGACTTAATCCCCCAACTTAAAACGCGCCACAGGGCGTGTTTGCACACATGTCACCTCAGGCCCCGCCCCCTCCCTTCACCACTGTGCAAACACGCCCTGTGGCGCGTTTTAAGTCGGGGATTAACTCCCCTTGAATCCTGAGGGTCCCTGGGGTGCAACTAGCCCACCAGCTACCTCCATTAAGCGCCACAGAGCTGCGATACAAAGAGGTGTAAAAAGGGGCGTGGCCTCAGAACATCTCTCTGCAACGCAGCCCCCTGGGGCATACTGGAGGTTCCTGGTGGGCTAGTTGGACCCCAGGGACCCCCAGTATTCAAGGGGAATTCGTTCCCCATCTGCAAACGCGCCAGGGGGCTCGTTTGCAGAGTGCTGCAAGAAGGGGGCGTGGCCTCCTGCGCGATGCCGGCCTTTTTTTTTTTATTAAGAAGGGGAGCTGTGTGGCCCCCCTTCTTTTTCTAATTTATTGGCCCCGGGGACCCCATCCCCCAGGGCCTGCCCCCTATTTTTTTTTTTTATTTGGAAGGGGGCCGCGTGGCCCCCCTCCCGAGGCCTTAATCGGCCGCGGGGACCCCATCCCCGGGGCATGGCTTTTTTTTTTGTTTTTATTGTTTTGGAGGGGGGCTGCATTGCCCCCCTCCTCAGGCCACTTATGGCCCCGGGGACCCCATCCCCCGGGGCCGGCCTTTGTTTTTTTAAATTTTGGGGAAGGGGGCCGCGTTGCCCCCTCCCGGGCCACTTGTAGCCCTGGGGACCCTATCCCCCGGGCTGGCTCCTCTCCGTTGGGGACCGTGGGGGTCCCCAATCCCCCACGGTCCCGCCGGCTCCCCGCGTCCCTCGGGAGCCGGCATTGCTTGTCCACATGGGGAACTGCTAAGATGCAGCTCCCCGTGTGGAAAGCAATTTGCTTTGAATTTTGGAAGAGAGAGCAGGTTTCCTGCTCTCTCTTCCAAAATTCAAAGCAAGTTTGCTATGACAGGACGGGAGCCGCGAGGCTCCCGCCTCTGCCATAGCAACTACAGTGTCCCGGGTTGGGCAGCCCGGGACACTGTAGGAGCCGGCCCTGGGGGTGGTGGTCCCCAGGGCCATCACAGGCTCCAGGAGGGGGCCGCGCGGTCCCCCTCCCAACATAGTTCAAAGCCCCGGGAGGTGGTGGTCCCCGGGGCTCGGGGGTCTGAAACGGACCCCCACATTTAAATTCTTAGTGCCCCGGGAGGTGGCGGTCCCCGGGCATGTGGGGGGCTCGAGCCCCCCACACAGGTAATTTTAATTTTAAAAAGAAGCCCCGGGGGTGGCGGTCCTCGGGGCTGCGGGAGGGCCCAGTGCCCTCCCGCACCATTTTTAATTCAAAGCCCCGGGGGGTGGCAGTCCCTGGGGCTTGGGGGGGCCTTAGAGGCACCCCCACACAATTTTTCAATTAACCCCTGCATGCCCCCGGGACTTGGCCCACCCGGGGGCCAAATCACAAAGAAGCGCGGGAGTGCGCGCTTCGTTTTTTTTTTCACGGCGGGATCCGCGCACCCTGCACGCATCCCGCCGATTTTTTAAAAAAATGCTTTTTGGCCCTGGGGTCCTTGTGGGACCCCTAAGCAGGCCTAGGGGTCAGGGTGTTTCTACCCTGCCCCTTTTGCGTTTTGCACACTTGTTTCTGTGCCTCGGTTCTACCGAGGAGCAAGATGGCTGCCAACACTTCCTGGTTTGAAGTGTTGACAGCCAATTAGCATACAGCTCGTGATCGGGAGGGTGCGCGCAGGGTGCGCGGATCCTCCGCGGCCATAGATATATATGTGATTTTACTTTTGATTTTCTCAGGAACTACTGAACGGATTTACACCATTTAACCAAAAGGCACGACTCTGAACCAAGGGCTACCTTTTTGCCAAAATTGGTGTAATTCCGTTCAGCAGTTCGGGCTGTAGCTGCGACTAAAGGTTCCTATGGAAAATTGCATGGGGAAAACACGTTTTGGGGCCCCCCTTTTTTCTCGGCCCCCACTTGACGAATCACCCCGAGACTTTCAGGATAAGAGCGGACCGGACCGCCCCACGAGTTTTGAACATTTCGTGAAGATTCGTTAACCGGCGCCAAAGTTATTGGGAATAGAATGTTGCGGATTTCCTATGGAAAATAGGTCCTAACTATAACTATCTACTGGCGACCGCCAGTAGATATATATATATATATTCACTGAAAAAACCATAGGTTTTAGGGAAAGTTATAGTTAGTTGGACATTGCACTCGTACAAAACCCGTGAAATTCCCCCGTTATAGTTAGTTCAGCTAACTATAACTCGCGCCCCCGCAATGCACTGCTGATGACGTCACATATTACATCACTCATGACATGGTCAGTGACATCACTGATGACATCACTGATGACATCTCAAATGACATCACTGATGACATCATCCAGTGACTGTGTGTTTCTGTAAAGTTTAAATATGTTTAATATATATAGGGAAAGGCGTGAAGAATGAGTTGGTGTATAAGTGTCTGAATGGATGATTTAGTAGGTGCGTGACTGACTCTATAAGTGAGTGATTAAACGTATCTTACTGAATGCATGGGTTAGTGACTAAACTGTGTGAATCTCTGTATCCGTCTGTCTGTTGGTGTGTAAGTGACTGTATGGGTTTGTGAATAACTACATAAGTGTCTATATGAGTCATTGATTGGTTGTCTGAGTATCTGTATGGGTGCCTGAGTGTTTGTGTGGGTGGGATGTGTATGACTCTGTGCATAGATGTGTGAGTGGGTGATTCACTGGGTGCATGGTTTCAAGAGTGCATCTGTGATGGACTGTATGGGTGGGTGAGTGTGTGTATGGGTGTGTTAGTGAGTGAATGTATATCTTAGTGGTATATGTGTAAGTAACTACATATGTGAAAGGTAGTATATGTGAGTGTTGGAGTATATAAATGACTATATGTGAGAGTGAGTGATTGTGAGAGTGGCTGTATGGATGAGTGTGTGCTTGTATCAGTGATTGTATAAGAGCGTAAGAATGTGCTAGTATTTGTATGAGTAAGTGAGCTGGTGTGTGTATAACTGTATAGGTGAGTAAATGGCAGTGTGATTAATTATTTGCATGACTGACTAGGTGTGTGAGTACCTCTATGGAAGAGTGGCGGTGTTTTAGTGTCTATATAGGAGTATGAGTGCATATGATAGTCCTGTACTGAGTGACCGTAAGTATGAGTGACTGTACGGGTGAGTGACTGGATGTGTGTGTAGACCTAAGAATCAGTGAGTGGGTATGTAGTTATTGGTGCTGGAGTGTGTATGGTTTTGAGAATGGCAGTCTGTATTTTAGAGTGGGTGTATCAAAAGTTATATTAGGGTGTGAGAAGATGCATGAAATTATCACATGGATGATGTAATCAGTGATGTCATTTGAGATGTCACTGACCATGTCATGAGTGATGTAATATGTGACGTCATCAGCAGTGCATTGCGGGGGCGCGAGTTATAGTTAGCTGAACTAACTATAACGGGGGAATTTCACGGGTTTTGTACGAGTGCAATGTCCAACTAACTATAACTTTCCCTAAAACCTATGGTTTTTTCAGTGAATTTCAAAGGTTTTTTAAATGCTAATTTCTAACTATAACGTGTCTGAAACCTATGGTTTTTTCAGTGAATTTCAAAGGTTTTTTAAATGCTAATTTCTAACTATAACGTACCTGAAACCTATGGTTTTTTAAGTGAATTTCAAAGGTTTTTTAAATGCTAGTTTCTAACTATGCCTACAGAGGTAGGACATGTGAAGAAAGAAGAAAAAACGCACAGAAAGAAGCAAAAGAAATGCAGAAAGAAGCAACAGAAGTCCACAAAGACGAAGAAAAGTGCAGGAAGAAGCAAAAGATGTGCAGAAAGAATCAACAGAGGAGGAGAAAGAGGGCTTGTTGCAAAATCATCCTGTGCCCACAACTTTTTCAGACGGGTACTGGTGGTAACTGACTCTGACTAACCAGAGCCAGTGCTATGCTAAAAGACACTTAGAATACAGTGAAAACACCTACATACACTAGGGAACACTATGCGTTGGGGTACCCCTGTGATTAGCATGACCTCCTCTATAAGTCCCTAGTACATAATAGGGCAGGGGGATTAAAACTACCTCTTAAAACGCGCTACAGGGCGCGTTTGCACAGTGGTGAAGGGAGGGGGGGGCCTGAGGTGACGTGTGCAAACGCGCCCCGTGGCACGTTTTAAGTTGCGGGATTAAGTCCCCTTGAATCCTGAGGGTCCCTGGGGCCCAACTAGCCCCCCAGGTACCTACAGTTAGGACCACAGAGCTGAGTTGCAGAGAGGCGTTCCGAGGCCACGCACCTTTTTTCACCTCTCTGCAACGCAACTCTGTTGTGCTTACTGAAGGTACCTGGTGGGCTAGTTGGCCCCCAGGGTCCCTCAGGATTCAAGGGGAATTAATTCCCCAACTTAAAACGCACCACAGGGCGTGTTTGCGCACATGTCACCTGAGGCCCGCCCCCTCCCTTCACCACTGTGCAAACGCACCCTGTGGCGCGTTTTAAGTTGGGGGATTAGGTCACCTTGAATCCTGAGGGTCGCTGGGGCCCAACTAGCCCACAAGGTACTTCCAGTAAGCACCACAGGCCTGCGTTGCAGAGAGGTGGTCCGAGGCCACGCCCCTTTTTATACCTCTGCAACGCAGCTCTGTGGCGCTTACTGGAGGTACCTGGTGGGCTAGTTGGACCCCAGGGACCCTCAGGATTCAAGGGGACTTAATCCCCAACTTAAAACACACCACAGGGTGTGTTTGCACACATGTCACCTCAGGCCCCGCCCCTCCCTTTCACCACTGTGCAAACGCTGCCCCGTGGCGCGTTTTAATTTGCGGGATTAGGTCACCTTGAATTCTGAGGTCCTGGGGCCCAACTAGCCCACCAGGTACTTCCAGTAAGCGCCACAGCCCTGCGTTGCAGAGAGGTGGTCCGAGGCCACGCCACTTTTACACCTCTCTGCAACGCAGCTCTGTGGCGCTTACTGGAGGTACCTGGTGGGCTAGTTGGACCCCAGGGACCCTCAGGATTCCAGGGACTTAATCCCCAACTTAAAACACGCCACAGGGCATGTTTGCACACATGTCACCTCAGGCCCCGCCCCCTCCCTTCACCACTGTGCAAACGCGCCCCGTGGCGCGTTTTAAGTCGGGAGATTAACTTCCCTTGAATCCTGAGGGTCCCTGGGGTGCAACTAGTCCACCAGCTACCTCCATTAAGCGCCACAGAGCTGTGTTGCAGAGAGGTGTAAAAGGGGCGTGGCCTCAGAACACCTCTCTGCAACGCAGCCCCTGGCGCATACTGGAGGTTCCTGGTGGGCTAGTTGGCCCCCAGGGACCCCCAGTATTCAAGGGGAATTGCTCTCCATCTGCAAACGCACCAGGGGGCACGTTTGCAGAGTGCTGCAAGGAGGGGGCATGGCCTCCGGCGCGATGCCGGTCTTTTTAATTTTTTTATTTTTAAGAAGGGGGCTGTGTGGCCCCCCTTCTTTTTGTAATTTATTTGCCCTGGGGACCCCATCCCCCAGGGCCTGCCCCCTAATTTTTTTTTTCAAATCCCAAAAATTTGGAAGGGGGCCGCGTGGCCCCCCTCCCGAGGCCTTAATCGGCCCCGGGGACCCCATCCCCTGGGGCTTGGCCTTATTTTTTTTTTTTTAAATCTTTTGGAGGGGGGCTGCGTTGCCCCCCTCCTCAGGCCACTTATGGCCCCGGGGACCCCATCCCCCGGGGCCGGCCCTCTCCATTGGGGACCATGGAGGGGTCCCCAATACCCCCATGGTCCCGCCGGCTCCCGCGTCCTCGGGAGCCGGCATTGCTTTTCCACATGGGGAGCTGCTAAGATGCAGCTCCCTGTGTGGAAAGCAATCGTTTTGGTTTTGGAAGAGAGAGCAGGTTTCCTGCTCTCTTCCAAAACCAAAGCAGTTTGCTATGACAGGACGGGAGCCACGAGGCTCCCGCCCTGCCATAGCAAACTACAGTGTCCCGGGGTGAGCACCCCGGGACACTGCAGGAGCCGGCCCTGGGGGTGGTGGTCCCCAGGGCCATCAAGAGCTCCAGGAGGGGGCCGCGCGCCCCCCTCCCAACATGTGCAAAGCCCCGGGGAGGTGGTGGTCCTCGGGGCTCGGGGGTCCAAAACAGACCCCACATTCAAATTCTTAGTGCCCCAGGGAGGTGGCGGTCCCCGGGCATGTGGGGGCTCGAGCCCCCCACACAGGTAATTTTAATTTTAAAAAAGAAGCCCCGGGGGTGGCGGTCCCTGGGGCGTGGGGGGCCTTAGAGGCCACCCACTCATTATTTTTATAAACCCCTCATGACCCCGGGACTTGGCCCACCCGGGGGCCAAATAACAACGAAGCGCGGGAGCCCGCGCTTCGTTTTTTTTTTTCACGGCGGGATCCGCGCACCCTGCACGCATCCCGCCGATTTTTTAAATCTTTCTTGTGATTCTACCGAGGAACAAGATGGCTGCCAACACTTCCTGGTTTGGAGTGTTGACAGCCAATTAGCATACAGCTCGTGATCGGGAGGGTGCGCTCAGGGTGCGCGGACCCTCCGCGGCCATAGATATATATGTGATTTTACTTTTGATTTTCTCAGGAACTACTGAATGGATTTACACCATTTAACCAAAAGGCACGACTCTGAACCAAGGGCTACCTTTTTGGTATTCTGGGGTTAGAACCAGGGTTCCCCCAGGGACGAGGATGCACTCTCATAGCACCAGGGCGGCTGGGTGCAGAGTGCTGAGGCCCAATGTTATCCAATGGGGATAGGGGGGCCACCAGTTGGTGTCTCCTCATGGGAGCAAAGCTCCTGGTGTTAGGCTCAGGGCAAAGGGGGATCCGATTTAGCACACAAGGTGCACCCACAGCGGCACAGGGCGGACTGGTACAGGGTGCTGTTTTGGCGTCGGGTGCCCTGTTGGTTTCAATGGGGATTCTCTGGTTGCAACAAACACTGCAGGCTCAGGACGAAGCTCTTCTGGAGGCGACCACCAGTTGGAGAGGTAAGTTGGGATGTCTTGGGATGCCGGGACACGGTCGGTTGGGCCACCCAAGGCCAGGGAATGTCGGGTGCAGGGGTGTGTTTTGGGGTCAGGCTTCTCTTACACGCTCCGGTCGTGGTCGGGGGGATCCTCCAGAAAGGGACTGCACTCGTCGGTTGAAGACTTGAGGCAGGTCAGGGATCACCAGATCCCAGGTCAGGATCACCAGGGAGACCTCCTCTTGGTGTTGGGCCACTCGAACTCGGGCCGTGGGCGTCGGGTGCAGAGTGGTGCAGACTCGTCGGTTTGTCCGAAGCCAGAGTCTGTGGGTGAGCAAATCCAGTGGTCACAGGAGACAAAGTCTGGTTTGGGAAAGCAGGGCAAGTCCTCTGGGTTCTTGGGAGATGCTGGCTGCAGGACACACTGGGATTTCGCTGTAGTCTGTCGAGGTCGGGACAGGGTGGTAGGGCTGGGGCCAAATCACTTGGTGTCTTCCTCTTCTTCTTCAGCATGACTGTTTGGACCGTCTTCTTCTTGTTTCTTCTTGTCTGAGGAGGCAAGGTTCAGGGTTGCCCCTAAATTCTAAATTTAGGGGTGTTACAGGTAGGTACAAGTTGGAACCAATGGGTCCCTTCCTTGGGGTGGGTACACCCCCATAAGCCTTGGTTTGGTTGGCTGGGTTCCCCCATCTGCAAGATGGCGGAGACTGAGAGTTGTGCTTCACCTCACCTCTCCCACCTGAGGGGTGGGGTTGGCAAAGGTGGGCACACCTCTCCTCCTAACTTGGTTTTCCCGCCGAATCTCCCACCCAAATGGGGGTCAGAACCGGTGGGGGCCAGTTGCTGGGAGCAGCAAATGGCTGGGGTAGCTCACAAAGGCGGCAAGCCTTTGAAGCTTCTCCTTCGTGGACCCTGCCCATCCTGGGGGAGGAGGCTTTTCACCTATCATTTGCATTCGCCATTTGAGAGGTCTGTGGTCAGTTTGAACTGTGAAGTGAGTACCAAACAAGTACGGTCTCAACTTCTTCTCTGACCAAACCACAGCAAAGGCCTCCCTCTCAATGGCACTCCAACGCTGCTCCCTGGGAAGCAACCTCCTGCTTATAAAAGCAACAGGCTTATCTTAGCCTTCATCATTGGTCTGGTCTCCTATCCCTAGCTCAGAGGCATCAGTCTGCACAATGAACTGCATGGTATAGTCTGGAGCTTTACGGATTGGTGCTGAGCACATTGCCTCCTTCAGGTTGTCAAAAGCCTTTTGACATCTAACTGTCCAGTTTCCCATTTTGGGCATCTTGTTGTAGGTGAGTTCTGTGAGGCGTGTCCCAATGGATCCATACCCTTTCACAAACCTCCTGTAGTACCCAGTCAAGCCAAGGAATGCCCTAACTTGAATCTGGGTTGTTGGAGCTTCCCAGTCCAGGATGGCCTGGATCTTGGGTTGTAAAGGTTGTACTTGTCCTCCACCAACAAGGTGGCCCAAGTATACAACTGTTTCCTGCCCTATCTGGCATTTGGATGCTGTGATAGTTAGGCCTGCAGTTTGCAGGGCTTTTAAAACCTTACCCAGGTGAATCAGGTGATCCTGCCAGGTGGAGCTAAAGACAGCAATATCATCAAGATATGCTGCACTAAACGTCTCCAATCCAGCAAGGACTTGGTCCACCAACCTTTGGAAGGTGACAGGGGAATTCTTTAAACCAAAAAACATAACAGTAAACTGATAATGCCCATCAGGTGTGGAGAATGCTGTTTTTTCTTTGGCTCCTGGTGCCATGCCAATCTGCCAGTACCCTGCAGTTAAGTCAAAGGTACTTAGAAATTTGGCTGCACCCAATTTGTCTATCAACTCATCTCCTCTTGGTATAGGGTGAGCATCTGTCTTGGTAACAGAGTTGAGTCCTCTATAGCCCACAGAGAACCTCATTTCTCTCTTTCCACCCTGTGGATGAGGTTTGGGGACTAGAACCACTGGGCTGGCTCAGGGGCTCTCAAAGGGTTCAATAACCCCTAACTCCAGCATCTTGCTGACTTCAGCTCTGATGCTTTCCTTGACTGATTAGACTGTCGATAGATTTTGTTCATGACCGGTGCACTGTCACCAGTGTCCACATCATGGGTACACCAGTTTGTCTGAACAGGGGTCAAGGAAAAGAGCTTAGCATACTGCTGCAAGATTTGTTTGCAGTTAGTCCGCTGTTGGGCAGTGAGGGTGTCTGAAAAGATAACTCCATCCACTGACCCATCTTTGGGGCTGTATGAGAGGAGGTCAGGGAGAGGTTCACTCTCTGTCTCCTGATCCTCATCAGTCACCATCAGCATGGTGATGTCAGGCCTGTTGTGGAAAAGCTTAAGGCGGTTCACATGGATCACCCTTTGGGTGTCCAGGTCAACCAAGTAGGTGACCTCACTTTTCTTTTCTAAGATGGGGTAAGGGCCACTGCATCTGTCCTGGAGAGCCCTTGTTGCCACTGGCTCCAAAACCCACACCTTTTGTCCTGGTTGAAATTCTACCAGTGCAGCTTTTGGTCATACCAGTGCTTCTGAAGCTCCTGGCTGGCCTCAAGATTCTTGGAAGCTTTTTCCATGTACTCTGTCATTCTGGACCTTAGGCCTAGCACATAGTCAGTCCACAATGTCTTGGTTTGGTTCTTGGAGAGGCTTTTCCCAACCCTCTTTTACAAGACAGAGTGGTCCCCTGACAGGATGGCCAAACAGAAGTTCAAAGGGGGAAAACCCATCTCCCTTATGAGGCACCTCTCTGTAGGCGAAAAGTAAGCATGGTAAGAGGAAATCCCATCTCCTTTTGAGTTTTTCAGGGAGCCCCATAATCATGCCTTTCAATGTCTTGTTAAACCTTTCAACAAGACCATTGGTTTGTGAGTGATAGGGTGTAGTAAACTTGTACTGCACTCCACACTCTTTCCACATGTGTTTTAGGTAAGCAGACATGAAGTTTGACCCTCTGTCTGAAACCACCTCCTTAGGAAACCCTACCCTGGTGAAGACACCAATGAGGGCTTTGGCTACTGCAGGAGCTGTAGTAGTCCTAAGGGGAATCGCCTCAGGATACCTAGTGGCATGATCCACTACCACTAGTATAAACTTGATTCCTGATGCTGTGGTAGGTACAAGTGGACCCACTATGTCCACACCTATCCTTTCATAGGGAACCCCAACCACTGGTAGTGGGATCAAGGGGGCCTTTGGGTGTCCACCTGTTTTGCCACTGGCTTGACAGGTAACACAGGAGCTGACAAACTCCTTTACTTTCTGAGACATCTGGGGCCAGTAAAAGTGGTTAACAAGCCTTTCCCAGGTTTTGGTTTGGCCCAGATGTCCAGTGTGAGAAGTTGGCCTGGTATATGCTGTTCACTAATTAAAGTGGACACCTTGCACCAGGGCAAATCGACTCTTATGGTAGATAGGTTTAAGACAACCTTTTAAAGAAAGCTATCCTAGTGGTAGCTGTGGAGAGCAGCCTTCAGGCTAAGTCTCGGAGGAATGTAAAGCAGCTTGTTTTACCATATAATCTCTTGAATCACCAAATGAAAGGACACCACACAGGTATATATATCAAATATATATGTATTTATTTCTAAATAACTCTCTACTAATCTCTTTATGAGATTAGAAGACAAACATATGCACAAATCAACGTTTCACAATAAGTTAAGCACAAAATATGGCTGGGGCCCTAGGGGCGTACCAGACCATATACTAAGTAAGAGACTTAGAAACAACGACTTGCAAGGAGACAAGGCCTAGGGCCTTCAGAAGTGCTGGGGCCTCACGAAACCACCCAAGGCAGGTAAGTAAAGGACCCACGGGGGACGCGTGCAGTGTGTATAAACACAGGCGCGAATCGCCGTTAACTTCAATGGGGCAAGTCGCGGTTGGAAATAAAGAGTTTTAGGATACTTCGGGAGAACCTACAAGCAAGTCACTTACAGGGTAAGTAGTTCTAGGGCCCACACCCACAGGAGCACCGTAGTGCTGGAGTTACCTCACCCAGGGAAGCCGGGTGCACAGGTGTCCTTTGGTGTCGGGTCGCGGCGTCGTTTTCAATGGCGAACAAAGAAGACTTGCTGCTTGCGGGAGCTGAAGAAGTGTCCGGTGGAATCCAAGCCTGGATTCTGAAGAAGGATGACCTGAAAGCAGAGGGGACAGTGTTCAAAGTCACTTGGCAGTGACCCGGGGCAAGGAAGATGGATGCCCACCGTCGTCGGTCGCTTCAGGTCGGTTGCGGGTGCCTTGACTCTTCAGCCACGTGGTCCAGGAGGCGTTGACGACGACCAGGAGCTGGATTCAGTGTGTCCCTCGACGTCTGCAGCTGACTGCGGTGTCGGCAACTCGATCGGAGCCAACAAGCCTTGGCAGCCGCAAGTCTCGGGGAGATGAAGAAAAGTCGATGGCGCAGACCAGCAAGGTCTGTGGGACTCACCCAGCGAGGGTAAGTCAGGGCAGGCCTGGAGCAACCAGGGGAGCCCTTTGGTTTCTTTAAGAAGTCTTCTGGGGACCCACAAGCCAGCGGGCAAGGGATCGCGAAGACACCTCGGGCGGAATCACTCAACAGGGGCCCACGGTCACTCGGGACGGTGTAGGCCTCTGATCTTCGGAGGGATTCCTGTTGGAGGTCGGGACCACACGTGGTCCAAAGCACAAGTTCGTAGAACGTTGTGAAGGGGTTGCACTCGACAATAGTGCACGGTACCCAGGGGTCGCGGTTCCTCGTTACTCGTGGGGTCCACTTGCCTCAGCTTCGCTGGGGACTCACGATGGCCTGGGAGAGGTCAGGAAATCCACTTCTTGGGCTGCAGGGACTTCGGACTCCGGCGGGAGCGGCGTAGTTTGCGACCGTCGTTGTCGTTTTTGGTGCCTGCCAAGCAGGGGAGTCACTCCTTGACTCCAAGGGAGATTCTTCTGTCTTCCAGAGGTAGTGGAACGTCGAAGGGCCAGGATTCTTCTGTAGAGCGTCGTCCAGGGGTTATCTGCTTTGCAATGGCAAGGTTCCCCCTCTTATACTAAAAAGAGGGGATGGACTAGCTCTATGACCCCACCTATGGGAGGGTCAAGGGAGGGGGTGGCTACACCCACTTCCCTTTGTCCAGTTTCGCGCCAGAGCAGGGGCAGGTAGCCCCTGAGCTGGTTTGAACTGGCATATGCACAGAGGAGCCTTCTGCTCCCCCAGTGCAGGACTTCAAAGCACTCTAAGAGTGCACCCACCCAGCCCCAATACACTAAACCCTGTCTGGGAGGTGGTTACACCTCCCTGTGACAGGATGCCTATTGTTGGGCTTCCTCCACTGTGAGTTTCGGTCATCAGCAGGAGGGCAGCCCAGTGTCTGTGACTGGTGGCATCCATTTTGTGATGCCAGGGCTCTTTAGGATTCTACCGCGTTTCCACAGCAGGTACATGTCTTATCCCTCTAGAAGGGTGGAATGCTACCCCCGCCGCCAAGATTGGCGGGGGGGTAGTATTCCAAGATGTTTGACACCAAACACGACATGTTTTGATGCAGCCATTCCAAAGTTAGCATTTACCGCGAGGATATAATGCACTTAAATAGTATATGGTTTAACCGCATCCACAAACAGCACCAGAGAATAGACTCTGAGAGCTGCAGAGGGGCCCTGCTCAGGCAGAGGCACCCCCTCACATAGAAGCCAAGCACCCTGCCCTCAGGATTGATAGGGCCTGCCTTAGGGGTGACTGATAGGTTTATATGTGTGTGCAGGAGAGATATAGGAAACCTATATCTCAGTGAGGGGTGCTAGCACCACCTCACCCAGGCTGCAGTAGCAGGCCTGTGGTGTCAGATTTAGACTGCTTCCCAGGGGTGGCATAATATATGCTGCAGCCCCTGGTAGGCCTGTGAAGTACCTATGCCCTTGGCACCTAAGGTACCATATACTAGGGACTCATAAGGCACCACAGTATCCAATCACTAGTGCACCTAGAGTGCACTCCATGTCGTTTAGAGAGAGCAGATAGACTGGGGCCCTGAATAGCAGGGTCCCAGTCCAACTAAGTCATAAACCAGCAAAACACCATAAAAAAAGTGGGGGCAACCATATAGTCAGATTCCACCTTCCTACATAACCCCCCCAAACGAAAGGAGATAAGGCTAACCTTGGCCAGTTGAGCCTTTATTGACTAAGTGGCCATATAAGGAAGCACCTGCACTAGCATGGTTGCCCCCTGTCTTATGGTCCACTAAGCAATCCCTCACCCTAAGGGTATGAGAGGGTCTCCACCATGGGGAATCACTACCTGTGGTGTGCTTTGGTAAAGTACCAGGCTGGTGAGGTGTCTGAGTAGGGAAGTGTGGCCCTAGGAATGTTGGCCTCAGCTTTCTCAGCTCACTGGTCACCATGTATGCCTGTCTTTCCATGACTGAGTGGTACTCTGCTCTAAGGGTCAACCTTTGACTGCCTACAGCCGGGGGTTGGGTCCCTTTGGGTGGAACACTGGAGGGACATGGCATGTTTGGAACCTTTTGGTCCCAGGTTTGCCCTTGCCTAACAGAGTCCTTCTGGGGAGGTCCCTACATAAAGGTATGGGGGATCCCTCAGTGGGTTGAGGAATTTCTACCTGGCTAGGGCTACTAGCCTGGGTGCCCCTAATCTGCTGATGGGGGGTTCCTCTGGACAGGGGGCCCTGGGGGGTCCACTGACCTCCCTGACCTCTGCAGCCCTGGGCTGACTGAGGCAGGGTAGAGAGGGGCAGGTTACCTGCTCCAGACTGGGTACCACCTTGTAAGGGTCCTCTGCCATCAGGGGGTGGCCAGGCCAGGCCTGACTACCTCTGTGGCAGTTCCTTCACTAGGGGTAGGGTCAGTTCCCTGAGGAGGCTGACCCTTACCTACTGTCTGGAGGGAAGAAGACTTTTCTTCAACCCTTGTGCTCTCTTCTGGGGGAGAGTGGGCCATTCTTCCAGGCTCCATCTCTCCAAAATCTTGGGCTGGGGCTGTGGCCATCACAGCCCCACTAACCTTTACAGGGACACCCAACATCTTCAGATGGGTTTGGTGTTCAATTTCAGCCCAGGCTGAAATTTCCAGATCATTGCCCATCAGGCAATCTACAGGTAAGGTTGGGGACACTGCCACTCTCTTTGGGCCTGTGACTCCCTCCCAGCTGAGATTGACTATGGCCATGGGGTGATCTGTTCTGACACCATCAATGTTGGTCACCTGGTATTTAAACTCAGGTAAAAGCTGGTGAGGGGGGACTAGTTTCCCTGCCACCATGGTGACACTAGCCCCTGTGTCCCTAAATGCCACAGCTTTCTGACCATTAATTATTGGCTCCAGTCTGTACCTGCCCAATGCTATGGGACCCATGGTAAAGGTGGCATATCCTACACCACCATCAGAATCTGAGGAGTCTGTTGAGGGGGTCCTGTCTAAACTAGGGCCCACCTCTGTTCCTCTTGCAAAAGCACCTAACTTTTTGGGTGCACTACTCCCAACTGGAGGATTACTACTGGTAGTACCAGGAGGGGTGGTAGTAGTTGTTGGAGGAACATTTTCTTTATTGCCATTCCTGGGACAACTGGGATCAGATTTCCAGTGCCCAGGCTTTTTACAGACATGGCAATAGGGTTTCTTTTCAGGAGAGGAAGGAGTTTGGGACCCACCCCCAGAAGAGGAATTTTGGGGCCCTGTAGTGGACTTATCCTTGGATTTATCCCCACCTTTCTCTTGGGACTTGGTAGAATCTTTCTTGTGGTCACCACCCTGATTCTTAGGCCTTACCCTGGTTCTGACCCATTTGTCTGCCTTCTTTCCCAATTCTTGGGGAGAGGTCAGATCAGAGTCCACCAGGTACTGGTGTAAAAGCTGGTTTTGACAATTATTAAGGATCTGTTCTCTCATCATTAGATTATAAAATCCTTTGAAATCAGTAACCCTACTGCCAACCAGCCAACCCTCCAGAGCCTTGGATGCACAATCTACAAAGTCAGTCCAGTCCTGAGTCTGTGCCTTCTGGGTGTCTCTGAACTTCAACCTGTACTGCTCAGTGGTTAAGCCAAACCCATCTATCAGTGCACTCTTCAGGACTTCATAATCATCAGCATCCTCCTCTCTAACAGTGAGGAGCTTGTCTCTTCCTTTATCTGAAAAGGAGAGCCACAAGATTGCTGCCCACTGCTTTTGGGGGACCTGCTGTACTCTACAGGCCCTCTCCATAGCAGTTATCCATTTGTGGATATCATCCCCACTCTGGTAGGGAGGAACAACCTTGCTCAGGTTCCTATGGTCAGGGACATATTCTCTGCCTCTAGGGACACTGTTGCTGCCACCAGGGGGTTCTAAACCCTCCCTTCTGGAAGCTCTCTGGATCTCCAGGGCTTCTCTATCCAGTGCCAACTGCTTGGTTCTGAGGGCCACTTTGGCTTCCTCATACTGGAGCAGTTTGCACCTTCTCTCAGAGGAGGTCTCTCTTAAGTTAAAGTATGAGCTCCTCTCTTGGACAAATTCTCTGCCAGAGTGATAAGAGTGCTCAGATTCCCTGGAAGGGGATCTGTGCCTCTCATCCACTCTGCCAGTTCTCTTAGGGAGAACTCCTCTGTCCTGTTCAGGCTCCTTGAAGCCTGGCCCTTCAACCACAGAGTCTTGGTCATTCGGATTGTCCTCATCTGACCCAGATACTATGATTGACCCACCCACTGATTCAGACCCCTTAGCTCCTAGAGCCAATCTAAGGTCATCTGCTGTCAGCAGATCTATCAGGTGCAGGGTTGAGGGACTCTGTCCTAGCCTCAGGTGTCTGTCAACACACATGGCTCTCAAGTCAGAGAAAGCCATGTCCTTATACTGAGGCTGAGTGGATCCACTGGGTCCACCCTTTAAGGACATTCTAGTGTTGTGCAGTGTTGTACTACCTACACTAGTTTGTGGCCTACTGATCCTAGCTTGAGCTGTGGAAAGGGTGTGCTATCCCTTTGAACACAGCTCTAAGTTCAGTAGAACTTATTGATACTAAGCTTGACTTTATATGTACCTTGAGTACCTATAATGGTTTTCAGTTAGTAATTCAAATAGAGATTTTCTGGTAAAACAATGGCAAGCTGGAATCCCACACGCTGCCCACCAATGTGAGAAGTTGGCCTGGTATATGCTGTTCACTAATTAAAGTGGACACCTTGCACCAGGGCAAATCGACTCTTATGGTAGATAGGTTTAAGACAACCTTTTAAAGAAAGCTATCCTAGTGGTAGCTGTGGAGAGCAGCCTTCAGGCTAAGTCTCGGAGGAATGTAAAGCAGCTTGTTTTACCATATAATCTCTTGAATCACCAAATGAAAGGACACCACACAGGTATATATATCAAATATATATGTATTTATTTCTAAATAACTCTCTACTAATCTCTTTATGAGATTAGAAGACAAACATATGCACAAATCAACGTTTCACAATAAGTTAAGCACAAAATATGGCTGGGGCCCTAGGGGCGTACCAGACCATATACTAAGTAAGAGACTTAGAAACAACGACTTGCAAGGAGACAAGGCCTAGGGCCTTCAGAAGTGCTGGGGCCTCACGAAACCACCCAAGGCAGGTAAGTAAAGGACCCACGGGGGACGCGTGCAGTGTGTATAAACACAGGCGCGAATCGCCGTTAACTTCAATGGGGCAAGTCGCGGTTGGAAATAAAGAGTTTTAGGATACTTCGGGAGAACCTACAAGCAAGTCACTTACAGGGTAAGTAGTTCTAGGGCCCACACCCACAGGAGCACCGTAGTGCTGGAGTTACCTCACCCAGGGAAGCCGGGTGCACAGGTGTCCTTTGGTGTCGGGTCGCGGCGTCGTTTTCAATGGCGAACAAAGAAGACTTGCTGCTTGCGGGAGCTGAAGAAGTGTCCGGTGGAATCCAAGCCTGGATTCTGAAGAAGGATGACCTGAAAGCAGAGGGGACAGTGTTCAAAGTCACTTGGCAGTGACCCGGGGCAAGGAAGATGGATGCCCACCGTCGTCGGTCGCTTCAGGTCGGTTGCGGGTGCCTTGACTCTTCAGCCACGTGGTCCAGGAGGCGTCGACGACGACCAGGAGCTGGATTCGGTGTGTCCCTCGACGTCTGCAGCTGACTGCGGTGTCGGCAACTCGATCGGAGCCAACAAGCCTTGGCAGCCGCAAGTCTCGGGGAGATGAAGAAAAGTCGATGGCGCAGACCAGCAAGGTCTGTGGGACTCACCCAGCGAGGGTAAGTCAGGGCAGGCCTGGAGCAACCAGGGGAGCCCTTTGGTTTCTTTAAGAAGTCTTCTGGGGACCCACAAGCCAGCGGGCAAGGGATCGCGAAGACACCTCGGGCGGAATCACTCAACAGGGGCCCACGGTCACTCGGGACGGTGTAGGCCTCTGATCTTCGGAGGGATTCCTGCTGGAGGTCGGGACCACACGTGGTCCAAAGCACAAGTTCGTAAAACGTTGTGAAGGGGTTGCACTCGACAATAGTGCACGGTACCCAGGGGTCGCGGTTCCTCGTTACTCGTGGGGTCCACTTGCCTCAGCTTCGCTGGGGACTCACGATGGCCTGGGAGAGGTCAGGAAATCCACTTCTTGGGCTGCAGGGACTTCGGACTCCGGCGGGAGCGGCGTAGTTTGCGACCGTCGTTGTCGTTTTTGGTGCCTGCCAAGCAGGGGAGTCACTCCTTGACTCCAAGGGAGATTCTTCTGTCTTCCAGAGGTAGTGGAACGTCGAAGGGCCAGGATTCTTCTGTAGAGCGTCGTCCAGGGGTTATCTGCTTTGCAATGGCAAGGTTCCCCCTCTTATACTAAAAAGAGGGGATGGACTAGCTCTATGACCCCACCTATGGGAGGGTCAAGGGAGGGGTGGCTACACCCACTTCCCTTTGTCCAGTTTCGCGCCAGAGCAGGGGCAGGTAGCCCCTGAGCTGGTTTGAACTGGCATATGCACAGAGGAGCCTTCTGCTCCCCCAGTGCAGGACTTCAAAGCACTCTAAGAGTGCACCCACCCAGCCCCAATACACTAAACCCTGTCTGGGAGGTGGTTACACCTCCCTGTGACAGGATGCCTATTGTTGGGCTTCCTCCACTGTGAGTTTCGGTCATCAGCAGGAGGGCAGCCCAGTGTCTGTGACTGGTGGCATCCATTTTGTGATGCCAGGGCTCTTTAGGATTCTACCGCGTTTCCACAGCAGGTACATGTCTTATCCCTCTAGAAGGGTGGAATGCTACCCCCGCCGCCAAGATTGGCGGGGGGTAGTATTCCAAGATGTTTGACACCAAACACGACATGTTTTGATGCAGCCATTCCAAAGTTAGCATTTACCGCGAGGATATAATGCACTTAAATAGTATATGGTTTAACCGCATCCACAAACAGCACCAGAGAATAGACTCTGAGAGCTGCAGAGGGGCCCTGCTCAGGCAGAGGCACCCCCTCACATAGAAGCCAAGCACCCTGCCCTCAGGATTGATAGGGCCTGCCTTAGGGGTGACTGATAGGTTTATATGTGTGTGCAGGAGAGATATAGGAAACCTATATCTCAGTGAGGGGTGCTAGCACCACCTCACCCAGGCTGCAGTAGCAGGCCTGTGGTGTCAGATTTAGACTGCTTCCCAGGGGTGGCATAATATATGCTGCAGCCCCTGGTAGGCCTGTGAAGTACCTATGCCCTTGGCACCTAAGGTACCATATACTAGGGACTCATAAGGCACCACAGTATCCAATCACTAGTGCACCTAGAGTGCACTCCATGTCGTTTAGAGAGAGCAGATAGACTGGGGCCCTGAATAACAGGGTCCCAGTCCAACTAAGTCATAAACCAGCAAAACACCATAAAAAAAGTGGGGGCAACCATATAGTCAGATTCCACCTTCCTACATCCAGCTAGGGGGATGTCATGAGCTAAAGTTAGTAGGAACTCCCTGTACTTCTGAGGCACTCACTACCACTCTCCTAGCGGCTCCAGGGTTGGGGTCTCTGGCCTCAGTGTACAGTAGCCCCTCCTCCCAATAAACTCTATGGGTACCACTGACATCTCCCTTTTCCTGGGTAGCAGCTTGCTGCCTCAGGCTTTCAAGTTGGACAGTCCTGCTGTCCAAGGCACAGCTCTTACCTAGAGGGTCCCCCTGGGCCTAAGAGTTCAACCTGGTATGGGTCAAGCTCCATGGGCTCAGTTCCCTCTGGGGTGTCCAAGTCCTCTCCCTGAGGAGAGGGGTCCTGATCCTTTTGCTGTACAGAAGCTGGTTTCGCAGTCTTCCTACCTTTTCTCTTGGAAGGTTGGGCCTTACTTTCAGGCTCCAACACTTCTTTTTCACCCTGCTTTCGGCTCTGTGCTCTTGTTTTCATACACACAATCTCAGGGATGTCCAGCATTGCTGCATGGGCTTTAATTCTACCTCAGCCCATGCTGAGGTTTCCAGGTCATTACCAAGCAGACATGCAGCTGGAAGCCTTGGAGAGACCTCTACCTGTTTCAGGCCAGTAACCCCCCCCCATTCTAATGTCACCATAGCCATTGCATGGTTAGTAGTAACACTGTCAGCATTGGTAACTGGGTAAGTTCTCCCAATCAGGCATTGCTCTGGGGAAACCAGTGTATCTCTCACCATAGTGACACTGGCACCTGTATCCCTCAGGGCTTCTATTCTAGTCCCATTAATCCAAGGGTATTGCAAATATTTCTTTAAGTTGGGTGGCCACACAGCTAAAGTGGCAAACTTAACTTCCCCTTCTGTGTCTAGAACTGCTTCAGTGTGCAACCTGGTTTGCTCTTGGCACACTGCTGATCCCACCTGGAGACTGCCTACACCAGGAGTAGCTGTAGGAGGACTAGGGGGCTTCTTGTTAGGACAAGTAGCATCTCCAGTTAAGTGTCCCAACTTCTTACAGTTGTTACACCAGGCCTTTGCAGGATCAAAGTTCTTTCACCTGTACTTATTAGTGGATTGGGAAGAGTTTTGGGACCCACCCTCCTGTGCAGGTTTTTGGGGCCCTTTTGAAGACTCAGGCTTTTTATCTTAGGGATTCTCACCACCTTTTCCCTGGGGAGGTTTTGTAACCCCTTTCTTTTGGTCACCCACTGTGGTGTTTATCACCCTTGTCTTGACCCAATGGTCTGCCTTCTTTGCCAATTATTGGGGAGAAATTAGACCTAGGTCTACCAAAAGCTGATGTAAGTTTTCATTAGTGCAATTACTTAAAATATGTTCTTTCATAAGCAAATTGTAAAGTCCATTGAAATCATGCACATTGTGTCCAGTTAACCAACCATCTAGTGTCTTAACTGAGTAGTCAACGAAGTCAATCCAGGATTGGTTTTGGGTTTTGTGAGGCCCCCTGAATCTAATTCTGTATTCCTCAGTTGTGAGTCTAAATCCCTCAATCAGAGTTCTCTTCATGAGGTCATACGACCCAGCATCTGCCCCTGTAAGGGTCAGGAGTCTGTCCCTGCAGTTACCAGAGAACAGTTCCCAAAGGAGTGCCCCCCCCAGTGTGACTTCTTCACTTTTCTCATTTCACAGGCCCTCTCAAAGGCTGTGAACCATTTTGTGATATCATCACTCTCTTCATATTTAGGGACAATCCCTTTGGGGATTTAAGGATCATAAGATTGCTCTTTATCCTTATTAAGTAAATTGCTACCACTATTGATGGGTGCTAGGCCCATCTCTGCTCTCTCTCTCTCTCTAGAGCCAGGAGTCAGGTCTCTCGATCCAATCTTTTGGTCAACCTGGCTAGCAGGTTGTCCTCATTGAGGCTGCACTCAATGTCCTCAGTAGCACCAGGTCATCTGTGTGGACTCTAGGTACTGAGAGGTTTATTCTTTGATTCAGGGCCACTGGGGAACTTCTCTCCCTATGAAGTGGGGGAGGGGGGGGTTGGTCAATCTCCTCATCCCCAAAGGTAGGCAGAGGTAAAAGTAGATGGCACCTTACTCTCTATTTGCAGTAGTGTGGGCTAGCAGTAAGGCTTTATCAGAGGGTAGTGTTAAGCATTTGTTGTACACACTCAATCAGCAAATGATTGTCACACACTCAAAGACTGAACTCAGACCAATTTTGTTTGTATAAAAATATTCTTTTAGTTATTTTATTCCCTAGAACCAAGCAAGCCTGGCACAGGTAAGTGATTTATACTTTGCAGTAATAATACAGTTTGAATTGCAATTGTATATATACTTTGGTATGGTTATAGTAGAATTACTGGTAATGCAATGCTTTGGAATATTGTACATATACTTTGTATTGGCTTTTCAATAGGATGTCAAGTAAATTACTTTACAGATTACTTTTCTTACACAGGGTAGTATACCTGTATACTGCACTGGGACATTTCCTGTAAACAGGTAAGTAAAAGCGTTTTTTGTAATTTTGTTACAGTTTTAGAGACTTTTATAGATTTTCTAACTCCACACTTAGAACTTTTTCATAGAAAAACAATCAATGTTATCCTATGGGAGGAAATAGTGTTATCGGTTAACAGGTAAGTACTTTGTTGTGGGAGTTGGTTTTTTGGGGTTAGAGCAAGGGTTCCCCCAGGGTCAAGGATGCACTCTTGTTACACCTCAGCAGCACTAGGGCGGCCAGGTGCAGAGTGCTGAGGCCCAATGTTATCCAATGGGGGATAGGGGGCCTCCGGTTGGTGGCTGCTTAAGAGCAGGCCACAAGGTTGTGGGAGCAAAGCTCCTGGACTTAAGCTCAGGGTTCAAGTTAGTATCAAAGGTGCACCCACAGCGGCACTAGGGCGGCCGGGTGCAGGGTGCTGGTTTGTTGTCGGGTGCCATGTTACTTTCAATGGGGATTCTCCGGTTTGTAAACACACTGCAGGCTTGGGACAAAGGGCTTCTGGGTGCGGCCACCACTTGGAGAGGTAAGTTGGGATGCTGGGGGTTGATTAGACACCGTTGTTTTGGCCACCCAAGGCTGGAGGCTTGAGGCAGGTCAGGGATCACTGGAGCTCAGGTCTGGATCACCGGGGAGACCTCCTTGTGGTGTTAGGCCACTTGAACTCAGGCCGTGGGCGACTGGTGCAGAGTGGTGCAGACTAGTGGATTTTGCCAGAGCTTGTCAAGAACCCTCATCCTGCCTCGCAACAAGCTCCAAGAAAAGAAAGAGGAATGTCAAATACCTTAGAAATAGACAGTACCCCATGTGGAAGAAGTTGTTCCCTTTTAGAAGACTGCTGATTCAGGTATTATTGAAGAGCTTACAAAATCGGCATAGCACGAATTTCAAGATGGCCGCTAACAGCTCAGAAGAAGAATGATGCAGTCTAGTCATTCAAACATACAGACGAGTGAGAGTGCGCGAGCGAACAGCGCTCGTTGCACTTCAACTGTATCGTCTGAGGAGACGGTAGTGTCTCACCTTCGCGCCTGAACTGAGAGAAGTATTTTTGCCAGAGAAATCAGCGTTTCTTGGAAGTGTCTCAGAGCGTTCATGTTTCTATGCCCGAAGTGAGCAGAATCCTGTGAGTAGTGTTCTTGTGAGGAGAGTTCCTGACTGAGAAAGTTCGTAGTGAAGGAAAGCTTTGGGTTCAGCATTCCTGTTTGTGAAATGGAGTCGGAGGTAAAATTAATTAAAGACTTGAATGCCCAAATATAGCATAAAAGACATTGTGAAAAAGACATTTTCTAAGCATCTCTTCTGTGGAAATTCAAATATGCAAGCCTATTAAGGACTTATTGGCAAATCCAAAATTCCCAGAGACTTTAGCATTCTAGTAGTCAAGGAATACATTCTACCAACGGACAGTTCATTTAAAAATACTTATTTACATGAACTAAATCTATTCTAAATATATATATATATGTATCTAGCAACTCGTAAAGTACCAAGTGGAATAGTCTGCCTAAATAACCTGTGGATTTCCACTCACAACTGATTACATTATGGAAAGACTATAATTCAATTTAGACGCTTATTGGTATAACTCTAAATGGCTAATAGACCATAGCCATTTAAACCAAAACAACAGAGAGGGGCAATTCCTCTATGAGTTACAGGTAAATAGTGTTTGGTGTTTAATGTTTTAAAGAGTAAATTGTAGGAGAAGTAAGTCCCTAATAAAAGTGTGCTAATCTGTTATAGGTGCTTATCCGAGAGCCTCCAGAGTGAGAGTAGAAAAGGAGAGCAGGAAGCACCACGAGTGAGGAGTCTCTCTATATTTTTCCCCATCCCCTTTCCCCCTCCCGTTAATACTCGAGAATGTTAGGTACATACTCAGTCACATGTAGTTTCGGCGTGGGACTGGGGAATTATCTTCTGCTCCCGAGGAAATCGACCCCAGGTACCTTCTGACAGATTGAAGTGCAAAATAAAATATAGATTTCCACCTGAGCAGAATGGCAGAAGGTTTTGATCTAAAAACTCTGACGACCATACTTGAGGGCATGCAAAAACAATTAAATGATCCTGTAGAAGAAAATAAATTCCTGAGGGAGGAGTTAAGAAGATCCAGTTTAGATTCTTTACAGATTAAAGAAGAGTTAGCGGTTTCAGCGGGCTCCCAGTCAGGAAGGACCCCAACTGTCCCTAATGAGTCCCAAGCCACAGGACTGTCAACACAGGTTATACATGCCGTCTCTCCAATAATCCCCTTAGCCCAACCAGAACGCTTTGGAGGAGACCCACATAAGGCACAAGTCTTTCTTACTCAGTGTTCGTTACATTTCTTGTGCCAACCAGTCATTTTTGCCGAAGATCAATCAAAGGTGGCATTCATATTGTCATATCTGACTGGAGACGCAGCAGCATGGTCAATGCCCATTGTCACTAGAAATTATCCAGTTCTGTATAACTTTCAAGACAGAATTTTTGAAGATTTTCAATCGCCGTACCGCATCACAAGCCACGGATAATGAATTGCTCGACCTTCGGCAGGGAAACAGAGATCTTGTGGCCTACATCACTCAATTTAATAAGTTAATAGTTGAGCCAAATTGGCCAAATGAAAAGAGGGCAGCAATTTTTTACCGTGGGTTAAAAGAAGAGTTGAAATACGCTGTGGCACAAGTTCCGAAAAGACCCTCAGAAATTTCAGAACTGATTGATCTAGTACTACAGGGAATGTATACATTCAGATATTTAGTATATATCGCTGTTGCAAGATTGTGTATAGCATCACTGTGGCGTCAGAGAGAACCCCCTACTTTCGAGATGTGGAGAGGTAGGTTGTTTGCTATATGCAAACTCGAAACTAGTCTTTATGCCATCAATGGACTACAGAAACGAAGATTGGGTGTTAAAATTTGGGGGGCTCTGACAGAATTTTTGACATCTGAAACACAAGAAAACTTATGATCAAATTTAGCTTTTTTTTTTAGAAGGTATCAATCTTGCTTGTGTTGTATAAATTTTCAGCTCTGTTATTTTTTAACGGTATGTGTATTGTTTTCTGAATATATAATGCTACTTACCATACCATTACCATATACCCTCCTGTTTATGCTTTCTGGCTTAATGTATATGTTTTTTGTAAAATAACTACTGGCTCAAAAAAATAAAAAAATAAATAGTGTTTGGTGTTTAATGTTTTAAAGAGTGAATTGTAGGAGAAGTAAGTCCCTAATAAAATTGTGCTAATCTGTTATAGGTGCATATCCGAGAGCCCCCAGAGTGAGAGTAGAAGAGGACAGCAGGAAGCACCACGAGTGAGGAGTCTCTCTATATTTTTCCCCATCCCCTTTCCCCCTCCCATCACTGGTAGTTTCAGCATGGGACTGGGGAATTATCTTCTGCTCCCGAGGAAATTCACTCCAGGTACCTTCTGACAGAGCTGGAGTCTGTGGGTGAACAAATCCGGTGTTCACGGGAGACAAAGTCTTTTCCTTGGAAGGCAGGGCAGGTCCTTGGGGTTCTTGAGGTTGCTAGCTGCAGGACACACCGGAGTTTTGCTTCTGCAGGTTCGAGGTGGGAACAGGCTGGTAGGGCTGAGGCCAAGTCAGTGGGTGTACTTCTCTTCTTAGCTTCGGCACAGCTGTTCGGTCCTTTTCTTCTTGTGGTTTCTTGTCTGAGGAGGCAAGGTTCAGGGGTGCCCCTAAATACTAGATTTAGGGGTGTTACAGGTAAGTAAAAGGTTGGGACCAATGGGTTCCTTCCTTGGAGTGGGTACACCCCCTATTATGCCACCCACCTGAGGGGTGGGGTTGGCAAAGGTGGGCAGACTTCTCTTCCTGACTTGTTTTCCCGCAAATTCTCCCGCCCAAAGTGGGGTCAGAACCGGTGGGGGCCAGTTCCTGAAAGCAGCAACAGGCCCAGGGAAGCTCACAAAGGCGGCAAGCCTTTGAAGCTTACCCTTCGTGGACCCTTCCCATCCTGGGGGAGGAGGCTCTTGACCCAGGGGTCCAGAAACATGTCTGGTGATGGCAGTTGGTGAGCAGCCACTCAGCCTGGATACTAGTGGTAGGTCCTTTTTCAGGGGGCATCTCTAAGATGCCGTCTATGTGCATTTTTTGTTAAATCCCACACTGACATCAGTGTGGGTTTAATGTGCTGAGAAGTTTGATACCAAACTTCTCAGTTTTCAGTAAAGACATTATGGTACTGTGGAGTTCGTAATGACAAACTCCCAGCACCATATACTCTTAAGAGCATTACTGCACTTACAATGTCTAAGAATTGGCTTAGACACTGTAGGGGTACAGGGCTCATGCACCTGTACCCTCACCACTGGTATAGTGCACCCAGCTAGAGGGGTGGCTGATCTATGCCAGGGCAGTGGGTTGTAGGCATTACACACAGGGATGTGTGCCATGTCGCTCTTCACTTTGTTCTGCACCAAAATACACAGCCTGCAAAGGCAGTGTGTGAGTGTAAAGGTACAGGGCCTCTAAGGGTGGCACAATAAGTGCTGCAGCCCTTAGAGGCCTTCCCTGGTCACAGTGCCCTGGGTGCCTGTGGTACCATTTACCAGGGACTGACTTGTGGCCAGAGAGTGCCAATTGGGTTTGGTCTTCAATGCAGTTTTAGGCAAAGAACATAGGCCCTGGGAACCTGATTGGCAGGAGCCCAGGGCACACTCAGTCAAAGTACATCAGCAGTTCAGCAAAAAGTGGGGACAACCATGCAGAAAGAGGGCACTTTCTCACACTTTGTCAATTCAAAAATCTGAATTTCTAAAGACAATTTAGGAGTTCTGTTGTGTGAACAGGTGTTGACCAAGTCAGTCCAACAAATGCAAAGCTGTAGACCCCACCACTGTTCCACCAATGTAGGAAGCTGGCTCTGTATATACTATGCCAAAGTAAGGTATAGTGTGCACAGAGTCCAGTGGAACCCCAAAGGTAGGCAGAGGTAAAAGTACATAATACATTACTCTCTATTTGTGGTAGTGTGGGCGAGCAGTAAGTCTTTATCAGAGGGTATTGTTAAGCATTTATTATACACACTCAGGCAAGAAATGATGTCACACACTCAAAGGCTGAACTCAGACCAATTTGTTTGTATAAAAATATGATTTAGTTGTATTTTTTTTTAGAACCAAGCCAGGCCTGGTACAGGTAAGTGAATAATACTTTGCAAGATTTATGCAGTGAATCACAGTTGAATGCAGGTTGAAATGCAGTTTGTTGATTTACAGGTAAGTCAACAGTCAAAATTACTTTTCATTTACTTTGTAGATTACTGTGCACGTTACTTCTTGGATTACTTTTTAAGTTACTTTTGCTAATCAGTGTGATATGACTAGATAACACATCCTATGAAAGGTACAAAGATTAAACTGAAAGTCAATGCCAATATTGATTCTAAGAACGTTGTTTATATGCTCAAATGCCCTTGCGGGCTGGTCTACATCGGAAAGACGGAGAGAAAGATTAAGACTCGTTTGAATGAACACAAGAGCAATATCCGCAACAACAATATCAAATCTGTCATAGCGATACACTTCACTGAAAATCGACACATCAGCCAACTACAGTTCGCCGTCTTGGAAACTATCATCAGACGTGAAGGCAGAAACAACAGTAACTTCATTCTACAAAGGGAAAATCATTGGATAACGTTTCTGGACACGATGAAACCGAACAGTCTGAATGACCGGATGGAATTTCATTGCTATCTGTGATTTCTGTACCTATTAACTAATCTCTTATCTGTTCTGATCACACGCATCTTCTTGCACATTGTCCTTTATACTTCTCAATATTCCTGTGCCTATTCACTTTGTGATTCATGTCTTATCTGTTCTGATTATTTGTATTTCCCAGTACATATGACCTGTTTTATTTTGAGTTCTTTATTCATTCTACTCTTTATTCATTTTACTGGTTATTATGATTTTCTTCACGCATTTTCATTCTATTTTATCTTCTCGATATCATCTTCTCACAGATTTTTACCTTAGTTGTATCTAGTACAGTCCGCTTGTTTTTTAGTTTTTTCGATATCAAACTGTTTACACGTTACCACACATCTCACTCTTTTCTCATATTTTTGATCATGCTTTGAAAGTTTACATGTACCATTGTTGAAACCCGATCGCTTTATCTTCATTTTCATGGTTTTTGTACATATTGTTTATTTGGGGTTCGCAAATCGAATGTTTACAGCTCGATCCTGATGATCGTTATATTTTCGTAAAAACAAGACCTGTTCACGTTTCTTTATGTGTTTATTCATATGCTATTTTCACACGCTTTTATAATGATTAGAGAGATCTGCACGTTTTCACCTATTCAAAGATGGCACTCATATACATTTCCTAGTCGGGTTGCTCGTTATCCGAAGGAGTCCTTTTTTCATTTCCATGCACACCGAGATCGTATAACATTAGGCGATGCACGCTGGTTCGGCGTTTTTTAAATTTCCATGGAGTACGCAGCACACACGTCGGGTTAATGTAAGTTTTCTCCTGTTTTGTAACACTTATTGGTGTATTTTATTTGGTAGTGGTCTCACGTTGATTGAAAACACCTCACCTTCATCATTTTTATTATTTTATAGTAACTGCACGACTATTCCTTTTGAATGGGTCGCGGAGTTCTCACTTTTTCACGTGGTGTACCGGACTTGGGTTCTCATCCATGGTTGAGCTGAGTATAGTTTAGACACATGTTTTCATCACAGCCGTTTTCATTTCAATGGTTCTATCTAGAGCACGATCTTTTAACACTTCGTGTATGGGCAGATTGTAAGCTGGACATTAGACAAGGCTAACCTTTTTTATTGGACACTTTGTTTATATGAAGAGCATAGTGACGCTCTGTTTTCTCCGCATTATTTTAGATTCTCCCTGAAGAAGGGCTCTTATGCCCGAAATGCATCGGGAGATGAATTCCCGAATTTTGGAAATTGAAGTTGAGTATTTCATTGTTATGCATCCTTGAATGAATGAAATTCAAGCACCTAATAAACTTGATGAAGAGCTCTAAAAATTTTCGTCATAAATTCCTGGCTTGTCTGTAATTTTGGGATTACAATTTTTTAATCTGCTTCCGGCAGACCTAAAGCTGTGCCTGGAGGGACACCACTCATGCGAGTGGCGCTACCTTTGCTGATTTCTCGTAACACCCTTCCAGAGGGTGATACCTCCGGTGCACGCTACATCGATATATTTTTATTATATATCTTTGCTGTGCATGCTCATACGCTCATTGTAGATATCACACTGAGACATTTCCTAGACAAAGGATAAGTAATTCAGTTTTTACACATATGCAGTTTCCTAATGGTTTCATACAAACCAACTCCACACTTAGAAGAATTTTCACAGAAAAGCAGCCAATGCAGTCAAATGGGAGAAAATAGTGTTATCGGTAAGTACTTAGGTTTTGGAGTTGGTATTCTGGGGTTAAAACCACGGTTCCCCCAATGTCAAGGATGCACTCTCAAAGCACCATCAGCGGCACTAGGGCGGCCGGGTGCAGAGTGCTGAGGCCGAATGTTATCCAATGGGGGATAGGGGGCCTCCAGTTGGTGGCTGCACACGAGCAGGCCACAAGGTTGTGGGAACAAAGCTCCTGGTGTTAGGCTCAGGGCAAAGGAGGATCTGATTTAGCACACAATGTGCACCCACAGCGGCACAGGGGCGGCAGGGTACAGGGTGCTGTTTTGGCGTCGGGTGCCCTGTTGGTTTCAATGGGGATTCTCTGGTTGCAACAAACACCGCAGGCTCGGGGCAAAACTCTTCTGGAGGTGACCACCGGTAGGAGAGGTAAGTTGGGATGTCTTCTGATACCGGGACACGGTCGGTTGGGCCACCCAAGGCCAGGGAATGTCGGGTGCAGGGGTGTGTTTTGGGGTCAGGCTTCTCTTACATGCTCCGGTCGTGGTCGGGGGGATCCTCCAGAAAGGGACTGCAGGCGTCGGTTGAAAACTTGAGGCAGGTCAGGGATCACCAGATCCCAGGTCAGGATCACCAGGGAGACCTCCTCTTGGTGTTGGGCCACTCGAACTCGGGCCGTGGGCGTCGGGTGCAGAGTGGTCCAGACTTGTGGGTTTGTCCGAAGCCAGAGTCTGTGGGTGAGCAAATCCAGTGGTCACGGGAGACAAAGTCTGGTTTGGGAAAGCAGGGCAAGTCCTCTGGGTTCTTGGGAGATGCTGGCTGCAGGACACACTGGGATTTCGCTGTAGTCTGTCGAGGTCGGGAAAGGGTGGTAGGGCTGGGGCCAAATCACTTGGTGTCTTCCTCTTCTTCTTCAGCATGGCTGTTTGGACCGTCTTCTTCTTGTTTCTTCTTGTCTGAGGAGGCAAGGTTCAGGGTTGCCCCTAAATTCTAAATTTAGGGGTGTTACAGGTAGGTACAAGTTGGAACCAATGGGTCCCTTCCTTGGGGTGGGTACACCCCCATAAGCCTTGGTTTGGTTGGCTGGGTCCCCCCATCTGCAAGATGGCGGAGACTGAGAGTTGTGCTTCACCTCACCTCCCCCACCTGAGGGGTGGGGTTGGAAAAGGTGGGCACACCTCTCTTCCTAACTTGGTTTTCCCGCCGAATCTCCCACCCAAAGGGGGGTCAGAACCGGTGGGGGCCAGTTGCTGGGAGCAGCAAATGGCGGGATAGCTCACAAAGGCGGCAAGCCTTTGAAGCTTCTCCTTCGTGGACCCTGCCCATCCTGGGGGAGGAGGCTTTTCACCTATCATTTGCATTCGCCATTTGAGAGGTCTGTGGTCAGTTTGAACTGTGAAGTGAGTACCAAACAAGTACGGTCTCAACTTCTTCTCTGACCAAACCACAGCAAAGGCCTCCCTCTCAATGGCACTCCAACGCTGCTCCCTGGGAAGCAACCTCCTGCTTATAAAAGCAACAGGCTTATCTTAGCCTTCATCATTGGTCTGGTCTCCTATCCCTAGCTCAGAGGCATCAGTCTGCACAATGACTGCTTGGTATAGTCTGGAGCTTTACGGATTGGTGCTGAGCACATTGCCTCCTTCAGGTTGTCAAAAGCCTTTTGACATCTAACTGTCCAGTTTCCCATTTTGGGCATCTTCTTGTAGGTGAGTTCTGTGAGGCGTGTCCCAATGGATCCATACCCTTTCACAAACCTCCTGTAGTACCCAGTCAAGCCAAGGAATGCACTTAACTTGAATCTGGGTTGTTGGAGCTTCCCAGTCCAGGATGGCCTGGATCTTGGGTTGTAAAGGTTGTACTTGTCCTCCACCAACAAGGTGGCCCAAGTATACAACTTTTTCCTGCCCTATCTGGCATTTGGATGCTGTGATAGTTAGGCCTGCAGTTTGCAGGGCTTTTAAAACCTTACCCAGGTGAATCAGGTGATCCTGCCAGGTGGAGCTAAAAGTCAGCAATATCATCAAGATATGCTGCACTAAACGTCTCCAATCCAGCAAGGACTTGGTCCACCAACCTTTGGAAGGTGACAGGGGCATTCTTTAAACCAAAAAACATAACAGTAAACTGATAATGCCCATCAGGTGTGGAGAATGCAGTTTTTTCTTTGGCTCCTGGTGCCATGCCAATCTGCCAGTACCCTGCAGTTAAGTCAAAGGTACTTAGAAATTTGGCTGCACCCAATTTGTCTATCAACTCATCTCCTCTTGGTATAGGGTTGTAGAAATAAAAACCTTTTATGGGGTTCAATGATACACCTGGTCCTTAAAACCAACAAAGAAGAGATTGGCACGGAAGCTGTAATATCAAAAAACATATTTTAATAACCTCAGATGAGGGAGATTGTGTCATACGGTACCCGCAGGCCACTGTAGGAGGCATTCTAATGAGTGCAGAGAACAGGGTCCTTATATATACATTTGTTACATAGTCGCCATAAAATCAAGGGGAGGTCCTAGCACATACAAGCATGCTTATTGACTAATATGGGTATACAAAATTTGCTTGCTCCACAAAGTGGGAGGGGAGACTAAACTGCTTACATCAGTAAGAATAGCCTGACAGTTCTATACTAGGAGCAGGTGCATTCTACCAGCTAGGCCTTTCTGAGCATGTGCAAGACTCTGGAAGAGGGAGAAAGCACATGGCGAGCACATGGCTAACTAAAATGGCTGCCAAGAACAAAATGGCTTTCAGCTCATGCTAACAGCGATTCCTGCAATCTTTAACAGATGATCCTTTTAGCATGAGCTAAAGACATTCCTATGATCTAGAAGGAACATAGAAAATATTTTGCACATTTTCTTCTCATAAATTCATCAATATCCTAATCCCTTGCTAGGTGGGCATTTACATTCTAAACATTTCATTAAGCGGGTATATATATGGTATAAGCAGGAGTACAAAGGGAACAGAGCATTGGGTCATACAGGTAGCAGGAGAGAGTAATGACTATTATCTCAAACAGAAATCTCAATATTTTTCCAACCCTAAGCAGAAAGCAAAACCATCTAGTCTAATTCTAAGTTTCAGGGCTCTGATGTATTTCAGTGACTATCTATTTCAATTTCAGAATAGCCAACAGCACATACATAATAAAAACATTTTCAATAGACTTTTCCAGTGTTCCTTTATGAGGGCTAAAGTATCAATTAATATACTCAAGGAAAGAGTAAAGTAACATTTGTCAACTGCTCAGATGAACTTTTCTCGTGCAGAATAAACATTACTCCTAAAAAAAATATTAAAGCAGTCAGACATATTATTACAAAAACAATCCTGGCTCCGGGGGACCAGGAGGACCACACAGGGCCATAGGAATTAGGACGAGGAGCCGCAAAGGGCTGCTTCTCCTCAAAAATGGGATGACCAAAGGGGTACATTATTAACAAAAAAAAGAGTCCTTAGGAAATTGAAGCTGCTGTACAACCATCCAGAGGGGAGTCTTCTCCCTGTGTCCGTTTGAGCCTCACAGGCAGGCTCTGTTGTTCCCACGGTGGAGCTGCACAACTCGCAACTCAAGAATCACGGCCCAGTTTGAGAAGAAAAAGTCTTTCAACGATCCTGTCCAGTGTCTCAGGCAGTGCACCAGTTTTCTTCACTTTAATCTAACAGGCACCAAGGGCACAGCACCTGTACCCTAAACTCAAGTCCTTCCCTAACTCCTGTATTGCTCCGCTGGCGCACTGCTCTTTTATTGGGGCCACAGATTGTAGCCAATATGCTCAGGCATCCCTTGATCAACAAACAAAGGCGCAGACTTGCATTCACTTGGGGACCAGGACTCAGAGGCCTGATGCTGGGATATGTGAAGCAACCCTTGTTTCAAAGGGGGTCACCTCAAGTAAAAGCCTCCTTGCCGTCCTCGTCGGTCTGTGACTCTCTCAGCTGGGCATCAAAAACTGGATCCACACAAAGATTTCTCCATCCTGATTTGTGACCCCGTCTTTTCGCCCAAGACAGTGGCAGGGGTACACACTTCACGTCCCAGTGCTTCCGCCCTTCACTGAGGTCCTAGTTGCCAGCAATGGCTGTGCTGGTTCTCTTCACCTTGGCTTCAAGCTGGACTGGCGCTGACTCCCAGGCTGGATCTGATGTCCGGGCCCCTCTGGCAATGGTTGTAGGGCAGCAAATATCTATTGGTGGACAGAACAAAAAGGTCTTTAGACAAGGCACAGAAATAATCTATCAACAGAGAGGATAGTCAATCAATCAATCAATCAATCATGTCACTTATAAAGCGCACTACATACCCGCGAGGGTCTCAAGGCGCTGGGGGAAGAGGGGGGTGGTGCTGCTACTGATCAGAATACTTCCTTAGTCTTGGGGCGCCTTATATTAGCAAGGCACCCAAGAACCACTTCATCTATCTGAGAGTAAAAAACCCTGGACCTATTGGCAAGTATAAAAGAAACTTTCTGGTGAACTGACAAGAGTAATACGTTACACGATTTGATTTGTTTCTCCCAATCCCAAGCAGCCAAGGAAGTCTGTGTTTATTTACTAAATTCTGAGGAAAAGAAAAAAACAATACAGACATACTCCAAATCCTTACATTTGTGTATTCCTATATTATTCATCTGAAGAACCTCAAGAAAAAGGAACTTTTCTACACTTCTACTTATGAACCTTGCATTACTTGTACAGGACTGCAGACACTTCTAAAATAATCTCTCTTACGTAAAGACACCTACATTTTATGCTTAGGACCATGCTCTCATGTTATAGGCGCAGCGGGAAAATCTAAAACTGCTAATTTAACAGGGATTCTTATTTCATAAAGAAAGGAAAAAAAACCTCAACATAGGGGTACATAAATTTCTCCAGCAGAACATGTTGTGACAAACAAACTCCTATAAAACAATATTTTCCTTCAAAATGTTTGCTAAGGATCACATGGGCGTCTTTCCTGCATTCTACTTTTCACGATCCGGACTATGCAACATCAGCTCTAACAAGGGCTGTCAGCTTATTAACACAGACTAGCTAATAAAAGACTAGCAATGCCCTTGCAAAACTGTATATAACATGAGAATAACATAAACAATAATGGTGTTGTCACCTGAGATTTTTGAACAGAAACCCCCACTATACAGTTCCCTTTAAAGGTCAAATAAGGAAACATCAATCTGTTCTACTCATTCTTTCATACAGGAAGGGCAGTAACATAGCATATTTTTTAATCATTTTATTAATTCTAACAATTTTAAAACAGTATTATTGAATAGCCAATTAAATGTCTCATGGCCATTTCCTAGACAGCTTAGACAGACTCAAGAGAGAGTGAGAAAAAGAGAGAGAAAACATAAATTTGCCTACTCTTAATTTGCCCAGGAGCTAACCTCCTTCCCCCATTTTGACAATAGGAAAACCTGAAAACAGGTTTACCCTCTGTCAACACTATCTACCCCTATTTGTGGCAACTGGGCACAAACAAACTTGTAGGAGATATCTTAGAAAGTGGCTATTTTCTGATTCAGCCTAACACAAGCACATTGAGTTAACTTTAGAAAGCGTTAATAACCAATTACCAATTCCTTCAGCAATTGTACTAGATTAACATGAGAGCGCATGTATGCAAACTAAAATCCATTGCCTCCTTATCTCAACCCTTGCACAGTAATCTTTAAGCTAAAACCATTATTTTTATATACATGGCAGAGCTATGCTCTACTCAGGGCCCACATAAGTCACTGCTTTTCCTTCTGTTCGTATAACTGCGCAAAACTTGCTTTTGCCAAAAATAGTAAGCAAAGCTTCTCTTCCTCTCTCTGCGCTGTCATCTCTTCTTTCAAAACTTTTCGGAGGTCGAAGTGTCAAAGCAAACCTTACCCATAGCCCTGCTAGGTTGCTAAATGCAGACCTTCGACCTGTGACCCTTACCAGCTGTCCCATTTTTTGTGCAAGGCTTTCCATGCGGTCTTTCCAATTCAAAGCAACTCTGGAGAATCACAGCTGAAAGGCAGTCCTGTCCCGTACCTGTTTTCCAGTAATTTAGAGGTAGGATAATAACTTCTGCTCGTTTCTTTATACTTATTTTCATTTGTGTACAGTGTGTGGTGTGCAGTCTAGCAGTACATCGTCAGCTGTTTGTTCTATACTTGCATGTGTACCAGCTCTGAAGCCTGAGATCAGTTTGAAACCTGCCCTGAGTGGTAGAACTGCTTTTAAATAGTGAATTTTGCCCAATTTCGACTTTGGTGGTAGGGGCACTTAAAAATGAATAACCTACACTATTTTGGCATATTAGGGATCCCCAGGGTGTCCTCTAGATATCCCAGGGATGGGGGATCAGAAATGTATAAGGTACATCCTTAAAAAATAAGTTTTTATATGCCTGGATAAAGTGAAATTTCACACTGCACTCCCCACATCATGGTAAAGTGCTACTCAAATCCAACTTTGATGCTAGGAGCTATATATTATTCACAGTATGATTATCAGACATTACAAAGATCAAAAACAATTTTAGGGCAATTATTTTTAATAAACATTTTTTTTTCATATAATCAAAATTCCTTTTTTTTTTTCTTTAATAATGATCACCAACCCTTTTGATGGTTCCACGTAAGAAAAGCAAACCTCATTCCTTTCCTATCACCTTTAAATGTATTCATTTATAACTCTAAGCACAGAAGCCTTACTTGAAACATAAAAAGTCTGCGTCACTTTTAAAGGACAGTAATCATTTAACATCAGAACCACGGATGTGCTTGTATAAAAAAGCATTAAGAAAGAAAATCCCTTTTAATCTTTTCTCTGTTATCCAAAATAATGAAACTGTCTTTTCTGACTTTTAAAATCAGCAGTTCTTAATGCACGTTTTCAAACCATGTTTGCACTAACTTAAAATCTAGTTGACTCAGCAGTTTCCTTGTGGCTAAGAATAGCCATGTGTTGTTGACACAGCTGTGTTCTGACCAGCAGGCATCAACATCTCACGCCTTTCAAGCCAGCACAAATCTATCGTTCTGTAATGTCGTGTTTATTTCAGCAACAACCAATTCACTCAGATGATGTGAATGCCTTTCAATATTAATATAATGTATCTAAGGAGACTACTGTAACATTTTGCATTTTAGTCCTAATTGTGTGAAAGCACACAAATTCGTTTTTTCCTTCCTTTCTATGAGGCCTATTTTATTCCTATTGAGTGTGAATTCTGATTTATCTTTACCAGTGTGGCAATTTGCACATATCTATAGTTTCTTACTTTGTCAATTTTAATGGTAGCGTGCAGCTATTTAGCATATGTTACATTATTCATTCCCTGAATTTTAAAATGTAGTACTTTAAATGACATTTGCATAACAGAATGACAACAAAAACCAAATTTAGCTCATTCCAGACATTTTCAGAAGGGGGTCATACACTCATAACACACAACACAGCGCGCTTAAGGCTAGCCATTCTTACACAAAAAACATAGTCTATTTTACTGAAACAAGTACTTTCAAGCATGTTAGTCCACAACCACACACAACAAAAAAAAAACAATTAACCCACAAATCAACACTTAGGACAGCTTACAGACTGTACGCAAAATCAAACTATTTGTAAATACTAATTGTAAGTCATATTTACAAGAAGAGCTCTCAAAAGTAGTCCAAAAGACTGCACCAAAACAGCCCAAAAGACTGTTCCATGTTCAAGAAGCCAAAATACACCAAATTCACCAGTTTTGGCTGGTAGAACACTCAAAAAGCGCTCTGCATATCACCACTTATGAATGTTTCTAAGTGCGCAGATCCGGATCCTTTGTATATATATATTTGGTTCCATGGTGTACTAGTCATCACGGAAGAAATATCTTTTACTATACCTAAACCTATTTAGGTATCCCCTCTGAGGGAGTCAGCTGAGTACTTACTAAATCCATATTGGTACCTCCAAGACAGCAACACTTTCTACGAAGTGTGCTAGAAGCAGGCATGTCAAGAATATTATAGCATATATAATATTATACTCCAAGTGACACTTAACACAATGTGTGCCGTTCAAGTTTTTCAAAGTTAGAGAAAAATCTCCTCATTACCTGCCTTCATTTGCTGCAGCAAACAAAACAAACAAACCAAAATCTTGGCCAAGTCATTCCAAACAAAAGTGTTGCTACAGCAACCTTACCAAACCAAAGTCTCCAGCTTCCAGCTGCCAAGTTCTGAGTGACCTAACGGTCGTTTTTTAGAATACTCACACCAAAGAAGTTCTCAGTCGGGAGCGGCAAACACTTGGAGGATCAGATCAGGAAGACCAGAAATATACTGGGCTGGAAAGACAAACAATCTCCGTGCGCAGGGTACCTCCTCAGTAGATTCCTGTCCTGTACTCCTCAGTAGATTCCTGTCTCCCTTCAAGACCACTCCCTTGGATAGCCGCTTCACCGATGAGCCCCACGGTTGGGCGCCATTTGTAGAAATAAAAACCTTTTATGGGGTTCAATGATACACCTGGTCCTTAAAACCAACAAAGAAGAGATTGGCACGGAAGCTGTAATATCAAAAAACATATTTTAATAACCTCAGATGAGGGAGATTGTGTCATACGGTACCCGCAGGCCACTGTAGGAGGCATTCTAATGAGTGCAGAGAACAGGGTCCTTATATATACATTTGTTACATAGTCGCCATAAAATCAAGGGGAGGTCCTAGCACATACAAGCATGCTTATTGACTAATATGGGTATACAAAATTTGCTTGCTCCACAAAGTGGGAGGGGAGACTAAACTGCTTACATCAGTAAGAATAGCCTGACAGTTCTATACTAGGAGCAGGTGCATTCTACCAGCTAGGCCTTTCTGAGCATGTGCAAGACTCTGGAAGAGGGAGAAAGCACATGGCGAGCACATGGCTAACTAAAATGGCTGCCAAGAACAAAATGGCTTTCAGCTCATGCTAACAGCGATTCCTGCAATCTTTAACAGGGTGAGCATCTGTCTTGGTAACAGAGTTGAGTCCTCTATAGCCCACAGAGAACCTCATTTCTCTCTTTCCACCCTGTGGATGAGGTTTGGGGACTAGAACCACTGGGCTGGCCCAGGGGCTCTCAAAGGGTTCAATAACCCCTAACTCCAGCATCTTGCTGCCTTCAGCTCTGATGCTTTCCTTGACTTGATTAGACTGTCGATAGATTTTGTTCATGACAGGTGCACTGTCACCAGTGTTCACATCATGGGTACACCAGTTTGTCTGAACAGGGGTCAAGGAAAAGAGCTTAGCATACTGCTGCAAGATTTGTTTGCATTTAGTCCGCTGTTGGGCAGTGAGGGTGTCTGAAAAGATAACTCCATCCACTGACCCATCTTTGGGGCTGTATGAGAGGAGGTCAGGGAGAGGTTCACTCTCTGTCTCCTGATCCTCATCAGTCACCATCAGCATGGTGATGTCAGGCCTGTTGTGGAAAAGCTTAAGGCGGTTCACATGGATCACCCTTTGGGTGTCCAGCTTGTGCCCAGGTCAACCAAGTAGGTGACCTCACTTTTCTTTTCTAAGATGGGGTAAGGGCCACTCCATCTGTACTGGAGAGCCCTTGTTGCCACTGGCTCTAAAACCCACACCTTTTGTCCTGGTTGAAATTCTACCAGTGCAGCTTTTTGGTCATACCAGTGCTTCTGAAGCTCCTGGCTGGCCTCAAGATTCTTGGAAGCTTTTTCCATGTACTCTGTCATTCTGGACCTTAGGCCTAGCACATAGTCAGTCCACAATGTCTTGGTTTGGTTCTTGGAGAGGCTTTTCCCAACCCTCTTTTACAAGACAGAGTGGTCCCCTGACAGGATGGCCAAACAGAAGTTCAAAGGGGGAAAACCCTACTCCCTTATGAGGCACCTATCTGTAGGTGAAAAGTAAGCATGGTAAGAGGAAATCCCATCTCCTTTTGAGTTTTTCAGGGAGCCCCATAATCATGCCTTTCAATGTCTTGTTAAACCTTTCAACAAGACCATTGGTTTGTGAGTGATAGGGTGTAGTAAACTTGTACTGCACTCCACACTCTTTCCACATGTGTTTTAGGTAAGCAGACATGAAGTTTGACCCTCTGTCTGAAACCACCTCCTTAGGAAACCCTACCCTGGTGAAGACACCAATGAGGGCTTTGGCTACTGCAGGAGCTGTAGTAGTCCTAAGGGGAATCGCCTCAGGATACCTAGTGGCATGATCCACTACCACTAGTATAAACTTGATTCCTGATGCTGTGGTAGGTACAAGTGGACCCACTATGTCCACACCTATCCTTTCATAGGGAACCCAACCACTGGTAGTGGGATCAAGGGGGCCTTTGGGTGTCCACCTGTTTTGCCACTGGCTTGACAGGTAACACAGGAGCTGACAAACTCCTTTACTTTCTGAGACATCTGGGGCCAGTAAAAGTGGTTAACTAGCCTTTCCCAGGTTTTGGTTTGGCCCAGATGTCCAGCTAGGGGGATGTCATGAGCTAAAGTTAGTAGGAACTCCTTGTACTTCTGAGGCACTCACTACCACTCTCCTAGCGGCTCCAGGGTTGGGGTCTCTGGCCTCAGTGTACAGTAGCCCCTCCTCCCAATAAACTCTATGGGTACCACTGACATCTCCCTTTTCCTGGGTAGCAGCTTGCTGCCTCAGGCTTTCAAGAGTTGGACAGTCCTGCTGTACAAGGCACAGCTCTTCCCTAGAGGGTCCCCCTGGGCCTAAGAGTTCAACCTGGTATGGGTCAAGCTCCATGGGCTCAGTTCCCTCTGGGGTGTCCAAGTCCTCTCCCTGAGGAGAGGCGTCCTGATCTTTTTGCTGTACAGAAGCTGGTTTCCCAGTCTTCCTACCTTTTCTCTTGGAAGGTTGGGCCTTACTTTCAGGCTCCAACACTTCTTTTTCACCCTGCTTTCGGCTCTGTGCTCTTGTTTTCATACACACAATCTCAGGGATGTCCAGCATTGCTGCATGGGCTTTTAATTCTACCTCAGCCCATGCTGAGGTTTCCAGGTCATTACCAAGCAGACATGCAGCTGGAAGCCTTGGAGAGACCTCTACCTGTTTCAGGCCAGTAACCCCCCCCCATTCTAATGTCACCATAGCCATTGCATGGTTAGTAGTAACACTGTCAGCATTGGTAACTGGGTAAGTTCTCCCAATCAGGCATTGCTCTGGGGAAACCAGTGTATTTCTCACCATAGTGACACTGGCACCTGTATCCCTCAGGGCTTCTATTCTAGTCCCATTAATCCAAGGGTATTGCAAATATTTCTTTAAGTTGGGTGGCCACACAGCTAAAGTGGCAAACTTAACTTCCCCTTCTGTGACTAGAACTGCTTCAGTGTGCAACCTGGTTTGCTCTTGGCACACTGCTGATCCCACCTGGAGACTGCCTACACCAGGAGTAGCTGTAGGAGGACTAGGGGGCTTCTTGTTAGGACAAGTAGCATCTCCAGTTAAGTGTCCCAACTTCTTACAGTTGTTACACCAGGCCTTTGCAGGATCAAAGTTCTTTCACCTGTACTTATTAGTGGATTGGGAAGAGTTTTGGGACCCACCCTCCTGTGCAGGTTTTTGGGGCCCCTTTGAAGACTCAGGCTTTTTATCTTAGGGATTCTCACCACCTTTTCCCTGGGGAGGTTTTGTAACCCCTTTCTTTTGGTCACCCCCTGTGGTGTTTATCACCCTTGTCTTGACCCAATGGTCTGCCTTCTTTGCCAATTATTGGGGAGAAATTAGACCTAGGTCTACCAAAAGCTGATGTAACTTTTCATTAGTGCAATTACTTAAAATATGTTCTTTCATAAGCAAATTGTAAAGTCCATTGAAATCATGCACATTGTGTCCAGTTAACCGACCATTTAGTGTCTTAACTGAGTAGTCAACGAAGTCAATCCAGGATTGGTTTTGGGTTTTGTGAGGCCCCCTGAATCTAATTCTGTATTCCTCAGTTGTGAGTCTAAATCCCTCAATCAGAGTTCTCTTCATGAGGTCATACGACCCAGCATCTGCCCCTGTAAGGGTCAGGAGTCTGTCCCTGGAGTTACCAGAGAACAGTTCCCAAAGGAGTGCCCCCCAGTGTGACTTCTTCACTTTTCTCATTTCACAGGCCCTCTCAAAGGCTGTGAACCATTTTGTGATATCATCACTCTCTTCATATTTAGGGACAATGCCTTTGGGGATTTAAGGATCATAAGATTGCTCTTTATCCTTATTAAGTAAATTGCTACCACCATTGATGGGTGCTAGGCCCATCTCTGCTCTCTCTCTCTCTCTCTAGAACCAGGAGTCTGGTCTCTCGATCCAATCTTTTGGTCAACCTGGCTAGCAGGTTGTCCTCATTGAGGCTGCGCTCAATGTCCTCAGTAGCACCAGGTCATCTGTGTGGACTCTAGGTACTGAGAGGTTTATTCTTGGATTCAGGGCCACTGAGGAACTTCTCTCCCTATGAAGTGGGGGGTTGGTCAATCTCCTCATCCCCAAAGGTAGGCAGAGGTAAAAGTAGATGGCACCTTACTCTCTATTTGCGGTAGTGTGGGCTAGCAGTAAGGCTTTATCAGAGGGTAGTGTTAAGCATTTGTTGTACACACTCAATCAGCAAATGATTGTCACACACTCAAAGACTGAACTCAGACCAATTTTGTTTGTATAAAAATATTCTTTTAGTTATTTTATTCCCTAGAACCAAGCAAGCCTGGCACAGGTAAGTGATTTATACTTTGCAGTAATAATACAGTTTGAATTGCAATTGTATATATACTTTGGTATGGTTATAGTAGAATTACTGGTAATGCAATGCTTTGGAATATTGTACATATACTTTGTATTGGCTTTTCAATAGGATGTCAAGTAAATTACTTTACAGATTACTTTTCTTACACAGGGTAGTATACCTGTATACTGCACTGGGACATTTCCTGTAAACAGGTAAGTAAAAGCGTTTTTTGTAATTTTGTTACAGTTTTAGAGACTTTTATAGATTTTCTAACTCCACACTTAGAACTTTTTCATAGAAAAACAATCAATGTTATCCTATGGGAGGAAATAGTGTTATCGGTTAACAGGTAAGTACTTTGTTGTGGGAGTTGGTTTTTTGGGGTTAGAGCAAGGGTTCCCCCAGGGTCAAGGATGCACTCTTGTTACACCCTCAGCGGCACTAGGACGGCCAGGTGCAGAGTGCTGAGGCCCAATATTATCCAATGGGGGATAGGGGGCCTCCGGTTGGTGGCTGCTTAAGAGCAGGCCACAAGGTTGTGGGAGCAAAGCTCCTGGACTTAAGCTCAGGGTTCAAGTTAGCATCAAAGGTGCACCCACATCGGCACTAGGGCGGCCGGGTGCAGGGTGCTAGTTTGTTGTCGGGTGCCATGTTACTTTCAATGGGGATTCTCCGGTTTGTAAACACACTGCAGGCTTGGGACAAAGGGCTTCTGGGTGCGGCCACCACTTGGAGAGGTAAGTTGGGATGCTGGGGGTTGATTAGACACCGTTGTTTTGGCCACCCAAGGCCGTGGGACTTCAGGTGCAGGGGTGTCTTTTAGGGTCGGATCTTCTTACCAGCTCCTGGTCACGGTTGGGGGGACCTTCCGGATTGAGGCTGCAGGCGTCGGCTGGAGGCTTGAGGCAGGTCAGGGATCACTGGAGCTCAGGTCTGGATCGCCGGGGAGACCTCCTTGTGGTGTTAGGCCACTTGAACTCAGGCCGTGGGCGACTGGTGCAGACTAGTGGATTTTGCCAGAGCTTGTCAAGAACCCTCATCCTGCCTCGCAACAAGCTCCAAGAAAAGAAAGAGGAATGTCAAATACCTTAGAAATAGACAGTACCCCATGTGGAAGAAGTTGTTCCCTTTTAGAAGACTGCTGATTCAGGTATTATTGAAGAGCTTACAAAATCGGCATAGCACGAATTCCAAGATGGCCGCTAACAGCTCAGAAGAAGAATGATGCAGTCTAGTCATTCAAACATAGATGAGTGAGAGTGCGCGAGCGAACAGCGCTCGTTGCACTTCAACTGTATCGTCTGAGGAGACGGTAGTGTCTCACCTTCGCGCCTGAACTGAGAGAAGTATTTTTGCCAGAGAAATCAGCGTTTCTTGGAAGTGTCTCAGAGCGTTCATGTTTCTATGCCCGAAGTGAGCAGAATCATGTGAGTAGTGTTCTTGTGAGGAGAGTTCCTGACTGAGAAAGTTCGTAGTGAAGGAAAGCTTTGGGTTCAGCATTCCTGTTTGTGAAATGGAGTCGGAGGTAAAATTAATTAAAGACTTGAATGCCCAAATATAGCATAAAAGACATTGTGAAAAAGACATTTTCTAAGCATCTCTTCTGTGGAAATTCAAATATGCAAGCCTATTAAGGACTTATTGGCAAATCCAAAATTCCCAGAGACTTTAGCATTCTAGTAGTCAAGGAATACATTCTACCAACGGACAGTTCATTTAAAAATACTTATTTACATGAACTAAATCTATTCTAAATATATATATATATGTATCTAGCAACTCGTAAAGTACCAAGTGGAATAGTCTGCCTAAATAACCTGTGGATTTCCACTCACAACTGATTACATTATGGAAAGACTATAATTCAATTTAGACGCTTATTGGTATAACTCTAAATGGCTAATAGACCATAGCCATTTAAACCAAAACAACAGAGAGGGGCAATTCCTCTATGAGTTACAGGTAAATAGTGTTTGGTGTTTAATGTTTTAAAGAGTAAATTGTAGGAGAAGTAAGTCCCTAATAAAATTGTGCTAATCTGTTATAGGTGCTTATCCGAGAGCCTCCAGAGTGAGAGTAGAAAAGGAGAGCAGGAAGCACCACGAGTGAGGAGTCTCTCTATATTTTTCCCCATCCCCTTTCCCCCTCCCGTTAATACTCGAGACTGTTAGGTACATACTCAGTCACGGGTAGTTTCGGCGTGGGACTGAGGAATTATCTTCTGCTCCCGAGGAAATCGACCCCAGGTACCTTCTGACAGATTGAAGTGCAAAATAAAATATAGATTTCCACCTGAGCAGAATGGCAGAAGGTTTTGATCTAAAAACTCTGACGACCATACTTGAGGGCATGCAAAAACAATTAAATGATCCTGTAGAAGAAAATAAATTCCTGAGGGAGGAGTTAAGAAGATCCAGTTTAGATTCTTTACAGATTAAAGAAGAGTTAGCGGTTTCAGCGGGCTCCCAGTCAGGAAGGACCCCAACTGTCCCTAATGAGTCCCAAGCCACAGGACTGTCAACACAGGTTATACATGCCGTCTCTCCAATAATCCCCTTAGCCCAACCAGAACGCTTTGGAGGAGACCCACATAAGGCACAAGTCTTTCTTACTCAGTGTTCGTTACATTTCTTGTGCCAACCAGTCATTTTTGCCGAAGATCAATCAAAGGTGGCATTCATATTGTCATATCTGTCTGGAGACGCAGCAGCATGGTCAATGCCCATTGTCACTAGAAATTATCCAGTTCTGTATAGCTTTCAAGACAGAATTTTTGAGGATTTTCGATCGCCGTACAAGCCACGGATAATTAATTGCTCGACCTTCGGCAGGGAAACAGAGATCTTGTGGCCTACATCGCTCAATTTAATAAGTTAATAGTTGAGACAAATTGGCCAAATGAAAAGAGGGCAGCAATTTTTTACCGTGGGTTAAAAGAAGAGTTGAAATACGCTGTGGCACAAGTTCCGAAAAGACCCTCAGAAGTTTCAGAACTGATTGATCTAGTACTACAAATCGACCATCGTCAAAACGAAAGAAGATCAGAAAAAAGAAGAGACTTTCGACCACTTCCACCCAGGTTCGATAGAATTAAGAGTGAAAGCCATAAAACCACAGATAACGCTTCCACTGAAGAACCCATGCAAATAGGAGCAATTCGTGGTCCACTTTCTAAAGAAGAAAAAGATAAGAGAAGAATTAACCAGTTGTGTTTATATTGTGGTGCCTCAGGGCATTTTGTCAAAGAATGTCCAAAAAGACCTAAGAGTGGACCGTTGGTAAAAGGCAGGCTCCATCAGTAGAGGGAGTTGCTCTGATGGAAGCTGAAAACAAGTCATCTCCGAGAATCCAGCAGGTGGCCAATACCTTGCAATCCACCGCTCCACATTTGGTTTTACCGTTTACAGTCAAGTTTCGGAATACGGAAATTCAAGGAGTCTCAGTAATGATAGACTCAGGGGCGACTGGTAATTTTTGTGACATCAATTGTGCCAAAAGGATGGGAATTCAATTTATCAAGAAAAAGATTTTGGAAGCAGTCAGAGTGTAGATGGGACCAATTTGTCATCTGGTCAGATAAATCATGAGACTGAGCCAATCCTCCTTATGGGGTTGAATGGCCATAGAGAATGGATCGTTTTCAGCCTGATCGATGCTCCCCAATTTCAGTTTATTTTAGGATTACCTTGGCTCACCGAGCACAATCCCCAAATCGATTAGAGTAGGAGGACAGTTCAAATTAATTCAAAATATTGCATGGAGAATTGCTTCCATGAAAATTCTGAGAGCTCTGAAAGATCCCAAACAAGTTGTTTAGCAACAGTTCCTGTAACCATTTGTGCAACAAAAACAGAAGAAATTCCAGAAGAATATCGGGATTTGGCGAAGGTCTTTGATAAAAAAGGAAGCTGAAAAAATGCTCTCCGCACAGACCTTACGATTGTAAGATAGAGTTGAAAGTTGGGGCAGTCCTACCCTGCAGCTGAGTATACGCTTTGACTGAAGCAGAGAACCAACACTTAAAAGAGTACTTGGCAAATGGATTTGTACGACCATCTCAATCCCCCGTCTCATCTCCTCTATTTTTCATCCCTAAAAAGAGTGGCAAGCTTCGCACTAGTATTGACAATAGAGCGATCAATCAAGTGACGAATAAAAAAACGATACCCATTGCCCTTAATATCGGAAATGTTGGATCAAGTAAGACGCCAAGATCTACACGAAACTGGACCTAAGAGGAGCGTACCACCTAGTTCGGATAGCCCAAGGAGACGAGTGGAAGAGGGCGTTCAGAACCCGATATGGTCAATCAATCAATCAATCAAGCATTTGTATAGCGCGCTACTCACCCGGAGGGTCTCAAGGCGCTAGGGGGAGGGGGGTCCGCTACTGTTCGAACAGCCAGGTCTTGAGTTGCTTCCTGAAGGAGAGGTGGTCTTGGGTCAGGCGGAGGTGGATGGGTAGGGAGTTCCACGTCTTGGCAGCCAGGTAGGAGAAGGATCTTCCTCCCGTTGTGGCTCTTCGGATGCGGGGGACGGCGGCGAGGGCGTGGTTGGTCGATCGTAGCTGGCGGGTGGGAGTGTAGAAGGTCAGACGGTCGTTGAGGTATCTGGGGCCTTGGTTGTGGAGAGCTTTGTGTGCGTGGGTGAGGAGTCGGAACGTGATTCTCTTGCTGACGGGGAGCCAGTGCAGGTCTCTCAGGTGTCCAGGATGAGTCGAGCTGAGGCGTTCTGGATGCGTTGGAGTCTTTTCTGAAGTTTGGCTGTGGTTCCGGCGTAGAGGGAGTTGCCGTAGTCCAGTCGGCTGGTGACGAGGGCCTGGGTGACCGTCTTCCTGGTTTCGGTGGGGATCCACCGGAAGATCTTCCGCAGCATGCGTAGGATGTTGAAGCAAGACGAGGAGACGGCGTTGACTTGTCTGGTCATTGAGAGGGAGGAGTCCAGAATGAAGCCCAGGTTGCGTGCGTGGTCCGTTGGTTTGGGTGCGTTGCCCAGGGCAGGGGGCCACCAGGAGTCGTCCCAGGCGGAGGGTGATGATCCTAGGATGAGGACTTCCGTCTTATCTGAGTTCAGTTTCAGGCGGCTGTTCCTCATCCACTCGGCTACGTCCTTCATCCCTTCATGTAGGTTGGTTTTGGCGGTTGTGGGGTCGTTGGTGAGGGAGAGGATCAGCTGGGTGTCGTCGGCGTAGGAGATGATGTTGAGGTTGTGTTGGCGTGCGATGGCTGCGAGGGGGCTCATGTAGACGTTGAAGAGGGTGGGGCTGAGTGATGATCCTTGTGGTACGCCGCAGATGACTTCGGTGGCCTCGGAACTGAACGGGGGAGGCGGACTCTCTGGGTTCTTCCGGCGAGGAAGGAGATGATCCACTCCAGTGCCTTCTCTTGGATTCCGACGTTGTTCAGGCGTTGCACTAGGGTGCGGTGGCAGACTGTGTCGAACGCTGCGGAGAGGTCCAGGAGGATGAGGGCCGCTGTTTCCCCGTTGTCGAGCAGGGCTCGGATGTCGTCGGTGGCTGCGATGAGGGCGGTCTCGGTGCTGTGGTTGGCCCGGAAGCCGGACTGTGAGTGGTCGAGGGATCCATTCGTCTCGATGAAGGCGGCCAGTTGTCTGTTGATGGTCTTCTCGATGACTTTGGCAGGAAAAGGAAGGAGCGAGATGGGGCGGTAGTTTTTGAGGTCGGTGGGGTCCGCTGACGGTTTCTTCAGTAGGGCGCAGAGTTCGGCGTGCTTCCAGCTCTCTGGGAAGGTGGCGGTGTCGAAGGAGGTGTTGATGATGTCCCGGAGGTGGGGTGCGATGACGGCGTCGGCCTTGTTGAAGATGTGGTGAGGGCAGGGGTCGGTTGGTGATCCGGAGTGGATGGAGTTCATCGTGCGGATAGTGTCTTCGGTGTTGATCGGGGTCCAGGCTCGGAGGGTGGAGGTGGGGGACGTTGGAACGGTTGTAGGGTACGTCGGCTGTGTGCTGAAACTGTTGTGTATGTCTGCGATCTTGCTGTGGAAGAACGAGGCGAGCGAGTTGCAGAGGTCTTGCGAGGGGTGATGTCGTTGTTTCCGGCGCTGGGGTTCGAGAGCTCTTTGACGATGATGAAGAGTTCCTTGCTGTTGTGGGCGTTGTTGTCCAGTCGTTCCTTGAATGCGGTTTTCTTGGTGGTGTGGATCAGCTGGTGGTGTTTTCGGGTGGCGTGTTTGAGGGTGGTCATGTTGTCTGCAGTCGGGTCTCTGCGCCATGCTTTCTCGAGGGCCTGGCAGTTCTTCTTGGATTTCTTGAGTTCGTCGGTGAACCAGGGTGCTTTCTTGTTGCCGGGTCTGATTGGGGGTCTTCAATGGGGCGAGGATGTCAGCGCAGTTGGTGATCCATCTTGTGAGGTTGCTGGCGGCTTGGTTGGGGTTCGTTGAGCTGGCGGGAGGGTTCTGGCTCAGGGATGTGGTGAGTTGGTCGGTGGTGATCTTGTTCCAGCTTCTGCGCGGGAGCTGTTGCGGGTGGTGGTGCGTGGTGGTCCTGCTGAAGCTGAAGTGGACGCAGCTGTGGTCTGTCCAGTGGAGTCCGGTGGTGTGGCTGAAGGAGATGTCCTTGCTGGAGGAGAAGACGGGGTCAAGCGTGTGGCCGGCGTGGTGTGTGGGGGTGGTCACCAGTTGCTTGAGTCCGAGGTTGGCGAGGTTGTCCAGCAGGGTGGTGGTGTTGCGATCGTTGTTGTTCTCTAGGTGGAAGTTGAGGTCCCCAAGGAGGATGTAGTCGGCCGAGAGGAGGGCGTGCGGGCTGATGAGGTCGGCGATGTCTTCGCTGAATTGTGTGCGTGGTCCTGGGGGTCTGTAGATGAGGGTGCCTCTGAGGGTGGTCTTGGGGTCGGTGTGTATCTGGAAGTGCAGGTGTTCGCCGGCTGTGAAGGTGTCGTCGGAGTTGGTCGTAATGCGGATGGTGTTCTTGTGGACGATGGCGATGCCTCCTCCGGTCTGGTTGGCGCGGTCCTTTCGGGTGATCTTGTATCCGTCCGGGATGGCAATGGCGATGTCGGGCGCTGAGGAGGCGTTCATCCATGTTTCCGTGAGGAAAGCGACGTCTGGTGATGTGGAGTCGAGCAGATTCCAAAGTTCCACGGCGTGTCTGTGGACGGAGCGGGTGTTGAGCAGGATGCACTTCAGGTGGTTGCTGCTGGTGCTCGGCGTGGCGGGTGCGGTGCAGGTCCGGAGGCAGGAGAACTTGCAGGATTGGCAGGCGAAGGGTCCGTGGGTGCGTCCTGGGGTGGCACGGTGGCAGCCGGGGATTCGGCCGGTGTTGAGTGCGTTGAGGGTGGCGGTGTCGTAGGTCCGGTGGGTGGGTTGGCTGCTGCGGGGGCCAGGGGTTCTGGCGCTGGGCACGGTCCAGTCGCGGACGGGCGCAGACGGGCTTGCCTTAGGCGCGCCTTTGGCACGCCAGCAGCGCGGCCGCGCAGCGGCCGCCATTTATGGGGAGGTGGGAGGGAGGAGCAGCTGGGAGGCGGGAGGCAGGGGCAGCGAATGGGCAGTCAGGGGGCGGGGCCGCAGGGGACGCAGCGGCGGGAATGGCGAGAGGCAACGGGGGTACAGAAGGAAAAAAAGGGGCGAGAAAACAGACAAATGCGGGCACAGTACAAAAGGGGCAACGGGGGTACAGAAGGAAAAAAAGGGGCGAGAGAACAGACAAATGCGGGCACAGTACAAATGGGGCAACGGGGGTACAGAAGGAAAAAAAAGGGGCGAGAAAACAGACAAATGCGGGCACAGTACAAAAGGGGCAACGGGAGTACAGAAGGAAAAAAAAGGGGCGAGAAAACAGACAAATGCGGGCACAGTACAAAAGGGGCAACAGGGGTACAGAAGGAAACAAAGGGGCGAGAAAACAGACAAATGCGGGCACAGTACAAAAGGGGCAACGGGGGTACAGAAGGAAAAAAAGGGGCAAGAAAACAGACAAATGCGGGCACAGTACAAAAGGGGCAACGGGGGTACAGAAGGAAAAAAGGGGCGAGAAAACAGACAAATGCGGGCACAGTACAAATGGGGCAACGGGGGTACAGAAGGAAAAAAGGGGCGAGAAAACAGACAAATGCGGGCACAGTACAAAAGGGGCAACGGGGGTACAGAAGGAAAAAAAGGGGCGAGAAAACAGACAAATGCGGGCACAGTACAAAAGGGGCAACGGGGGTACAGAAGGAAAAAGGGAAGGGCGTTCTTACCAGCAGCAGCGGGCGGACAACACAGGCGGAGCTGTGTGGCGGAGGGAGCGACCTACCTGGCAAGGTCAAGGGTCGCTCTCCTCACCGCGCAGCGGCCGCCATTTATGGGGAGGTGGGAGGGAGGAGCAGCTGGGAGGCGGGAGGCAGCGAATGGGCAGTCAGGGGGCGGGGCCGCAGGGACGCAGCGGCGGGAATGGCGAGAGGCAACGGGGGTACAGAAGGAAAAAAGGGGCGAGAAAACAGACAAATGCGGGCACAGTACAAATGGGGCAACGGGGGTACAGAAGGAAAAAAGGGGCGAGAAAACAGACAAATGCGGGCACAGTACAAAAGGGGCAACGGGGGTACAGAAGGAAAAAAAGGGGCGAGAAAACAGACAAATGCGGGCACAGTACAAAAGGGGCAACGGGGGTACAGAAGGAAAAAAAGGGGCGAGAAAACAGACAAATGCGGGCACAGTACAAAAGGGGCAACGGGGGTACAGAAGGAAAAAAGGGGCGAGAAAACAGACAAATGCGGGCACAGTACAAAAGGGGCAACGGGGGTACAGAAGGAAAAAAAGGGGCGAGAAAACAGACAAATGCGGGCACAGTACAAATGGGGCAACGGGGGTACAGAAGGAAAAAAAGGGGCGAGAAAACAGACAAATGCGGGCACAGTACAAAAGGGGCAACGGGGGTACAGAAGGAAAAAAAGGGGCGAGAAAACAGACAAATGCGGGCACAGTACAAATGGGGCAACGGGGGTACAGAAGGAAAAAGGGAAGGGCGTTCTTACCAGCAGCAGCGGGCGGACAACACAGGCGGAGCTGTGTGGCGGGGGAGCGACCTACCTGGCAAGGTCAAGGGTCGCTCTCCTCACCGCGCAGCGGCCGCCATTTATGGGGAGGTGGGAGGGAGGAGCAGCTGGGAGGCGGGAGGCAGGGGCAGCGAATGGGCAGTCAGGGGGGCGGGGCCGCAGGGACGCAGCGGCGGGAATGGCGAGAGGCAACGGGGGTACAGAAGGAAAAAAGGGGCGAGAAATCAGACAAATGCGGGCACAGTACAAATGGGGCAACGGGGGTACAGAAGGAAAAAAAGGGGCGAGAAAACAGACAAATGCGGGCACAGTACAAAAGGGGCAACGGGGGTACAGAAGGAAAAAAAGGGGCGAGAGAACAGACAAATGCGGGCACAGTACAAATGGGGCAACGGGGGTACAGAAGGAAAAAAAGGGGCGAGAAAACAGACAAATGCGGGCACAGTACAAAAGGGGCAACGGGGGTACAGAAGGAAAAAAAGGGGCGAGAAAACAGACAAATGCGGGCACAGTACAAAAGGGGCAACGGGGGTACAGAAGGAAAAAAAGGGGCGAGAAAACAGACAAATGCGGGCACAGTACAAATGGGGCAACGGGGGTACAGAAGGAAAAAAAGGGGCGAGAAAACAGACAAATGCGGGCACAGTACAAAAGGGGCAACGGGGGTACAGAAGGAAAAAAGGGGCGAGAGAACAGACAAATGCGGGCACAGTACAAATGGGGCAACGGGGGTACAGAAGGAAAAAAAAGGGGCGAGAAAACAGACAAATGCGGGCACAGTACAAAAGGGGCAACAGGGGTACAGAAGGAAAAAAAGGGGCGAGAAAACAGACAAATGCGGGCACAGTACAAAAGGGGCAACGGGGGTACAGAAGGAAAAAAGGGGCGAGAAAACAGACAAATGCGGGCACAGTACAAAAGGGGCAACGGGGGTACAGAAGGAAAAAAGGGGCGAGAAAACAGACAAATGCGGGCACAGTACAAAAGGGGCAACGGGGGTACAGAAGGAAAAAAGGGGCGAGAAAACAGACAAATGCGGGCACAGTACAAAAGGGGCAACGGGGGTACAGAAGGAAAAAGGGAAGGGCGTTCTTACCAGCAGCAGCGGGCGGACAACACAGGCGGAGCTGTGTGGCGGGGGAGCGACCTACCTGGCAAGGTCAAGGGTCGCTCTCCTCACGCGCAGCGGCCGCCATTTATGGGGAGGTGGGAGGGAGGAGCAGCTGGGAGGCGGGAGGCAGGGGCAGCGAATGGGAAGTCAGGGGGCGGGGCCGCAGGGACGCAGCGGCGGGAATGGCGAGAGGCAACGGGGGTACAGAAGGAAAAAAGGGGCGAGAAAACAGACAAATGCGGGCACAGTACAAATGGGGCAACGGGGGTACAGAAGGAAAAAAAGGGGCGAGAAAACAGACAAATGCGGGCACAGTACAAAAGGGGCAACGGGGGTACAGAAGGAAAAAAAGGGGCGAGAGAACAGACAAATGCGGGCACAGTACAAATGGGGCAACAGGGGTACAGAAGGAAAAAAAGGGGCGAGAAAACAGACAAATGCGGGCACAGTACAAAAGGGGCAACGGGGGTACAGAAGGAAAAAAGGGCGAGAAAACAGACAAATGCGGGCACAGTACAAAAGGGGCAACGGGGGTACAGAAGGAAAAAAGGGGCGAGAAAACAGACAAATGCGGGCACAGTACAAAAGGGGCAACGGGGGTACAGAAGGAAAAAAAGGGGCGAGAAAACAGACAAATGCGGGCACAGATATGGTCTGTTCGAATACCAGGTTATGCCATATGGACTCTGCAACGCCTCAGCTGCGTTCCAGCATTTCATAAACGCTGTGCTACGAGAATTCTTGGATAGATTTGCAGTAGTCTATATTGATGACATTTTGATTTTTTCAAAAGATGAAGAAGAGCATGTGACTCACGTAAGAGCAATTTTGAAGAAGCTGCTCGAAAACAACCTTTATGTGAAACTAGAAAAGTGCGCCTTCCATGTTGGTCGAGTGGAATTTTTGGGATTCATTTTGTCCGCGGAAGGAGTCAGTATGGACCCAGCCAAAGTGAGAGCGGTGCAAGAATGCCCCCCCCAAGAAGTGTAAAAGAAATTCAAAGCTTCTTGGGATTCACAAATTTTTACAGAAGATTTATCTCAAATTTTTCGTCAAGGGTCAGCCCCATCACTCGTCTTCTAAAGAAAGAAGTTAAGTTTGAATGGACGCCAGAAGCAGAATCAGCTTTCCAATTTTTGAAACAATCTTTTGTCACAGCCCCAATTTTGCTGCACGCAAATCCAGAAGAACCCTATTTTGTAGAAGCTGATGATTCAGACTCAGGGATTGGGGGAACCCTTTCTCAGAGGCACAAAGACACCGACCAATTACATCCGGTGGCTTTTTATTCAAGGAAACTTACCCCTGCAGAAATCAACTACTCGATAGCGGATAAAGAACTTTTGGCAGTGAGAGAAGCCTTCCAGGAATGGAGGCACTACTTGGGAGCACGTCACAAGATCACCTTATATACAGATCATCGGAATTTATAATTATTAAAATCAGCACGAACCCTAACTGCACGGCAGTTAAGATGGTCATTGTATTTTGCGGATTATGACTTCGTGATCACATATCGTCCAGGAGCGGCAAATGGAAAATCTGATGCCCTCTCAAGGATGGATACAGAGTTGAAGGAAAAACTCCAATAAATGTTCCCATCATTCCGAGTGAAAAATTTGTTTTAGCAATCCAATACGATGATCTGTTATCACAAGTTAAAAGAAGCATCACAGCAGAAGAATTATTGACTTGGTCAAAAGAGGCTTCCGGAAGAGAAATTAAGGATGGATTGCCATACCATGGAGGTGCCCTGTTCATTCCCACGACCGAACTTCAAATAAAAGTCCTGCACGCTTGTCATGACGACCCATTGGCTGGTCATAAAGGAATTCATAAAACTCAAGAACTGATCAAGAGACAATTCTGGTGGCCCCATATGGAAACTCAGATAAGACAATATGTATCCACCAGCGAGAGATGTTTAAAAGGGAAACCCAGTCGGCTAGCCCCACAAGCATATTTGTTACCAATTCCTACAGCACCCCATCCATGGCACACAGTGACAATGGATTTGATTGTAGATCTCCCTTCTAGTTTGGGCTATAACACCATCTTAGTCTTTGTGGACACCTTCTCCAAAATGGCACACTTTGTACCCTTGAAAGACATTCCTCGGGCACCTCTAGTGGCGAAATTGTTTACCCAACACATAGTGAGGGCCGATGAAATTCCAAAAATCCTAATTTCTGATCGAGGGTCCCAATTCATTTCCCACTTTTGGAGAGACTTCACAAAAAGATTGGGGATAGACTCACGCTACTCTACTAGTTACCATCCTGAAACGGATGGTCAAACTGAGAGGGTCAACCAAGAGTTGGAACAGTATTTGAGACTTTACCTATTAGATCAGGAACAAGAATGGTCTGAGTTAGTATGGGCAGCAGAATTTGCATACAATAACTCAGTTCACAGCTCTACTGGGTTCACCCCTTTTATTTAAATCATGGAAGACATCCAAATGTGTTCCTAGGTAAGGAAGGGGAGTCTGTTCCAGCGGCAGAACAGTTAGCACAAGAATTACAGGATTTGTTTCTGAAAGCTAAAAGAAATCTAGTAAAGGCTAAGGAATCTTACAAGACCCAGGCAGATAAGAAAAGAAGAGAGGGTCCTACCTTTAAGAAAGGAGATAAGGTTTGGTTGTCCACACGCCATTTACAATTGAAAGGGAATCGAAAATTCCAACCTAGATATGTGGGACCATTTAAGGTAGAACTAATGGTAAATCCAGTGGCAGTAAAAATCCAGTTACCTTCCCATTTCAAGATACATTCAGTATTTCATGTGTCACTACTTAAGAAGAGCCCTCCAAATGTTAGGTTGAATTTCACTCCAGCCCCCATTCAGGTAAATTCAGAAGAAAAATTTGAGATAAACCAAATTTTAGATTCCAAGATTAGAAAGAATGAGTTGTATTATCTAATTGATTGGAAAGGATTTGGGCCTGAAGAGAGGTCATGGGAACCCAGTTCAAATGTTCATGCATCAAGACTAATCAAAAAATTCCATAAGAAATTCCCAAACAAACCAAAGAGAGGGGATTTCCTTTTGAGGGGTAGTACTGTCAAGAACCCTCCATCCTGCCTTGCAACAAGCTCCAAGAAAAGAAAGAGGAATGTCAAATACCTTAGAAATAGGCAGTACCCCATGTGGAAGAAGCTGTTCCCTTTTAGAAGACTGCTGATTCAGGTATTATTGAAGAGCTTATGAATTCCAAGATGGCTGCTAACAGCTCAGAAGAAGAAATGATGCGGTCTAGTCATTCAAACATACAGACGAGTGAGAGTGCGCGAGCGAACAGCGCTCGTTGCACTTCAACTGTATCGTGTCAGGAGACGGTAGTGTCTCACCTTCGCGCCTGAACTGAGAGAAGTATTTTCACCAGAGAAATCAGCGTTCCTTGGAAGTGTCTCAGAGCGTTCATGTTTCTATGCCCGAAGTGAGCAGAATCCTGTGAGTAGTGTTCTTGTGAGGAGAGTTCCTGACTGAGAAAGTTCGTAGTGAAGGAAAGCTTTGGGTTCAGCATTCCTGTTTGTGAAGCGGAGTCGGAGGTCAAATTAATTAAAGACTTGAATGCCCAAAGGTAAAGCATAAAAGACATTGTGAAAAAGATATTTTCTAAGCATCTCTTCTGTGGAAATTCAAATATGCGAGTGTATTAAGGACTTATTGGCAAATCCAAAATTCCAAGAGACTTCAGCATTCTAGTAGTCAAGGAATACATTCTACCAACGGACAGTTCATTTAAAAATACTTATTTACATGAACTAAATCTATTCTAAATATATATATAAATGTATCTAGCAACTCGTAAAGTACCAAGTGGAATATTCTGCCTAAATAACCTGTGGATTTCCACTCACAACTGATTACATTATGGAAAGACTATAATTCAATTTAGACGCTTATTGGTATAACTCTAAATGGCTAATAGACCATAGCCATTTAAACCAAAACAACAGAGAGGGGCAATTCCTCTATGTGTTACAGGTAAATAGTGTTTGGTGTTTAATGTTTTAAAGAGTGAATTGTAGGAGAAGTAAGTCCCTAATAAAATTGTGCTAATCTGTTATAGGTGCATATCCGAGAGCCCCCAGAGTGAGAGTAGAAGAGGACAGCAGGAAGCACCACGAGTGAGGAGTCTCTCTATATTTTTCCCCATCCCCTTTCCCCCTCCCATCACTGGTAGTTTCAGCATGGGACTTGGGAATTATCTTCTGCTCCCGAGGAAATCGACTCCAGGTACCTTCTGACAGAGCTGGAGTCTGTGGGTGAACAAATCTGGTGTTCACGGGAGACAAAGTCTTTTCCTTGGAAGGCAGGGCAGGTCCTTGGGGTTCTTGAGGTTGCTAGCTGCAGGACACACCGGAGTTTTGCTTCTGCAGGTTCGAGGTGGGAACAGGCTGGTAGGGCTGAGGCCAAGTCAGTGGGTGTACTTCTCTTCTTAGCTTCGGCACAGCTGTTCGGTCCTTTTCTTCTTGTGGTTTCTTGTCTGAGGAGGCAAGGTTCAGGGGTGCCCCTAAATACTAGATTTAGGGGTGTTACAGGTAAGTAAAAGGTTGGGACAAATGGGTTCCTTCCTTGGAGTGGGTACACCCCCTATTATGCCACCCACCTGAGGGGTGGGGTTGGCAAAGGTGGGCACACTTCTCTTTCTGACTTGTTTTCCCGCAGATTTTCCCGCCCAAAGTGGGGGTCAGAGCCGGTGGGGGCCAGTTCCTGAAAGCAGCAACAGGCCCGGGGAAGCTCACAAAGGCGGCAAGCCTTTGAAGCTTACCCTTCGTGGACCCTTCCCATCCTGGGGGAGGAGGCTTGGCACCTCATCCCAGGATGTGCATTGTTTCAGACCCCCGAGAGCAGCAGGCTCTTGACCCAGGGGTCCAGAAACATGTCTGGTGATGACAGTTGGTGAACAGCCACTCAGCCTGGATACTAGTGGTAGGTCCTTTTTCAGGGGGCATCTCTAAGATGCCGTCTATGTGCATTTTTTGTTAAATCCCACACTGATTTAATGTGCTGAGAAGTTTGATACCAAACTTCTCAGTTTTCAGTAAAGACATTATGGTACTGTGGAGTTCGTAATGACAAACTCCCAGCACCATATACTCTTAAGAGCATTACTGCACTTACAATGTCTAAGAATTGGCTTAGACACTGTAGGGGTACAGGGCTCATGCACCTGTACCCTCACCACTGGTATAGTGCACCCAGCTAGAGGGGTGGCTGATCTATGCCAGGGCAGTGGGTTGTAGGCATTGCACACAGGGATGTGTGCCATGTCGCTCTTCACTTTGTTCTGCACCAAAATACACAGCCTGCAAAGGCAGTGTGTGAGTGTAAAGGTACAGGGCCTCTAAGGGTGGCACAATAAGTGCTGCAGCCCTTAGAGGCCTTCCCTGGTCACAGTGCCCTGGGTGCCTGTGGTACCATTTACCAGGGACTGACCTGTGGCCAGAGAGTGCCAATTGGGTTTGGTCTTCAATGCAGTTTTAGGGAAAGAACATAGGCCCTGGGTACCTGATTGGCAGGAGCCCAGGGCACACTCAGTCAAAGTACATCAGCAGTTCAGCAAAAAGTGGGGACAACCATGCAGAAAGAGGGCACTTTCTCACACTTTGTCAATTCAAAAATCTGAATTTCTAAAGACAATTTAGGAGTTCTGTTGTGTGATCAGGTGTTGACCAAGTCAGTCCAACAAATGCAAAGCTGTAGACCCCACCACTGATCCACCAATGTAGGAAGCTGGCTCTGTATATACTATGTCAAAGTAAGGTATAGTGTGCACAGAGTCCAGTGGAACCCCAAAGGTAGGCAGAGATAAAAGTACATAATACATTACTCTCTATCTGTGGTAGTGTGGGCGAGCAGAAGTCTTTATCAGAGGGTATTGTTAAGCATTTATTGTACACACTCAGGCAAGAAATGATGTCACACACTCAAAGGCTGAACTCAGACCAATTTGTTTGTATAAAAATATTATTTAGTTGTATTAGAACCAAGCCAGGCCTGGTACAGGTACGTGAATAATACTTTGCAAGATTTATGCAGTGAATCACAGTTGAATGCAGGTTGAAATGCAGTTTGTTGATTTACAGGTAAGTCAACAGTCAAAATTACTTTTCATTTACTTTGTAGATTACTGTGCACGTTACTTATTGGATTACCTTTTAAGTTACTTTTGCTAATCAGTGTGATATGACTAGATATCACACTGGGACATTTCCTAGACAAAGTGTAAGTAATTCAGTTTTTACACATAGGCAGTTTCCTAATGTTTTCATACAAACCAACTCCACACTTAGAAGATTTTTCACAGAAAAGCAGCCAATGCAGTCAAATGGGAGAAAATAGTGTTATCGGTAAGTACTTAGGTTTTGGAATTGGTATTCTGGGGTTAAAACCACGGTTCCCCCAATGTCAAGGATGCACTCTCAAAGCACCATCAGCGGCACTAGGGCGGCCGGGTGCAGAGTGCTGAGGCCCAATGTTATCCAATGGGGGATAGGGGGCCTCCGGTTGGTGGCTGCACACGAGCAGGCCACAAGGTTGTGGGAACAAAGCTCCTGGTGTTAGGCTCAGGGCAAAGGAGGATCTGATTTAGCACACAATGTGCACCCACAGCGGCGGCAGGGTACAGTGTGCTGTTTTGGCGTCGGGTGCCCTGTTGGTTTCAATGGGGATTCTCTGGTTGCAACAAACAGCGCAGGCTCGGGGCAAAACTCTTTTGGAGGTGACCACCGGTAGGAGAGGTAAGTTGGGATGTCTTCTGATACCGGGACACGGTCGGTTGGGCCACCCAAGGCCAGGGAATGTCGGGTGCAGGGGTGTGTTTTGGGGTCAGGCTTCTCTTACACGCTCCGGTCGTGGACGGGGGGATCCTCCAGAAAGGGACTGCAGGCGTTGGTTGAAGACTTGAGGCAGGTCAGGGATCACCAGATCCCAGATAAGGATCACCAGGGAGACCTCCTCTTGGTGTTGGGCCACTCGAACTCGGGCCGTGGGCGTCGGGTGCAGAGTGGTGCAGACTCGTGGGTTTGTCCGAAGCCAGAGTCTGTGGGTGAGCAAATCCAGTGGTCACGGGAGACAAAGTCTGGTTTGGGAAAGCAGGGCAAGTCCTCTGGGTTCTTGGGAGATGCTGGCTGCAGGACACACTGGGATTTCGCTGTAGTCTGTCGAGGTCGGGACAGGGTGGTAGGGCTGGGGCCAAATCACTTGGTGTCTTCCTCTTCTTCTTCAGCATGGCTGTTTGGACCGTCTTCTTCTTGTTTCTTCTTGTCTGAGGAGGCAAGGTTCAGGGTTGCCCCTAAATTCTAAATTTAGGGGCGTTACAGGTAGGTACAGGTTGGAACCAATGGGTCCCTTCCTTGGGGTGGGTACACCCCCTATGATGCCATCCTCCAGTGGGAGGGGGGCATAAGCCTCACTCTGGTTGGCTGGGTACCCCCATCTGCAAGATGGCGGGGACTGAGAGTTGTGCTTCACCTCGCCCCCCCACCTGAGGGGTGGGGTTGGCAGAGGTGGGCACACCATGCCTCCTAACTTGGTTTCCCCGCTGATTCTCCCACCCAAAGTGGGACTCAAAACCGGTGGGGCCAGTTGCTGGTAGCAGCAAATGGCTGAGGCTGCAAGCCTTTGAAGCTTCCCCTTCGTGGACCCTGTCCATCCTGGGGGAGGAGGCTTGGCACCTCGTCCCAGGATGTGCTTTGTTTCAGGACCCAGAGAGCGGCAGGCTCTCGACCCAGGGATCCAGTAACATGTCAGGTGGTGGCAGCTGGCGAGGAGCCACTCAGCCAGGACACTAGAGTTAGATCGTTTTTCAGGGGGCATCTCTGAGTGCATTTTTAATTAAATCCCACACTGGCGGGGCATGGCCTGGCGGTCCAACATGGTGGACGCTCCTTAGTGAGGCTACCGTAGCCTGCAATAATACTTCATTAATCCTGCATATTCCGTCTATCCTCGACTAATTCGAGACTCGGCGGAGCCCGGGGACACTCCACTGCTACAAACAGCGGGTTCCGGCGATCGCATAGCCCACATTTGGTCACCGTGGCGCAGCTGCCTGCCGAGTTGCCTTGGCGCCGGGGCTCGGACGCGCTGTTGGACGGGGTGTGTTGCTGGCCCTCCCAAGCGCCTGCCTGACATTGAACTGGAGGAGCAGTCGAGCTCCGTTAGGTGAGACCGTCGGGGGCAGTGGCTGAGGGCGCAAGGCCGGGGACACTTGGCATTGCATTGCCGGAGCTTCGGCGGCCGGATCGGGCCGCAATGTGGGAGCCTGAGTAAGCCGTACAGATTTCTGGGCCCGGTCGTGTGTGATCGGCGTCCCTGGGGCCCCTCCGGATCTGGACTGCGGGCGGTGGAGGTACATGCAGCCGAGGTGGCAGCGCGGGGGCCACTGCGCTATTTTATGCCCAACGGGCGAGGTGCTGCTGCTGAGTGGGGGCCGGGTCGGGCCGTGACAGTGAGGAGATCGCTCCGGATGGGGGCCTGAGGCGGGGTTGATGAAAGCGGCGATCCCCCTTTGGCTGCCTCGCGGGGGATAAATTACTAAACAAACTTTTGACCCTGCACCACAATATCCCTCGAGGCCTCGGCGGCCGGATCGGACTGCAGCGCAAGAGTATTCCCCCTCCTTGGTTGTGGACGTGCTGGGGACTGCCAGATTGGGTGGAACTCGAGTGGAGTGCCTGGTATTAGCTACATCAAGGATCCCGCTCAGGAGACTGCTCGGGACGACCTGCCCTTCAGTATACCGCAGGCCTAGGGTTGTGGATTGGCGCCCGCTAGGGGAGTTGGGGGTGCCTAGCTCACAGAAGTGGTTAAACAAGGTTTACCGCGGCTTGTGGGCGTGGTGCCCCCCCTGGCCGGTCCCCCATTGGGGCTCTCTGGAAAGAGTAACCGGAGATAACAACCTATCTCTGAGTAGAACACCAGGATATATTTGGCTTCGCATCCAGACGACCCCCTGCTTCACTACCGCATAACATGGCCAAAGACAAACCGCCGGCACATCATCCAAGCAAAGCACAATGGACAAGTTTACTGGGGCTGTGGCCCCTGCGCCAGTGCTGGGAGACCAGGGGGCGGCTATGCCAAATAATGCTGCACTGCTGGCGGCGATCACGCAGTCCAGGGAAATGATGGAGGCCAAGATTGGCGCAGTAGGCTCTGACGTTATGCTGCTCTGACAAGATCTCAGAAACGCGGTGCAAAGTATTATGGAATCAGAATCCCGGATCTCACCGGTGGAGGACACTGTGAGTACACTTCAGAAAAAAGTAAGTACTCTGGAGACACTTACAAGGGGCCTTGCGGCACGGCTAGAGGATGCCTAAGGGCGTGCCCGCAGAAATAATCTCCGTTTCATTGGCTTCCCTGAGGGTTGCGAGGGCGGCAGCGTGGAAGATTTTCTCGTCAAGTGGCTCAAGGAGTGGCTCCCACCTGGTGTGTTCTCTCCGTGCTTCATAATCGAAGAAGCCACCGCCGGGCGCCCGCCCCAGACCAATAATAGCGAGGCTTCTTAATTACAAAGACAGAGATGTTATTTTGCAGCAAGCCAGAGTGAAAACAACCCTTATGTTTGCCTCTCAACCTATCATGATTTTTCCAGACTATACCAGGCTGGTACAACAGCGCCGACAATTATTTGTCAAGGCTAAGGCTCGTCTTCGTGGTCTTAAAATCCAATACTCCTTGCTGTTCCCGGCCCGCCCGAGGGTGGTCTACCAGTAATGGATGCACTTCTTCGAGACGCCGGAGGAGGTTTTTCGATGGATGGACGAAACCGTGAAGATCAAACCTCATACCCTGCACAGATTAGATTCGGACTCCTCATCCAGGGGGCCTGGATGTGAATTGCCCGGAGCGGTTGACAAGCTGTGTCGCCGATCGCGCTCTAAGAAACAATCTAAAACTTGCAGCAAGTCCCGTAGGCGAATGCCGGATCATCAGCCGGAACCAGCGGCATCCTTACTGATACCCCGCAGAGATCTACAACTACACCAAGCTTGTACAATTCGGATGATGAGAACAATCGGGCTATAACTGTACTTATGTTCCCCTGTCAGTAGACTCTAGTATGTACAGGGGACTCTTATCGGAGATCCATTGGCTGCATGCTGCTTCTATTCCCGTTGGGAGTTGGAGACACATTACGCCGCAATAGATACTTCAGTGATTATGAGGTATTGCGGTGGGGGGGTTGGTTGGGAAGTTTACGGGAAGTTCTTGTGTTTTGTTAGTGCCAAGGCCAGATATTGCACGCATGGGTTCCGGGTTGACCAAGCCATTCAGTTATCTACATTCATCCATATGCCCCGATCCCAGACGTGATATCTAGCTCGATGAGATCTAGAAGTCGGGAAGTTCGAATCCTTAGTTGGAACACTTGTGGTCTCCTAGACAAGATCAAGCGGGGTGCTGTGCTCTGACAGGCCAAACGCTACAGAGTGGAACTACTATAAGAGACCCACCTGCTGGGCAGTAAGACACCATGCTTGGCAACATTTGGATTTGCTCAAACATTTCATTCTGGGTGTACTAGAGGCTCCCTCAGTGTAGCTATCCTCATTTATCGCAGCGTCCCATTTGTCCACTGCAAGACATGGTGTGGGTCACAGGGCAGATTTATAGTGCAGGGTAGTACGAATGCAGGAAAGGGCTGTCTCAGCCCCCTGGTACTCTGAAAGTCTTAAGAAGGAAAAGGCCAGGTGTAGAGGCAGAGAAAGAAAATGGAGGAAAACCAAGCGGCCAGAGGATAAACTGGCCTTTTCAGTAGCACACAAAGCCTATTTAACAAACTGTAACTCAGCAAGAAGAGACCACCTAGGCTCAAGAATACGAGAGGCAAAGAACTCTTCTAAGGAGCTCTTTAAAATACTCAAAGAGTTCACAAACCCTAAAGCTAACAGTCCCTCTATACCCCCGACACAAACACTATGTGATAACATAGCAAATCATTTTAGGGATAAGGTAGACAACATCTACAGCTCTCTAGCGGCAGGAGCAACACCGAAGGGGTTGGCCCCTCCGAAGAGAGACCCCACACTACCTAGACTCGACGCTTTCACAGCTATTACCACAGAGCAAGTGGTAGCAGTGTTGGCACAAACGAAATCAGGTGCCCCCTCAGACCCGGCGGTGCCATTTATAATGGCTGAACTTGCCCCAATTTTAGCTCCGTCGCTAGCTGAGGTTTGTAACATCTCCCTGGCTACGGCCGTATTTCCCAGGAAATGGAAAAAAGCGCATATAATACCTTTGCTGAAGAAGGCTCTGGCAGACCCGGCGGATCTTCAAAATTATAGACCAATCTCCCTCCTCCCTTGCAGCTCGAATGTCATGGAGACATTGGTAAACAAACAACTTACGGGATATCTGGAGCAGTATGGGTTATTGGACCCCTCGCAATCAGGTTTCCGTGCAGCCCATAGCACGGAGGCGGCACTGGTGGAGGTCATGGATACGATCAGGATGTCACTGGACAGAGGGACGCCCACCATGCTAGTGCTCCTTGATCTATCGGCAGCCTTTGACACCATCTCTCATCGTGTCCTGTTGGACAGGTTGCGGGAGATTGGTGTCGAAGGCTTGGCATGGACGTGGCTGCAGAGCTTTCTTAACAATAGAGCACAATGTGTCCAATTAGACACATTCGTCTCTCAGACCACCGCAGTAGACAAGGGGGTCCCGCAGGGCTCCATCTTAAGCCCCACATTATTCAACATCTATGTGGCACCGCTGGCCACCATCATAAGATCTTGCGGTTTTGAGACAATCTCGTATGCGGATGACACGCAGGTGATAATCCCCATCGAGACGGACCCAGCGAAGGCCAGAGCAAAGTTTAAATCCTGCATGCTGAAAATTGCCGCTTGGATGAGCGAGAATTTTCTGCAGCTCAACTCCAATAAGACGGAGATCCTGCTGTTTGGAAAGGCGACGGAATTATGGTCGTCGGACTGGTGGCCTGAGGAATTGGGGGAGGCACCCAATCCAACCACTCAGGCACGGAATTTGGGTATCCTGTTTGATAATAAGCTCTCGATGGAGGAACACGAGAAGTCAGTATCGGGCACATGCTTTGGCATCATGCGGATGCTGAGGAAGATTTTTCCTTGGATCCCTTTGGAGGCCAGAAAGACCCTAGTACAGGCACTACTAGTTAGTAGACTGGACTATGGGAACACACTACTAGTAGGAATTAGGGAGGACCTTGCATCTAGGCTACAGGTAGTGCAAAATACGGCGGCCCGACTGGTCCTCAACAAACCAGTACGTACCCCCTCCCGACCTCTTTTGCAACAACTACACTGGCTGCCCATGAGGAAGAGAGCAGTGTTTAAGCTCTTGACGTCGGTGTTTAAAGCACAGCAGGGCATTGGCCCGGTCTACCTAAGGAAGAAGTTAGTTCCCTATATACCTGCCCGTTTATTGAGATCTAGCAATCGTAATTTACTACGTCCCTGTAAAATCAGGAAAGTCAAAATGGGAGGGCGCGCTTTCTCACATCTAGCCCCGCTCCATTGGAACTGCTTGCCGGATGAGCTACACGCCTGCACAAGCTTGGGGCAGTTTAAGAAGCAGTTAAAAACCTGGCTGTTCTAAATCCGTAATTTTGTCCTAGCCTTCAGCACTGTGTAGCCAAAAGCGCCGAGAGATCCCTGTGGGGATGATTTGTCGCGCGATACAAATGAAAAATAAATAAATAAATAGTGATCTATGGAACACTATATGGGGAACCCCTCATCCTAGGAAGTATTTATGCTCCCCCCTTGCGTGGAATCTGGTGGAGCGTTTGACTACGCTCTGGACTGAGATCCCATCCGGCCTAACGATAGTGGGTGGGGACTGGAATGATGTAACATGCCCAGCGAGAGACAAGTGGCGCAGCATGGGCGGGCGACAGTGGCCCGAGAATCTAGACTGCTGCCTTTCATTCAGGGGGTGGGGTGGGTCGACTCCTGGAGGGCGCTACACCCCGCAGGTCACGAATACACATATTTCTCCGGGGTACATGAGTCCTTCTCTCGCATCGATTATTTATTTATTTCCACAACCCACGCCCACAGGCTAATGTCTGCCGAGATCCTACCCTGGGGCTTGTCGGACCATTCACCAGTATCCCTGCAATTGTCCTTAGACCCCAGGCGCTCTCATTTCCGGTGGCGGTTATCGCCATGGCTGCTGCAGGACGAGCAGTATAGGTTGCACATTCATACATCCCTCACTGACTACTTTTCGCATGACACAGGCACGGTTGACTCTCCTATAATCCTATGGGAAGCCATGAAACCCACACTTAGGGGGGTGGACATCACTTTTTGTGCCGCGAGGCGTCAACAGCGCCGCGAGAAGTTATTGCAGACTGAAGCTCAACTGATTGATTTAGAGCGTAAGAGTAGGGGGGAGGACGGGGGCGCTGCGCGCAGACAGCTGCTGAGTACACAGCAAGCATATGCCAGTGAGCTGTTGGATGAAGCTCGACTCTACTGGCTCGCTACCCATAGCCTGATCTACCAGTGGGGCGATAAATCAAGTGCCCTGCTACACCGCTTGTGTCAACAGACGCTGCGCCCACAGACCATCCTGAGCTTGACAGGAAGATACCCACAGACCCATCGCAAATTTCAGATTGCTTTGCAAAGTACTTTACTGAATTATATGCCCCCAGAGACTCTACTTACGGAAACCATTCATAAGTTCATTGAGGATCTCCCCCCGTGGACTCTTTCCGATATTGTGCGAGCGGCATTAGATGGCCCGCTGTTGGTAGAGGAGTTGAAAACAGCATTATTGGATATGCGCTCAGGCAGGGCACCTGGCCCGAATGGCTTTCCTTGCGAGTTTCTTCAAAAACACCAGTCTCAATTTATGGTACCATACCTTGCGGCTCTCAACTCTGCAGTGGAGGACATCTGTCTTCCGCCGGACTGGAGACACGCGGAGATAGTCGTGTTCCTAAAGCCGGGCTGACCGCCGGAACATTATTCGTCATATCGCCCGATCTCTCTTCTTGATGTCGAAGCTAAACTTTTAGCCAAGGTTATCGCCAATTGCTTGGTTCCCCATATTACAGACTTAGTTCACCCCGATCGGACCGTATTTATGCCTAGCCACGCTACATGACACAATATTCGACGCACGCACAATGCCATTGCTGCCGTCGACCGACTTGAAGGACAGGCCGCCCTCCTCCTTGCGGATATTGACAAGGCCTTCGATTACCTCAGTTGGGCCTACCTCTGCGCTTTGCTCAGCCACCTAAATATCGACCCTCGTCTACTAAACTTAATATGCCTTCTATATACTGACATTACGGCATCAGTCCGGGTGGCTGACTCCACATCGGGAAGCTTTCCTATTGGGTGAGGAACTCGTCAGGGATGTCCCCTTTCCCCATATCTTTTTGCGCTAGCCATGGAGCCGCTGGCGGCCTGGGTGAGAATGGATGCTCAGGTCTATGGTTTTGAGTGGTCGAGGGAGGTCTCGGACCGCAGAGGGCTATACGTGGATGATGTGCTGTTCTTCCTCACGCAGCCCAATAGGACTGGCCCGCGCTTACTCAGAATTATGCAAATATTTGGTGAAACCTCGGGCCTCTACATGAATCAGGCCAAATCCTATCTTTGGCCTCTGCTTGGGGGGGGGATCAGTTGGGCGGGTGGTCGCGGGAGGTGGCGGTAGTCCCAGATGGCTTCAAATATTTGGGGGTGTTCCTCTCGGCCTCTCAGTCTATCACATGGGACAGAAATCTGGCCCCACTGTGGACACAGACAGGAGACCAGGTCCGTCTGTTGTCTCATCTGCTGCTGTCTCTATTTGGCAGATCTGCCATATTTAAAATGGTCTCCTTGCCCCGCCTTTTATACCAGCTCCAGAACCACTTGTACCCAATATGGCCGACATTGTTTTGGCAACTCAATGCAATCCTGACCCGGTTCCTTTGGGGGGGCGGCACGGTGCGAGTAGCCCTGAGGACCTGCTTCCAATCCATTTACTGTGGTGGCATCGCTACCCCGGATGTCCAGGCCTACCACGCGGCTGCACATCTTCTCGTCCTTAACGATTGGTGGTATGGTGATAGAGGAGACCCAGCTTATGCGGTCGAGCATTGGCTGCTGGGCGCCAAATCATTACGTATAGTCCTGTATTCTGCCCCAATGCTTAGGGAACTGCCACCCGCAACTAGAACGGTTTTCATGACCTGGAAACGCGCACTTCGTACAATGGGATGGTGGAGGAGGCTGACGAGGAAAATCCCTCTGTGGCAAAATGGTCAGTTGCCACAGCTGACTCAGCTGTCTGGCTTTAGGGGTTCGGAGGCCATTGGGATAGACACAGTGGGAGCAGTTATGCACGGTCTGAATTTAAAGTCCTTCCAGGACCTTCAGGCAGAGTACGCCATGCCCCGTTCACAATTCTATAGATGCCTCCAATTTCAACATGCCTTCTCCCCGTACCTAGTACAGCAAGCCGATATACCTGACTTCAATCCCGTGGAAGCTAAGGTCTTTATGGGAGAGCTGGGGAATCATAAAATAACCAAAATATATTGCACGCTTCTGGACAATAGCCCTACAACACTACATAAAACCCGAGATGCGTGGCAGCTGGACCTGGGTCCCCTAGATGAAGACGATTTGGTGGAGGCACTGGAATCCCCGCGCAGTGCGGCGATCGCGGCACGCCTGCGACTCATCCAATTCAAATATCTACACCAGGTCTACTACACTAGGCGCAGGCTGTGGCGCGCTGGCTTGATCGCCTCCACTCACTGCCTGCGTTGCGGGACCGCTGAGGGTACCTTCTTGCACACAGTCTGGCAGTGTACGACTCTGTTGAGGTTTTGGAGGGGAGTGACCACATGTTTATCGGAGGTCCTGGGTTGGGATATCCCGCTATCGCCACAATTGGTTATTCTGCACATTACTGAGGGCCTGGGCGGCAACAGATACAAACGCCGCCTGTTATTCCTCTGCCTCACTTTGGCTAAACGAGATATTGCCAGGGCGTGGAAGGATGAATTCCCGCCGTCGGTTGCAATATGGAAGAAAGGTCTGGACTTTTCCCTGGGCCTGGAAATGCCCATTTTTAAGGCAAGGGGGTGCCCCCAGAAACATTTTAAAAAATGGAAAAGGTAGGCGGAGTACAGAGGGTTATACTTAGAACCTGTTCCTCCCGTTTCTGCTATTGAAGAGTTGTTGGGATGATTGTATTATGCTGTGACTCGGGTGCTGACTATCTTTGTCTTCAAATTGAATGGCTTGGACCCTTGTATTTAAGATCCATTTGTTTTCTCTGCAGGTTTTATGTCACTATTTGTTTTAAAAAGTTATATACAAAGACGTTTACTCCACAAACAATGCTACAGTACTACTGAAAATGTTGAGATCAGCATTATTGTCAATATCTGTATATCACTGGTGCTCCAAGTGGCACCAGACTTGTACCGGCTGTCAACAATAAAATTACGTTGTGATGAAAAAAAAACTTCCCAGTTTTCAGTAAAGCCATTATGGTGCTGTGGAGTTCGTAATGACAGACTCCCAGACCATATATTCTTTATTATATTACAGCAATTACAATGTCTAAGAATTGACTTAGACACTGTAGGGTACAATGCTTATGCACCTGTACCCTCACCACTGGTATAGTGCACCCGGCTGGAGGGGTGTCTTACCTATGCCAGGGCAGTGGAGTGTCGGCATGGCACACAGGGATGTGTGCCATGTCGACTCTTCACTTTGTTCTGCACCAAAACATGCAGCCTGCAATAGCAGTGTATGTGTTTAAGAGTACAGGACCGCTAAGGGTGGCACAATAAGTGCTCCAGCCCTTAGAGGCCTTCCTTGGTCACAGTGCCCTTGGTACCTATGGTACCTCTTACAAGGGCTTACATGTGGCCGGAGAGTTTCCAATTGGGTTTTGCAACAGTACAGTTTAGGGAAAGAACATAGGCCCTGGGTACCTGGTTGGCAGGAACCCAAGGCACACTCAGTCAAAGTACATCAACCTTAGGCAAAAAGTGGGGGGGGGGCAACCATGCAAAATGGGTCACTTTCCTACATTGTCTCCTTATTTGCAGACGGTGCACTAATCTTCCTCCACACACCTGTGGAGTCGGACCCCCTCCTATTGAGACATATGATGGTATTTGGTTGTGTCTCTGGACTTCGGGTCAATGTCAGAAAGACTTTACTTTTTCCACTGGGAAGGCTGGCCACAATGGCACCCGAGCTTTTGCCCAAGCTTCAGGTTCGCTGGGAGGGGCTGAGTTTTCGCTACTTGGGGCTGATGGTTGCGCATACAGAGGACACCTACTAGCGCCTTAATGTGGATAGGGTATTGAGAGGCCTGGCCGATCAACTTTTGGAAGATGCTGCCCCTGTCAGTAATCGGGCGGGTGGGGGTCGCTGAGATGGTCTTTCTTCCTCGCTGCTTATACCTTATACAGAACTCATTGTTCCCACTAGGGGCGGATTTCTTTTGTCGTCTTGACAGCCTGTTGATTTCACTGGCGTGAGCTGGGAGGCGCAGCCGGGTGGCCCTGGCAGTACTTAAGAGGGACATGGAGGAGGGGGGACTGGCACTGGCACATATGCAGCTCTACTACTTTGCAGCACACCTACAACATGTGCCTCAATGGCTGACGGACACAGACTATTGGGAGAAGCGGATATTGCGGGGTATGCTTGGCAAAGACACATTACCACTCTTGTTGATGAGAGGTGGTCACACTGTCGATCGGATCCCATACTTATTGCAGCATACAGCACGGGTATGGGATTTGGCAGTCAAAAAGGTATTGCGTAAGGCCCCTTTTGACAGAGAGTGGCAGACCTGGGACCTAGAACCCTTTTGGTCCATGGATCAGAACCATGGAAGGATGTAGGTAGGGGGGATGTCTTTTAGCTGGAGATCTCTACCCCGGGGAGATGTTCCTCAAGTTTCAAGATGCACAGGACACCTTCGACATGGGACAGGGACAGGGACACTTGCTCCACTATGCCAAGCTAGAGAATACAGCCAGGGAGATATGGCGTACCCACCCGGTGGCTCCACCGCCTTCTCACCCACTGGGAGGTTTAATTAGATGGGGTGAGGCCAGGCACCTTATCGCGCTTTTCTACAAGGCTCTCAGGGAGGATGCTGTAAAAATCCCTCACAGGGAGAGGGCGGCTTGGGAGGCAGACCTGGGCACCCTGCTTGAGGACTCTGATTGGGATCTTGCCTGTGGCCTGGTGCGACGGGTGTCATGTAAGCAGAGATTCAAATTGCTATGTTTCAATTTTTTACACCACATATGAATGACGCTGGCAGGGCTTCATTGTATAGACCCCACCAAGGACGCCAGCTGTACTCGCTGCGGGGGAGGGGGGGACAACTTTTTGCATTTAGCATGGCAATGTGCTGGGGTCTTAAATTATTGGAGGGAGGTGTTCCCCAGAGTGGGAGAGGTCACCAACATTAAGATCCCTTGCACGTCAATGGTGTGCTTACTGGGGATGGTGAAGCGACCCCAAAACGCAAAATGTCATACAAATTCATGCAATTCGCACTACTTCTGGCTAAACGCAGAGTCACCATAGATTGGATGGGGACCCGGGTGCGGAGTGCAGATCCCTGGGTCAAGCATGTGTTGGAATGGGGGACCGCAAAGGAGCATCATATGTGTATTTCCTGCAAAGATGCGAGAGCTCCAGAGGTGAAAGAGGCCTGGAAACTGTTGTTAGATGAGTTCAATACATTTGGTAACTTGGACTCTAACTATATAGATAACTTAATGAGTACATTAATGCCCTTTGATGAGATCACCTAGTGTGAAAGTATTCAATGCTTAAATCAATTTGGCTTTGAGACTTGGTGTACAAAATTATGTTTCATATCCTGCTTATAAGACACAGGGAGGCTGGTGGGGTAACACTGTGATTGCGCAGTTAATATGCACTGAATATCATGTTTGTTTTGTGAATAACGAAAATGAAAATTGTATTGTAATTTTATTTATATAGCGCTTACAACCCCTGGTAAGGCGTTGTGGTACTTTTCGGCGAGTAGCACGCCACTCCGGAACCCAAAGAGGATTAGTGGTGGATTAGTATAGGGAAATAAGAGTTAATTTTGAGCGGTGGACATGAGAGTCTGTGAGTTGGATTGAATAGGATAAAAATAAATAGCGGGAAGAGAGTGGGCGAGGGGGGAATAGCAAAGACCACAAATAACAGTAGAATCAACAAATAACAAAGGAATCAGGAAAAGCAGCACAAAATGACACAAAATCAAAGCAATACAGTGGTAAGAGAGCAGGGGGAGGAAAAAACAGCGGCAAAGACAAAAAATTACAGCAAAAACAACAAATGAAAGAATTAGGCAAACAGGATGTGTTAAATCCAAGCAATATAAGAAAGAGACAGGCAAACCAACAGCAGTATGTATCAGTGAAGCAAAACCAGACAGGCAACAGGGGGCAGAGAGCAATACAAAATCTAAAAATCGCCAAATTCAGGGCGATAGAACTACGCAAATGATGGTATTGCTGCACACAGCATTGCGCCTGTGCAAAAATAACTTATAGAAATCAAAAAAGCTATATGCCATGGAAAGGGTCAGAAGGGTCTGCATCTCACCAGCCCCAGAGAAATATAGCTAATCTGATGACCAATGAAGTGGGCACCGAAAAATATATCATATCATCAGGTCAATTGTTAAGCATGCGGGCTGAGAAGCAAGGTAAAAAAGAATTACCAATCTACATTTTAATACAATGGGGTGGCAGTATATAAGTGTCTCTCACTAAGCGCTGTTTCCTGAACAATTTAAGGGGCACATAAGAGACGCCATTCCCAGTAATCCCTAGAAGACGGATTAAACTAGGGTGACCAACCGTCCGTAAATTTCATGGACAGTCCGTAATTTCGTCCGTTGTCCGTGAAGGATTCTTTTACGGACGCCATTTGTCCGTAATTTTAACTTCTGTTGTGTGACAGCTAATCATATGGAGGCTTTGAATCACCAATCGTTGCTGAGGAGAACAAACAAAGCTATCTAGGATTGGCTTGAAAGCCATCAGCCAATCCTAGAGCTCGCTGGTCCACGGCAGGACTGTTCTCATTGGACCTGATGCTTCAGGGCCAATGAGAATAGCTTTAGGGTACCCAGCCACTGTACTTCTGGACGCGCATAGCACGTTCCGAGCCTTTCGTTTTCAGCACATAAATACTATTAGTGTTCCTTACGAGTTGACTCATATGAAATTGTAACATATATATTATGTTATGTGTATTTGTATAGCGCACGCCGCAGAGGGTATCCTGGCGCTAGCAGGAGCTGTAGGGGCAGAGCCATATACGGTCTTACATTAACATGTTCTCCACCATTCTGACGTTCTACTTAAGTGTGGTGGAACTGGTACATGTTTTTGTGAATCACAGCAAGAAATCAGTAATTTCACTGTATTTTAAATAAAAAGAGACTTTAATGGGGATCTGAACATCAATTAGCTGTAATTAGGGAACTGTTAATCATCAAAAGGCTGTTTGGGTAGAATGCTCGTAGTTATCCCACAATATCTCTGGAAGACTGATGCACCGTGCGCTGCTCCAGTTGCGTCTTTGGATTACATTTACTTCATGATTGTGTTTATGAGGGGTAGATGTACACTGTTAGGGTTCAGCTCAAATTGTTGGATGTGGGTAAAGAATTGTGCCGACAGGCATGCAGGGAATGGGCCCAGTAGACAGCGAGTGAACACACATGTCCCTAGGAGGGTTCGGAGGGGTTCTCCACCCCAGATTTTTTTTTTTAAATGGAGTATTGAGTGGCGCTGTAGTCTGATACACTGGCATAGCTCTCAACTCCACCAGAGACATTTGAAGACATGGGCAAAGTGGGCAATTGCCTAGGGTACGCACCATCCAGGAGTGCCCATGGTAATGCGAGTGGGGTAGTCTCACCCCACTTTCTTCCTTCCTCTCCTCTTCTGCATGTCTTTGCCTCTCTACATATCCTAACTCATCACTCTCTGCTTTCTACTACCTCTTCTTCTGTACCTCAATTATTTCTTGTTCTATCATCTCTCTCGCCCTACATTACTCACCATCTTTACCTCTCTCCACTTCTCTGTCTGCACTCTCTACCTCTCTGTAACTTACCTCATGCTGTCTTCTGTGCCTCTCTACCTCTCCCCTCTTGTTCTACCTCGGCTTCCTCTGCTGCATCTCTCTCTATTTCTCAAATCAGTAAATACTGATTATTCTCTCTGCCTCTCGCCCCCTCTCTAGACCTCCGCTCTCTCAAACCCACCACTCACGGGGCTTGATTTAGCTGAAAATGAGTAATAAACAAAATGTTGTTCCAAACAGGCGGTCCCCAAATAGGTCTTGCCAAGGGCCCTAAAAAATCTTGAAGATAACTCCCAACCAGGGCTGGCTTTAGCCCTGGTGGCACCCAGTGTGACAGTCTTTGTTGGCACCTCCCAATTACCTCCTTCTCCACGGATTCCCTCACTGCCACCCTCCAAGGGTGCCCCTTATCTTTCCATAGCCCCTCTCACATGTTTAATTTCTTTTACAGCGGCACTCCTACCAATGTTGGAAGTGAGATCACTTTACATTTCACACACATTATACAGAGACAATGAATCATGCAAGTGTGTAGGTCAATGTATAGGAAGTGCTGCATGAGACAATGAGCACTACAAGGTGTCACATGACAGCCATAGTAGCAGGCAGTATATTTTAAGAGTGGTTGGTCTGTAGAAGCACAAACTCAGGATTTCAAACGTAACACAGAGGTTAACGTTTTCTTTACTAATGATAATTTATTTTTACCCAAACAAGCCCTTTTTATCAACCTTAGGGTAACAAAAGACTGTGGAAAGGGAGAGGATGTGGCGTAACGGCCTGAGCCGCCGACTTCAGAACCTGTGGGAACCAGGTGTGAGTCTTGGTATCAACATCCTGTGATTCTGGGCAAATCACTTAATCTCCATGTGCCTACAATTCAGCGCCTTCAGACCCTCATGGTGATTTGCGCACTTTACAAATCCTGGATTTATTTTAAAAAAACATAAGGTTCCAAGCCTATGCCATGCAGTTGCATGCAGTGCTTTGATGCCAGTTCATAGCTCGCTGTGCTATATTAGAAGGATTATAACTTATGAACTACAAGAAACAAAAGTATATCTATTACAAAAGCAGTAACCCATTGAGCTCTCTACGTAAAGTACAGTTCTGTGATCTGCTTGTGCTTTGCAGCAGGCACATCAACCCTCTGTACTACTTTTTGATGTGTCGAAACTGCTATAGGACAAAACTTGGATCTCTCTAGCAGGTACATTATACAGTGCAGTTATCTTGACATTTTTATTATTGCTTGAAAATTGCTGAGCACAGAATGAACTCTGAAGCATGGGCTTCTACAACCCGTAACATATTTCAGAATACAGCACCCATGGAGCTCAGCGCCCGGTGCAACGGAACCGGTCGCACCACCCTAAAGCCGGCACAGCTTCCAACCCACCTCCCTTCTTGACTCGCGATGCTGTTGAGGTCAGGTGTAACAGACTCTGATGCAGTACCAAAGCTCAGATACAAAGCAGCATTGGAATATTACTCTTCACATAACAGACGTTATTGTTACTCAATTATTTTCAAATGGACCAACCTTCGGGAGGATGGAGGGTAGAGACGACTTTTCCATGATTCGAACTCCTAACCTGCCAATACCACTTTGAACACGTGATAAACATTCAATAAATTAAGCCATGCCTCCAACTTTAAACAGGAAGCTTCTATGCTTCCCTTACAGATATGCCCCTTGGACTTGTTTATCTTTAAATCGTACCAGGCATGTCCTCCTCCTACTATAGTGTGGCCCTTCACCCTATCAGACAGGCCTGCTTTGCAGAATATGAAATGTAATATTTTAATGTGTTTGTGTTTTCTTAGTGGCACAGAGTAGCTTAGACAAATAACCAGTCTCTTTGATTTAAGCTGCAACTAGCTCTTCTGTGGGGCATATATGTTAGAACTTACATATAAATGTGAATACTCTTTATAATTGAGGAGCGTGCTGCAATCTTTTTTAAACTCTAAAAAGTGAGTATTACACCGAGGCAGCAATGTTGTTCTCTTCACAGAGCAGAGCTTAATTACTGTCACCAAATTGTAAGCAAACCTCGGTTCTTCAAACATGCAGTTTATAATGTAATAAAATAAGAAATGGTACAATCCCACCCACACTAATTAACAAAGTATGGAGGACAATCAGTTAAATCAGTTCTCTTGGAGTATCTCCTTTAAGTACTGAACATCAGTGTGGGGTGGCAAAACTAAAATTTTGGACAGAGAGCCTGTCTTCTCGTTGTCTTGTCCAGGAGGTGCTGAGGAGCCCTACCCCACCCTGGAAGAGACTGAGATGATACTAGAATACTGGAGAGTAGGGTGACCAACTGTCTGTAAATTTCACAGACCGTCCGTAATTTGGATCTCACGTCCGTTGTCCGTGATGATCCCTCTTACGGACGCTTTTATCTGTAATTTGGGGGGTTACAGCTACCTACACTATTTACCTATGAGAAGCCTCAGTGTTCTGAGACCTCTCTGCTGGGGACGCCTCGCACTCCTCTGTGCTCAAGAGTAGCCCCTCCCTAGACTCTCACAGACTGTGATGGACCTATTGTCATTCGGTATGTCAGCTGATTGTCGCATACAGAATGACAATGGGCCAGTCTGGGCAGTTAAGGCATGTGGTGGGCCTGAAGGCGGGAAAAACAAGCATTGGCAGTGCCAATAGGTCTCGCCGTATATTGGAGTTTAGTATATAAACAGTATTAAAGAGCAGTGAAAGTATTAAAGAGCAGTGGTAGCAAAACGGAAAACAAACCCCGACAACGTCAACAGAAAAGTAAAAAATAAATGATCTACCGTATTTTTTAATAACACGCAATGCTTAATATTAGTAAAATAAAATGCTCTGTGGTTTTTTAATATTATTTTTAAGTTTGACTGTTTGGTATAGTTGTATTAATCACACCAACAGACACAGCTTTAATTGGGCCCGGTCCTGCCAGTGCTCACCATTGTTAGCTCTAAAAAGCTGGTGCCAAAACAACTGCATATGCACTGCGATTTACTTCCAGCCACACCTTACATGACTCCGGCATCTCTGCCCATGTCCGCTGGCAAAACCGAAAACAAACCCTGACAACGTAAACAGAAAAGGAAAAAAAAAATCATCTACAGTATTTTTTAATAACACGCAATGCTTAATATTACTAAAATAAAATGCTCCGTGGTTTTTTAATATCATTTTTAAGTTTGACTATTTGATATAGTTGTATTAATGAGCCCAAGAGAACCAGCTTTAATTGGCCCGGGTCCTGCCGGTGCTCACCATCGTTAGCTCTAAAAAGCTGGTGCCGAAACAAGTGCATATGCACTGCGATTTACTCCCAGCCAAACCTTACATGACTCCGGCATCTCTGCCCATGTCCACTGGCAAAACGGAAAACAAACCCCGACAACGTCAACAGAAAAGGAAACTAAAAATGCTCTACCGTATTTTTTAATAACACCAGCTTTAAGTGGCCCGGGTCCTGCCGGTGCTCACCATCGTTGGCTCTAAAAAGTGCATATGCACTGCGATTTACTTCCAGCCACACCTTACATGACTCCAGCATCTCTGCCCATGTCCGCTGGCAAAAAGGAAAACAAACTCCGACAACGTCAACAGAAAAGGAAACTAAAAATGCTCTAACTTATTTTTTAATAACACCAGCTTTAATTGGCCCGGGTCCTGCCGGTGCTCACCATCGTTAGCTCTAAAAAGTGCATATGCACTATGATTTACTTCCAGCCACACCTTACATGACTCCAGCATCTCTGCCCATGTCCGCTGGCAAAACGGAAAACAAACCCCGACAACGTCAACAGAAAAAGAAACTAAAAATGCTCTAACGTATTTTTTTTTTTTGGACAATCAATTTTATTGAGTTTTGAATGTAACAACAAACAGCACCATTCAGAGCTACATTGTATATTGTTAGAGTAGGGAGAAAAACACATCACAGTGACATCAAGGCTACACAAGTAAATCAATAATGACGTATCCACGTGTATCTGAAGAGCGTACCACTCCATCTCAGTCGTCTATTACCCCGACCCATTTACCCCACATGCGGCGAAATTTCTCAGGACATCCCCTGGCTACATATATAGGCCGCTCCTGCGCAGCGCACCAATCCACCCCCCTGCGCCAGCGCCCTAGAGTGGGTGGGGTAGTGTCCAGCCAATGAGCAGCAATGTCCCTTTTGGCAACCACTAAAGCTGTATTGAGGAAGAGCTTCTCAGCCCTGGAGCCGTCCAATCCGTCGGTGATGCCCAGCAGAACACGTATGGGATCAAGAGGCACCTCCCAGCCCAGGACCCCTGTCAGGTCTTGTGTTAAAGATTCCCAATACCCCTGTATCGTAGTACACAACCACACCATATGGTAAAAGTCGGCGTGGGGGTGGGAGCAGCGGGGGCAGTGGGCATCAGGCCAAAGCCCAGCGCGGTGAAGACGTAGGGGTGTAAGATAGGCGGCATGCAAAAAATAGACTTGGACCAGGCGGAGCCTCGCTGATACAGCAATCGTTCTAGGGGCCATCAGGGCGTCCCTCCAATCCTCATCCTCCAGAGCCCCAAGCCAGCCCTCCCATTTGTCTCGGAGTAGGGAAAGGGAATTAGGGGTATTGTTGGTGAGTGAGCGGTAGATCCGATATATCCCACCCTTCCCCAAATCACCGGTCAGAACTTGCGCTTCGGGCGGGCTATATTCGGGGAGGGACGTGCCATCTGGAATGTGAGAGTGAAGGGCGTGGCGCAACTGCGGATATCGGAAGAATTGAGAGGGATGGAGGGAGTATCTAGCCTGTAAATCTTGAAAGGATCGAATATGAGTACCGCTCCAGACGTCGCCCAACAAGGTTACCCCGATGAGATCCCATTGCCGGAACCCTGACAAGGAGGCAACTTCACGGAGCCTGGTGCCACACCACAAAGGAGTGTATTGAGTCAGCCTCCCTGCCCATTGAGTATGACGTAGTGATGCACGCCAAGCCAGGAATACTCCGCGCGTGACCTCAGGGAGAGCACGAGGAACTATGGCTCCGTAAAGCATCCCCTGGATAGAGGAGAAGCCCATGGTGTGAAGTTCCAAGCGATACGCCGGGTCGGACCAGCTGCCATTAAACCAGTCGTGGATCGTGAGGAGACGAGTCGCTAAATAGTAGAGGTAGAGGTTCGTCATTCCGAGACCTCCGTCAAAAGGCGGGATTCGGCAGTGGGCCAGGGCCAGCCTGGACCTCCGACCCTCCCAGAGGAACTTAGTGGCCAAACCGTCCATGTCCCGGAACCAAGATCTAGCAAAGGAGAGATGTGTGTTCTGGAGCATGTACAAAAAACGGGGTAATACCATCATTTCGTATAGGGCTATCCTGCCCTGAGGGTTCAGGGGCAACGTGCGCCATTTAAGGAGGTCGGCGCGGACCCGCCTAACCAGCGGGGTGACATTGAGCTCCCATGCGAGGTCGGGGAGAAGGGAAACCCAAATCCCCAAGTACCTGAAATACAGCCGCCGAAGGGGAATCGACGACTGCCAGTCAAAGCACTCGCGCGATAAGTGCAAGGGGACAAGGACAGACTTGGCCGGGTTAAGCCGCAGGCCGGAAACACGTTAAAAAATGGCCAGTGCCCGAAGGCATCGAAGTCCCGATCGGGCCGGGTCAGCCAGGAACAGCAATACATCATCCGCGTATAACGCGATTTTATCCTCCGCTAGGCCGGGCCACCTCCAGCCGGTCAGGGAGTGATCACTGCGGATAAGGCAAGCGAGCGGTTCCATTGCCAGAGCAAAAAGTATCGGGGAGAGGGGGCAGCCCTGCCTTGTACCCCGTCCAATGGCGAAGGGGCGGGATAGAGCTCCGTTAACGAGGGCCTGTGCCCAGGGACGGTGATAAAGTATTCTTACCAAGTTGCGGAAAGAAGTGCCAAAACCCATCTGGTCCAGCACCGCATCTAAATAGCTCCAGTCAACGGAGTCGAAAGCCTTCTCAAAATCAGTAAGGAGGAGGGACAAGTATGGAGTCAGCAGGTGTCGGTTCGCAAGGGCAAGATGAAGGCGTCGGAGACAGTGTCTAGTCCCTTGGAGAGGCATGAAGCCGCATTGGTCGGGATGGACAAGCTGGGCTAAATGCGGCCGTATGCGATTGGCCAATACGGAAGCGAAGATCTTGAGCTCCGTATTGATGAGTGAAATGGGACGGTAGTCTGAGCAGCATTGTGAAGGGGGCTGGGACTTAGGGATCACTACGATGGTAGCGAGATCCGTCTCCGGCCGGAATGAGCCGCACTTCACCGCTTCCTTGTACATCGCTACGAGAGGTGGAAGCAGGGTATCGCGGTAGGACGAATAAAACTCCTGGGGGAGCCCGTCCGGCCCAGGAGTCCTGCCAGCCGCCAGGCGCAAAATGGCATCAGACACCTCCGCAGGGGTATGCGGAAGGTCCAACGCAGCTGCGTCGGAGCCGCTAAGGCGTGGAAGAGAGAACTCTTCCCGTTGGAGGAGGTCAGAGAGAGAAAGACCTGGCAACCGCGCCGAATAGAGGGTGGCGTAGTAGGAGGCAAAGCATTGGGCCACTGCTACCGGGGCGCGGTGGAGCTTACCGTTTGCGTCCGCCATTTCCGGTATGATACGGTTGGCCATATGGTAGGTGGCAAGGCGGTGGAGGAGCTTCCCATTTTTGTCTCCCCAGCCGTACACTCGGGCCACAGATGAACGCCAAAGAAGCTTGGTGGCTTCCAGAGAGGTCTGCCTGAGCTCGTCCCCTCTAACGTATTTTTTAATAACACCAGGTTTAATTGGCCCGGGTCCTGCCGGTGCTCACCATCGTTAGCTCTAAAAAGCTGGTGCCGAAACAAGTGCATATGCACTGCGATTTACTTCCAGCCACACCTTACATGACTCCAGCATCTCTGCCCATGTCCGCTGGCAAAACGGAAAACAAACCCTGACAACGTCAACAGAAAAAGAAACTAAAAATGCTCTAACTAATTTTTTAATAAAACTAGCTTTAATTGGCCCGGGTCCTGCCTGTGTTCACCATCGTTAGCTCTAAAAAGCTGGTGCCGAAACAAGTGCATATGCACTGCGATTTACTTCCAGCCACACCTTACATGACTCTAGCATCTCTGCCCATGTCCGCTGGCAAAACGGAAAACAAACCCCAACAACTTCAACAGAAAAGGAAACTAAAAACGCTCTACCGTATTATTTAATTAATAACATGCAATGTTTAATATTAGTAAAATAAAATGCTCCGTGGTTTTTTAATATCATTTTTAAGTTTGACTGTTGGAATAAAAGTCATACTGCAGTTACCATCAGGATAATTCATAACAGATGCACGTTAAAACATAAACAAAGGCACAGGGCTTTTTTAGGTCGGAATTGAAGTGAAACTGCAGTTAAGATAAGGATAATTGCTAACAGATGCACGCTGAAACAGAAACAAAGCCACAGAGCTTCTTTAGGTCAGAATGGAAGTCAGACTGCAGTTACGATAAGGATAATTGCTAACAGATGCACGTCTCTGTAAACAGGGGCCATCACACGCTACACAGTGTGATGGCCAAACTAAATACTCACTAAGTGAAATCGCCAGAAGGAAAGAAGGGAGGGACTTTTACAACCCAACACCAATACAAAGGCTACATTTTTGAATGGCACAGCCAACAGCCAATAGAAAGCAGTTAATTTTTTAATACACATAGAATACAATACAACATGTCTTGCAGACAGCGCAAGCGCTGTCTAGGCTCGACCTAAAAATGTAACACATTAGATGAAAGTAACATTGGCCAGATACTTTAAAAAAAAAAAAACAAGCATATGCAGTCAGACTCGCATTTGTACAGGTAAGAGCTTTTGGCATTGAAAATAACAATGTTTTTTTACTTATGTGTAGTTTTATTTGCAGTGGAGTGATTATATTGTCATTTGTATGACCTTGCAGCGCCAGAGAACCAGAAAATGGGAACTAGGTTATGAGGGAGGGGAGACATGGGTAATATGCTGTCTGGAAGAAAAAAAGTAAATATATCCTGGAAAAAGCAAACCCTTGTAGGGAATGCAAGATTAAGTAAAGCATGTCAAATGTAAACAGAGCAGTATAGTTACCTGAACACGTTTATACTTATTATTCAGTAATGAATGAGTGGTTTTGCCTGAAAAGTTAAAGACATGACTACAGGGCCAGGGAAGAGACTCCAGGGACCAGCATGCACTGCTAAAAGCCAACAAAAGCGAATCATGCCAATTACGAGAAGTGAGTGTGAAAAGAGCATTCTAGTCCAGCACTGCAGGTCCCAATTAGCTACATTCTATGCGTGCTGCTTTACATCTCACAATGGCACTCAGATATGAGATGCTAGTAACAAAGTCCGTCCAAGCAGATCATCCCGACCACTTCTCTCACCAAACATGCCTTCTCAGGACCATGAACTGTAAACAAAATATCTGACTGGACCACCAAGTGCAGTAACCATATAAATTGATCACGATCATATGAAATTCCACAAAAAGACCTGCACAGTTGCTCAAAGCTGCGCGAAAAACTGTGAAGTGCACAATTGTCTCAATCTAATATAAACTTATTTTGACTTGTACTTATGTTGGTTATCTATTTACTTATATACTATTGCGTGACCTCCTCTGATGTGTCTGTAAAACTTACCTTTTGTTCCTTAGTTTTGTCCTGAATTTTGACCTCCTGTCCTGAATTTTTGTCTTGTATTTTGACCCTTTGTCCTGAATTTTTACACTCACCGTCCTGAATTTGCACCCATGCCAGTTGGTCACCCTAGATTAAACATGTGGAATCTCTTCACTCCAGCACCAGTGAATAGCCCATCCCTAAAATGGCCTTCGCTCACATGGAAAAGCCAGTGCAACCTACCTAAAATGGCCACCACGTTACGTAAATGAACTGTGATGGCCAGCAGCAGCTAGATTGTATAATCATGGCATCCATAATGGAGTGGGAAGGCTAGTCATAGATAACATCAACAAGCATGGAGTAAACTTTACGCTCCAAGATGGCAGTGGGGAGAGGCCACAATTCTTAATGCATACAATAACCCTGCCCTCCACCCAATCAGGGCAGAACAAGCACCTCATTTGTTTAGGGTTCACCATTTTCATTCATCGTTTAAAAAATTAAAATAAATAAGGCAGTGCGATACCTGCTCCCTGGGCCGGTGCTAGGCATGGGCAGTGTGGGCAGCTGCCCAGGGCCTCGCACTCAGCTAAAAAACAGGGGGCCCCACTTCACTGTGAAATGCCACACTTTCACAGTTAGCCCACCTGCTCCTCCAGGGCCCCCTGCCCCACACAATCGCACTACAAATGTGAGATGTCTTGACCTTGCTGGTCAGGGCGTGGTGGCATTCCTGGGGATGCAGGGGTGAGGGGAAGGGACAAACAGAGTGGGGAAGTCACAGCAGCTGGGCCAGCAGTTATGTTGGCTCACAGTGTCAGAGGCGAGGCAACACCTCTGTTAAGTACCGGCCATTCCCTTTCTGCATTTTGTTTCTAGGCGACAGAAGGCGCCTTTGTTTCCAGGACAAGCCAGACACAGGTAAGGAGAGGTGGGTGAGGGGAGGAGGGAGCAGCCAGATCAACTGGCTTTTGTTAACTTTTGCATCACCCGATTTTTAGGTCTCGGCCTGACGTAAGCAGCGCATGCGCTGCTTTCGTCATACAAGGGCTTCTTGGAATCGATACGATTCCATAAGCTGTGTCCCAGCTCCGCCTTCAGTTTTCATTCGTGCGCGTCGTTTGGCGTCACGAATTATGCCAAAGGCAGTGCAATGATTGCACCGAAGGCATGTCAATCCCTCCTTGTTGCCACCCTGTCTCCTTTTAGCCACGCCTAGCGGGATTGGATTGTTTACTTGCGGAGGGACACGGCCTCCTTCAATTACTCGGTAAGCACTATATTTTACATTTGTTATTTTGTAAGTTACATGCTCGGTCCGCTTTCATTTTCGGGACCGCGACCACTATATTTTGCATGTGCGGTCCGCTTTCATTTTCGGGACCGCAACCACTATATATTTTTTTCTACTTTTCTTTGGAGTCGCATCTTTAATTTAACTATATGGATTTCTTAATTCAAATGGCACTTTTTGTTTTTGGGAGAAAGCGCGATATAAGCAAGTGTCTGCTTTCCGTGCGTGTTCCGGACGCACTTCGATCAGCCTCTGAGACACGGCGTGAGGATCGATCAGCTGCTTGCTGCTTGTTTTTTATACTACATAGCCGCCTCTGTGCTCACAAGCGCGCATAAGTGCATTCACAAGCACGCACAAGTGCATTCACAAGCGCTCAGAAGTGCATTCACAAGCGCTCAGAAGCGGACTTCGGGGCTCCGTGCTTGATCCTTCATTTGCCACCGGATCACACGGATTGATCCCGGCTGAGGTTCTCAAAGACATTTCTTGCAAGCAGACTGTTTTCCCAAGAGTTCACAGCAGGGCGAGAGATGCCATGTCTGGATGGAGATTAATGCTATTAGCATAACCACGGAGTGACCTCTCAGGGTGGTGCCTGCAGAGGCAGTTAATGAATGCACCTTTCTGCGGCCTGCACGGTATGTGAGAGAAAACAATGGCGTCAGTAAAGCTCCCCTTGAGATGTGTGCACCAGACCCCTTCCATCCGTGCATCATTATATGCACCAGTACTCGGGGTAAGACGGGGGACTTGTGCAGCCCCGCCCCCTGCAGGGTCATTTAAACCGGGCCTTTTCACTTTAGAGAGTGAACAGAAACTGACTTTTTTTTTTGCAGTCTCTCTCGTTTTTCTCGCCCTCTGCCTCCTATTTCTCCTCTTTTCTGTCATCGTCGTCTTTCTTTCTGTCTCCATATCCCCCTTTCTCTCATTGTTTTCTTTTTTTTTTTTTGTTAGCGCTTCGTTTGTGGTCAAGTACTTACTGTAACAATTTAGCGTTACTCATTTCAGCCTCTCTTGTTGTACATAAGCACACTATGTTAAAAAACAAAAGTCTCTAAGCGGAATGAGGTCCAGAGTTGTTAAAATGTTTATTTAATCCATAATGGTGTCCGTGCTGTCCTTTGCTCCCCTACCAGTTGTTATTGTTATGACTGCCCTCTCTCCCTCTCCTCCCCACTCTAGCCCATCTCCCTGCCCTGGTTAGTGCCCCCCTCCTTCTTGACCCGGGGCCCCTTCCGCCTGTCCCAAGCGGCTCCTCCCTCCCTGCAGTCCTGGCCTCAGACACCTCCCTCCCTCTCAGCCCCGTCTCTCTGCCCCGTTCAGACACTTTCTGCTTCTCTGCCCCAGGGTCCCCCCCTTCACTCTTTCCGGAGCAGCTGCTCTCTCCCTCCCCAGTCCTGCCCTCAGACGGCCCCTTCTCCCCCAACAGCCAGTGGCTTTCCCCGGACCCCCTTCTCGTGTTACTCGGAACCCCTCCTTCCAGACCCCTCTTCCCCTCCCGCCTTAGACTGCCCTCTCACCTCTTGCCTCTGCCTCGTACCCGTGCACCCTCTGCCCACTCTGTGACGCCCTCTTTTATTTTCTGCCCTACTCTTTTTTGACCACTCTCCCCATCCGTTTTTAACCCTACCCCCAATCTTCTTTGACATCTCTCTTCACTCCTGTTTCCTTCTTTCCTATTCTCTCACACCTTTCTCTTTCTCTCCCTCTTAAAGTTTAACTAGCCTCCACTCTCCTCCCCTCCCCGCCTCCCCCTCCCCTCTTCTCTTCCCATCTCATCCCCTCCCCGCCTCCCCCCTCCCCTCCCCTCTTCTCTTCCCAGCCCTTCCCGCCCAATCCCCTCTTGTCCTGTCCTCTCCATCCCTCCCCCACTCCCCTCCAACCTCTCCTCTCAAATTCTATGTCTTCCCTATACCCCCACTTTCTATACCCCTATACTTTCTCCACACCCTCCGTGTTTGGCCGTCCTAGCATCTTCCACTTTAGACTACTTCCTATCTCTGAAGCTATTATTTTACCCCTTAACAGCTGGCTATCTAGATTAGTATCCCAGATGCATTCTGGATGTTGTAGTCAGAGCAGCAAGCCTATCCTCACACCGAGAGGCAAGGAAGGGCTCCCAGAGCTCTTCTGCAATACTGCCGAAACAAGAGAAGAAAGATGGCATGTTAACGGCCCAGAGGCAGAGCATCTGCACAGAGAGCGCTCTGAAATAACAAGCATTGAAAATGCAATAGGTCTCGCTTTAACTTAAAGCCATTTGCTTTGCTATACAGTACTATTAGCAAAGCAAATGGCTTTAACTTAATCAAAGGCGAGACCTATTGCATTTTCAATGCTTGTTTTAATGGGAATGTGCATTTTAAATGTATGTAGAACTGCTGTGATAGGGCAGTGTTTTACAAAATGACTTGTTACTGCTTCGAGGCCCAGGGGTGGGGGCCCCCTTTCCCTGAGCCTCTAAGTACTAGAGCAAGCTGCAAGGTCCAGGTGTGGAAGGCCCCCTTTCCTGGGCCTTGTAGCCATTACTCCCTCTTTCTTTGATTTGTTCCCCTTCCCCAAAAACACTTTTGCTGGAAAGGCGTCTTTTTCTGGCATTTTTCACTTCCAAAGTGCACCCTTGGGATATAGAGAAACAAAAGGTTAAAAATGTGAAAAATAACTAAAGCAAGACAGAGTGAGCCGAAAAGGGGCCAGATTGATTTTATTCACACCCAAAACACATTAACACCACTTTACAGAGTTTGCCAGTGAAGCGCTACTTTTGTTTTCTTGTCTTTCTCTGAACAGCACTGTTTCCCCGGGTGGGCAATGCACCATTCCTGGATGTACTATAATACCTGCTTGATGGGTGAATTGGAAAACAAAATGCATACCGCGGCTCTGTTTTCATTAATGTGGTCTTGTCTTTTTAAAGCATCCATCCAAAAAGCTTTATTCGACGTGTTAAGTCATAAAAGCACACAAAAATACATCTACAACAATTCATAAAACATCTAAAATCATTTCATTAAGCAGCATGTCAAAAGTGGAACACGCCCAAATGGATGTATAAATACAATTATCATAAAATCACTATGTACAAATATAAAATACAATAAAAGTTATTATGATAAAACTTTGTAGTAATTCATAATACAGTCTTCAGATTTCGGAGCGAGGTGGTTATTAAAAAACGGCAAGTATTCCCACAAAAGAAAAATACTGTACAGCATGACATAATCTCATTTAATCTAGTGCCTAATCCTGGTGACGTGCTCTTATTGCCCACGCACATCCCAGGAATTTCGCCATTGCTATGACAATCACTTCTGTTGTGTCGGTTTTTAGGATTCTTTCAGCTTCACTGGCCCTTCTTGTTCCCAAAAGCCTACAAATTGGTGTCAACCAGACACGGCGTGGAACAATATATCCTGTACATTCAAACAATAGATGGGCCAGTGATTCCTTGCCATACTGGCATACCAGGCACAAGTCATTGCTATGTTTGGACCATTTACTTGTAAAAACTCTTAATGGCAGTGTACCCACCCTAAACTGGAAGTAAAGTTTCCGCTCGTGGGGCTTTGTAATAAAATCCCAATATTTTTCCAGCCTAGGAATTGGTTTACAGTCCAAAAATAGCCCTGTTAGAGAAGTAGACTCACAACTTCTCAGAATATTAAGCTGGACCGATTCCCAATATCTGGCCTTCAGGATCTTTTTGGGTGGAAAAGTGGTGTTCATTGGGTCCACCCACAAAGAATACATACCAATATTCGCTAGAATAGCTCTAAGCTCTCTCAACCATTTTATTTGGTGCGATGTGTCAATCCTTATTATATCAAGAAAACCAGCCGCATAGTCTGAGAGCTCTGGGGTGGACCAGAGTCTACGCCAGTATAAAAGAAGACGTAATTTAGCAGTGTCTGCAATTGACTTTCTACCAAGATCGTTCAATAATGGACGTGTCGGGGTACTCTGTGGCAGATTGGTAATGTTTCTAAAAAACTTGTTTTCAGATAATGTTAGCTTAACTAAATTCTCATGCCCCCAAAGCTCTGCCCCATATAAAGAAAAGCTGATGACTTTCATATTATAGATCTCTATTGCCGGGCTGATTATCTTAGAGAATGAGGTGTTATATTCCTTTTGCAATACCCCTGCAAGTTGTCTGTGTTTTAGGGATGCTATATCGACCTGGTGTGCCCAGTTTAGCCCCTCCTGGATATTTACCCCTAGGTAAGTGAACTCCTTGACTTGCTCAAGTAGAAGGTTGTTCATTTTTATGCCCCCCTTGAAGGCCCTGTGTGGATTAAAGGTCATCAATTTTGTTTTAGACACATTGACCTCCAGACCACTCCTCGAGCAGAACTCCTCAAAAATTGTTAAAGCTCTCTGGAGTCCACTCGGTGTCTTGGAAATGATCAATGTGTCATCCGCAAACATTAGTATGGGGACTTTTTCACCTGCTGGGGGTTGACCTCATACAGTTCACTATTCCATTGATATATAAGGAAAATAGTGTTGGGGCCATCACACATCCTTGTCGCACTCCCTTCTCTACCGGGAAAGATTCCGTAACTTCTCCCTGCATGCCCCAGCGGATCTTAGCCGTATTGCCCTCATGAATCCTAATGATAAGTGTCAACAGGTCTAGTGGTAGCCCCATCTCTTGTAATGTCTGCCAAAGTGTAGCTCGGGGTACAAGGTCAAATGCCGACCTAAGGTCAACAAAGACGGCGTACAAGCTACCCTTACCCAGGGTTACCGTTTTCCAACGAAGCAGAGTGAACCTAAACACTTGGTCGATTGTGCTAGTGTAGGCTCGAAACCCTGCTTGTAATGGCGATAGTATGCTAAGTTCATCAATCCATTCTTGAACTTTGTTGAGCACCAACCTGCCCATTACCTTTTGCAAAGAGTCTATTAGACTGATTGGCCTATAATTTCCTGGGCACGCTTTGTCCCCTTTCTTAAAAACTGGTATGATTTCTGCTCCTTTCCAGGAGTCTGGGACCGGCGCACCCTGAGCTATGGCGTTTGTCAATAAATGGATATACTTACACCATCTCTCTTTATCATGCAGGAATACATCCCCTGGTATTCCATCCTGGCCATTCGCCTTCTCAGCCATAATAGTTTTCAGTGCCACCTCGACGTCTGCTTTACTAAAGACTGCCTCCTGGTAAAAAACTTTGACAATCCCGCCCTCTTTTTCATACCCGTTTGCGGCATATTGTGGTTTAAAATAGTTTACCCACTCCGACTGTGAGACATGATTTTGGGGCTGGCAGGCCTATCCACCTCTATCCCATTTGTGGACATTCCAGAACTGTTTGGGGTTTCTCCTAACACACGCCTCCTTAAGTTCCTCCCACCTTTCATTGTCCCACTCTTTCTTTGCCTTTACCTGTGCCCCCGATAGGTAGCCCTTGCTGCTCGAACCGCTGTGGGGATACCTTCTTTAGTAGCCACCCCTAATAGTGCACGAGCTTTTTTACATTCTTTGCTATACCATTTCTGCGATTTAGGAATAGCTGCCTTTTTCGTTCTAACCTTTTTGATAAAATACATACGTAACTGTCCAAAGAATTTGTTGTGTATGCAAATGGGTTGCTTTAGGGCCGTTGGATTTTCTAGACTGTCCTGAAGCTCAGTTATGGCGAGGTCTATATCCTTTTCAATGCTGGCTAGTACTTCGGGTAGCTCACTTATATTAACCCATTTAAGGCGCCTTAGGTCATTTGATGGAACAACATCGGCGGTGGAGTAAATGTCTCTTTGTTCATGGGGAGCCTTAAACCTTATTAAGTCCAGGTCCACACATAGTGGGTTATGATCGCTTTCCAACCTATCATGAACCCGCATATCTTTAACGGCGTGCCAGAGAGCTAGGCTAACCAATACATAGTCTATCCTGCTAGTGCTGTAACCGTTGTCAAAAGTCTTAGACCCCATTTTATCTGACGGTGTACGGCCATTAACTGCCCGTAGTCCCATCTCCATGCACAAGGAGTTAATTTGGATCACCACGTCTGTCCATCTTTTTATTGGGTCTAGTTCCAACTTTGGGACACCCCACTTAGTGTCTTCCTCCTCTAACAAATTACCCTCCTCACTCAATAAAGGCTCAAACGTCGCGTTCAGGTCCCCTGCGACAATAATATTTGTGTTTGTCTCGGTACCAACGAGGAGATCGTCAAGAGCCGCTAAAACTCCTGACTTTTTCCCCCTGGTACCTCGCACATAGATATTAAAAATATCCATAATCCTGTTGGTTCCCCTACACACTCTGAGAGCCTGAATATCTTGGTTAAAAGTTGGGAGTACTTGGATGTCTAGCCCTAGGTCTTGCTTCACCCAGATTGTCAAGCCCCCTGATGGCCTCCCTTTGGCCCCTTTAACGGCCGGGATGTAAAAATTTAGATATCCCACACAAAAGAGAGGAACTTCTGCCAAGTCTCTTGAAAGAGACAGATCTCAAAACCTTCAATGAAAGCATGCCACTCTGGGGATCACAATTTAGAACCTAGTCCTGCGATGTTCCAGGACAACAGGGTTTTCTTTAGAGGTATTGTGCAATCATCCAAATGACCACTCGGGGCCTCAAAAATTAGGCTATCCTCCTGTCCTGGACCATCGTTTTCTCTACTTGGCATGAATGCAGCTTCAGGGGTTTGACCTAGCTCTATAATTAGATGTTCTCTACCTGTCGTGCTATCCCTTTGGGTAGTGTTAGCTAATTGATGTTCGTGCCGCCTTAAAGGCATTTCTGCCTCTAGTCAGTCTATATTTTCTAGGGTAGAGCTTCCCTGCATGCTAAGTAGTTTGTGGGTGTGAGGGCAAGCATTCTCACTACTCAGAGGTGAGCGTCTAAACTGAATGGCTGACCGACCCGGCGGGCAGGTGCGAAACTCTAAAGCACATAAATTCTCTGCTAGATCTGCCCTAGTCATTGTAAGCTCAATGCAATCTAGATGGTTAGCCAATGAGAACAACCTACGTGCTTTTGCTATATCTTCTCTTATTACCGATCGGCATCCCCTGACATGCCGTATCCAGTGAATGGTTTTATTTATTAGGGAATCCTCATTTTCTATGCTTTTACTTACATCAAATTTTGGCACATTCACCATAAAAATTCTATGGCTTTTGGGTTGGTCTGCTAAGTGGTGTGCTAATTGCGTGTGTCTCTGTCTGAATGGGGTATGCTACAACTTTTTTGTTATGCTGTGTCGGGGCCCCCATAAGCGCTGCTTTATAGGGCTTATCGATGCAACTAGCAGTGGGGTATGGAGTAGGTCTAGACTTTGGTGGAGGTGGTCTCGTATTATAAATCCTGGGCCCTCCCAATCTGGATAATAGTCCTTTAGCAGGGTTTTTTGTTACTTTGGTGGCAGTGACCGGTGTAATCCTAGGTGTTCCATAGGTTGCTGCACTTATACTCTCCCTCGCTTCCCCAGTATGGGCTGGTGGAGATGTCAATAGCTTAACCATCGCCATTAGTTCCTCTATCTGACTTCTCATTAATCCTACTTCCTGCCTCAATAAAATAACTTGCTGTGCCATGTCTTGGTGCACCCTAGTCATGCCTGTCCCTACATCCTTTTCCTGACCTTGAGAGGTCTGTGTAGTCTGTATTATCTGTGATCCTTCTTCTTCACCTATTTAGTTGTCGGGTATGTCTAGTAATGGCAGAAATCTATTTGAACAATGTACCGCAGGAACGATATGTTCTATGATAGCTATGTCCCCATTAACCCCCTCTCCATCATCCTTCTTATCGGGCACTTTCTTTTTTAGTGTTTTATGGAACATTGCAGGGATGACGGGAGTTGTGGAATTTATCTGGGGGGACAAACTGGGGGGAGTTGTAATGCAAGAGGGCTGTGTAGTTGGTACGGACTCCAAAATGCCCTCACACTCCTCAATTAAAGTATCAATTCGATCTAATACACAATTACTACCTGAATGCAATTGGAGTTTCTTTGCCTTTTTACCCCTACTACCCCGATTTAAACCGTTTCCTCCAGCCTCCCCCCCATCCCCACTACCACCAGGTAGCTTTCTTTTACCCATGGCTGACCGCTCCTGGTCTGACAATGTCCCCCCTTCCGACACACAGTACACCCAGTGTCAGTACTACAGCTTTGTCTCAATGTAGTATTTCCTTACGAGCGCTAACTCTAGTGTGACGACCAAAAGGAGGAATTATTGCAACATGGGAAGTGAAGCCAACTATTTCAACCAAAGAGTATCAGTAGTAGCGTTGGTTGTTCAGTCAAGTACAGTGGGATGTGAACAGTACCTTCGGGGTGCATGCTAGTTTCCACGACGTCTCAACATCAGCTCCCCATCCGGATCAGCAAGCAAAAAGGGGTGGCCCAGCCGCACGCGCGCGTCCCGTGCTGCGGGAGGGCCGCGGTGGTTATATCGCGCCTCCAGGCGCGTTAGTAGCGTCACGGGCGCTAGGGCGCAAGGGCTGCTGGACGTTGAAGTTGGGCCGTTCCCCTCACGGCCAGGAATGCAGGATTTCGGCCATTCACCTCACGGCAGCAGCAGAGGCTGCTTGATGGCGTCCCCGGTGCCTTTGATGTCCCACGCTGCGGGAGGGCCGCGGTGGTTATATCGCACCTCCAGGCGTGTTAGTAGCGTCACGGGTGCTAGGGCGCAAGGGCTGCTGGACGTTGAAGTTGGGCCGTTCCCCTCACGGCCAGGAATGCAGGATTTCGGCCGTTCACCTCACGGCAGCAGCAGAGGCTGCTTGATGGCGTCCCCGGTGCCTTTGATGTCCCCATACTGCTTACGTTTTGTAAGGATATGAGCAATGGACATTGAAACGGGTCCCTTCCGGCCCTGTAGGCATGTCCTTAACTTTTCATGCAAAAGCACTCGTTGATTTATGAATAATAAGTACAGAAGTGTTAAGGTAACCAATTTGTTCCTTCTTACATTTCACATGCTTTACTTAATCTTGCATTCCCTATGAGTGTTGGCTTTTTCCAGGATGTTTTCACTTTTTTTTAGGCAGCATATTACTCTAGGGTAGTGCGTAATTTGAATTGAGTCGTATCCAGGTCTTTATAGCGGGGCGCAATTGGGTTGTAGTTGAAGGCAGTGCGAGTTTCTCTCAGTGGGCCAGTATGGTGTTCAGTGAGGATGTGGCACTATGGCCAGAGCTGCCGACTTGGGAACTGGCGAACCAGGTTCAGCCTTCATGACCAGTCACCAGACCACTCTCCTGAGGGAGCACATTCCCGTGCTAGACCTTAGAAGGCCCTGATGTCTTAGAAGCAGCAGGTGGACCGTAGTGGTGGCAAGTGTGGGTTAACCTTGAAGGCCTGTCCACCACAACCCCTATTGAATCTCACCTCAAGTATTTTGGGCAGGCCTATGAAGCAGCACACCCTAGAGCAACAGTGACTCTGTCACTGAGGTCACAGGACCCTTGGGCAAGGAGGCTCTAGGGCGGTGCGACCGGTGAAATCGCACTGAGCGCTCACTTCAGGTGGGGGCGTTATGTTTGCAAGTAAATTATGTTTTTTAAAGTGCTTGCTGCCTCCTTCCTGGCCTCCAGCAATTTTTGGCAACAATAAAAATCTCCTGATAACTCCGGTGATTAATATACTTCCTAGAGAGAGATGGAGTTTTGTCAAGTGGAAGTTTTGACTCGTGGAAAGGCAGCGCAGAGGGTGAATGTGTCTGCTGCAAAGAACATGTACCATGCAGATCACAAAGAGCACATAATGTAAATAGGTCAGTGGGTTGCTACTTTTGCCATTGAGATCCTTTTGTTACTTGCAGTGTATAAGTCAAAATCCCAACATAGATCAATGAGCTATTAACTGTCATCTAAGAGCGCCATGCAAATTGCAAATTGCAAGGTATAAATTAGGGCGTCATGGTTTTTTCCCCAGTCTTTGATTATCCTAATGTTGCAAAAAGGGTTCATTTGGATAGAAATCAATTCTGGTTATTAAAGAGAACCCCCAACCATGGTATTACGTTCTAAATTCTGAGTTTGTGTTTCTCCAGACCAATCACTATTAAACTATACTGCCTACTAGTATGATTGTCATGTGACTCCTACACCTTGTAGTCCTTTGTCTTATGTAACATTTCCTATTCAGTGATTTACACACGTATGATTGATTGTCTCTATGTAATGTGTGTGATATAAAGTTCTCTGACACCCTACACTGGTATCAGTGGTGCTGTAAATCAAATTAAATGCATCTGAGTGAGAATGTGGTTATGGAGACTTGAGGGGCACTGTTAAAGGGTGGTAGTGAGGGAATCTGTGGCAGAGGGATTCATTGGGGGCACCAACAAACATTGTCGCACAGGGGTCCACCAGTGCCAAAGCCGGCCACTTCCACTTCCTACATTTCTAACACCAAATCAAAAACGTTGATTTGAAAACCCCTTGAATCTGCAGCATACCTTCAAGTCAATGTATGATTTAGCAGTGGTCTCGGTTGTTCTAGGTCTTTTTTTATTTATGTGCAATCTTTATTTGTTTGCAATGGTGTCTTGTAATTTTGTATTATATGTGTTGTGTTTTTGCACTTAACATAATTCTGGCGAGTAAAGAGCCCACACACAAAAAAGATTGTCCTACGACTCTTAGCATGTACGTGTGGGATACTGGTGAGAAGATTTATGTTAAAACAAATTACTTAGTATTAATGTCATCCGAAGGTGACACAATAATGGCACAGAATAATAAGGGAGCCTTCTGAAATTTGTGATCATATCCATGGTGTAAGAGGTTTTCTCTTGTGTAATTTTATATTTTGAATGATCCTGCTCCTCAATACCTCAACAGGATCTCTCCCCTTTATGAGACAGAACTGGAATTTTTATCATGCACTCATCTGGAAACAATCAGTTAACATGGAGTAAAAAACATCCATCTTTTTGAGACCTGCAACTAGCTTTTCCATCCAATGTGACAAATGTAATCCATTTAATACAGTTTTTAAATATATGGACTCATTTCATTTGTATATTTATCTTTTTGTCCTTGTTACTGATATCCACGTTGGGTCTCTTCAGTGATGCCAAATAAGATCAATAGTCCTGCGATGTCATTTTCTGTGATGTCACTTCTTGTGATGTTACATGCAAATTAGAGGGGCCTCACAGCTTCCCTTTCTCCCGGGGCCCCAGAAGTTCTAGGACCGGCCCTGCCTGCTCCAACAAGCTGTGTGCTTGTTAACGTTGTTGGATGTTTTTTTTTCTCCATTTCCACAGGCAGAGATTACATCAATAGGATGTCCAGGGACGACTCTGAGTCCTCGCTCTGGCGAATTAACGCAGCCTCATTCGGCAGGCGGCTGCAGGCTTGCCAAGACGGCACGAGTGAGACCAGTTCCTCTCACCTCCTCATACAGAGCTCCACTTGCTGAAGGAGGCAAGGGGGGCCAGCACCTCACCTCACGGGCTCCTTTGTAACTTTCGGCCCTGGCTCCAACCCCACGAAGTCCGGCCTGGTAGCTCCGCGGTGTTCGGCATGAAGAATTGTGGCACGGTGTAAGAGGGTCAGGCCGAGGACTGCAGTGTGGGACCGGCGATCACAGCCACTCTCCCATGGCTGCCTCACGCAGTACGCGACAGCTCTGTTCTCATCCCACGAGGCCTTCTCAAGCGGCACGGCAGACTGTGGTTCTGCTATAAGGTAATAACGGTCTTTAAAACAAGCATTTGCAATGCAATAGGTCTCGCATTTGCTAAAGTTAGAGCTGTTTGTGTTAAAAATGACAATGTTTTTGACTTTTCTTTTTTTATTTGCAGTGGAGGTATTATATTTGCATTGCCCTATTATCACTGGTGTAAAAAAGCAAAAGTATAAAACATTGTCATTTTCAACGTCAAGTGCTCCAACTTTAACAAATGCGACACCTATTGTATTGCAGATGCTTCTTTTATTAACTTTCTCACTGGCCTATTTGGGTTCAAATTGCATTTATAGAGCGCCTACTACCCCTGACAAGGTGTCCTTTGTAACAGCATACACATCTGAAAAATAAATATAGCTGAACATGCACACACTACAATTAAAATGTAACAGCTTTATTTACTATTCACCCTTGTTTATTGTCATGAAAATTAATTTCAGAGAAAAGACCCAGTCAATCAAACGATAATTCATAAACAGAACGGCTAACAACAAGCAACCAAAAAATATAAGATGGAACAAAGGAATATCTCCGGTGAATTTTTAGCTACAAAACCAGTAAATCAATACTTAGTTAGCAAATTATGGGAAGACCGTTAGGGACCCAGGATTAGTTGATGAGCTGACTATTAACGAGAAAGGCAACAAGTGGGGTGCTTGAAGTACACAATTACGAAATAAGTTCCCTAATTAATGTTTGAGACGTCGCAAAAGATCGAAGCCAGTCTGTGAGGAGAAACTTCCAGGCGGTAGTCAGATTAATTGCTTCCTGCACGCACCGGAATACAATAATTTGGTCCATTCATGGCACTGTCGGGAATGGCTTCTCCGAGTTAGTGTTTAAATTTAAAAACACCGTTCTGAATTCTGATGACTATCATATTTTACGTGGTTTGTTGTATAATTTGGCTTATGCATGAGGCTGTAATAGTCAAGGCAGATGCTTGAATCCGCTAGCCCAATTAACTTGTTGGCTCACTCATCTGTAAAGCTAGGTGAAAGAAATCTCCTAAAGTGGTTGCTAGTGCACACATGCCCTCTTCGTGTCTACTGAATTACTTTTCAAGTCTTTGATCTCTCTTTTCATAAATCACTGCCAAGTTACTGACATTTTCCCAGTCTCCCTGGACTGCAGAAGGAATACATAACAAAAGAAAAGGGCAACAAAGGGACAGCAGAGGAACGGGCCAGATATAAAATAAAAACCTTAACACTTACTCTGCAAGTGACTCCCGTATTATAAACTGGCGGATCTCGTAGTGGGAGGCGGAGGCCTCTTCGCCCGCCTGACTCATGATGCACATCAACAGAGGAAGAGGCGGTAGTAAAAATAGAAGATGGACACCATGGGGGAAACATATCTGGAGTCAAAGCATTAGAAAGTTAAAATGTGCAATTTTATTTTTTTAATTTCCGTAAATCCTCGGTTTTCAGTGCAGCACCCGGGTGTAAAATTGCGGATCGGGTCCTGTAATCACGCTAATCTGCTGATTCGCCACAATGTAAAAGCACGCAATATGTGCAGTAAACAAATAAAGTATACTTTATACTGTTTCATATATGATTGCCCATGATGTACGCATGAATTAGCAGCCTCCTACATTATTAATTTATTATTGTTAAAAAACGGCACTAAGTGATAGAGAACGAGTGATTGGGAGAAAAATCATAGACGTGTACAGTCTGCAGGAGCGTCACCGGGTTATTGCCTTCAGGATGTTAGTGCCCGGCCAGGCTCTATGTGCAGCCTCTCCACTGTCTGAGCAGCCCCTGCCTCCTACACCCCGGGTGCCTTTTGCAAAACATTGCTGCCGGTAATTTTGGCCTGAATTGCTGGCACTTTATAACTTTGACGGACGGATGCGGATGCACATGGCAACTAATTAACACGCACATTTCAAATGTTATCAGTCTCATATTTGTAAAAGTTAGAGCACCTAATGTCTCCGATCAGGGAGACCTGAGGGTGAAGGACAGCAGAACAAAAAGAGTTCACCTACACCAGACATGAACACTGACGGCGTAAGGAAATGGTACTTTACCGGTGCTCCTTTAGCCCTCAAAGGAAGTGACGCATTGGCAATTGAACCAGTTAGGAGGCACCAGAGAAGAGGGACATGGGGGATCAACCAATGGTCAGCAGGAGGTAGCAGGAGGCGGGAATAAAGTAATTTTATTCAATGCAAAAGGTCTTGCAGACAGCTCATGCGCGCTGTTGCTCGACCTAAAAAATTCTTGCTGCCACTGCCTGAGCAGTTTTAAGAAACATAACTTTTTTATGATTAGTGTGTCTAACGTTCGTCAAATAATGATCCCATTCATAATAAGCTAATTTTATAGCCAGAAACTCTTTTTGGAAATGGTATAGTTCAGTTCCATTCAATTTCTTTTTTTGAACCTCTTTATTTTTTGCTTTTTATTCTTTTATCACAAAGTTGAAAGAAAGAGGATTGTAAAGGGGAGAGTAGTGAAGTGAGAAAAGGGATTAGTGAAAAAAAACAGCAGAAGCAGTTTAACACCTTTCATTCATCTTCATAGGCCAAAGTCCACAAATGTGGGTGTAAGGCACGAGGCTACCGTCTTGGTCTCAAGAAAAATAAACCTGTGAAAAAGGCAAATGAAGTTAAGCATCTATAATCCTGCAGGAAATCATTGGATTCTAGATACCCACAAATATAGGATTAGTAATCACATGTTGAATCTGAGCCATGTAATCTTGCTCTTCTCACCGTGTGGATCTGGTATAAAGTGAGGCGGTGTTTGTGCCTTTACTAATGACAAAAGTCTTAAATTGAGTCTATATTTTCCTATGCTTCACCACTGTATTGCTGACAAGGACCCGAGGGCTCAGACACCACAAGTGGGCTAGCATGCCCTTTGCACTCAGCTGCTTTGGGGTGCATGTATCATCTCATTAAAATCTTACGTTCTTTCTGGGTGTATTGCACACATATAGATGTGCTTGCTGCCTAGCCCAAATAAGAGCCGATGTGTCATGACTGGCACTTCTTCCTACTTTACTATGTACTTCTGGGACCCAGTGGAAAAGATTGACCCATAAAACGCTTGTATAAATGAGACACCCTCTTTTGACCCATTTGTCATCCATCCCCTAGTCAAAGAGCTCCTCTGTATAAGATAACTTCCTCAAGCCTCCCCCCAACCGATTGCAGAAGTAGCTGTCAAATGTCACAGTAAGGATTGACTAAATCCATGTCTAGGTATTAAATGAAAATGGTTAAAGCAAGGTGCCTGGTCTCTCAGGTTCAATTTCATGTGGAGATACATCAAAACCAATGGGGAAAATCAGTTGTTATAAATCCCTTAAGAGAAGTCGGGAATATGTGCCACTAGGCTCACTAGTAAAGGAAGAGTGGCCATTTATGTTCTTAGAAATCCTATACCAGAGGTTCAGTAAATTAGTGGTGATGTGTAAGGGATGCCCCATTTGATTCCCATATTTGCAGGGAAGCCATAGGGAGCACTTGAGGGGAATGTCAGAGCATTCTTTGTTGATTTTATTCCATGACTTAGTTATGGTGCGAGTCGCCCATTCCAAAGCGGAGGCAAATCTGCTCAGCCAAAACGTAGAACTCATTGTGTGGGAAGCTTAACTGCCATCTCCAGTTGCTTGGTATACAGAAAGGGAGAGAACAGAAATGCTCCATATCTACAAAGATATGGAGCATTTCTGCACTCCCTGTGCTCTCCGTCACTTTAGAAACTCAAGGATGTGCTGTATTTACAATAATACGGTTCACCCCTGCGTTTCTCCCTGCGCTGGCGCTAACTTAGGCTGCCTAGCCCCAATGCAGGCACATTTGCACCATAGTGCAAGGGTGCCTGCGTTGAGAGAATGATTGTTTATGTGCAGGAAGGTGTCCCTTCCTACACATAAACAATCCAGAATGGCGATTTGAAACTTCTATGTGTGCTGCATTGTGCAAATCGTAATTCTTTTCCTGCACATAAACAATCATTCATGGCAATTTGCTGTTTCTATGTGTGCTGCACAATGCAGTACACATAGAAACAACAAAAGCGATGAGAAATAAAGCATTTCTCCTTGTTTCGCCATGTTAAGAACAGGCATTCCCTGGTCTTAATTTTGGCGCTGCCTCCTATTTACGCCACCCTTGTAAATAGGGGGCAGCGTCAAATTCAATGGGTGTTGCAGCGAAACGCCCACCGTAACCCATTGCCCATCTCTTTCATGCTAAGTATAGTGTGAAAGGGTGCCTTATTTTCAAGGCGGCATTAAGCCACGTTAAGTGGCTTAACGCCCCCTTGTAAACATGGTGAAGCCCCTATCGCCACAGGAACATCATAAAAAGTGACGTTCCTGTGTCGATAGGGGCTTGTAAATATGCCCCTATGTGTTGCCAACACAAGCACCCTTACACCATAGTCAAATGTGCCTGTGTTACGAGCAGAATTATTTTGTGCAGAAAGGTACACCTTTTTGCATAAAAACAATCCTTGGAGGCATATTCCTCATTCTATGTGAGCTACAAAATGCAGCACACATGGAAAGAGAAAGTAACGAGGAGAAATAAAGATATTTCTTCTTGTTACGGTTCTGTAAGAGGTAGGCGCATCATTTTGGCACAAGTCTTTGTGAATCTGGGTTTGTGTCAAAATAAATGGGTGGATGCATGGGAATCCCTATGCTCCATCCATGTAACGCCTACCCGACTCAAAGAAACACAAGGCAGCACTATGCGTTACGTTACTTTGTATTTGCTAAAACACACACACTCATAGTCATGCAAAGTGGCTTTGCATGGCTTAGTAAATGCCAAAAATAATGTTGCTTCTGGGCTGCTCCACCAAAGTGGCCCAGCCTCGATGCGAAATCATAGAAAATATGGGCCCAGATCTCTTAACCCTCAGTCTGCTCCCATTCCACAGAAACGATTCAAATTTTTGTTTATAGCCCGTTTTTATTAGCATTTGGAGTCTAACAACACAAATCTGAACACAGTTGGATGCAGTTATCCATCAGTATCGACTATTCAGGCAGGAACCTTGGCTTAAGAAATATAAGTTAACGTGACATTTCTCATATATCCACATTCACCAGGGGTATCATCATTGCTAACTTGAAAAGCTGGCCTGGTATATGACGTCCTCTTATGTAAGTGGGCACTCTGCACCAGTCCAGACAACCCTTATGGTGATTTAAGAGGTCTTAGACAACCTTAGAAAGCTCTCTAAGTGGTGCTGTGGAGAGCAGCCTTCAGGCTTAGTCCAGAAGGAGTGTAAAGCAGCTTGTTTTACCAGAATGCAATCTTATAGTATAGATTAAGTGAAAAAGAACCACACAAGGTATTTATAAAAAAATGTATTTATTATATAATACTCTCTAACACATAGAAATATCTCCTACCCGGAGATATGCACAATTCACACAATACTTTGCATAGAAACACAGTAAATAGCACAGAATACACAGTGGACCCCAGGGGGGGGACCAAACCATATACTAAGAAAGTGGTATAAAAACCACGACCAACTCAAGACAATGTCGAGAGGATGTAGAAGTGCTGGGGACCCAAGTAACCACCCAAGGTGAGTGACTAGGAACCCCACGGAGAGCGTGTGCAGTGTGGGAACACGACCGCATGCTCTGTACAAGTCTATGTGTAAGCCGCGGCTAGATTTTTAAAGATTAAGGACTGTTCCCAGTGGACCCTGAAGAAATCCCCTGGAAGACAGAAGGTCGGAGAGCCACCCCACCTGTGGATACCCTAGTACCCACGTTATCTACACCAGGGAAGCCGGGTGCATAGGTGTGAAGTGGTGTCGGAAACCGCCGTCTAACCCAATGGAGGACTTTAGGAAAGTGCCGCTGTTGAAGAGGGAGAAGGTGTCTGGTGGAATCCGAAGGTGGATTCTAGATGAGAGGTACCTGCAAGCAGAGGGGACAGAGTCTATGTCACTCAGAAATGACCAGGAGACTTGGAAGACAAATGCCCTCCGATGTCGGGTGTTGCAGGAGAGATGACGATGACCATGACTCTGCAGCTGTGAGGACCAGGCGATGCTGAGGAAGACCAGGAGCCATGAACAAGCTGTCCCATGTCAGATGTCGAGTGCTGAGGGGTCAGTGTCCGGCGAAAGCACCAACAAGCCTTGGCAAATGCAACCCATGCAGAAGTCGAAGAAGGTGCAATTTCGGGACCAGCAAGGTCCAGGGGACTCACCACAAGCAGGGGAGTAAGGGCAGGCCCCGAGCAATCAGGGGAGCCCAATGAAGCAAATATGACCCTCAACAGAACCCACAGGCTGGAGGCACTGGAGTCTCAAGAGGACCTTGAGCAGCTCACCAAAAGATGCAGGCCACGGTCCAAACGATGCAATGTGGTCAAAGACTTTGGTCACTGGAGATGCTTGAGGATGGGGCTTCTTGGAGCCGGAAGATCTTGGTGTAAGGAAGCCAACAAGCCTTTGCAACTGCAAGTTGATGCGGTGCACAGGGGTTCGGGTTTTGCAGCCCCCACGAGGGATACTAGCCTCAAGCTTGGTTAGAAGGCAGGGCAGGCCTCGAGAGCTGTGGAAACCACCACCTGTGTTGCAGAACCTTTCGGAGTCCGGAGGAGCTCAGGATCAGCAGACCGGTCGACTTAGTTGCGGTGCCTGCGAATGCAGGGAAATGACTCCTTCACTTCAAGGGAGATTCCTTCAGGTGTCTTTAATGTCCACAGACCTTGGAAGGTTCCTGTATGGTGCACAGGCACAGACGATACAGCAGACTGAAAGGGGGACGAAGTCGAGCCCAAACGAAGTCCAGAGTGCCCAGACGGTAGAAGAAGAAGGGGTGTCTGATCTGACTCTTGTCCCACAACGAATCTAGGGACCCACCCTCAGGTAGGCCCTTAAGTACCCTAAGGAAAGGGTTGGGACGATTCAGGGGACCCTCCCAGGGTCTGGACAGGGGGAGGTTACTCCCATGTCCTTTTTCCAGTTTCGCTCCAGAGCGGAAGCCAACGGCTCCCAGAGCTGGTTTGAACTGGAATATGCAAGGGGACACCAAATGTGCCCCTCATGCAGACTTTGTGGTGCTGGCACGCGCACCCACCCGGTCCCAATACACTAAATCCTGTCTGGGCGGAGGTCACACCTCCCTGTGACAGGATGCCTATTGTTCTGCCTTCCCCTGCTCGAGCTTGGCTCAGCAGCAGGAGGGCAGAATTGTGTCTCTGGTCGGCAACAACCATTTGTTAGAATTGAAATGTATTATATGCCACATTACTCGTATTTCTCTCAATATCATGTTAGCATTTATGTAGCTAATTCATTATATACCCTTGCTATATGCATACGCAACTAGTAAGTGCGGATGTTACGGTAGTTAGGTTGACATCTGTGCCGCCATTTTACCTCTCAAAGACGCCATTTTGTATTATAATCGAAACTGTTACTTGATCATTTACGAGAAATGGTCCTTGGTAAGTTTCGTTTCTTCAATGTTGAATCCTGCTCATTAACACATGTCTTTCTCTTTGCGTAGAGGCCTTCTCCCACCTGTCTGGTTGGGAGAATAAGCCGGACGACCTTGGGCAGTAGATAGCTTGTGCCAGGCTGCGGAATTGAAACCTGTGCTCTGTACCCCCATTGTATTATGACAGCTACTAGTGTTTTTCCATAGTAGGCGGGTCTTTGTGGGCTCCGCAGCATACATAATGTAACTCTATGTTTGTTAGAGTCAGTCCCTCGTCAGCCATCATAAGAGGCTGGTCAGACTGGTCTCCACTACAGTGTACTTTGTGAGTAAACTAGTTTGCTTGTATTCTCTACTGCGTCATTGGCTCTTCATTAAGTGGAAGGCTAGAGGAGGTCGAGAGTGACCCGGGTGGCCCTAATTGGGTCACTTCCTTCAGTTGGCGCCCGAACAGGGACTCCACCAGGTGGCCCATCCCGCCCGTAGTCGGGTTGTGGGGTCGGGGTTGCGTCCGGTCGCATGGGCAGATCGGGGATCCCCTTATGATAGAGCTTGGTTCTCGCGGCTGCCCCGCCTGTCTGATCGAGCGGCTCCTCGTCTAGTGGTCATCTCTGCTGGGGTCCTGAGAAGGCGAAACCCTTGGATCTGACTGTTTGGTCCGAAGAGTCGGCAGTGGAGAATAATCTTGTTTGACCTGTGTGCGCCAGGTGAGTTCATCGGCGCCGTCTTGATTAACTTGGTGGGTCTGTGGACCCTTGTGATATGGAGCATTTTTGAACGTTCTGCCAGGCCACTTGTTGAATTTGGCTTATTCTTGAAAAGGCCTGGGGCTAGAGCCTATCTTGTCTTGGTGCAGTCTGAGGACTGCTTTTGAGAGCTCTTGTGTTTGTGTGTGTTTTTATTGTGTGTGTGTTGATTGAATGGATAGTGAATGTGACTGATGCCAGGATGCCTTGTTGGAGTAAAGTGTGGTGCTTGGGGTGCCCCTGTTGCTCTGTTGAGCATCGGCTGGAGGAAAGGCAGCCTGCGCCTCCAGAAGGCACCCTGAGTTTTGAGATGTATGTGAAGCACGGTATTGGCCTAATTATGTTTCGTACATTATGGCACAAGTATACGAGGGACAATGCTGAGCTTCAGTGGCCACTGAATGGTACTTTTGATGAACAGAAATTAAATTATTTACAGGACAAATTATTTGCTAGAAGGAGTAGACAGTCGATGTTTGATACTTTGCAGGTATGGCAGAAGGAAGCTAAGCAGAGGCGTATACGAGCTGAGAAGGAGTCTAGGAAGAAGGCAATGCAAACAGTGGTTCAGAAAGCTGTAGCTTATGATAGAGAACAAACCGAGAAGGGTATTGAGTGTGCAGATAGGAAGTTTCGATTACAATGTAATAAGTCTTATGTTGTTCGGGAGGATGAGGATCCTTTTGTGGAGGATCTGCTGGAAACTCGTCCCCCACCTCCCTATGCTCTGCAGAGAATATATCCAGCTGTTCCGTTGTCTCAGTCTTCCGTTGTTCCTCCGTCTTCCTCTAGTCTTTCTGCAGATTAAATGGCTTCGGCTCTAGCTCTATCTGTCTCCCCTCCAGTTTCGCAACCTGCGAGTGTGGTGACTGCAGGCACCCTGCAGTATCTGCTGTTTCTGTTCATGTTTCTCCTCCTTCTCTTACACCTACCACACAGCCATTGCTCACACTGTCACCTGCGTCTGTATCTCTTGTGTCTTCCCCAGATATTTCATCTGCGGTGTTGTGTTGTGTTGGGACAACGGCGCGACGGTCGGATGGAGGGAATTGGGCGGCAGCACGGGAGCGAATGGAGTGGGTATTGACTCGATCTGATGTAGGTGAAGAGGAGAAAAGGATGGTTGCAAATCAGGCAGCACAGTGGGCTCGAAGTCCGATTTATAATGTGGAGGATATATGGAGTGTGATGAAAGATTTTGATCCGTTTGTACAACAGCATTCCCTTCAGCATATGTCGGCTACATTGATTAGTTTGTGGGAACAGTGTATTGGAGGTACAGCTCCTCAAATTATTTATGACATCTGAGATCGTGTATATTCAGCTGGTATGGCCCCTGCAGACGTTCTTAGTAATGTTGGGACGCTACTCGGTTAGCGAGAAAGATTACATCACCGTACTCCGACTAGTGTGTCCCAATTTCCGATGAGGGAGGTGCATCCTATTTTCCATCCTGAGATCACAGAACAGCGTAACCAGAGTGGGGAGGTGGTTCAACAGTGGGTAGCGGCTCATTTTCAGGAAAAGTGGATCTATACCCCATGGAAGAGAAGTGAGGTGCTAGCTCTTAAGAGTTAGTTACCGGATCCTCGAAAAAACCCTACGGCGTATTATAAAGAGTTAACAGAGGCCGCCTCCTCGTCAGTTATGACCCTTGCAGATATAGAGATGTTTTTCGGGCTGTTGGTGCCGGTGGATATATGGAGGCAGGGGCATACACTGGATCACAGGGTGGAATAGGGTGGCTCATGGGATGAGATTAAGGCATGGGATAAGGAGCGAAACCCCGGTGAAAAACCCAGGGCTGAGATTCTGGCTTTGCCAAGTCGTACCATCACTTATATGCATTCTCTTATCCCACCCAGACGAGTAGATTGGGATAAGCTGACGGCATGTCGTCAAAAGAAAGAGGAGAGTGTGTCTGATTTTTTTACTCGGTTTGAAGGGTTTTTCTTGGATTTTAGTGGACAGGATTTGTCAGTTGAAGGTGGTGTCCGTTTGTTTGTTAACAGGTTTGTCACAAATTTGCTTCCGGAGATTGCGACTCGGTTGCAAGCCTCTGAGAGTACTTGGACTACCTCTTCCCCATCGGTTAAATTAAGCATGGCTCAGTACTATGAGCATCGAGAAAATGGACAAGGTGGAAAAGAAGAATAAGGATTTAAAAACGAGGGTGTTGCTGCAGCAGGTTGCAAGAGGGTCCGGAAGGGGACGAGGCACTGGTCCAGCTCAGAGGTCACGGGGTGCCGGTAGAGGTGGTGCACCCCTAGGGCCGAATCAGTGTGCGTATTGCAAAAAGGAGGGACATTGGCGAAGCGAGTGTCCAGATTTGTTACAGAAAATAGCAGTACCTAGAGGGCGGGGTTTGAGTGGAAGGGGGCGTTATGAGGTGAGTCGGGGTGAGGCTCAAGCAGGTACATCCTCGGGGGGTCGTTCTGATCAGAACTATTTTGATGACCCCCGGTGTAGGAAGGTGGAATCTGACTATATGGTTGCCCCCACTTTTTTCCTGGTGTTTTGCTGGTTTATGACTTAGTTGGACTTGGACCCTGCTATTCAGGGCCCCAGTCTATCTGCTCTCTCTAAACGACATGGAGTGCACTCTAGGTGCACTAGTGATTGGATACTGTGGTGCCTTATGAGTCCCTAGTATATGGTACCTTAGGTACCAAGGGCATAGGTACTTCACAGGCCTACCAGGGGCTGCAGCATGTGTTATGCCACCCCTGGGAAGCAGTCTAAATCTGACACCACAGGCCTGCTACTGCAGCCTGGGTGAGGTGGTGCTAGCACCCCTCACTGAGATATAGGTTTCCTATATCTCTCCTGCACACACATATAAACCTATCAGTCACCCCTAAGGCAGGCCCTATCAATCCTGAGGGCAGGGTGCTTGGCTTCTATGTGAGGGGGTGCCTCTGCCTGAGCAGGGCCCCTCGGCAGCTCTCAGAGTCTATTCTCTGGTGCTGTTTGTGGATGCGGTTAAACCATATACTATTAAGTGCATTATATCCTCGCGGTAAATGCTAACTTTGGAATGGCTGCATCAAAACATGTCGTGTTTGGTGTCAAACATCTTGGAATACTACCCCCCGCCAATCTTGGTGGCGGGGGTAGCATTCCACCCTTCTAGAGGGATAAGACATGTACCTACTGTGGAAACGCGGTAGAATCCTAAAGAGCCCTGGCATCACAAAATGGATGCCACCAGTCACAGACACTGGGCTGCCCTCCTGCTGATGACCGAAACTCGCAGTGGAGGAAGCCCAACAATAGGCATCCTGTCACAGGGAGGTGTAACCACCTCCCAGACAGGGTTTAGTGTATTGGGGCTGGGTGGGTGCACTCTTAAGAGTGCTTTGAAGTCCTGCACTGGGGGAGCAGAAGGCTCCTCTGTGCATATGCCAGTTCAAACCAGCTCAGGGGCTACCTGCCCCTGCTCTGGCGCGAAACTGGACAAAGGGAAGTGGGTGTAGCCACCCCCTCCCTTGACCCTCCCATAGGTGGGGTCATAGAGCTAGTCCATCCCCTCTTTTTAGTATAAGAGGGGGAACCTTGCCATTGCAAAGCAGATAACCCCTGGACGACGCTCTACAGAAGAATCCTGGCCCTTCGACGTTCCACTACCTTTGGAAGACAGAAGAATCTCCCTTGGAGTCAAGGAGTGACTCCCCTGCTTGGCAGGCACCAAAAACGACAAAGACGGTCGCAAACTACGCCGCTCCCGCCGGAGTCCGAAGTCCCTGCAGCCCAAGAAGTGGATTTCCTGACCTCTCCCAGGCCATCGTGAGTCCCCAGCGAAGCTGAGGCAAGTGGACCCCACGAGTAACGAGGAACCGCGACCCCTGGGTACCGTGCACTATTGTCGAGTGCAACCCCTTCACAACGTTCTACGAACTTGTGCTTTGGACCACGTGTGGTCCCGACCTCCAGCAGGAATCCCTCCGAAGATCCGAGGCCTACACCGTCCCGAGTGACCGTGGGCCCCTGTTGAGTGATTCCGCCCGAGGTGTCTTCGCGATCCCTTGCCTGCCGGCTTGTGGGTCCCCAGAAGACTTCTTAAAGAAACCAAAGGGCTCCCCTGGTTGCTCCAGGCCTGCCCTGACTTACCCTCGCTGGGTGAGTCCCTCAGACCTTGCTGGTTTGCGCCATCGACTTTTCTTCATCTCCCCGAGACTTGCTGCTGCCAAGGCTTGTTGGCTCCAATCGAGTTGCCGACACCGCAGTCAGCTGCAGACGTCGAGGGACCCACTGAATCCAGCTCCTGGTCATCGTCGACACCTCCTGGACCACGTGGCTGAAGAGTCAAGGCACCCGCAACCGACCTGAATCAACCGACGACGGTGGGCATCCATCTTCCTTGCCCCGGGTCACTGCCAAGTGACTTTGAACACTGTCCCCTCTGCTTTCAGGTCATCCTTCTTCAGAATCCAGGCTTGGATTCCACCGGACACTTCTTCAGCTCCCGCAAGCAGCAAGTCTTCTTTGTTCGCCATTGAAAACGACGCCGCGACCCGACACCAAAGGACACCTATGCACCCGGCTTCCCTGGGTGAGGTAACTCCAGCACTACGGTGCTCCTGTGGGTGTGGGCCCTAGAACTACTTACCCTGTAAGTGACTTGCTTGTAGGTTCTCCCGAAGTATCCTAAAACTCTTTATTTCCAACCGCGACTTGCCCCATTGAAGTTAACGGCGATCCGCGCCTGTGTATCCACACTGCACGCGTCCCCCGTGGGTCCTTTACTTACCTGCCTTGGGTGGTTTCGTGAGGCCCCTGCACTTCTGGAAGGCCCTAGGCCTTGTCTCCCTGCAAGTCGTTGTCCCTAAGTCTCTTACTTAGTATATGGTCTGGTACGCCCCTAGGGCCCCAGCCATATTTTGTGCTTAACTTATTGTGAAACGTTGATTTGTGCATATGTTTGTCTTCTAATCTCATAAAGAGATTAGTAGAGAGTTATTTAGAAATAAATACATATATATTTGATATATATACCTGTGTGGTGTCTTTTCATTTGGTGATTCAAGAGATTATATGGTAAAACAAGCTGCTTTACATTCCTCCGAGACTTAGCCTGAAGGCTGCTCTCCACAGCTACCACTAGGATAGCTTTCTTTAAAAGGTTGTCTTAAACCTATCTACCATAAGAGTCGATTTGCCCTGGTGCAAGGTGTCCACTTTAATTAGTGAACAGCATATACCAGGCCAACTTCTCACATTGGTGGGCAGCGTGTGGGATTCCAGCTTGCCATTGTTTTACCAGAAAATCTCTATTTGAATTACTAACTGAAAACCATTATAGGTACTCAAGGTACATATAAAGTCAAGCTTAGTATCAATAAGTTCTACTGAACTTAGAGCTGTGTGCCAAGGGATAGCACACCCTTTCCACAGCTCAAGCTAGGATCAGTAGGCTACAAACTAGTGTAGGTAGTACAACACTGCACAACACTAGAATGTCCTTAAGGGGTGGACCCAGTGGATCCACTCAGCCTCAGTATAAGGACATGGCTTTCTCTGACTTGAGAGCCATGTGTGTTGACAGACACCTGAGGCTAGGACAGAGTCCCTCAACACTACACCTGATAGATCTGCTGACAGCAGATGACCTTAGATTGGCTCTAGGAGCTAAAGGGTCTGAATCAGTGGGTGGGTCAGTCATAGTATCTGGGTCAGATGATGAAAATCAGAATGACCAAGACTCTGTGATTGAAGGGCCAGGCTTCAAGGGGCCTGAAAAGGACAGAGGAATTCTCCCTAAGAGAACTGACAGAGAGGAGGAGAGGCACAGATCCCCTTCCAGGGAATCTGACCACTCTTATCACTCTGGCAGAGAATTTAGTCCAGCAGAGGAGCTCACACTTTTCCTTAAGAGAGACCTCCTCTGAGAGAAGGTGCAAACTGCTCCAGTATGAGGAAGCCAAAGTGGCCCTCAGAACCAAGCAGTTGGCACTGGATAGGGAAGCCCTGGAGATCCAGAGAGCTTCTAGAAAAGAGGGGTTAGAACCCCTGGTGGCAGCAACAGTGTCCCTAGAGGCAGAGAATATATTCCTGACCATAGGAACCTGAGCAAGATTGTTCCTCCCTACCAGAGTGGGGATGATATCCACAAGTGGATAACTGCTATGGAGAGGGCCTGTAGAGTACAGCAGGTCCCCCAAAAGCAGTGGGCAGCAATCTTGTGGCTCTCCTTTCCAGATAAAGGAAGAGACAAGCTCCTCACTGTTAGAGAGGAGGATGCTGATGATTATGAGGTCCTGAAGAGTGCACTGATAGATGGGTTTGGCTTAACCACTGAAGAGTACAGGTTGAAGTTCAGAGATACCCAGAAGGCACAGACTCAGGACTGGACAGACTTTGTAGATTGTGCATCCAAGGCTCTGGAGGGTTGGCTGGTTGGCAGTAGGGTTACTGATTTCAAAGGATTTTATAATCTAATGATGAGAGAACAGATCCTTAATAATTGTCAAAACCAGCTTTTACACCAGTACCTGGTGGACTCTGATCTGACCTCTCCCCAAGAATTGGGAAAGAAGGCAGACAAATGGGTCAGAACCAGAGTAAGGCCTAAGAATCAGGGTGGTGACCACAAGAAAGATTCTACCAAGTCCCAAGAGAAAGGTGGGGATAAATCCAAGGATAAGTCCACTACAGGGCCCCAAAATTCCTCTTCTGGGGGTGGGTCCCAAACTCCTTCCTCTCCTGAAAAGAAACCCTATTGCCATGTCTGTAAAAAGCCTGGGCACTGGAAATCTGATCCCAGTTGTCCCAGGAATGGCAATAAAGAAAATGTTCCTCCAACAACTACTACCACCCCTCCTGGTACTACCAGTAGTAATCCTCCAGTTGGGAGTAGTGCACCCAAAAAGTTAGGTGCTTTTGCAAGAGGAACAGAGGTGGGCCCTAGTTTAGACAGGACCCCCTCAACAGACTCCTCAGATTCTGATGGTGGTATAGGATTTGCCACCTTTACCGTGGGTCCCACAGCATTGGGCAGGTACAGACTGGAGCCAATAATTAATGGTCAGAAAGCTGTGGCATTTAGGGACACAGGGGCTAGTGTCACCATGGTGGCAGGGAAACTAGTCCCCCTCACCAGCTTTTACCTGAGTTTAAATACCAGGTGACCAACATTGATGGTGTCAGAACAGATCACCCCATGGCCATAGTCAATCTCAGCTGGGAGGGGGTCACAGGCCCAAAAAGAGTGGCAGTGTCCCCAACCTTACCTGTAGATTGCCTGATGGGCAATGATCTGGAAATTTCAGCCTGGGCTGAAATTGAACACCAAACCCATCTGAAGATGTTGGGTGTCCCTGTAAAGGTTAGTGGGGCTGTGATGGCCACAGCCCCAGCCCAAGATTTTGGAGAGATGGAGCCTGGAAGAATGGCCCACTCTCCCCCAGAAGAGAGCACAAGGGTTGAAGAAAAGTCTTCTTCCCTCCAGACAGTAGGTAAGGGTCAGCCTCCTCAGGGAACTGACCCTACCCCTAGTGAAGGAACTGCCACAGAGGTAGTCAGGCCTGGCCTGGCCACCCCCTGATGGCAGAGGACCCTTACAAGGTGGTACCCAGTCTGGAGCAGGTAACCTGCCCCTCTCTACCCTGCCTCAGTCAGCCCAGGGCTGCAGAGGTCAGGGAGGTCAGTGGACCCCCAGTGCCCCCTGTCCAGAGGAACCCCCCATCAGCAGATTAGGGGCACCCAGGCTAGTAGCCCTAGCCAGGTAGAAATTCCTCAACCCACTGAGGGATCCCCCATACCTTTATGTAGGGACCTCCCCCAGAAGGACTCTGTTAGGCAAGGGCAAACCTGGGACCAAAAGGTTCCAAACATGCCATGTCCCTCCAGTGTTCCACCCAAAGGGACCCAACCCCCGGCTGTAGGCAGTCAAAGGTTGACCCTTAGAGCAGAGTACCACTCAGTCATGGAAAGACAGGCATACATGGTGACCAGTGAGCTGAGAAAGCTGAGGCCAACATTCCTAGGGCCACACTTCCCTACTCAGACACCTCACCAGCCTGGTACTTTACCAAAGCACACCACAGGTAGTGATTCCCCATGGTGGAGACCCTCTCATACCCTTAGGGTGAGGGATTGCTTAGGGGACCATAAGACAGGGGGCAACCATGCTAGTGCAGGTGCTTCCTTATATGGCCACTTAATCAATAAAGGCTCAACTGGTCAAGGTTAGCCTTATCTCCTTTCGTTTGGGGGGGGGGTTATGTAGGAAGGTGGAATCTGACTATATGGTTTCCCCCACTTTTTTCCTGGTGTTTTGCTGGTTTATGACTTAGTTGGACTTGGACCCTGCTATTCAGGGCCCCAGTCTATCTGCTCTCTCTAAACGACATGGAGTGCACTCTAGGTGCACTAGTGATTGGATACTGTGGTGCCTTATGAGTCCCTAGTATATGGTACCTTAGGTGCCAAGGGCATAGGTACTTCACAGGCCTACCAGGGGCTGCAGCATGTGTTATGCCACCCCTGGGAAGCAGTCTAAATCTGACACCACAGGCCTGCTACTGCAGCCTGGGTGAGGTGGTGCTAGCACCCCTCACTGAGATATAGGTTTCCTATATCTCTCCTGCACACACATATAAACCTATCAGTCACCCCTAAGGCAGGCCCTATCAATCCTGAGGGCAGGGTGCTTGGCTTCTATGTGAGGGGGTGCCTCTGCCTGAGCAGGGCCCCTCGGCAGCTCTCAGAGTCTATTCTCTGGTGCTGTTTGTGGATGCGGTTAAACCATATACTATTAAGTGCATTATATCCTCGCGGTAAATGCTAACTTTGGAATGGCTGCATCAAAACATGTCGTGTTTGGTGTCAAACATCTTGGAATACTACCCCCCGCCAATCTTGGTGGCGGGGGTAGCATTCCACCCTTCTAGAGGGATAAGACATGTACCTACTGTGGAAACGCGGTAGAATCCTAAAGAGCCCTGGCATCACAAAATGGATGCCACCAGTCACAGACACTGGGCTGCCCTCCTGCTGATGACCGAAACTCGCAGTGGAGGAAGCCCAACAATAGGCATCCTGTCACAGGGAGGTGTAACCACCTCCCAGACAGGGTTTAGTGTATTGGGGCTGGGTGGGTGCACTCTTAAGAGTGCTTTGAAGTCCTGCACTGGGGGAGCAGAAGGCTCCTCTGTGCATATGCCAGTTCAAACCAGCTCAGGGGCTACCTGCCCCTGCTCTGGCGCGAAACTGGACAAAGGGAAGTGGGTGTATCCACCCCTCCCTTGACCCTCCCATAGGTGGGGTCATAGAGCTAGTCCATCCCCTCTTTTAGTATAAGAGGGGGAACCTTGCCATTGCAAAGCAGATAACCCCTGGACGACGCTCTACAGAAGAATCCTGGCCCTTCGACGTTCCACTACCTTTGGAAGACAGAAGAATCTCCCTTGGAGTCAAGGAGTGACTCCCCTGCTTGGCAGGCACCAAAACGACAACGACGGTCGCAAACTACGCCGCTCCCGCCGGAGTCCGAAGTCCCTACAGCCCAAGAAGTGGATTTCCTGACCTCTCCCAGGCCATCGTGAGTCCCCAGCGAAGCTGAGGCAAGTGGACCCCACGAGTAACGAGGAACCGCGACCCCTGGGTACCGTGCACTATTGTAGAGTGCAACCCCTTCACAACGTTCTACGAACTTGTGCTTTGGACCACGTGTGGTCCCGACCTCCAGCAGGAATCCCTCCGAAGATCCGAGGCCTACACCGTCCCGAGTGACCGTGGGCCCCTGTTGAGTGATTCCGCCCGAGGTGTCTTTGCGATCCCTTGCCCGCCAGCTTGTGGGTCCCCAGAAGACTTCTTAAAGAAACCAAAGGGCTCCCCTGGTTGCTCCAGGCCTGCCCTGACTTACCCTCGCTGGGTGAGTCCCTCAGACCTTGCTGGTTTGCGCCATCGACTTTTCTTCATCTCCCCGAGACTTGCTGCTGCCAAGGCTTGTTGGCTCCAATCGAGTTGCCTACACCGCAGTCAGCTGCAGACGTCGAGGGACCCACCGAATCCAGCTCCTGGTCATCGTCGACACCTCCTGGACCACGTGGCTGAAGAGTCAAGGCACCCGCAACCGACCTGAATCAACCGACGACGGTGGGCATCCATCTTCCTTGCCCCGGGTCACTGCCAAGTGACTTTGAACACTGTCCCCTCTGCTTTCAGGTCATCCTTCTTCAGAATCCAGGCTTGGATTCCACCGGACACTTCTTCAGCTCCCGCAAGCAGCAAGTCTTCTTTGTTCGCCATTGAAAACGACGCCGCGACCCGACACCAAAGGACACCTATGCACCCGGCTTCCCTGGGTGAGGTAACTCCAGCACTACGGTGCTCCTGTGGGTGTGGGCCCTAGAACTACTTACCCTGTAAGTGACTTGCTTGTAGGTTCTCCCGAAGTATCCTAAAACTCTTTATTTCCAACCGCGACTTGCCCCATTGAAGTTAACGGCGATCTGCGCCTGTGTATCCACAATGCACGCGTCCCCCGTGGGTCCTTTACTTACCTGCCTTGGGTGGTTTCGTGAGGCCCCTGCACTTCTGAAGGCCCTAGGCCTTGTCTCCCTGCAAGTCGTTGTCCCTAAGTCTCTTACTTAGTATATGGTCTGGTACGCCCCTAGGGCCCCAGCCATATTTTGTGCTTAACTTATTGTGAAACGTTGATTTGTGCATATGTTTGTCTTCTAATCTCATAAAGAGATTAGTAGAGAGTTATTTAGAAATAAATACATATATATTTGAGATATATACCTGTGTGGTGTCTTTTCATTTGGTGATTCAAGAGATTATATGGTAAAACAAGCTGCTTTACATTCCTCCGAGACTTAGCCTGAAGGCTGCTCTCCACAGCTACCACTAGGATAGCTTTCTTTAAAAGGTTGTCTTAAACCTATCTACCATAAGAGTCGATTTGCCCTGGTGCAAGGTGTCCACTTTAATTAGTGAACAGCATATACCAGGCCAACTTCTCACACCCGGGGAAGGCAGTACTATCATGATGATTATGATATGGATGAAGTTGCAGGGATGTCCTATGGTTAGGACAGCCAGGGACAGGGAAAGGGACCAGTCCAAATTCCTGTAGATCAGCGTGGTCCTTATGTCACTGCAGATTTACATGGTTCGGCACAGAAGTGTTTGGTGGATACAGGTGCAATGAATAGCTCTGTTTCTCATTTGGTGGTCCCCGGGGCAGCCCTGTCTGGCCGTAATAATGTTTCGGTAGGTTTTTCAGGTGTACCGGTTGTGAGCCCCATTTCCAAACCTCTTGCCTTGACTGTTGGTCCTTTCACTCTGGACTCCCCATTTTTGTTGACGGCGAATTGTGGGGAGAATTTATTAGTATTGGATTTGTTGAAAAAGCTACATGCTACCATTTATTGTTCCCCGGATGCTGTTTACATGACTCTTGGGCCTAATGTGGTTAGTGCGAAACAGTGTTTGGCAAAGGATGCAACGCTTCCTGTTGAATTTAATGATGTGCCGTCCTCATTGTGGGCCACGGGATACGGATGTGGGGTTGTTGCAGATGCCACCAGTTTCTATAAAGGTCCAAGATAACGTTGTGCTCCCTCGTATTCCCCGGTATAAAATATCGCAAGCTGGGGAACAGGCTTTGATGCAGATTATACAGGACCTGATTAAGTCGGGGGTGGTTGAGGAGACAGTAGCAAATGTATGCAATAGCCCCATTCTCCCTATTCTTAAGAAGGCACCTTTGGATTCCTCTGATGCACATCCTGATGTTTATCGTTTTGTGATTGATCTCCGGGAAATTAATAAGATAGTAGTCCCCCAGTTCCCGGTAGTCCCAGATATTACTGTTCTCTTGACGATGATTCCTTCTACAGCCAAATTCTTTTCTGTGATTGATTTGAAAAATGCTTTCTTTAGTATTCCTATTCATCCAGACAGTAGGTATCTTTTTGGATTTGCTCTGGCTGGTAGGAGCTTCCAGTTCTGTCAAGCTCCTCAGGGGTATACTGAAAGTCCCATTATTTATAGCCAGGCTTTAAAAAGTCAATTGGACTCTCTCTTCCCGCAGGTAATGTATTATTGCAGTACGTGGATGATATTTTGATAGCCTCCGATACCGAAGAGGGTTGTCGGGACGCTACGGTTAAATTATTAAAGCATTTAGCAAACAAAGGGCATAAAGTGTCCCTTTCTAAATTCCAATATTGTCAACAGCAGGTCACCTATTTAGGTCACCTGCTGTCGAAGGAGGGTCCGAGGCTAACACCTGAACGAGTTGATGCCATTGTCAGGATGCCTGTCCCTGTGACTCAGAGGGATGTGCGTGCTTTCATAGGCATCACCTTGTATTGTCAACACTGGATACCCGCTTATTCTCTATTAATACAGCCCTTGCTTCGCCTAACAACTAAAGATGTGCATGAAACTTTGCCTTGGACGCATAAATGTCAGCATGCTTTTAAGCAATTAAAAGTTGCGCTTTGCTCTGCACCTGTGCTTGGTACGCCTGATTATAAGAAGCCTTTCGTGTTGTACGTACACAAAACGGCTGGGTGTGCGCTTTCTGTGTTAACACAAGCCTTTGGAGGTAAGCAGAGGCTATGTGCTTATTTTTCTGCTACGCTTGACCCTGTCGCCAGAGCCCTCCCGAGTTGTTTAAGAGCAGCAGCGGCTGCAGCGGTCTCTATACGACAGTCGGCAGGGCTCGTTCTTAATCATGATCTTACAGTAATGGTACCCCATGCTGTGGATGTACTTTTAAACAAGACAAAGACGCAGCACCTCACCAGTGCTCGTCTGACCGGTTACAAATTAACTCTATTTGTACCTCATATTACTATCAAAAGATGTGCCATTCTGAACCCAGCCACGTTACTACCCCTCCTTTCGGGGGATGAGGACAAAGATGTCCATGATTGTTTATTCCGTACCGAGGAAGAAACGAAGGGACGGGTAGACTTGACTGATGTTCCCTTATCTAATCCACAAGGGGAACTGTATGTCGATGGTTCTTGTTTCAAATTGTCAGATGGCACCACTACCGCGGCGTATGCTATTACCATGCTGCACACTGTAGTTGAGACATTACATATTCCTTACCAATCTGCGCAGGCTGCGGAGCTGATAGCCCTTTTGCGAGCATGTGAATTGAGTGAAGGACTGACTGTGAATATTTACACTGACAGCCAGTATGCCTTTGGGGTGGCCCATAATTTTAGACGCCTCTGGGCGGAGAGAGGATTCTTGACTTCACATGGCACCAAGATTCAGAATGGTCCGCTGATAGAAAGGCTTTTGACAGCCTTGACCCTTCCCAAACGATTGGCAATAGTGAAGTGTAGTGCCCATAAAGCAATCACTGATGATGTGGGGAAGGGAAATGCCTTTGCAGATCAGGTAGCAAAAGAGACAGCTAGGTCAAAAATGACGAAAATGTTTGTGGCAGGACCTGCTAGATGGGTACCAGATGTTACCATGTTTGAAAATTCACTAGAGAGTGTTCGGGAAATACAGAGTGAGGCAACAGTTGAGGAGTTGGCAGTGTGCCAGGTAAGTACAGGGCGCTTAAATGAAGAGGGGTGTTGGACTGACAAATCAGAGAAGCAGAGATGGATGTTACCTGATGCATATGTGTTTCCCGTAGTTACAATGGCACATGGTCCGGCTCATATTAGCGCTAAGGGAATATGTAGGTTATTGGATCCTGTGTGGCAAAATGATAATATCCCAAAGGTTGCTGCGCACCTAGTGAAACATTGTATGATCTGTATGAAGCATAATCCTGGAAAGGGTACCCCTACACCTTCTGGTAACTTTGCGCCACATTCTCTCCCTTTTGAGGTACTCCAGATGGATTATATTGAGATGCAACAAATTAATAATTTGAAATATGTGCTAGTGGTTGTTTGTGCATTTAGTAAATGGATTGAGGCTTACCCAACGAAAGAAAACACAGCCATGGCGACGGCGAAGGCTCTTATTAAGGAGTTCTTCCAGCGCTACGGTTTGCCCCGTTTGATCTGAAGTGACAACGGAAGTCACTTTAACGCAAAAGTGATCCAATTGGTGTGCGATGGTTTGCACATCAAGCAAAAATTCCATGCAGCAAATCATCCTCAGTCAGCAGGTTTAGTTGAGAAGTACAATGGTACTCTCAAGCTAAAATTGGCTAACATTAACCCCTTCGCTGCTAGGCCTTTTCCCCCCTGTGCTAAGCCTTTTTTGGCTATTTGGGGTAGTGCGCGCTTAGGCCCCTGTAACTTTTTGACCACATAAGGTATCCACGCCAAATTTGCGTCCTTTTTTTCTAACATCATGGGGATTGTAAAGGTATCCAGGGTTTGTGGATTCCCCTGGAGGGGACCCAGAAATTAGCCAAAATACAGCAAAATTTTGTTTTCTGGGGAAAAAATGCGAAAAAAGGGCTACAGATGAAAGCGTCTTGTTTTTCCCCTGCAAATGGCATCAAAAAAGGGGTTGTGGTGCTGAAATCACCATCTTCCCAGCTTTCAGGGACAAGCAGACTTTTGTCAGAAAACCAACTTTTTTACACAGTTTTGGCATCTTTCTGGGACATAGCCTATTTTTGCTATTTTTTGTGCTTTCAACCTCCTTCTAGTTAATGGTAGAAATGGGTATGAAACCAATAATGGATCCTGAAAAGCCATACATTTCTGAAAAGTAGACAAAATTCTGAATTCAGCAAGGGGTCATTTGTGTAGATCCTTAAAGTTTTCCTTATAGAAACTAACAGTTAAATGAAGGAAAAATTGAAAATTAGTTGAAAAAAACAGCCATTTGTGTCAACGTTTTCACCTGTAACTTCTTCTAATTATGACAGCTATTTGAAAGCAATATACCGTTATATCCGCTGGACCTTTCTGGTTGTGGGGATATATAGGACTTGTAGGTTCACAAAGAACCCGACGAACCCAGAGCCAATAACTGAGCAGCATCTTGCAATGGTTTTTTATTATGTACCGGGTATATAGCAATTATTTTGGAAAAATGTATACATGGAAAAATTGTTATGAAAGACACCTATGTATTTCTGAAATGGGAACAAAATGTAGATTTTAGAAACAGTAGATATGTGCACATTTCCGAAATTGGGAGTACCCATACTAGCATGAGAATTATAGGTCATTTTTCAAAATGACTTATTTTTTACACATTGTCTTTCATTTGGAAGGCAGAAATGCATCGAAAGTCAATAGGTAATAACAGTTGCTCTACAATTCTGTGTTACCCTAAGTCTCCCGATAAAAATGGTACCTCACTTGTGTGGGTAGGCCTTGTGCCCACAACAGGAAATGGCTCAAAAGGCAACGTGGACGTACCACATTTTCACAATGAAAAATTACCCTTTTTTTGCAAAGTGCATAGCTGTAGTTTTTGAACCTTAGCTCTGCGGGCACTTAGTGAAACCTAGCAAACCTATACATTTTTTAAAACTAGACACCCAGGGCAATTCAGGACGGGGTGACTTGACTGGCTCTCACCAGGTTCTGTTACCCAGAATCCCTTGCAAACCTAAAAAATTGGTAAAAAAAACACATTTTCCTCACTTTTCTGTGGTGGAAAGTTCTGGAATCTGCGCGGATCCACAAAATTCTACCCACCCCGCATTCCCCAAGGTCTTCCGAAAACAATGGTACCTCACTTGTGTGGGTAGGCCTAGTGCCCGCGACAGGAAGCAGCGCAAAACGCAACATGGACGCACCACATCTTCACAGTGAAAAATGACCCTTTTTTTGCAAAGTGCCTAACTGTAGTTTTTGAACCCTATCTCTGCCGGCACCTAGGGAAACCTAGCAAACCTATACATTTTTGGAAACTAGACACCCAGGGGAATCCAGGATGGGGTGACTTGACTGCCTCCCACCAGGTTCCATTACCCAGAATTCCTCGCAAACCTAAAACATTGTCAAAAGAAACACATTTTCCCCACATTTCTGTGGTGGAAAGTTCTGTAATCTGCGTGGATCCACAAATTTCCACCCGCCCCGCGTTCCCCAAAGTCATACGAGAAAAATGGTACCTCACTTGTGTGGGTCGGCCTAGTGCCTGCGACAGGAAAGGGCGCAAAACGCAACGTGGTCACACCTCAATTTCGCAGTGAAAAATGACCCTTTTTGGCAAAGTGCCTAGCTGTAGTTTTTGAACCCTAGCTCTGCCGGCACCTAGGGAAACGTAGTAAACCTATACATTTTTAAAACTAGACACCCAGGGGAATCCAGGATGGGGTGACTTGACTGCCTCCCACCAGGTTCTGTTACCCAGAATCCCTCGCAAACCTAAAACATTATCAAAAAAACCAAATTTTCCCCACATTTCTGTGGTGGAAAGTTCTGGAATCTGTGTGGATCCACAAATTTCCACCCACCCCGCGTTCCCCAAAGTCTTACGAGAAAAATGGTACCTCACTTGTGTGGGTCGGCCTAGTGCCTGCGACAGGAAACGGCGCAAAACGCAAGGTGGTCACACCTCAATTTCGCAGTGAAAAATGACACTTTTTTGGCAAAGTGCCTAGCTGTAGTTTTTGAACCCTAGCTCTGCCAGCACCTAGGGAAACCTAGCAAACCTATACATTTTTGAAAACTAGACACCCAGGGGAATCCAGGATGGGGTGACTTGACTGCCTCCCACCAGGTTCTGTTACCCAGAATCCCTTGCAAACCTAAAAAATTGTCAAAAAAACCCAGATTTTCCCCACATTTCTGTGGTGGAAAGTTCTGGAATCTGCGTGGATCCACAAATTTCCACCCACCCCGTGTTCCCCAAAGTCTTATGAGAAAAATGGTACCTCACTTGTGTGGGTCAGCCTAGTGCCTGCGACAGGAAACGACGCAAAACGCAACGTGGTCACACTTCAATTTCGCAGTGAAAAATGACCCTTTTTTGGCAAAGTGCCTAGGTGTAGTTTTTGAACCCTAGCTCTGCCGGCACCTAGGGAAACCTAGCAAACCTATACATTTTTGAAAACTAGACACCCAGGGGAATCCAGGATGGGGTGACTTGACTGCCTCCCACCAGGTTCTGTTACCCAGAATCCCTTGCAAACCTAAAAAATTGTCAAAAAAACCCACATTTCCCCACATTTCTGTGGTGGAAAGTTCTGGAATCTGCGTGGATCCACAAATTTCCACCCACCCCGCGTTCCCCAAAGTCTTCCGAGAAAAATGGTACCTCACTTGTGTGGGTCGGCCTAGTGCCCGCGACAGGAAACGGCGCAAACGCAATGTGGTCACACCTCAATTTCGCAGTGAAAAATGACCCTTTTTTGGCAAAGTGCCTAGCTGTAGTTTGTGAACCCTAGCTCTGCCGGCACCTAGGGAAACCTACCAAACACACACGTTGGGGGATCCACGCAAGCCATACCTCCCTGGAATCCCCCGGGTGTCTACTTTTCAGAAATGTGTGGGTTTGGTAGGTTTCCCTAGGTGGCCGCCGAGCCCCAGGCCAAAACGTCATGGGACCTCCCTTGCAAAACCAGGTCGTTTTGTGAAAGGCCATTTTGAGGTCGCCTCAATACGTTGTGGGCCCTTGCCTGTCGCGGGTACTTGGGCCTCCCACCCGAGTGAGGCACCATTTTTATCGGGAGACCTGGGGGGACGCTGGGTGGTAGGAAATTTGTGTCAGCCCGGTGATGCCACAACTTTACCACACAAAATGTGTGTAAAAAGGGATTTTTTCAGCAAAATGTCAGGTTTGCATGGGATTCTGGGTAAGAAAACGTTGGGGGATCCACGCAAGCCATACCTCCCTGGAATCCCCCGGGTGTCTACTTTTCAGAAATGTGTGGGTTTGGTAGGTTTCCCTAAGTGGCCGCCGAGCCCCGTGCCAAAACGTCATGGGACCCCCTTGCAAAACCAGGTCGTTTTGTGATAGGCCATTTTGAGGTTGCCTCAATACGTTGTGGGCCCTTGCCTGTCGCGGGTACTTGGGCCTCCCACCCGAGTGAGGCACCATTTTTATCGGGAGACCTGGGGGACGCTGGGTGGTAGGAAATTTGTGTCAGCCCGGTGATGCCACAACTTTACCACACAAAATGTGTGTAAAAGGGATTTTTTCAGCAAAATGTCAGGTTTGCATGGGATTCTGGGTAAGAAAACGTTGGGGGATCCACGCAAGCCATACCTCCCTGGAATCCCCCGGGTGTCTACTTTTCAGAAATGGTGTGGGTTTGGTAGGTTTCCCTAGGTGGCCGCCGAGCCCCGTGCCAAAACGTCATGGGACCCCCTTGCAAAACCAGGTCGTTTTGTGATAGGCCATTTTGAGGTTGCCTCAATACGTTGTGGGCCCTTGCCTGTCGCGGGTACTTGGGCCTCCCACCCGAGTGAGGCACCATTTTTATCAGGAGACCTGGGGGAACGCTGGGTGGTAGGAAATTTGTGTCAGCCCGGTGATGCCACAACTTTACCACACAAAAATGTGTGAAAAAGGGATTTTTTCAGCAAAATGTCAGGTTTGCAGGGGATTCTGGGTAAGAAAACGTTGAGGGATCCACGCAAGCCATACCTCCCTGGAATCCCCCAGGTGTCTACTTTTCAGAAATGTGTGGGTTTGGTAGGTTTCCCTAGGTGGCCGCCGAGCCCCGGGCCAAAAACCCAGGTGACCCCCCTTGCAAAACCAGGTCGTTATTGCAAGGAAAATGTGACAGACATTTTGAGGTTTGCAGGACATTGTGGGTAACATAACTTGTTGGGATCCACAAGAGAGATATCACCATGTATTCCCATGGGTGTTTCGTTTACTGACAATATCTACAGTTGGTAGGTTATTCTTAGACGGAATGTACACCTTGGCAGACAGACTAAAAAGACAAAGATTACTGCACAGCCATCTATTCCTCAAGCACACACACATACTGGTTGGATTTGGCACGAGGGCAAGTGATGGTTCAGTATATACAATTTTATTAACAAGAGATGTCACAAAAATGAAATGCACTGTCAATAATTGAAAGGACAAAAAACTGAACCAGTGACTCGCAGCTCATGAGCTGTAAAGCCACGTCAAGGCCCCAACCGCTTTACAGGCCATTCACACACCTTTCATACGTGATACACACAAGACCATTCACACCACCAGGCACTAAATAAACACATTACAACATTCACAAAAAGGGACAAGGTACACCCTGCTTGAGAAAGACAAAAAAAAATATTACTGCACAGCCATCTAATCCTCAAGCACACACACATACTGGTTGGATTTGGCACGAGGGTGAGTGATGGTTCAGTATATACAATTGTATTAACAAGTGATTTCACAAAAATGAAATGCACTGTTAATAATTGAAAGGACGAGAAACTGAACCATTGACTCACAGCTCGTGAGCTGTAAAGCCACGACAAGGCACCAACCTCTTTACAGGCCATTCATACACCTTTCATACGTGTGACACATACAAAACCATTCACACCACCAGCCGCGGGCCCATCACATTACAACACTCACACCAGCAGACAGCGCCATTCAAGGGCCCATCACTTTCACACGCCCACATTCCTAACACAGCAACCACACAAGCTGATGGATTGCATGGAGTGTCGCTCGGCTAGCAGTGTGTGTAGTGACCAGCAGCAAGTCACTACTCACACACCGCCAGCCGAGCGCCAGTCCACGCACACCGCCAGCCAAGCGCCACTACATGCACACCACCAGCCAAGCGCCACTCCACGCACACCGCCAGCCAAGCGCCACTCCATGCACACCGCCAGCCAAGCGCCACTCCACGCACACCGCCAGCCAAGCGCCACTCCACGCACACCGCCAGCCAAGCGCCACTCCACGCACACCGCCAGTCAAGAGCCACTCCACGCACACCGCCAGCCAAGCGCCACTCCATGCACATCGCCAGCCAAGCGCCACTCCACGCACACCGCCAGCCAAGCACCAGCCTACACACACCACCATCACATTTAGGATTTTTTAAACAAAAAGAAAACACAAACAAATTGCAAATAGATACAAATCTACTAACACAAAATCAGAAACTAAATACATTGCACTAATGCCAACCTTGAAACAGAACAACAATTCTTAAACATTACAGACCAGGCAGTTCACTTTACCACTCATGGTTGCTCCCAATAATTCTTTTGCTTGTGGTACGCTCTATAACAAGCAGGCACACACAGCCTAGGGTTAGAAGGACACTCAGGGCAGTACATACGAGTCTCCTTCCGCGCACCTCTTCGCCAACAGACTCTACATCTCCTAGTGGGAAAGTCTTTTGAGGGTGTAGGAGGAATGTGATCAGGAAAGTGGCGATCTTTCAATCGAGCCACATCCTCCACCACTCCAACTCTAGGAACATTTGCCTGTTCCACAACAACAAGGCTGCCTATGACAGACTGCTGAAACTGAACAAAAGTCAACTTTGACGCAGGAGAACACTCCTTGAACACAACAAAAGCATTGAAAGTTGCTAAATTGAAGAGATGGATGGCCAACTTCTTATACCAAATGTAAGCCTTACGAATAGCAGTGTAAGGTTCCAACCTCTGATCTACTCTATCAACACCACCCATGTGCTTATTATAGTCTAAAATGCACACAGGTTTGCGCACTTCAGCAATCTGACCCCAAACAGCCACAGGTGAAGTACTCTCATCATGGATGGTAGTCAGCATGTACACATCCCTCCTGTCCACAAATTTCACAGCTAGTAGTTCATCACTACGCAAGGAACTGCACTGTCCCCTCTGAAGTTTTTGCAAACAAGCTCTTTTGGATAACCTTTACGGTTAGAGCGGATTGTGCCACAAGCAAAAGTGTCCACTTTGAACAATTCCTTAAACAATTGCACAGCAGTGTAGAAGTTATCAAGGTACAAATGGTGGCCTCTGTTTAACAGTCCTCTAGCAAGATCCCACACAATTTTCTCTGAAACTCCAAAAGTGGACGGACAACCAGGGGGTCAATAGTGGAATCCCTACCAGTGTACACACGCAAATTAAAAACATATCCTGTCCTACTCTCAGACAACATATACAGCTTAATTCCATAGCGTGCCCTCTTGCTAGGAATGTACTGCCTAAAAACCAAACGGCCCTTGAACAGGACCAAAGACTCATCAATAGATATTTCTTTCCCTGGAGTATAGATCTCTGAAAATCGATCTACAAAGTGATCAAGAACAGGCCGAAACTTAAAAAGACGGTCACATTCAGGGTGATCTTGTGGCAACGCCAAACCATTATCAACAAAATGCAGCATCCGAAGCAAAAGTAAATACCGATCACGAGTCATAACTGCAGGAAATATGGCCGTTGCCATCAAGGGACTGGTAGACCAATATGAACCCATGGACGGCTTCCTTATCAAACCCATCAAAAAAGTCAAACCCAAAAACTTCTTCATCTCTTCCAGATTTGTGGGACTCCACCGGGTAGCTCTAGAATGGGGCCTAAGTCTGGCACTGTTGTCCCTCAAAAACTGTTCAGCATACAAATTAGTCTGCTCAACAATCTCACCCTAAAATACATCATCCATAAACAACTGAAAATACTGTATAGGCAAATAATGTTCACAATCCACTCTACACCCTGCATAACCACTAAAGGCAGGCAACACCGGCTGCACCATGTTTGGATCAACCCAGAGTCCAGCACTTCCAGTAGGAAGCCTAGCAGCCCCAGGCTGCAATCCAGATGCCTCTTGCACCATCGGCACAGTAGTATCCTCCTCTAAAACAGGCACTTCATCTGCACTGAGAGTACCTTCATCATCCGATGATTCCATGTGGAGAGAAAACTCACTGCCTGAATCTTCCCCTCCCTCCTCTCCCTCAGACACACTGTCAGTCTCATAATCCTGCTCAGAGGAAGATTCAAGAAGCAAACCAACCACCTGCTGAGCAGTCATTCTACGGCTAGCCATAATGCTTACTAATAAAGGTTACTTGTCAAACAAATCAACAACAACAAACCCTTTGTAAAAAAAAGAAATAAACAAAATGTAGCTTTATCACAAAGACCTATATACTCCAACACTATACCACTCACGTGACAGAAGCAGCTAGACTCACCACCACCTACTCTGCACAGACACAGTAAGGATCAACAATATCCCACTAAAAAAGAAGAAAAAAAAATTACACATAAGACAATGCAAAACATCGCAAAGAATTTCATGCTCTGAACACTAGCAAATATGCTGCCATTATGACACCACTTACAAAAAATTCATTCATGCATGACAATAATACTCATTTGGAGTACACACAACAAAAATATTTTTCTTACCAAATAAATGCAATTACGCAAAACTGCAGAACAACCACTGCCGAAACCGCAAACAGGAATCAAAAGCTTTACACTAGAATAAAAAGGAGAAAAAAAACATTACAATCACATATGCAAATAATGCACCAGTCCACACACAATCCACCAGCCAAGCTAAGGGGTAGGTGGGCCAAAGAGTATAAATAAAATATTCACCCCGTAAAAGGGGAGAAACCCTTGCCCTTTTGGCCACTCTCCAACACAAAAATTAAAAAAACCCTGGTGTCTAGTGGCTTCTGCCCTCCTTGGGGGCAGATGGGCCTAAAACATACTGCTATTCTGCCACCCAAAGAGGGCAGAAATGGCCACAATCATCCTCCCATAAAGGGGAGCGACCCTTGCCCAAGGGGCCGCTCCCCAACATAAAAAAAACCCTGGTGGCCTAGTGGACCTACAAAAAAACAAATCAGCCGATCTGCCCCTCAGGATGGCAGAAACGGCCAAATTAATGCTCCCCAAAGGGGAGCAACCCTTGCCCAAGGGGCCACTCCCCAAAAACAAATCCCTGGTGGTCTAGTGGGCCAAATATAAAAAAATGGCGACATCTGCCCCCCATGGGGGCAGACAGCCACAAACAATGCCCCCAAGGGGAGCGACCCTTGCCCAAGGGGCCACTCCCCACAAAAAATCCCTGGTGGCCTAGTGGCCATACAAAAAAATCAGCCGATCTGTCCACCCAGGGGGCAGAAACGGCCAAATTAATGCTCCCCATAGGGGAGCGACCCTTGCCCAAGGGGCCACTCCCTCAAACAAATCCCTGGTGGTCTAGTGGGCACAATTTTTAAAAAAATGGCGATCTGCCCTCCTGGGGGGCAGACAGAGCCACAAATATTGCCCCCAAAGGAGAGTGACCCTTGCCCAAGGGGTCACTCTCCACAAATAAATGCCTGGTGGACTAGTGGGAAGATACCTTTATCTTCCGCACATGATTCTCCCTACTCAACTCTACTCTCAACTCTATTCACAACTGGATGTTAGCTCACCAACTCATTCTGAATCCCGCCAAAACTGAATTCCTCCTCCTCTCTACCTCTCTCTCACCTCCTCCTGTTCAATCTTGGATGGATCAGCTGAACCTACTCAACAACAAACCCATCATTGTCAACAGCGCTAAATCCCTAGGTGTCATTCTTGACAAAAGACTCAACCTAATCTCCCACATCAACTCTATTGCTAAGAACGCACGTTACCAGTTGCGCCTTCTATGGGGGATCCGTCGGTTCTTCCCGGAGAAAGACTTAAAAACCTTGGTACAATCTCTGGTTCTCTCAAGACTGGATTATTGCAATTCTCTTCTGACGGGCCTACCCAAATCCCACCTCTCCCCTCTCAAATCCATCCTCCATTCAGCAGCTCGCTTCATTTCAGGGTCTAAACGAAGCGACCACGTCACTCCTATCCTGTCCTCTCTTCGATGGCTTCCGATCGAGGCAAGATCTATTTACAAAACTGCCTGCATCACACACAAAGCCTTACACACGTCCTCCCCTCGTTACCTGGCGAATAAATTGAAATTGTCCGGTGGCTCTCGCCCTTCTCGCAATGCGGAAAAGCTTCTGCTTGAGCCCCCCCCGTCTTCAAAAGGGAAAGATCGATGGCGCAATCCTTCTCAGGCAATGCGGTGAGAATCTGGAACTCGCTTCCCCCATTGCTCCGTGCCACCTCCTCTACCCGGATCTTCAAAGCTGACCTCAAATCTCTTCTCTTCCAAAGACACTTTCAGAACTAATACTTTCACTCTCAGCCCCCTCTAGGAAGTTCGCTCTTCATTGTAAATTTGTACTTTTTCCTGTACATTCCTCACCCTTGCGTGCTGTGCTGCATTTGTGTACCCTTCATTTTAAGTCTCCTGTTTAATTCACGCCCTCTCTACTCCCTCAAGGAAGTTCTTCCACTATAGGAAATTCTGTACTCCATGCCTATAGAAGTGCCTTCCCAGTGTGTTCTGAGTGACTGCCACTTACTGCAGTATTATACCTCTATTTGTATTTTGTATCTCATGTATCTTGTAACGCATACCTCTTTTTGTATCTTGTTTGTTTTATTTGCACAATTGTCACTTTTTCCTCATGTAATGTAACGCTTGCTTTTGTATTATGCTCACTTGTAACCTTCTCCTCATGTAATGTTACTGTTCCTATTGTGAAGCGCTCTGACACCTTCGGGTAAAGCCTGCGCTATATTAAAAACTGCCCCGCCTCAGGGGGCAGACCACCAAAAACATATGGCCCCCAAAAGGGGAGCGACCCTTGCCCAAGGGGCCGCTCCCCAAAACAGTATTTTCACTTTTACAAAAAAAAAAAAAACATTCCCTGGTGTCTAGTGGGCATTCCTGCTGCACGATCGCATGATCGTGCAGCAGGAATGCACAAAAGAGGCATCGGGGGAAAGGAAAACCCTTTCCTTTCCCTTGATGCCTCTTTGTTTGAAACCCCCCTCCCCGGAGCCAAAACTCACCTTATTCCCGACGCGCTGGAAGCAAATGGCTTCCAGCGCGTCGGGAACAAAGGAATCCCCAATGACGTCAGCGCGCCTCGTGCGCTGACGTCATGAGAGGAGTGGGGGAGGCAGGGGAAGCCCTTCCCTGCCTCCCCCAAAAAAAACAACGATCGGATTCTCACGGGGAGCGCCAGCGCTTCCCCGTGGGTGTCTATGACGAGCTGGACTCGTCATGAGCACACGACCACTGTGTGCCATGACGAGTCCAGCTCGTCATAAGCATCGAAGGGGTTAAGGAAAGTACTGGGTTGCAATGGCCAGATGCGTTACCCCTTGCTCTGTTGTCCACCAGAATGACAGCCCATTCTAGAGCTGGATTATCGCCATACGAGGTGGTCTTTGGCCATCCCGCAAAAGTGTGGGGCGTCCCTAGGCTGAAAAAGTTTTCTGAAATTGATTATCCTCTGTTAGTCGATTATTTATATGATCTTACTAAAAGTTTACGTTCTATTCATCAACAGATACATGAAGCTTTGCCTCCAGCACCAGAGGGGCCCGGGCATACCATACAGCCTGGAGATTACGTCCTTGTTAAAAATTACCAGAGGCGAGACAGCTTGGAGCCTAGATGGAAAGGACCATATCTGGTCCTCATCACGACAAGGACGGCAGTGAGAGTGGACGGTCGGAAGCATTGGATCCACACCTCTCACTGTCGGCGAGTGTCGCTTCCCCTCCCCTATGATCGATGGGTGCGCGAAGGGATAGGGGACCAAGAGACGGAGAAGGTTCTACGTTTTGTTCCCTTTTCTGATGCCCAACTGACTTGGGCGCAGACGGAGGAAGAGCGTGAGGCAGCTCTGGAAAAGGCAGTTCCCCCAGAAATTAGGGCTGCCCAGGCTTCTTTTTCATCTGGTCCGCAGGAGCCTGAGTCTCAGTCTTCGACACCCCCTGAATTTCAGATTCTTCTCCACGATGAGACAGTGCCTGGAGTAGCAAGGTACAATTTGCGTCCTCGACGGAAGGATAGTGCACCAAAAGAGAAGTGAGTGTAGCAGGGATGGACTTCGTGGATAAGATTAGTAAAATGCCCCCTTGGTTTAGTTTTTTCCTATTAGACTAGGGATCAAGAAGATTGGTGCACTGCCTGTGACGCAGGACAGGATAAGTTGGGGGTACTTTCCAAGGAGGGAGAGTACCCTATCCTGAGAACAGTGAACATTTGCTGATGGGCTGCAACAGTGTGGCTCCACCGTAAAGTGCTCAATAGCACCACAGAGGATTGAATAATAGAAGCCTGCCAGGGAGGCTTGTAACGGACCCTGATCTTTTCAACGTTTTTATATATTGTTTTCCTTTTTTGTGTACTTTCCATCATTGGTTCCATTATGTGGCGTCTCTTTCTCTGGTGATTTTATTTGTAAATTTATAGTGAAAATGTATCTGTTTGGTCGTCGCATTGTAGAAGACGAACAGCCTTTTGTTGCCCTGCGACCGGGGCAGCTCAGTTTCGATTGGTTGTTCAAAAAGAAGGTGTTCTGTATTGTGTGAGAAGTTGGCCTGGTATATGCTGTCCACTAATTAAAGTGGGCACCTTGCACCAGTCCAAACAACTCTTATTGATGATTAGGTTAAAGACAACCTTTATAGAAAGCTATCCTAGTGGTAGCTGTGGAGAGCAGCCTTCAGGCTAAGTCTTGAAGGAATGTAAATCAGCTTGTTTTACCAGTATATAACCTCCTGAATGACCAAATGAAAGGAGAACCACACCAGGTGTATATAAAATATGTATTTATTACTAAACACTATCTACTAACCTCTTTATGAGATTAGAGAACAATACACACAATATTAAATCACTAGAATGACAGTAAATAGCACAATACACAGCGGGCTCCAGGGGGAGACCGAACCATATACTAAGAAAGTGGTATAAGAACCACGACTTGACTAGACACAGTGCCTAGAGCACGTAGAATCGCTGGGACCCCAAGGAACCATCCAAGGTAGTGACACAGGGGACCCACGGAGGACGGGTGCAGTGTGGGAACACAGACGCGAGCTCCGTACAACTCTATGGGAAAGTCGCGGTTGGAATTTTAAACATTAAGGACACTTAGGAGAGGACTTCAAGCAAACCCAGCTAAACATAGAAGGTTCTAAGGCCAGCACCCTTGAGAGTACCGAGGTACCCGTGTTACCTATCCCAGAGGAGCCGGGTGCATAGGGGTCAAGTGGTGTCGGAAACCCTCGTCGTTTTCAATGGCGTGATGCGAGAAAGTACTGCTGCCGTGGAGAAGAAAAGTGTCTGGTGTGATCCAAGCCTGGATCAGAGATGTGAAGAACCTGAAAGCAGAGGAGACAAAGTCTGGGTCACTTCATGTGACCAGGAGCGAAGCAATCGAATGCCCACCGATGTCGGGTGCTTCAGGTGCAAAGAGGTGAATCTTGACTCTGCAGCCACGGGGACCAGGAGATGTCTGCGATGACCACAGTCAAGATTCGAGCTGTCCCACAAAGGATGTCGAGTGTTGGGGGGTCAGTGTTCGGATTGAACACCAACAAGCCTTGGCAACTGCAACCCACGCGGTCAGAGGAAAGATGCTTCTGTGAGGACCAGCAAGGTCCTGGGGACTCCCCAAGCAATGGAGAGTCAGGGCACGTCTGGAGCAACCAGGGAAGCCCACTGAAAGTTAAAGTTGCCTTCTCAGGGACCCACAGGCCAACGGACCAGGGATCGCAAAGGGACCTCGAGAGGAATCACAAAGTGCCAGCCCACGGAACACTTGTGGAGTGTAGGCCAGAAATCTTCAGTGGAATTACTGCTCGGGGTCAGGACTACAAGTAGCCCAAAGCACAGCTTCAGGGATCGCCGAAAAGCATATGATGCTGCAAATGTACACGGTGCCCAGGGGTACGGGTTTCACGGTCCCCACGAGGGATACGAGCCTCAGAATTGCTGAGAGCGCAGATCAACCTCGGGAACCCACCTCCTGTATTGCAGAAATCTTCGGAGTCCTTCTGGACTTCGTAGATGCAAACCGGTCAGATGCATTTAGGTGCCTGCTCAGCAGGGGAGTAACTCCTTTACTCCAAGGGAGATTCTTCAGTCGTCCAGCAAAGCGTAGATCATCGAAGGTTACTTGGTTTCTGAAGCAGAGTTTAGTCCAGGTAATATCTAAAGTCCTGTAGCCAGGGGTTCCTACTTTATACCCAAGGAAGGGGTGGGACAAACTCTGGGGACCCACCTATGGGAGGGTCAGGACAGAGGGGTGGCTACACCCATGTCCTTTGTCCAGTTTCATGCCAGAGCAGGGATTGATAGCCCCTGCAACCGGTTCGAGCTGGACTATGCACGAGGACACCAAATGTGCCCCCAGTGCAGACATCAAAGCACTCTGAGAGTGCACCCACCCAGCCCCAATACACTAAAGCCTGTCTGGGAGGTGGTCACACCTCCCTGTGACAGGAAACCTATTGTCAAGCCTTCCCCTGCCGGAGTTTCGTCCAGCAGCAGGAGGGCAGACTCGTGTCTGTGGCTGGCAGCATCCATTTTGTGATGCCAGGGTTCTGTGAAGCTGGTACCGGGTGTACCGGCATTGTCATATTTCTCCCTCTAGGAGGGTGGAATCATACCTCCACACCAGTTACTGGTGTGGAGGTATGATTCCAAGGTGTTTGACACCAAACACAACATGTTTCCATGCAGTCATTTTAAAGTTAGCATTTACCGCGAGGTTATAATGCACTTAAGTATATATGGTTGGCTGCATCACAAACAACCCCGGAGAATAGGTTCCGAAGGCTGCAGAGGGGCTCTGCTCATGCATGGGCTCCCTCTCACATAAAGCCCAGCACCCTGCCTTCAGGATCGATAAGGCCTGCTATAGGAGTGACTGATAGGTTTATATGTGCAGTGATTAGGATAGATATAGTGAATCTATATCTAAGTAAGGGGTGCAGGCTCCACCTTACACAGACTGCAGTAGCAATTCAACTTTATTCGATTCAGACAGAGAATCATAAAAGCTTACATTTCAATATAAATTTAAAAAGGAAAAAGTTAATCACTTCATTTAAAACAAGTGTGTTAGAAATGGGATCTCTGGTTGGCTAAGGCTTGCGCCAAAGCCAGGCAGAGACCACCACTCTAGTCAGGGCGAGGGAGTTACACGCCAAAGATAGCCCCTGCTCACCCCCTTGGTAGCTTGGCACGAGCAGTCAGGCTTATCCCGGAGGCAATGTTTAAAGCATTTGCGCAACACACACACATCAACAACATACTAGGCACACCACAAAAGGAACTCCACACAAAGGTTATATATAAAAATAGCCTTTGTATTATCATAAAACACATTAGAATCGTACTCACATAATATACATCATGCCACCTGGCACGGGATCATATTTACAAGGGATTATTTACACCTGACAGGGCCAACTGGACCACTGTCAGAACCAGCACAAAGCGAACTTAGTAACTGTAGCACTTATAATAAATGTAGTACACATCATAAACGTACAACCAGTAATCACTGGTAACCACTGTACTCAGCATCATCCTGTAACATAAACCACATTATGCACAGTATCACATTAGGCGCGAATTACATTCTGCGCCAACCTCACCAGCATAAACGCATTTTGCAATTATCTCATAAGTCTAAACGCATTAGACCCTAACCTCCTAAGTATAACTCACATTAGGGGCATCAATCACAGTGGAGGATAACCTCCCAAGCATAAACCACAGTTAGAGGTATAAATCAGGGTGCGTAAATCACAATACTGGAATCACATTTCCTAGCACCACAATATCACATTAGGGCCTGGCGCCCTATAAACCCCACCGTCCCCCTGGCCAACTGGCCTTCACTAAGGGGCTCAAAGGCCCTGTGTCCAGAATGTCAGGGCTGCTGCCTATGCAGCGGAATCCAAGGTGCGCCATCGCGCTGGGGCAAAGGAGTGCAACTCACTCCGACTTCTCATAATGCCCCCAAAGAACTGTGGCCTAAACGTGGCAGCTGGCACTACGTGCTGCGCAGCTGTAATCCCAGTGAAGGCCTGGCACCACTGTGCCTCTTGTCCCACTCCGGGACTCTCTATCCATTGTGCAAAACGTTGCAGCTGCCCACTGTCCGGTGGGGCAGCTGGGAATAAACACAGGACACTGGCCGCTCGGGGCCCTCTGGACCCCCTCGGGGTCCCTGAAAACAGATATGGCCATGGTGGAACGGCCCGCCACGGCGGGACCGCTCAGGCACTAACCATGTGCATGGGGAGCCCCCACTGGGACTCCTAACTAATCAACTGTGGCCTCGCACCGGCACCTCTGTGCCTCGGGGGGAACAACCACGGGGGCAGGCACCGATAGCGGGCCTCGACATACCCCCCCTCAGGCTCCACTCACCGGACTCTGCGCTGCTCCAGACTCCTTCGGGGACTCTCTCACTTCTCCCGACACCGCGGGCAGCAGGCGGGGCTCTCTCGCTCATGAGAGCCTCGCTTGGGATCCGGCTGCACTCTGCAGCTGGCACGCGGGCGGGGTGGGCTCCCGCCTGCCTTCATCCTCTCCTCCTGGCGTCGGGGCTCCCACTCGGCCACGGGAGCCCTCCTCACCAGGCCGCACATCTCGCTCTTCACCCAGGGATCCTGCAACACGGAGCGGGATCTCCCTGGAGGCAGGCGTCGCGTCACGCTTCTCCCGGCCGGCACTTCCTTTTGCAGGCCCCGCCCACGTCACAACAAAGGTTGCCTGACTTCCGGGTCGCATTCGGCAGCGTCCCGGCAGTTTCTCTCGCGACTTCTCCTCTGCAATACGGGGTAGGCTACCGTTCATTAAAATGATATCCAGCGGGGTGGGCCCCCGCTAGTCAAGGAAAGGCATAAGCGGGGTGGGCACCCGCGAAAGGGCACCACAAGGCGGGGTGGACACCCGCTCCTGTCCCCTCCAGCAGGGAGAATCCCCACGTCGGGATCTCCTCGGGGATGATTGCAGCTCAGCGCTGCGGAGCCCTCGTGCTCCTCTCCTCCAAAGTCCAGCGCTCCCAGGCGCTAGAGGCAAAAATCAAAGATAGCGCTCACAGGGGCTAGGAGCCACAGCTCCTTAGCAAAAAGGTCCATGAGAGTTTCAGGGGCATAGCTGGGCCCTCCAGCAGGGAGGCAGCCCCCATGGTGGTTCCTCCTGGGCCCCAGCAGCAGCAAGCCCCCACGAGTACAGGAACAAGAAGTGAACAGCAAACATGGGGTCACAGCCCCTATATTTATATTACTAAATCCCTTTGTGTCACAGCACAGGGCTTGGGGATACCAGTCAGAACTGGTTTAGAGGGGATTTGGAGCACTTTGTTTTGCCCAGCTCCTCTCCCCTTTGTCAGGTGGGGGCTCAGTGATCAGACACACCACAGGGGGCGGAGCCAGCATTGTGGAGGGAAGGCACAGCCCTATTCAGGTCCCAGGTGCAACTCCTCCCTCCCATCTGCATGCAGATCTCTCTATTCATCACTGGGCTGACTCACCCTGTCTCCTGGAGCCACCCAACACCCCTCACAGCCCCTGTCACTCACAAGACAGACATGCAATTCACATCAGGCTGGCAGACACAGAGCACACATAAATGCCAACTTCTAAAAGTGGCATTTCTAAAATAACCACAATAAATCTGCGCAGACCATTGCGCAGCATTTATTCACACAATTTCATACATACCAGACTTGACCATACTACTCCTCTCATACCAGGAATTACCATGGACACACTTATCCCCCATGCATTCCTATGGGAGGGCAGGCCAATCTCACCACAAGTACACAGAGAGCGCACGCACTTTCCACTGGACCACAGTGCAAAAGTGCCCAGAGGCCTAAAATCACCAACACCAGGTTACAGACAAGGCAAAAAGTTCAGGGGTGAACCTGCCAAAAAGGGCCAAGTCCAACAAAGTGCAATAAGAACATTTACAGATTTAGGGTGCAGCAGTTATAAGCTTCCTTCTAGTGATGACAGACCTCAAAAATCTTGCCACTACCACACATGTAAACAAGTCTGGGAGCAATTGTAAAAATAAGTAGGCTGGTCTGCATTGTCTAAAATTTAACGATTTCATTAAAGGCTTAATAAAAATAATCCTTAAGTCTGTATAAAATTTGCAGAAAAACAGTACGTGGATAGTTGATTGTTTAGAGATCTGGTCGCAAGGACAGCTTGTTAGTTGACGAGACCAGTTATTGGTATTGGGGAAACTTATCAAACGATGAAAAATGTCTAATCTAAAACGTGTCAGGACAAATCTATGTTGAGCATTTAAAACACCAATTAAATACGGTTGCATCGTGTAACAGGTCAGTATCATTTGATTATCTTGTACGGTGGGCTTCACAAGTTCCAGTGTTAATCTCTTTTCCTCTAAGTGGTTCAAACATACTCTCTTTAATGATACTCTTAATATATGCAACAAAGATTCAGGATTTTCGTAATATTCAGAGTGACAGATATCATGCATGAAATTTTTTATGTACTTCAGCCATGGTATTTTCAACTCATGATCAGCCCCACAGCAGTCCTGTACGATGTCTCTATTAAAGCCCGTGTGATTCGATGTCCATAACTTGTGCCAAAGGAGGACTGGCTGCACCCTTATCAAGTCTTCCAAATAGGTTACGCCCAATTCCACATGACACACAAAATTAGAACAGCTGGTTGGAAGCCCTAAGAGGTTTTTAAGAAACCCATTTTCTACAATCTGTAGGGAATCAACATCTACATGGCCCCAAACTCAGAACCGTACATCGCTATTGACCGGCATTTGGCGTTGTAAATGCTCAACATATCCCTGGGAAATTTGCGTCCCAATTTCCTAGAAAAGTTACTCAGACCCACAATTGATCTAAGGAACTGCATTCTTCTCGATTTTACTGCACTTTTCCAATTACCATTTCTATCAAATAAAATTCCTAAATAGGAAAAAGTCGGTGTATGGGGTAAAATCTCGTTTCATATTGAAATATTGCGTCCCTTGGCTAACTTTCGACCAGCATTCATGACGTACGTTTTACCTATGTTAATTAAAAGACCCAAATTATCCATAAAATTTACAAATGTATCTAAAAGATGCTGAAGGGTGTTGGGAGTGCGGGCCATAAGCACTGAGTCATCCGCATACAATAATACTGGTACTGGCCTATTGCCGATTCGAGGCAGGTCAATACAGGAGTCCACAAGGGTACTGCCCAAGCCATTGATGTATAAATTAAATAAAAACGGCGCGAGTACGCACCCTGGCGGACCCCTTCTTAATGTCAACTGGGCTCGTGCATTCTCCATTCATACCATATCGAATCTTGGCAGGGCTCTTTGAGTACAAATATCTGAGAAAGTTGACAATTGCATAGTCAACACCCATTGAGGTCATAATAGACCAAAGTTTATCATGGGCGACACAGTCGAATGCGGAGGACAAGTCCACAAACGCCAGGAACAGATTGCCCCCTTTTATTTGTGTGTACTTGCTCACTAGCAAATTCAAATTGATGGCCTGACCTATGGTCCCAACCCCCTGGCGGAAGCCATATTGAAAGTCGGACAGAATATTGTTACAGTCTGCCCACTCCTGTAATCTGTCCAGCACAATACGACCCACCACCTTGACCAGCGAATCCAGCAAGGAGATGGGTCAACAGTGTGCGGGGCAGTTGCGGTCTCCCTTTTTAAATATTGGCACTATATGTGATTCCGACCAGGACACTGGAAAACCAGCTTCCCGAAAAGACTTAAGGACCAGGGTCAGGGGAGGGCCCCAGAGATCAGTGTTGTCCTTAAAGATGTCAATCGGGATCCCATCGGGGCCAGGTGCCTTTCCTCCCTTGCTAGCTCCGAGTGCCCTGATCACCTCTTCCAGTGTGAAGTTAAAATCAACATTTTTCCACCAAAGAGTAGGCCCAGGAGAGACATCTGTCATCCCAGCCGTAGTATTATCTTGATCTTCTTCGACCGAGCCCATATATAATTTCGCAAAGTGGGCCACCCATTCATGTTCTGTAATTGCTGCCTCTATTCTGGGTTTATCATCATCACAACAGAAGGGAGAATTTACAACGCGCCAAAATAACTTAGAATCTTTGTTCTGGCTCGCTTCCTGCAGATGGTCCCAAGCCTCCTCTTTAAGAACCTTTTTGCGGTGGTTTAATGCTGTGGTGTCATTTTAAAGGGTCTCTCAGGGGTGGCATAATATATGCTGCAGCCCCTGGGAGGCCTCTGGGGTACCTATGCCCTGGATACATAGTATACCATATACTAGGGACTTATAAGGGTACCTCAGAATCCAATTTGGAGTGTACCTAAAGTACATGCAATCAATTTAGAGGAGAAACCAGATAGACTGGGGTCCTGATTAGCAGGATCCCAGTCAGACTAAGTCGAAAACAGTGAAACATCAGCAAAAAGTGGGGGTAACTATAAGAAGCAGATCCTACTCTCCTACACAACCCCCCAAACGTCAGGACATTAAACTAACCTTGACCAGTTGAGTCTTCATGTTCTAAGTGGAAATATCTGGAGAGTCCATCTGCATTGGCATGGTTACACCCAGGTCTATGTTCCACTGTATAGTCCATCCCCTGTAGGGAAATGGACCACCTCAAAAGTTTGGGGTTTTCACCCTTCATCTGTTTTAGCCATAAGAGGGGCTTATGGTCTGTCTGAACAATGAAGTGAGTGCCAAACAAGTATGGCCTCAGCTTCTTCAGAGCCCAAACCACAGCAAAGGCTTCCCTCTCAATGGCTGACCAACCTTTCTCTCTGGGGGTCAGCCTTCTGCTAATAAAAGCTACTGGCTGATCCTGACCTTCATCATTCAATTGTGATAACACAGCCCCTACCCCCAACTCAGATGCATCTGTTTGGACAATGAATTGTTTGGAGTAGTCAGGACTTTGCAGAATGGGAGCAGTGCACATTGCCTGCTTCAGGTCATCAAATGCCTTTTGACAGCTGACTGTCCACTAAACTTTCTTTGGCATTCTCTTGGAAGTAAAGTCATTCAAAGGGGTCACTATGGATCCATATCCTTTGACAAACCTCCTATAGTACCCAGTCAGGCCCAAGAAAGCTCTGACCTGAGTCTGGGTGGTTGGAGCAACCCAGTCCATGATGGTCTGGATTTTGCTCTGCAATGGTTGAACCTGGCCTCCACCCACAAGGTGCCCCAGGTATACAACTTGACTCTGCCCTATCTGGCACTTGGTGGCCTTGATAGTGAGGCCTGCTTTCTGCAGGGCCTCCAAAACATTTCGCAGGTAGACCAGGTGATCCTCCCAGGTAGAGCTAAAGACAGCAATATCATCTAGATATGCTGCACTATAGGCTTCCAGGCCTGTAAGGACTTTGTTCACCAACCTTTGAAAAGTGGCAGGTGCATTCTTCAAACCAAAGGGCATCACCACAAATTGGTAGTGCCCACTAGGGGTTGAGAATGCTGTTTTGGCTTTTGCATCCTCAGCTAGTCTGATCTGCCAGTAGCCAGCTGTCAGGTCAAATGTGCTCAGAAACTTGGCTGAGGCCAAAGTATCTATAAGCTCATCTGCCCTAGGGATTGGATGGGCATCAGTCCTAGTGACTGCATTGAGACCTCTGTAGTCCACACAAAACCTCATCTCTCTCTTACCACCCTGGGTGTGAGGCTTAGGTACCAAGACTACTGGACTAGCCCAAGGGCTATCTGTGGGTTTAATCACACCCAAATCCAACATCTTCTGGACTTCAGTCCTGATGCAGTCCCTGACATGGTCAGGTTGCCTGTAAATCTTATTTTTAACAGGCAGACTGTCCCCAGTGTCCACTTCATGAGTGCACCAGGTAGTCTGACTTGGAGTCAGTGAGAACATATGTCTAAACTGGTTGAGAACTTTTCTGAAATCAGTTTGCTGCTGGTCAGTGAGGCTGCCTGCCAAGGCTACACCATCTACTGAACCATCATCAGGGTTCTGTGAGAGCAGGTCAGGGAGTGGATCACTCTCTTCCTCCTGTCCCTCATCAGTAGCCATGAGCAAGCCCATGTCTGCCCTGTCAACATATGGTTTGAGCCTGTTGACATGGAGCACCCTATGGGGGCTCCTGGGAGTTCCAAGGTCCACCAGGTAGGTAACCTCTCCCTTTTGCTCAATTATGGTATGGGGGCCACTCCACTTATCTTGGAGGACTGCTGGGGCCACTGGCTCTAACACCCATACTTTCTGCCCTGGCTGATAAACAGTCAACACAGCCTTTTGGTCATGCCAGGCCTTTTGCAATTCCTGGCTAGCCTCAAGGTTTTTAGTTGCCTTCTTCATGTATTCAGCCATCCGGGAGCGGAGACCAAGTACATAGTCCACAATATCCTGTTTAGGGGGTTTGAGAGGTAACTCCCATCCCTCCTTCACTAGACACAATGGACCCCTAACTGGATGTCCAAACAGAAGCTCAAATGGGCTGTAACCAACCCCCTTCTGTGGAACCTCTCTGTAGGCAAAGAGAAGGCAGGGCAAAAGTATGTCCCATCTGCGCCTAAGCTTTTCTGGGAGACCTTTAATCATGCCCTTTAAGGTTTTGTTGAACCGTTCAACTAAACCATTGCATTGTGGGTGATAAGGGGTGGTAAATTTGTAATTTACACCACACTCCTTCCACATAGCAGTTAAGTAACTAGACATGAAGTTTGTATCTCTGTCTGATACTACCTCCTTAGGAAAACCCACCCTGGAAAAGTTTCCCAGGAGGGCCCTTGCCCCCACAGGAGCTGTGGTGGTCCTAAGTGGAATTGCCTCTGGATACCTAGTGGCATGGTCCACCACCACCAGTATAAATCTGTACCCAGATGCAGTTTGAGGATCCATGGGACCAACAATGTCAATCCCTACCCTCTCAAAGGGAACCCCCACCACAGGTAGTGGTATCAGGGGGGCCTTTGTAGTGTTATCTGCTTTACCATTGGCTTGACAGGTGACACGGGAGCGACAAAACTCCTTGGTGTCTTCAGACATATGAGGCCAATGAAAGTAAGGGACAATTCTGTCCCAAGTCTTGTTTTGGCCTAGGTGACCTGCTAATGGGATATCATGTGCTAGTGTCAATAGGAAGCTCCTAAACTTCAGAGGTATAACCAACCTCCTGGTGGCTCCAGGCTTGGGGTCTCTACACTCTGAGTAAAGGAGTCCATCATCCCAGTAGATCCTATGGGACCCACTAGCACTCCCAGCAGCCTCAGCAGCAGCGTGCTGTCTGAGGGGTTCAAGAGAGGGGCAGCTCAGTTGCTCCTGGCTCAGATCTGCCCTGGAAGGGCCCCCTGTCCCCAAGAACTCAACCTGATCAGGTTCAAGCTCATCTGGGACAGTTCCTTCTTCAGGACTAAGATCAGCTCCCTCAAGAGACTGATCTGGATTCTGAGGCAGGGGGGAAGACACTGCCTTAACCCTACTGCTCCTTCTCTTGGAAGGCGCCTGGTCCATTTTTCCAGGATCCAGGGCCTGTTCAGTTTTAGACATTTTTGCCTGTGACCTGGTCATAGCAAACACGTCTGCAGGGATACCCAACATTTCTGCATGAGTCCTGAGTTCCACTTCAGCCCAAGCTGAAGTTTCTAAATCATTGCCCAACAAGCATTCAACAGGGAGGTCTGCACTTACCACAACCTTCTTAGGGCCAGTTACCCCTCCCCAGGTGAAATTAACAACTGCCAGGGAATGGTCTGTCCTGACATTGCTAGCATTGGTCACTTGGTACATCTCACCAAGTATGATTTGCTCAGGAGCCACAAGATCTTTTGTCACCATTGTGACACTTGCTCCTGTGTCCCTGAATGCCAAGGCCTCTTTTCTATTTATTATAGGCTGTTGTCTGTATTTGCCCAAATTACTGGGGCTTACAAATAAGGAGGCCATATCCATGCCTCCGTCACAGATCAACATAGCCTGAGTTGGAACTCTGACTAGGCCAGAGTCCATCTCAGATCCCAGGGTTAACCCTACTACACCCTTATTTGGAGCACCACCACTTGGAGCTGAACTAGGGGGAACAGTTGCCTTAGGGGCAGTGGTGGTTGGAGTTGAGTCCTTGGACTTGGTACAATCACTTGTCCAATGGGTCTTCTGTTTACAGATTTGACACCATGGCTTCTTCTTGCCTTTTCCTTTGTTTGATTGTGACTCCCCACCAGATGCAGATTTTTGGGGCCCTTGAGAAGACTTCTGGTCTTTACCCTTCTCCCCACCTGTCACGGGGCGGGTATGTGTCAGGACGGCCCGGATCAACGGAAAGACTGGTGGGAGGCGCAGGACGTCACCGCACCTTTTGTTTTGTCACCGCAGGAGGACTGGACTGGTTCATCCTCTTCCGACACCACAGAAAGAAGATACGGTCCCTTTAACTGGGTTCCGATGTGGGACAACCCCGCCCCTTTTGATGACGACACCGCCCTCCGTCCAACAAGAGAGGGCTGGAACAGGAAGACGGTGTGCGCTGACACCGGAGGTGAAACAGGAGGAAGCGGAGTAGCGGAGAGTCGGGACGGAGACAGAGAGCGACGGACCTCGAGAGGAACAGCAAACCCAGGAGGAGTGGAGGAAGACCCAGAGACAACAAGAGAGCCAGGAGGCCATCGGATTCACGCTTCGCCCAGCCACGCTCCAGGAGGAGCGTGGCTAAAACAGGTACGGGATCGTTTCACGGGTTGGGTAGGGAGGCGGGGGACGCCAGAGGCTTAGAGGCGCGAGCGCCGTGTCGTGCATTCAAAAGAGCCGATCCCCATCCACCACACCTACACCCCCCTTCACCGAGCGTGTGGCACGGTTGATTTTGGTTTTGGGCTGGTGTTTCCTCACTCCCTCTCCCTGACAACGCACCGCACCACGATTACCCTGACCCCCTGTTGTCCTCTTCCTTCCTTTTGGGGCATCCGGAGTTTCTGACGGTGGCCACCCGGCCCAGAACCCGAGGAGGTGGAAGAAGCGATAGACGACTGGGACCTGTCAGGAAGAAGACGACAGCACACACCCCGGGAAACGAGGACTATTCGTAAAGCTTTAACCCCTGTACAGACTGGACACCATTAAGAGACCTACCATCACAAGAATAAAGCCTGCACTATCACGACCAGGTCTCCCGCTCCTTTTTCCCGATAGTTCACAACTGGTGGAGAATGCGGGCATAGAAGTGCCCATCTGTGTCACTAAGATGGAGGCGATCGTACAGCATTTGATTAAGGGCCAGGAAAAGCTAGAATGGGCCGTCGAGCGACAGATGTCATCGGCCCAGGCGGACCGAGAGACGTTCAAAGACACCATCGCAGCCCAGATGGACGGACTACACAAGCTGGCAACCGAACAGACCGGGGGCACAGTAAGGGAGGTACGGGGTACCCCTCACCCGCCATCAGGTGTCTCCCTCCAAAAGTACATAGCGGGGGAAGATCCCGACGCCTTCCTGACCAACTTCGAGAGAGTAGCAAGGGCGTGTAGTTGGCGGGTAGACAAATGGCCATTTTTTCTGGCCCCTTTGCTCACGGGGGAAGCGCAAGCAGCATACCAAGTGGCGAACGCCACGGGAGATACATCATACGGAGAGATAAAAGTCATTATATTGGACCACCTCGGCCTGGACTCTGAGGCATATAGGGTGAGGTTCCGCAAAGAGAGAGGCGCCCCCGGGGAGAATCCTAAAACCCTGTACTTCAGATTGAAGATGGCCGCCGACAAGTGGCTGACTCCAGGATTCTGTACAAAAGACGAGATAATGGAGAAGATTTACTTAGAACAGTATCTGGACGCCCTGCCGTACAACACGCAGAAATGGCTGCGCCAACATTCGCGTCTAACAGCCGCACAGGCCATAGAGATGGCCACGACTTATTCACGAGCCCAGCCGAAGGGGGTGGTATGTGACACAGAGAGGACACGCCAACCTACCATACGGCTCGAGAAGAGATATCGGACTCCACCAGAACCAGGAAAACCCCGGATGCCGAAAATAGAGATACCGAGCGTCAGAGGTCCCCAATGCTTTGAGTGTGGGGACTGGGGCCACATAGCCCGTGTCTGCCCCCGGAAGAAACCAGAGGATGAACCCATGGAGGTGGGATACCTCCCCAGGTCCATTATGTATACGGCCGAAATGGGAACGGCCTTCCATGTAAGTGTACAGGTGAATGGTAAACTGGTTAAGGCCCTTCTCGACTCTGGGTGTAAACAGTCGGTCATCCAAAAGGTGTACATTAACCCCGATCAGCTAGTACCCGATACATTAGTCCATATCCGATGCGTACATGGCGACGTGAAACCCTATCCCCTGGCTAGGATTGCCATCACCCATTCCGAGGGGGTACACAGTGAGGTAAAGGTAGGGGTGTTAGAAGGGCTCCCCGAAGACCTGATCATTGGCACTGACAACCCTGAGTTCCTCAGTCTCTTCCGAGGCGTACTCCGCCTAGAGGAGAGAAGGAAAGAAGGAGTAGGTAACCCGAGGGAGACGGTCCCGGCCCTCATTACCCCAGAACCGTGGCTCCAAGACCACAGTTTCAAATTCGCCCAGGCCAATGATGCCACCCTGTACAACGCGTGGGAACAGGCCCATAGCACACAGGACAACAGCTGCCCTGTGTATCCCCGGTTCCTTATAAAAGACGGGTTACTATACCGACAGGCTACCCCCACAGATCCCCACCAACTACTGGTACCCCTCTCCTTCCGGGACCAGATAACTTTCTTTTCTCATTCCCACCTCACGGCAGGACATATAGGAGCAGAAAAACCCACACAAAACGTCCTACGGCATTTCTTTTGGCCAGGGGTGTACAAGGATATAAAGATGCACTGCCAGTCATGCGGTACATGCCAGAGAAGGAATACACATAGGCCCCCAGCAGTGCCCCTACAACCACTTCCCATAATAGGTAACCCCTTCGAGAGGGTCGGAATGGACCTAATAGGCCCATTGCCCCGTACAAAAAGGGGGAATGTCTACGCCCTGGTAATAGTGGACTACGCGACCAGATTTGTGGAGGCATTTCCGCTCCGTGCCCCCACCACCCGCAACATAGCTGACAGGTTTCTGGAGCTGTTTTCACGGGTGGGCTTCCCTAAAGAAATTTTAACGGACCAAGGAACGCCCTTCGTGTCTCGTCTCATGAGAGAAGTCTGTAGGGTCCTCAACGTACGACAGATCAAAACCTCGGTATACCATCCCCAGACCGACGGACTAGTCGAACGCTACAACGGGACACTAAAAGTCACGCTAAAGAAAATGTTGGAGGTAAACGGCAAAGAATGGGACCAGCTGTTACCCTTGGCTCTGTACGTGATAAGAAGTCAAGTACAAAGCAGCCTTGGCTGTTCGGCGTTCGAGATGCTGTACGGAAGGCAGCCGCGATCCCTTCTTGAGATGACGAAAGAGGCCTGGGAGAAAGAAGAGGCAATTGAGACCAGAGGAATGTTGGACTACACCCAAGGACTGAAAGACAAGATAGGAAAACTCCGGGATTTAGCCTATTCCCACCTGGTGAAGAAACAGGAACAACAGACCCACTACTATAACCGCGGGAAAAGATGGAGGACCCTAAGGAAGGATGACTGGGCACTGGTGTTACTACCCACGGCTACAACGAAGTTCAAGACGGAATGGAAAGGCCCATACAAAGTCATAGCGGTCATCGGTAAAACCACATATAGGTTACAAATCACCCAGACCCGCACCCAGACGTACCACATAAACATGCTAAAGAAATGGCTGGGACCCCTACCCAAGGCCTTGAACCTCACTCTGCCCACGCTTACCACCAAGCATACCACGTTAGCAGAGCTCGTGGTGAACGAAGACCTAACCCAAAGAGAGCAGGACGAGCTGGATGAGGCCCTTCGGCCCTTTGCATCGGTGTTCTCCGACGCTCCAGGCAAGACCCACCTGGCAGAACACCGGATTGAGACCCCGGCCGGGAAAGCCATAAAACTGAGACCCTACCGGATCCCCGCGGCCCGAAGAAAAGCCATACAGAAGGAAGTACAGGAGATGTTACAGCTGGGAGTCATAAGGCCCTCGAGGAGTGAGTGGTCCTCTCCGATCGTCATGGTGCCGAAGCCAGACGGTAGTACCCGTTTCTGCATGGACTTCAGGGCTCTCAACGAAATCTCGTCCTTCGATGCCTACCCCATCCCTCGAATAGACGAGCTGATAGAGAAACTAGGAGAGGCCACGTATATCACCACGTTAGACCTGACCAAGGGCTACTGGCAGGTACCCCTAAGGGAGGAGGACAGAAAGAAGATGGCCTTTTCCACACCTGAGGGCCTCTACGAATTCACCGTCCTCCCGTTTGGACTACACGGGGCCCCAGCGACCTTCCAGAGACTCATGAACCCCGTGTTACAAAACCACCACTCCTTTTCGTCAGCGTATCTGGACGATATCGTGGTTTTTAGCCCCAACTGGAAAACCCACCTTAGCCATCTCCACACCATCTTACAGGCCCTAAGGGAAGCGGGGCTACACATAAATGCAAAAAAATCCCGGGTGGGATACCAAAAAGTAAAATACCTGGGGTATGTACTAGGACATGGGGTGATCACCCTCAGATAGAAAAGGTCAGAGCAATTTCAGACACTCCCTTTCCAGCCTCCAAACGAGACCTAAGAGCCTTTCTCGGCCTGATTGGCTATTATAGACGGTTTATACCCCACTTTTCCGAGGTGGCCACCCCGTTGACAGACATCCTCCAGAAGCATGTGAAACCACAGGTCCTGTCATGTCCCACGGAACCCATGACAAAGGCATTCCAAACCCTAAAACAAGCCCTAACTACAAGTCCCGTCCTGGCCTCACCTGACTTCTCCCGTCCCTTTCTCCTACATACCGACGCCTCAAAACAGAGTATAGGCGCAGTCCTCTCACAGCTGACTCAAGAGGGGATAGAACACCCTATAGTGTACATAAGTAGGAAGTTATTCCCGAGGGAGGTAAGATATCCCACCATTGAGCGCGAGTGCCTGGCCGTAAAATGGGCCATAGAGAAACTGCGATATTACCTAGAGGGACACCAGTTCACCCTGTACACAGACCATGCACCCCTCCAATGGATGAGCCGCAATATCGCCAATAATCCCAGGGTTCTCCATTGGTTTCTCTCCCTCCAACCCTATTCATTCACTGTGCAGCATCGAAGAGGGGTCGACAACGGCAATGCGGACTATCTGTCTAGGGTGTTCCCTCTCCCCAATCGGGAGAATCCAGGGGTGGAGGAGTGTCACGGGGCGGGTATGTGTCAGGACGGCCCGGATCAACGGAAAGACTGGTGGGAGGCGCAGGACATCACCGCACCTTTTGTTTTGTCACCGCAGGAGGACTGGACTGGTTCATCCTCTTCCGACACCACAGAAAGAAGATACGGTCCCTTTAACTGGGATCCGACGTGGGACAACCCCGCCCCTTTTGATGACGACACCGCCCTCCGTCCAACAAGAGAGGGCTGGAACAGGAAGACGGTGTGCGCTGACACCGGAGGTGAAACAGGGGGAAGCGGAGTAGCGGAGAGTCGGGACGGAGACAGAGAGCGACGGACCTCGAGAGGAACAGCAAACCCAGGAGGAGTGGAGGAAGACCCAGAGACAACAAGAGAGCCAGGAGGCCATCGGATTCACGCTTCGCCCAGCCACGCTCCAGGAGGAGCGTGGCTAAAACAGGTACGGGATCGTTTCACGGGTTGGGTAGGGAGGCGGGGGACGCCAGAGGCTTAGAGGCGCGAGCGCCGTGTCGTGCATTCAAGAGAGCCGATCCCCATCCACCACACCTACACCCCCCTTCACCGAGCGTGTGTCATGGTTGATTTTGGTTTTGGGCTGGTGTTTCCTCACTCCCTCTCCCTGACAACGCACCGCACCACGATTACCCTGACCCCCTGTTGTCCTCTTCCTTCCTTTTGGGGCATCCGGAGTTTCTGACGGTGGCCACCCGGCCCAGAACCCGAGGAGGTGGAAGAAGCGATGGACGACTGGGACCTGTCAGGAAGAAGACGACAGCACACACCCCGGGAACCGAGGACTATTCGTATAGCTTTAACCCCTGTACAGACTGGACACCATTAAGAGACCTACCATCACAAGAATAAAGCCTGCACTATCACGACCAGGTCTCCCGCTCCTTTTTCCCGATAGTTCACACCACCCTTATCAGAGTTTTTAGAATCTTGCTTCTTGGAGTCACCACCTTGGTTCTGAACCTTCTGCCTCACCCTGGTTCTGACCCATTTGTCTGCCTTCTGGCCCAATTCTTGGGGAGAGGTCAGATCACAGTCCACCAGGTACTGTTGCAACAGTTATTTTTGACAGTTATTAAGGATCTGCTCTCTCATGATTAAATTATACAATCCTTTGAAATCACACACCTTACTGCCAAGTAACCAGCCTTCCAGAACCTTAGTAGCACAATCTACAAAGTCAACCCAGTCCTGAGTCTGTGCCTTTTGGGTGTCTCTGAACTTTAACCTATATTGTTCAGTGGTTTGCCAAACCCATCAATCATAGCACTCTTCAGGACTTTGTAATTATCAGCATCCTCTTCTCTTACAGTGAGGAGCTTGTCTCTACCTTTGTCTGCAAAGGAGAGCCACAAGATTGCTGCCCACTGCTCCTGAGGGACCCTCTGTACCTTACAGGCCCTCTCCAGTGCAGTTATCCATTTGTGGATGTCATCCCCACTCTGGTAGGGAGGGACAATCTTGTTCAGGTTCCTATGGTCATGAGTATGTTCTCTACTCCTAGGGACACTGTAGCTGCCACCATGGGGCTCTAGCCCCAACTTCTGAGAAGCTCTCTGAAGCTCCAGGGATTCCCTATCTAAGGCCAATTGCTCTCTCTTGATTCTGAGCTTAGCTCTCTCAGACTCAAGCAGTTGGCACTTCTTCTCATAAGAGGACTCCCTTTATGAGAAGCAGAGCTCCCTACAGATGTACCAGAATGATCAGATTCCTGAGAAGGAGATCTGGATCTTCTTGGTAAACTGTTAACCCTTCCAGGTGGGGTAAAAAGAGGTCCACTGAGGCCTCCTTCCTCACCTTCAGGAAGAATTGGATTGTCCAGGTTAGAATCATTTTGATCCTCCTGGCCAGCATCAGAGTCCAGGTCATTGAAGTTCTCACTTCCTGTCCTTTCCTCTTCTGCTGTCCCACCCCCTTTTCCTACCTCATCAGACCCTGGAGTCTTTCTGAGGTCATCTAAAAGCAAAGTCTCTATGAGATGTTGGGTGTTTGGATTTTTCCCTGACTTCCGTTTCCTGGATGTACACATGGCTCTCAATTCCTGGAATGAGAGATGGTCATACTTAGTTGGCAAGGAGCCACTGGCTTCAGGCTTAGAAGACATGCTAGTGTGGTGTGGTGTATGCACCTACCTACTCTAGTGGGAACTGAACTCTCTTGAGTTGGAGAAAGGGTGTGCTAGGCCCTTGACTTACCCAACTCTAAGTTCAGTAGAACTTACTTTATTCTAGACTTGATTTATATGTACCTAAGTACCTTTAGTGGTTTTCAGTTAGTCACTCAATGAGATTATCTGGTAAAACAATAGCAAGCTTGAATCCCAACCGCTGCACACCAATGTGAGAAGTTGGCCTGGTATATGCTGTCCACTAATTAAAGTGGGCACCTTGCACCAGTCCAAACGACCCTTATTGATTAGGTTAAAGACAACCTTTATAGAAAGCTATCCTAGTGGTAGCTGTGGAGAGCAGCCTTCAGGCTAAGTCTTGAAGGAATGTAAAGCAGCTTGTTTTACCAGTATATAACCTCCGGAATGACCAAATGAAAGGAGAACCACACCAGGTGTATATAAAATATATGTATTTATTACTAAACATTCTCTACTAACCTCTTTATGAGATTAGAGAACAATACACACAATATTAAATCACTAGAACGACAGTAAATAGCACAATACACAGCGGGCTCCAGGGGAGACCGAACCATATACTAAGAAAGTGGTATAAGAACCACGACTTGACTAGACACAGTGCCTAGAGCACGTAGAATCGCTGGGACCCCAAGGAACCACCCAAGGTAGTGACACAGGGGACCCACGGAGGACGGGTGCAGTGTGGGAACACAGACGCGAGCTCTGTACAACTCTATGGGAAAGTCGCGGTTGGAATTTTAAAGATTAAGGAGACTTAGGAGAGGACTTCAAGCAAACCCAGCTAAACATAGAAGGTTCTAAGGCCAGCACCCTTGAGAGTACCGAGGTACCCGTGTTACCTATCCCAGATGAGCCGGGTGCATAGGGGTCAAGTGGTGTCAGAAACCCGCGTCGTTTTCAATGGCGTGATGCGAGAAAGTACTGCTGCCGTGGAGAAGAAAAGTGTCCGGTGTGATCCAAGCCTGGATCAGAGATGTGAAGAACCTGAAAGCAGAGGGGACAAAGTCTGGGTCACTTCGCGTGACCAGGAGCGGAGCAATCGAATGCCCACCGATGTCGGGTGCTTCAGGTGCAAAGAGGTGAAGCTTGACTCTGCAGCCACGGGGACCAGGAGATGTCTGCGATGACCACAGTCCGGATTTGAGCTGTCCCATGAAGGATGTCGAGTGCTGGGCGGTCAGTGTCCGGATTGAACACCAACAAGCCTTGGCAACTGCAACCCATGCGATAAGAGGAAAGATGCTTCTGTGAAGACCAGAAAGGTCCTGGGGACTCCCCAAGCGATGGAGAGTCAGGGCACGTCTGGAGCAACCAGGGAAGCCCACTGAAAGTTAAAGTTGCCTTCTCAGGGACCCACAGGCCAACGGACCAGGGATCGCGAAGGGACCTCAAGAGGAATCACAAAGTGCCAGCCCACGGAACACTCGTGGAGTGTAGGCCGGAAATCTTCAGTGGAATTACTGCTCGGGGTCAGGACTACAAGTAGCCCAAAGCACAGCTTCAGGGATTGCCGAAAAGCATATGCTGCTGCAAATGTACACGGTGCCCAGGGGTACGGGTTTCACGGTCCCCACGAGGGATACAGGCCTCAGAATTGCTGAGAGCACAGATCGACCTCGGAGAACTCAGGAACCGACCTCCTGTATTGCAGAAATCTTCGGAGTCCTTCAGGAGCTTCGTAGATGCAAACCGGTCAGATGTGTTTAGGTGCCTGCTCAGCAGGGGAGTAACTCCTTTACTCCAAGGGAGATTCTTCAGTCGTCCAGCAAAGCGTAGATCGTCGAAGGTTACTTGGTTTCTGTAGCAGAGTTTAGTCCAGGTAATATCTAAAGTCCTGTAGCCTGGGGTTCCTACTATATACCCAAGGAAGGGGTGGGACAAACTCTGGGGACCCACCTATGGAAGGGTCAGGACAGAGGGGTGGCTACACCCATGTCCTTTGTCCAGTTTCATGCCAGAGCAGGGGCTGATAGCCCCTGCAACCGGTTTGAGCTGGACTATGCACGAGGACACCAAATGTGCCCCCAGTGCAGACATCAAAGCACTCTGAGAGTGCACCCACCCAGCCCCAATACACTAAAGCCTGTCTGGGAGGTGGTCACACCTCCCTGTGACAGGAAACCCATTGTCAAGCCTTCCCCTGCCGGAGTTTCGTCCAGCAGCAGGAGGGCAGACTTGTGTCTGTGGCTGGCAGCATCCATTTTGTGATGCCAGGGTTCTGTGAAGCTGGTACCGGGTGTACCTGCGTTGTCATATTTCTCCCTCTAGGAGGGTGGAATCATACCTCCCACACCAGTTACTGGTGTGGAGGTATGATTCCAAGGTGTTTGACACCAAACAAGACATGTTTCCATGCAGCCATTTTAACGTTAGCATTTACCGCAAGGTTATAATGCACTTAAGTAAATATGGTTGGCTGCATCACAAACAACCCCGGAGAATAGGTTCTGAAGGCTGCAGAGGGGCTCTGCTCATGCATGGGCACCCTCTCACATAAAACCCAGCACCCTGCCTTCAGGATCGATAAGGCCTGCTATAGGGGTGACTTTATATGTGCAGTGATTAGGATAGATATAGTGAACCTATATCTAAGTAAGGGGTGCAGGCACCACCTTACACAGGCTGCAGTAGCAGACCTGTGGTGTCATTTTAAAGGGTCTCTCAGGGGTGGCATAATACATGCTGCAGCCCCTGGGAGGCCTCTGGGGTACCTATGCCCTGGGTACATAGTATACCATATACTAGGGACTTATAAGGGTACCCCAGAATCCAATCTGGAGTGTACCTAAAGTACATGCAATCAATTTAGAGGAGAAACCAGATAGACTGGGGTCCTGATTAGCAGGATCCCAGTCAGACTAAGTCGAAAACTGAAACATCAGCAAAAAGTGGGGGTAACTATAAGAAGCAGATCCTACTCTCCTACATATTGTTTCATATTACTGTTCTTATTGGTGGGAGGGGGAATGTTTTTGGTCCTGGAGTGTTCTGGTGATATCCCATTGTGTGCCTTATATCGGATTGTCTTTTCAGATCGTAGTAAAAGAGCAATGCAAAGTAATGTTTTCTTAGATACACACAGGAAGTTTTTGGGAGATAACACCGCTTGCTATCCTACTGACTCTGTTACAGGTTTATGGACTGCTTACCCATTATCGTTGGTGAATTATACATATGTTCGTCCTCCCCATTTCGTAGTAGCGGAAGGTGAGTTTGGTATGGGATATCCTGGCCCTTGTTTTTACTATAGAAAACCCAGAGGGACAGGATACCCAGGTTGCATGCCTGAAATGTATTGTGATAATCTGTATATAGATAAACGAAATGTCACTCTGACAGGTTGGCATTATCAAGATCTGACAGTCACTCAAGAGGCAGGTATTTATCCAGCGTGTTGCCCAATAATAAATAGCACTGATGCTTATTTGTATCTGAATTGTTCTGGATCAATAGTGTACAAGAATATATTGCGTTTAGGAAAAAAGGATGACCCTAGTATGGAGGACAGGAATACTAGATATGCTCCATTGGATTATCAGGGTCCGCTTTATGCACACCCAGGTTTCTATTTTCTGTCAAATGGTACCTATACTAATATGTACAATGGCACAGAGGATGTGGCCTTGGGAATGGTGTTACCTCTTGGGGTACCTTGCAAGTATAGTAAACCAAGTACAAGATGGGTAAAAAGAAAGTTGACAAAGGAATTTTGTGAGGGGGTTACTGACTTGGAAGTCAACAATTACAGTAATGGCATTACTTTCGGATATATACTTTCCTCTATTATCACATTTGGTGGCACTGCCATGGCCAGGGGTGAACGAGCTAGAGAATATTTTGGGTGCAAATTGCAGATTTTTTCTAATTCTACGGTGGCAGCTTTACGTGACATCACCACCCAGTTAGAAAGCATACGCATATACTCTGAGCAAACGAGATATGTGGTCGATTTTATTTTAGCCAAAAGCGGTGGTGCATGCGCAATAATAGGAGAGCAGTGTGTGGTCGGTATCATGAATATGGAAAAGAATATCACACAACATATTTTAGACATTTTGGAAAATGTTCGAGGAATGGAGAGTGGTAACTGGAGCTGGTCTTTATTTGGTGGTTAGGGTTGTATTCTAGAAAAGGAGATATATTTTATTGTCCTTTTAATATGTTGCTCTGTCCTGATTCAGTGTCTTCCCTTATGCTGCTCATATTGTGCAACTTATCTCTCTCCCAAAAGAATTTCAGTTCATGACACAAATGCAACTATAATGCTTCAAAAAGAGGTAGATACCATTATGCAGATCGATGAGGGTGTTTTTGGCTCAACTACTTCTCTTGCAGGTTCTGTTCCTGATGTTACTAGTACTGCTAATGTTTAGTGTCATTTTCTTCTATATGTTTTATTACGCATATAATACATATATACAATTATACCTGACATGTTATTACCTGTATTTCTATATTTTTCCTACCTTTAGAATTGTAAAGACCTTTACCTGATAGCAAGAATAAAGGTGTCCGTATTAGCTTATAAATGCTAAAAGGAGGGTCTGTTAGAATTGAAATGTATTATATGCCACATTACTCGTATTTCACTCAATATCATGTTAGCATTTATGTAGCTAATTCATTATATACCCTTGCTATATGCATACGCAACTAGTAAGTACGGATGTTACGGTAGTTAGGTTGACATCTGTGCCGCCATTTTACCTCTCGAAGACGCCATTTCGTATTATAATCGAAACTGTTACTTGATCATTTACGAGAAATGGTCCTTGGTAAGTTTCTTTTCTTCAATATTGAATCCTGCTCATTAACGCATGCCTTTCTCTTTGCGTAGAGGCCTTCTCCCACCTGTCTAGTAGGGAGGATAAGCCAGACGACCTTGGGCAGTAGATAGCTTGTGCCAGGCTGCGGAATTGAAACCTGTGCTCTGTACCCCCATTGTATTACGACAGCTACCAGTGTTTTCCATAGTAGGCGGGTCTTTGTGGGCTCCGCAACATACATAATGTAACTCTATATTTGTTAGAGTCAGTCCCTCGTCAGCCATCATAAGAGGCTGGTCAGACTGGGCTCCACTGCAGTGTAGTTTGTGAATAAACTCGTTTGCTTGTATTCTCTACTGCGTTATTGACTCTTCATTAAGTGGAAGGCTAGAGGAGGTCGATAGTGACCCGGATGGCCCTAATTGGGTCACTTCCTTCACATTTTGTGCTGTTCGAGCCTAGAAGGCCAGCACCGGGAACACTGAGAGCCTAACGGTGGGCTCTTCCTGTGCTTGGAATCATAGCTCCCATGCCATTTATGGTGGGGTATGATTCCAACATGTTTGATACCAAACATGACAGGATTCGTTGCAGCCAATTACAAGATGGTCATCTATATAGTACATAGCTGCTTCACTTACTACCTGGGAGAATGGACTCCGTAGGCTGAAGGGTTGTCCTGCTCATGCAGGGGCACCCTCACACTTAGACCCAAGCACCCTGCCTTCAGGATTGATAAGGCCTGCTATAGGGGTGACTTATAGGTTTTAAGTGCAGTGACCCTAGATATAGGAAAATTATATCTTTAGTAAGTGGTGCTATCACTAGCTTACACAGGCTGCAATAGCAGGCCTGTAGTTCCATTTTGAATGGTCTCCCATGGGTGGCATAATACATGCTGCAGCCCATGGGGGACCTCTGGGATACCTATGCCCTGGGTACCATATACTAGGGACTGACAAGGGTACCCCAGTATCCAATCTGGGATGTACCTTGTAGGAAAGTGGGTTTCTGTTGCAGTAACCCCCCACTTTTTGCCTGATAGCTGATGCACTTTTCCTTGGTGTGCCCTGGGTCCCTGCCAATCAGGTACCCAGGGCCTGTGTTCCTTCCCTAAAAACTGTACTAAAGCCTAAACCCAATTGGCATCTCTGGCCACAGGTAAGCCCCTGGTAAATGGTACCCTAGGTACCCAGGGCACTGTGACCAGAGAAGGCCCCTAAGGGCTGCAGCACTTATTGTGCCACCCTTAGAGGCCCTGTATCCTGACACACACACCCTGCCTTTGCAGGCTGAGTGTCTTGGTGCAGAACTAAACAGAGAGTCGACATGGCACACATCCCTGTGTGCCATGCCCACAAACACACTGCCCTGGCATACCTCAGTCACCCCTCTAGCTGGGTGCACTATGCCAGTGGTGTGGGCACAGGTGCATGAACCCTGTGCCCCTACAGTACCCAGGGCCATTCCTGGGCACTGTAAAGTGTAGTGATGCCATTAAGAGTATATGGTGCTGGGAGGTTGTCATTACGAACTCCCCAGCACCATAATGGCTACACTGAAGACTGAGAAGTTTGGTATCAAACTTCTCAGCACATTAAACCCACACTGAAGCCAGTGTGGGATTTAATGTAAAATGCACGACAGAGGGCAACTTAGAGTTGCCCCCTGAACCTAACCTACAATCCACGTCTTGTCTGAGGGGCTGCCTAGGCTGCCACCCAGCAGACATGTTGCTGGACCCCTGGGTAGAGAGCCATCCGCTCTCCTGGGCCTGCAACAATGCACGTCCTGGGCGAGGTGCTAGGCCTCCTCCCCCAGGATGGGCAGGGGGAAGCTTCAAAGGCATTCCGCCTTTGTGAGCTTCCCCAGACCACTTGCTGCACTCAGCAACTGGTCCCCACTGGTTCCAGCCCCCACTCTGGTGGGAGGACTGGCGGGAAAACCAAGGGAGGAAAGGGGGTGTGCCAGCCTCTGCCAACCCCACCCCTCAGGGCAGGGAGGCAAGGTGAAGCACATCTCCGGGCTCTCGCCATCTTGAAGATGGGGAGCCCTACCCAATCAGGACTAGGCTCCTGCCCCCCTCCCACTGGAGAGTGGCAGGATAGGGGGTGTACCCACCCCAGGGAAGGGACCCATTGGTCCCTGCCCTTTACCTACCTGTAACGCCCCTAAATCTGATATTTAGGGGCCCCTGAACCTTCCTTCCTTAGTTCCAGATTCCAAAACAAGAAAGAAGAACAAGAAGCAAGAAGACTTGCCGTGCAGTTGCTCACAAGAGGAAGACACCAACTGATTTGGCCCCAGCCCTACCGGCCTGTCGACCCTCGAACCTGCTCCTGCTAAACCCCGGCGTCTCCAGTGGTCAGCAACCTCACAAACCCCGGAGGACCTGACTGCCTTGTGACTCTAACTACCTGGGACTTCCAAGAGCAGTGGTACTGCTCAAAGCAAGTAACAACCCCTGGTGCCAACCGGGAACCGCGAATCCTGCACCCTCTGCACCCGCCGAGCCCGGCCTGTGCCTGAGTGGACAAATACCACGAGGACGTCCCCCCGGCGACTGTGACCCAGAATCCAGCACCCCAGGACCCTCCTCGACGCTCCTGACGACGCCTGCAGCCTCAGAACCAGGGACCCCCCCAACCGCGACCAGCCGAGGGTAAGATTTCCGACGCCTAAAGACACCCCTGCACCCGACGCCCCACGGCCTCCTGTGCCCAACTCCTGGGTGCCTACCCTTCCCACAGCTCCCCAACTTACCTCTCGAAGTGGTGGTCGCACCTGAAGAATCACCGTCCCGGAGCTTGCAGTCTTTGTTCGTCACGCAGCTTTCCCATTGAAAACCATTGGGTGCCCGACGGCCCAAAAGCCCACTGCACCCGGCCGCCCCAGTGCCGCTGAGGGTGCACCAACTACCCTGTTCGACTTCCCCACTTGCCCTGAGTAAGTGACCAGGAGCTTTGCTCCCACAGCCGAGTGGCCTGCTAGCCAGCAGCCACCAACCAAAGGCCCCCTGCCGTCCATAGGATAACATTGGGCCTACTCACTCTGCACCCGGCTGCCCCTGTGCCGCTGAGGGTGTAACAACTGTACTTACTTGACCCTGGGGGACCCCTGAGTCTATGCCCAGAACCTTAACTCTGCCAGTCGAGTACTTACCCAAAAGCCGATAACTCACTTTTCTTCCATAGGGTAACATTGACTGGTTTCACTTGGAAATTCTTCTAAGTGTGGAGTTTTGAAACTTTAAAATATTCATCTAAAATCAACCGAATTACTAAAACGAATTTACTCACCTGTTATCAGGAGAGATCCCAGTGCTGGATCTTGGTGCCCAGCACTGACCATGAAAAGTAAACATAACTGTACTTACCGGTAACTTGAATTTCCTTCCATTGGATAACATTGCCTGGTTTTTGCTGAAAAAGTTTCTAAGTGTCGATTTTTAGGAAACTTACAAATATTTGCTAAAAATCGCCTCTGTGACATAAACGCATTCTTTCAATTGTTTACAGGAGATGTACCAGTGCTGGATCCAGGATCCAACACTGAGTAAGAAAAAGTAACGATAACCCTACTTACCTGCTAAGGGAATTTCCTTCCATAGGATAACATTGCCTGGTTTTTGCCGAAAAAGTTTCTGTCGATTTTGCAAACTTACAAATATTCGTTAAAAATCGCCTGTGTGACATAAACGCATTCTTTCAATTGTTTACAGGAGATGCACCAGTGCTGGATCCAGGATCCAACCCTGAGTAAGAAAAAGTAACGATAACACTACTTACCTGCTAAGTGAATTTCCTCCCATAGGATAACATTGGTGATTCTATGTGAAAAAGTTTCTAAGTGCCAACTTTTAAAATACAATAACATTCCTTAAAAATCACAACTGTAACCAAAACGTTTTTACTCAACTGTTTACAGGAGATGTCCCAGGACTGAATCTAGGATCCAGTCCTGTGGTAAGAAAAGTAATCCAAAAAGTAATCTATTGCATTTAACTAGAAATTCCCATTGAGCTCAATGTTAAATTGTGTTTGAATTTGTGTTGCCTATTGCAACAACTGTAACCATTGCATTCAAAAGTCTATTGCCTATTGAAAGTATTTATCTAAAGCATCTCATTCTGAGAAAGTATATTCGGATACCTATTGTTGGTTCTAAAATAAAACAAGCATATATTTTTTTATACAAACCATTGGCCTAGAGTTCAGTTCTTGAGTGTGTGAGACCATTTGCTGACTGAGTGTGTACAACAAGTGCTTTACACTGTCCTCTGATACTGCCTTACTGCTCGACCAAGCTACCACTTTAGAGAGTAAGGTTATATCTAACTTTAGCCTCTGCCAAACCTCTGAGGACTGTGGACTCTGTGCACACTGAACCTTACTTTGGTTCAGTATATACAGAGCCACTTTCTTACATACCTAAGTGCTGAACATAACAATTTAAGGGAGAAAGCAGATAGACTGGGGTCCTGATTATCAGGATCCCAGTCAGACAGCTTAGCGCCAGGCAAAAAGTGGGGGTAACCATAAAAGCAGATCCTACTTTCCTACACTAATTGTGTAGAATCTTTTACATCCACCTCCCCCATATACAATCTTTTCTTGGTCAAACCCAAAATTTTACTAGAAGTTGTTTTTCAAGAATCCTACAACAATCCATACCCCCACTCCACCAGGCAATTTCCAGAGCAACAGTCACCGTTCAAAACAGTAAGCAATATTTCGCTTAGCAATAAACAGCCAAGACTCACTAAAGCTTTTTGATACTTATTAATGTTGACCACATTTAGAATATTTAATGTAACTCTTTTGGGGGAAAGTATGATAGTTTGTTGTGCAGTCTCAGATAGGCTTTCCATCACACCTTTCCCGAATCTTTGAGGCACCCTGCATTTGCCAGGTCGAGAGCAAGAAACTGCATATTTCTTCTTGACATCCTTGTCATAAAGTGGAAAGGTCCTTACCTAATATCTACAGTTTTTGTTTGCTGTAATAAATCCTATGAAGATATTTGAACAGAATAAGCATTTAGAGAATAGATACAACTTTCTTGGGTGGCATCAGAGCAGTCTGCCGTTCTGTGTGATCCTCCTGCCCCACATTTCTTTCCAAATTTCGGAAATGTATCCAGGGTGTGAATCACTGCTAGAGTTTTGTATATTTTAGATATCTTCTTGTCTGGAAGGAGTTTCATGAAAATGTTACCTTTGAGAGAGCTATTCTGACTGTTAAACAATTATGGGCTCAAAGCATGTTTTAACTGCAGGTAACAATAATACTGAGTTCGTATGGACCCAAACTCCTCCTACAGTTCAGTAAATGTCTTAATGCCTTTAGCTACTGGGAGATCTCCCAGCAGCATAATTCCCAGAGTGTCCCAAACTGTAAATCCCTCTAGATTTAATCTCCATCCACATTGGTGTTTGTTGTGTGAGACAATTGTCCAATCCCATTGATAGCAATGTCTAGCCTCAAATAGCAATTATAGTTCCGGTTGTAAGTGGCACCACAGCTTGCAGCCTACACCCGTATAGAAAATGTAGGATGTTCTTGAATCCCACAGCCCATCTCTCTCTGTTGTACACTTGGTAAGACCTGATTTCAAATATCTATTCATCCGCAACAATCAGATGGGCAGCTCAATAATACTACTAGGTCTGATATTCCCCATCCACCAGTAAGGTGAGACTTACAGCTTTTGGCCATGCTAACTCTTGGGACGTCATTATGCCATAGGAACGATCTGGCCATGTATATCCGATTTCTAAATGATCTGGCTGGGATTTTATGTGGAATAATCTGAAGTATGTCTTTATTTTCAACAGGGCAACCATTTTAAACAAGGCTACCCTGCCTATGATGGATATCAGTAAAATATTTCAGTGAGAAATCGCTTTTTAGGTTGAGCCTAGACTGCTCTTGCGCTATCTCTTTGTGACCTGTGAAGGAAGTTACCCGATTACGGCCACCGGGTCACTCGCAACCACCCCTCAGACTTCCATACAAATGAAGAGTCGGTCAGACAGTAGAGAATACAAACCAAGTATATGTTTATTCAAATACACTCAAGCGGAGCCTCGTCTGCCCAGTGGCTTAGGGGTGCTGCAGAGAGGACTGACATCAGAAAACATGGTGCTACATTATGTACGATTCAGAACCACAGAAGGCACGCCCAGACTGGAAATTTCCAGATGGGGGCAGCTACACAAAGGAGGTACAGAAGGATAAGTTTCAATCCTGAGACGGGCACACACTATCTCAATGCCAAGGTCGTTCTGCCTACGCCCATCGCTGGACTAGTGGGAGCAGGCCTTTCTCTAGTGGGAAAGGTATGCGCTAATAAGAACAGTGTATTCATTAGTACAGCAAGGCCCAACCTTGGAGAAAATGAAAATTACCAAAGCTGCTTCTCGCAGAGGCAGAGAGGGGGATTAGTTTCGCTCATGGATCAAAATGGCGGCTAAACATCAAATGGTGCCGCGAATGCTAACTTATGTAGAACAATATGTAAACAACACAGCAAAGACAGTTTTTATTCTAACAGGTCCTCCTTTTAGCAGAAGCTAACAATTTTATGTTACTGTCAAGAAATGTATAACATGTTGCAAGGATAAGAAACATCACTATGAGCTGGTGCTCACATAATCAGTATTCAAAGACACCCTCATCGATCTGCATCATGTCCTCAATGTCCTTCTGCAACATGATCACAGCACTAGTATCATGAACTGATATTTTCTGTTTAGGGGTGAGAACATTTACACAATAGGTGCAGCAAGTCGGGAGACAGTGTGTTCAGAGGCAACATGTAAAACTACTAATACTAGCAACCACAATCAAAAAGATGAGAATCTTCCAACCCCATGTTGTTAGCATATTCCAGAACCACCCTGATAGGGGTCCAAGTACCTGTCTCTTGGTGTATGTCAGACGAACGTCTATGCAATTTTTGTATAGCTGCATACACATTGGGAGCGTGATCAGGTATGTAAACGCAACAGCTGCTGCCAATGACGTGACAGGCCCCTCCCCGATCTGCAAGGATGACGTCTAACACCATCCTGTTTTGCAAAGTGACTAATCTCGTAGCCTGGAGCTCAGCAGTGATATTTGTCATTATTCCAGCAGTTGTATTAATAACCCCCTCCACAACTCTTGTTAGCCGACAAAGTTGAAGACTATTAGCCATGGGACCCCAATAAGGTAGGAGACCCTTTATGGCATCCCCAAACTGTTGTGCGATGGTATCTGTCTGATCTATATCCTTTGTGTCAACAACCCTTCTGACTCGGGGCAAGTATGTACTCCTATGCTGCAGCTGATGATCTTTATGATAATTGGATGGGCCAACATACATGGGGGAAGGAGAAAAGAGAGGTAACATCTGCCTGACCATCCCCTCGAAAGCCAGACATGAGCTTGGGATCCACAGACAAAATATACATTATGGGGTAGGATCAAAGGCAGACTATTAATCATTCTCAGTCTGTAGGTGAAATTGCATTTACTCTCCCCCACCTTTACCTCCTCAGTCCCCTGGACACAGAAACTAGCTGTTGTGTTGACCACGGACACCGGCATCGGTTTGACCTTAGTAATATTGCGAGCTTGGAAAGATTGAAAATACTCAGAGGTGTTGAACCTTTGGAAATCATCCATTTCCATTCGAAGCCATGTTTCGTTCTTCACTTTTTCATATGTGCTCATACAGGATTTTACCAAAAGTCCCTTGTCCTGCCGATCCTATGGGAGTAAACCTGCGATGAAAACGTATATACTCTACCACAGTGCGAGAATCAGCAGGTGTCATAACCAGAGTAGAGAGATGGAAATGGTAGTGCACCATAATGAACAATTCAAACCAACCTTCACAGCTACCAATATATGACAATGGCATGGACAACAAATTGTCGCTCTTATGAGTAACTGAGGGGAGCAATCCACAAACCCAACAATTAGTTGTATTGGACATTATGAGCTTGATGCAACATTTGTATAAAAACATTATCGGTGTAGGACAACCTATGCTCTGCTTTGTGTGGAGCCAAAGTAACAAAAATGTGCTCAGGGGGAGTGGGCGTTGTACCAACCAAGGAATGTACAGGAATTTTCTCTTCTAGAAACCAGGTTATTCCAAGTATTGTTATTAGCATAATCACAAAAATTAATATGCAAACTATTTTACTCTTTGTTGACCAACCCTGCGCTAAACACGGTGGAGCAAATGGCTGTTCCTCCTCCTCAATAGGTCAACCAAACGGATGCATTTTAGAACAAGAAGAGGAATGCAATAAAACTGATAGCAAAGGTAAGTGTTCCCAGTGTCCGTCAAAGCCTCACTGGTACAGGCTCCTATTGTTCATCAACGTTGGCGCTCTTAAGCACCGGCGGTGGAGCTTGCTCAGTCCTAAGCTCACGGTGAATCCCACGTCGCACAGGATAATGTACCGCCTTCCTAGGGAGCACGTTCGATCTATCCTGTCCAATGTCAAAACAGTGCACCAATCTCACAACACCCTAAACTAACACCGTTGGTACTATAGCAAAGTACACCCTAACTTACACAGTCCATCCCTAACTAATATGACTTCTCCTTTGGTGCACTATTCCTCAGCCAAGGGCGCAAATTGTACCTGGTGACTCCAGGCACAGAGGGGTCAACAAAAAGCGGCTCCTTAATGGCTCGAATTTCTGGAGGGACCGCTGCATTTAGCGCGTCATCGATTCTCTGCATCCGTTCGGGTCCACGTTAACTTTGCGTCGCTGAAGGGGACGAACTGAGGTACCTTCTCAGACTCAGTGTCCCCAACGCCATCCCTCACCCACTGATCATAGGGCAAGGGTAGGGTATCCTGCGGCAATGGCTGCTATGAATCCAGTTCTTTCGGCCGGCGACCTTCACAGCAGTTCGAGTTGCCAGGAGGACCTGTTCAGGTCCTTTCCAACGGGGCTCCAAACTCTTCTTCTGCTGGAAATTCTTCACCAAGATGTATTCGCCAGGCCGAATGTCGTGTCCGGGCCCCTCTGGTATGGTGGAAGGGACTTGTGGACCTGTTGGTGAATAGAACGCAAATTTTCAGTTAACTGGCAAAGATAGTCTGTTAACAATGGATACTGAATATCAAAAAATCTGCGCGGGAGCGGGACGCCCCAGACATTTGCCGGGCGTCCAAACACGACCTCGTAGGGTGACAATGCTGTTATAGAATGTGCTGTTGTTCTTGTCGACAAAAGAGCTAATGGTAAAGCATCTGGCCACTGTAACCCTGTTGTCTCCTGAATCTTTGCTAACTTCAGTTTGAGAGTACCATTGTACTTCTCAACCATACCTGCTGATTGCGGGTGGTTTGCAGCTTGGAATTTCTGTTTTATGTGCAAACCGTCACAAATTAACTGTTTGACTTTGGCATTAAAGTGACTTCCGTTATCACTCCAAATCAAACGGGGAAAGCCGAGACGAGGAAAGAACTCCTTCAGGAGTACCTTTGCAGTCGCAATGGCTGCATTATCTTTAGTGGGGTAAGCCTCAACCCATTTACTGAATGCACAAACAACCACCAACAAGTACTTTAAATTATTGACCCTGTCCAATTCAATGTAATCTAATTGAAGAACCTCAAAAGGGAAAGTAGGTGGTGCAAAATTACCAGGTGGTGTAGGGCTACCTTTTCCAGGATTGTGCATCATGCACACCATGCAATACTTCACTAAATGTGTAGCAGTTTTGGAGATGTTGTCATTCTGCCATACAGGGTCTAACGACTTACAAACACCCTTAGCACTGATATGGGCTGGGCCATGGGCCATTGTGACTACAGGAAGAACATATGCATCTGGCAACATCCATCTTTGCTTCCCTGACTTGTCAAACCAACATCCCTCATCGTTCAATTGTGCTGTACTTTCTTGCCACACTGCTAATTCCTCCACTGTGGCCTCACTCTGTATTTCCTTCACATTCTCGAGTGTATCTTCAAACATTGTGACCTCGGGCACCCACCTAGCGGGACCTGCTACGAACATTCTTTTCATCCTAGTCCGGGTTGTTTCCTTAGCTGTCTGATCTGCAAAAGCATTTCCTTTACCTACATCGTCAGTAACTTTCCTATGGGCGCTACACTTTACTATTGCCAATTTCTTAGGGAGTGTCAAAGCGGACAGAAGCCTATATATAAGATGACTGTGCTGAATCTATGTTCCATGGGAAGTAAGGAACCCTCTCTCTGCCCAGAGTCACCCAAAATTGTGAGCGACCCCGAAGGCATATTGGCTGTCAGTATAAATATTGACAACCAGTCCCTCGCTCATTTCACAAGCTCGAATATGGGCGACTAACTCAGCTGCTTGGGCGGACTGATAAGGGACTCTTGATGTCTCTACGACTGTACGCAATATAGTGATGGCATAAGCAGCATTTGTAGTGCCATCTGGCAATTTGAAACAAGAGCCATCGACATATAGTTCCCCTTGTGGGTCAGATAAGGGAACATCAGTCAAGTCTACCCGTCCTTTCGTCTCTTCTTCCGTCCGGAAGATACAATCATGTATGTCATTTTCATCAGTTTCAGAAGGGAGGGGTAGTAACGTGGCTGGGTTCAGAGTGGCACATCGTTTGATCGTAATATGCTTGGTGAACAGCGTTAACTCATAACCTGTCAGACGTGCACTGGTGACGTGCTGTGTCTTGGTCTTATTCAAAAGTGTATCCACAGCATGGGTGTTGGACTTGGCCCTTTTTGCAGGGTTCTTCCTGAACTTTTTGCCTTCCTCCTAGTATTTTTTTCTGACCTGGTGTTGGTGGTTTTAGGACTCTGGGCACTTTATCACTGCTGTCCAGTGTAAAGTGCATGTGCTCTCTATGGTAAAATGTGGTAAGATTGGTCTACACCTGTTTGGCGTATTTAATTTACCTATCAGTCCCCTGTAAAGTGGTATCTCAGATACCCGAGGCCAGTAAATTAAATGCTACTGGTGGGCTTGCAGCGCTGCTTGCGCCACCCACCAAAGTAGCCTTTCAAACCTGTCTCAGGCCTCTGCCATTGTAGGTCCTGGGGGCGCAGTTTACTGCCGCTGTGACGTGGCACATACAGTGGGTGCCACATCAGTGACTCCCCTTTTACTACATATCAGTCACCCCTAAGATAGGCCCTAGCTAGCCCTATGGGCAGGATGCGCTGTAGGTAAAAGGTAGGACATGTGCCTTAACTGTGTGGCATGTCCTGGTAGTGACAAACAGCCATTTTGGTTTCTCACTACTGTGAGGCTGCCCTCTCATAGGAATGCATTGGGGATTCCCTGATATGTGTTTCAGTGGTAATTCCTGATATGAAAGGAGTAGCGGGATCAAGTTTGGTATGTTTGGAATAGTGGTGATAAATGCTGCGTGGTGGTGTGCACAGATTTATTATCACTATTTTAGAAATGCCACTTTTAGAAGTTGGCATTTCTGTGTGCTATGTGTCTTTGTGCCTGCCTGTTGTGTATTGCATGTCTGGCTCTGGAGTGACAGAGACTGAGGAGGTGCAGTGGCTCCAGAGGGGCTGGGTGAGTCAGCGCTATCCTGAATAGGCCTGACCTGCATTTGGAGTAGTGGGAGGAGTAGCCCCTGACCCTGAATAGGTCTGTGTCCGCCTTACACAATGCTGGCTCCGCCATCCTGTGGTGTGTCTGGGGCCAGAGCCTACACTAACAAAGGAGGTTGTTGTGCACTGTAAATAAAATATTTAAGTGCCCCCCAGAACTGGTTTGGACCGGGCACAGAGAACAAAGACACATGTAGTATAAATATTGAGGCTGTGACCCCATGTTTTTTCTACCTGCTTGGAGCTGTGAAGAAGAGGACGGCTGGGCGCCAGGAGGAACTGCCACAAAGGACTTCCCTCCTGCTGGAGGGCCCTGTGAGCTGGCCTGCGTGGGCCCAGCTCTACCCCTCATGACTTTGGGGGCTCAGCGCAGGGTGGGCGCTTGATCCACTTCCCTCAGGGCTTGGGGGATCCTGCCCTGCAGTATTCGGCAGACTTGGAGCTAAGAGAGTGCAGGATTCCTTGGAGGTGCACCCCCCTTTTTTTTTCTGTGGGGAGCGTTGCATTTTTGTACTCCTAAAAAGAGGGTGTCCTGCCCGTTAGGAGTGCATGGTGGGCACTGTGCATGTCGTCCCCCGGAGCCCGAGATGTGGGCTCTTTCTCGGTCCACAGAGAAAGCATTAGGCAAACCCGGAAGTCAGGCAAGGTGAGCCTGACCGTGGGCGGGGCCGGCTGGAGGAAGCTAAGTGGAGCAGGAAGCCAGGGGAAGGACGCCTGGTTGTGGGTGGGGCTCCCGTGCTGACGAGGGAGAGCCCCACGTGTTGCCAAGTCGAAAGCAGGCGGGAGCCTTCCCTGCGTTCGTGGGCCAAAAAGAGGAGACCGGACCAGCAGGGAGAGGTGCCGGTGAAGGGGACTGTGTGGCTGTGCTCATCCCAGAGGAAGCGACGTGTCTTGAGGGCCTGACGGGGAAGCGAGTTCCCCGGGGAAGAGCCAGCCGGAGACAAGTCCCAGTCCCTCATTTTGCCAAAAAGAAGATAGCCGCACCGTGAGGAAGCGGGCCGCCGCCTTGGGAGCCATTCCTTAGGTTCGCAGGGGGCGGAGGGAGACTGAGCGAGGTTGCCCCGCCCTCGGGGGGGCATTGACAAACCTCCCTTAGGTGCAGAGAAGAGCACCAAGGATATTCCGGCAATCATCCCCCGTAAAGGGCAGCTGCGCGGCATGGTTGCGGGCAGCTGCGCACCTCTGAGGTATCGGGGCCAATTTGATCTCTTGGTGGCATTGCGGGGCAAGCCCAGGAAGGGGCCCCCGAGGACAATGCAAGACTGCTGGCTGTTCACCTATATGCCCAAGGTGGGCAGGATGTAATTAGGTGATCGGTGTACTGCTGATCATGCTTAGGGTTGGTGCACAGGCACCACGCATTCATAGGGAATTTTTGCTATGCTAAGTACTGCTATGATGTCTAGGCATAATGTGCTTATGCTGTGGTAGTACTGTGTGCACCCAATAAGTGATTACCGTGCACTGCTGTTTAGGTACAGGCCTAAGAGGGGCCTAAGGTGATTATTATGTTTTGCATAATATGTGGTCCTAGGTGATGACAGGATGTTTATGCCTAATGTGTGGTGCTAAGAGCACCTTTACCAGTAGTTACTGGTTGTTTCTATTTTCACTACTTGTGTATTCTAATGGTGATGACAGTGGCCCAATTGGCCCTGTAATGTATTGTAAGAAGTTGGCCTGGTATATGCTGTCCACTAGGTATAGTGGGCACCTTGCACCAGTCCAAACAGCCCCTTAGAGGTGATAGGTTAAAGACAACCTTTATTGAAAGCTATCCTAGTGGTAGCTATGGAGAGCAGCCTTCAGGCTAAGTCTTGAAGGAGTGTAAAGCTGTTTGTTTTACCAGTCTATAATCTCATGAATGACCAAATGAAAGGAGAACCACACCAGGTATATATAAAATATATGTATTTATTACTAAACACTACCCAATAGTCTCTTTATGAGGCTAGAGGTCAAAGCACACAAGTTACAAGCATTTAATCAACAGTAAATAGCACAATACACGATGGGCTCCAGGGGGAGACCAAACCATATACTAAGTAAGTGGTATAAGCACCACGACTTGACTAGGCACAAGGCCTAGAGCCTGTAGAATCGCTGGGACCCCAAGGAACCACCCAAGGTAGTGACACAGGGGACCCACGGAGGACGTGTGCAGTGTGAGAACACAGCCGCGGGATTCCGTTAGCTTCTATGGGGAAAGTCGCGGTTAGAGTTTTAAAGTTAAAGGACACTTAGAAATGGACTAGGACCAAACCCTCTTGGACCTAGATAGTTCTAGGGTCAACACCCACGGGAGCACTGGAGTACTCATGTTACCTCACCCAGGGAAGCCGGGTGCATAGGTGTCAAATGGTGTCGGGTCGCGTCGTCGTTTTCAATGGCAGCTTGCAGAGAAGTGCTGCTGCCGGGAAGATGCGAAGTGTCCGAAGGGATCCAAGCCTGGATCGAAGATGTGCAGGACGTGAAAGCAGAGGGGACAGAGTCTGGGTCACTTGCCAGTGACCAGGGGCACGATAGTCGAATGCCCACCGATGTCGGGTGTTTCAGGTGCAAAGAGGTGAAGCTTGACTCTTCAGCCACGAGGACCAGGAGGTGTCGACGACAACCAGGAGCTGGATTCGAGCTGTCCCACAAAGGATGTCGAGTGCTGCAGTGTCAGTGCCCAAATTGGACACAACAAGCCTTGGCAACAGCAACCCACGCAGGAAGAGGAAAGATGCTTCGGAGCGGACCAGCAAGGTCCTGGGGACTCCCCAAGTGATGGAGAGTCAGGGCACGTCTGGAGCAATCAGGAAAGCCCAATCAAAGTAAAGTTACCCTTCTCAGGGACCCACAAGTCGACGGACAAGGGATTGCAAAGGGACCTCAAGTGGAATCACAAAATGGCAGCCCACGGGTCACTCGGAGTGGGTAGGCCGGCAATCTTTGGTGGATTCATGGCTCGGGTTCAGGGCTACAAGAAACCCAAAGCACAGCCTCAAGTATCAACGAGAAGCATATGCACTTGTAAATGTGCACGGTGTCCAGGGGTTCTGGTTCCATGTACCCACAAGGGCTACGGGTCTCAGCTTTGCTGGGGACTCGCGTCAGCCTCTGGCAAGTCTGGAAACCCACCTCCTGGGTTGCAAAGTCTTTGGTGTCTGGCGGGAGGGTTGGAGATGCAGACTGGTCAGATGCGTCTTTGGTGCCTGCCAAGCAGGGGAGTAACTCCTTTACTCCAAGGGAGATTCTTCAGTCATCTGCCGTTGAACAGATCATCGAAGGTCCAGGATTCAGTTTCAGAGTTTCGTCCAGGGATATCTAAAGTCCTGTTGCCAGGGGTTCCTATCTTATACCCAAGGAAGGGGTTGGACATACTCCGGGGACCCACCTGTGGGAGGGTCAGGAAAGAGGGGTGGCTACACCCATTTCCTTTGTCCAGTTTCACACCAGAGCAGGGGCTGGTAGCCCCTGCAACCGGTTTGAACTGGGCTATGCACAGGGACACCAAATGTGCCCCCAGTGCAGGACTTCAAAGCACTCTGAGAGTGCACCCACCCAGCCCCAATACACTAAAGCCTGTCTGGGAGGTGGTAACACCTCCCTGTGTCAGGAAACCTATTGTCCAGGCCTCCCCTGCCGGAGTTTCGGTCAGCAGCAGGAGGCCAGACTCGTGTCTGTGGCTGCAGCATCCATTTTGTGATGCCAGGGCTCTGTTTGTTGGTACCGGGTATACCGGTGCTGTCATGTCTCTCCCTCTAGAAGGGTGGGATCATACTCCATACTCCAAGGTGTTTGACACCAAGCACGACATGTTTCCGTGCAGCCATCCCAAAGTTAGCATTTACCGTTTAGTTATAATGCACTTAAGAGTATATGGTCAGGCTGCATTCACAGACAACCCCGGAGGATAGATTCCGAAGGCTGCAGAGGGGCTCTGCTCATGCATGGGCACCCTCTCACACAAAACCAAGCACCCTGCCTTCAGGATTGATAAGGCCTGCCATAGGGGTGACTGATAGGTTTATATGTGCAGTGATAGGGTGAGATATAGTGAACCTATATCTCAGTAAGGGGTGCATGCACCACCTCACTCAGGCTGCTGTAGCAGTCCTGTGGTGTCATTTTGGAAGGCTGCCCAGGGGTGGCATAATACATGCTGCAGCCCCTGGTAGGCCTCTGGGGTACCTATGCCCTTGGTACATAGTATACCATATACTAGGGACTTATAAGGGCACCCCAGAATCCAATCTGTGGTGTACCTAAGGTACAGGGAATCAATTTAGAGAGGAAGCAGCTAGGCTGGGGTCCTGGATAGCAGGGCCCCAGCCAGACTAAAGTCTAAAAACAGTGAAACATCAGCAAAAAGTGGGGGTAACCATAAGAAGCAGATCCTACTCTCCTACACAACCCCCCCAAACGCAGGGACATTAAACTAACCTTGACCAGTTGAGTCTTCATGTTCTAAGTGGAAATATCTGGAGAGTCCATCTGCATTTGCATGGCTACTCCCAGGTCTATGTTCCACTGTATAGTCCATCCCCTGTAGGGAAATGGACCACCTCAAAAGTTTGGGGTTTTCACCCTTCATCTGTTTTAGCCATAAGAGGGGCTTATGGTCTGTCTGAACAATGAAGTGAGTGCCAAACAAGTATGGCCTCAACTTCTTCAGAGCCCAAACCACAGCAAAGGCCTTCCTCTCTATGGCTGATCAACGTTTCTCTCTGGGGTCAGCCTTCTGCTAATAAAAGCTACTGGCTGATCCTGACCTTCATCATTCAACTGTGACAGTACAGCCCCTACCCCCAACTCAGATGCATCTGTTTGTACAATGAACTTTTTGGATTAATCAGGACTCTGCAGAATGGGAGCAGTGCACATGGCCTGCTTCAGGTCATCAAATGCCTTTTGACAGCTAACTGTCCACTGAACCTTTTTGGGCATTTTCTTAGAGTTAAGGTCATTCAATGGGGTCACTATGGATCCATAACCTTTTACAAATCTTCTGTAGTACCCAGTCAGGCCCAAGAAGGCTCTCACCTGAGTCTGGGTAGTGGGAGCAACCCAGTCCATGATGGTCTGGATTTTGCTCTGCAATGGTTGAACCTGGCCTCCACCTACAAGGTGGCCCAGGTACACAACCTGACTCTGCCCTATCTGGCACTTAGTAGCCTTGATAGTTAGGCCTGCTTTTTGCAGGGCCTCCAAAACATTCCTTAGGTGGACCAGGTGATCCTCCCAGGTGGAGCTAAAGACAGTAATATCATCTAGATATGCTGCACTATAGTCTTCCAGGCCTGTAAGGACTGTATTCCCCAACCTTTGGAAAGTGGCAGGTGCATTCTTCAAACCAAAGGGCATCACCACAAATTGATAATGCCCACTAGGGGTAGAAAATGCTGTCTTTGGCTTTGCATCATCAGCTAGTCTGATCTGCCAGTAGCCAGCTGTCAAGTCAAATGTGCTCAGAAACTTGGCTGAGGCCAAAGTATCTATAAGCTCATCTGCCCTTGGGATGGGATGGGCATCAGTCCTAGTGACTGCATTGAGACCCCTCTAGTCCACACAAAACCTCATTTCTCTCTTGCCATCTTTGGTGTGAGGTTTAGGCACAAGGACTACTGGACTAGCCCAAGGGCTATCTGAGGGTTCAATGACTCCCAAATCCAACATCTTTTGGACCTCTGTCCTTATACAATCCTTGACATGATCAGGCTGCCTGTAGATTTTATTCTTGACAGGCAGACTGTCCCCAGTGTCCACTTCATGAGTGCACCAGGTAGTCTGACTAGGTGTCAGGGAGAACATATGCCTGAACTGGCTGAGAACTTTTCTGCAGTCAGTTTGTTGCTGGACAGTGAGGCTGCCTGCCAAGGCTACACCATCTACTGATCCATCATCAGGGTTTTGAGAGAGCAGGTCAGGGAGTGGATCACTCTCTTCCTCCTGTCCCTCATCAGTAGACATGAGCAAGCCCATGTCTGCCCTGTCGACATATGGTTTCAGTCTGTTGACATGGAGTACCCTATGGGGACTCCTGGGAGTTCCAAGGTCTATCAAGTAGGTAACCTCTCCCTTCTGTTCAACAATTGTATGGGGGCCACTCCACTTATCTTGGAGGGCTGCTGGGGCCACAGGCTCCAACACCCACACTTTCTGCCCTGGCAGGTAAACAGTCAGCACAGCCTTTTCAATACCAGGCCTTCTGCAATTCCTGGCTAGCCTCAAGGTTTTTAGTTGCCTTTTTCATATACTCTGCCATCCTGGAGCGGAGACCAAGTACATAGTCCACTATGTCCTGTTTAGGGGGTTTGAGAGGTAACTCCCATCCCTCCTTCACCAGACACAAAGGACCCCTAACAGGATGGCCAAACAAAAGTTCAAAAGGGCTGTAACCAACCCCTTTTGAGGCACCTCCCTGTAGGCAAATAAAAGGCAGGGCAAAAGGATGTCCCATCTGCGCCTAAGCTTTTCTGGGAGACCTTTGATCATGCCCTTTAAGGTTTTGTTGAACCTTTCAACTAAATCATTGCATTGTGGGTGATAGGGTGTGGTGAACTTATAATTCACTCCACACTCCTTCCACATTGCAGTCAAGTAACTAGACATGAAGTTTGTATCCCTGTCTGATACTACCTCCTTAGGAAAACCCACTCTTGAGAATACTCCCAAGAGGGCCCTTGCCACCACAGGTGCTGTGGTGGTCCTAAGTTGAATTGCTTCTGGGTACCTAGTGGCATGGTCCACCACCACCAGGATAAATCTGTGCCCAGAGGCTGTCTGAGGATCCATGGGACCAACTATATCAATCCCCACCCTCTCAAAGGGAACCCCCACCACCGGTAGTGGTATCAGGGGGCCTTTGAGGTTCCACCTGCCTTCACACTGGCTTGGCAGGTGACACAGGAGCGACAAAAGTCCTTGGTGTCTTCAGACATGTGGGGCCAATGAAAGTGAGGAACAATTCTGTCCCAAGTCTTGTTTTGGCCCAGGTGACCTGCTAGAGGAATATCATGGGCTAGTGTCAATAGGAAGCCCCTAAATTTCAGAGGTATTACCAACCTCCTGGAAGCACCAGGCTTGGGGTCTTTACTCTCTGAATATAGGAGTCCATCATCCCAATATATCTTATGGGTGCCACTAGCATTCCCAGCAGCCTCATCAGCAGCTTGCTTTCTGAGGGTTTCAAGAGAGGGGCATCTTTGCTGCTCCTGGCTCAGATCTGCCCTGGAAGGGCCCCCTGTCCACAAGAACTCAACCTGATCAGGTTCAAGCTCCTCTGGGACAGTTCCTTCTTCAGGACTAAGATCATCTCCCTCAGGAGGCTGATCTGTATTCTGAGTCAGGGGGGAAGGCACTGCCTTAACCCTACTGCTCCTCCTCTTGGGAGGCACCTGGTCCATTCTCCCAGAATCCAGGGCCTGTTTAGTGTTAGGCTTTTTGGCCTGTGACCTGGTCACAGCAAATACATGTGCAGGGATCCCTAGCATTTCTGCATTTGTCCTGAGCTCCACTTCTGCCCAAGCTGAAGTTTCTAGATCATTGCCAAGCAAGCATTCAACAGGGAGGTCTGCACTTACCACAACTTTCTTGAGGCCAGTTACCCCTCCCCAGGAGAAATTAACAACTGCCAAGGAATGGTCTATCCTGACATTGCTAGCATTGGTCACTTGGTACATCTCACCAAGTATAATCTGCCCAGGAGCCACAAGATCTTTTGTCACCATTGTGACACTTGCTCCTGTGTCCCTGAATGCCAAAGCCTCTTTTCCATTTATCAAAGGCTGCTGTCTGTATTTGCCCAAGTTACTGGGACTCACAAAGGAGGACATGTCCATGCCTCCATCACAGACCAGGACAGCCTGAGTTGGAACTCTGACTAGGCCAGATCCCATCTCAGAACCCAGGGTTAAGCCTACTACACCCTTATTCTGAGTACCACCAATTGTAGCTGCACTAGGGGGAACAGTTGCCTTAGGGGCAATGGTGGCTGGAGTTGAGTCTTTGGACTTTGTACAGTCACTTGTCCAATGGGTTTTCTGCTTACAGATTTTACACCATGGTTTCTTTTGGCCTTTACTTTTGTTAGATTGGGACTCCCCCCCAGATGAAGATTTTTGGGGACCTTGAGAAGACTTCTGGTCTTTACCCTTTTCCCCACCCTTGTCAGAGTTCTTAGAATCTTGCTTCTTGGGGTCACCACCTTGGTTCTGAACCTTCTGCCTCACCCTGGTTTTGACCCATTTGTCTGCCTTCTTTCCCAATTCTTGGGGAGCTGTCAGATCAGAGTCCACCAGGTACTGATGCAACAGCTGATTTTGACAATTATTAAGGATCTGCTCCCTCATAATTAAGTTGTACAATCCTTTGAAATCACACACCTTACTGCCAAGTAACCAGCCCTCCAGAGCCTTAGTAGCACAATCTACAAAGTCCACCCAGTCTTGATTCTGTGCCTTTTGGGTATCTCTGAACTTTATCCTATACTGTTCAGTGGTTAGGCCAAACCCCTCAATCAGTGCACTTTTCAAGATTTGGTAATCATCAGCATCCTCTTCTCTTACAGTGAGGAGCTTGTCTCTACCTTTGTCTGCAAAGGAGAGCCACAAGATTGCTGCCCACTGCTCCTGGGGGACCCTCTGAACTTTACAGGCCCTTTCCAGTGCAGTAATCCATTTGTGGATGTCATCCCCACTCTGGTAGGAAGGGACAATCTTGCTTAGGTTTCTATGGTCATGAGACCTTTCCCTAACACTAGGGAAGTTGCTGCCACCATGGGACTCTAGTCCCAATTTTCTTCTAGTTTTCTGAAGCTCTAGGGACTCCCTATCTAAAGCCAACTGCTCTCTTCTGATTCTAAGCTGAGCTTCTTCATACTTGAGCAGCCTCTCTTTCCTTTCATGAGAGGATTCCCTCCTATGAGAGGAAACAGAGGTCCCTATTGAGGTGTCAGAATGGTTAGACTCCTGAGAAGGAGATCTCGACTTTCTAGGCACACTCTCAACTCTCCCTGGTGGAATAAAGAGGTGGCCATTCTGGTCATCCTCCTCATCTGCAGGAGGAGTTGGATTTCCCAGGTTAAGATCAGTGTCATCTTCCTGGTCAGCTTCAGAGGTCAGGTCATGGGTATCTTCACCCCTTGGCCTTTCCTCATCTGCTGCCCCACCCTCTCTGCCTACCCCTTCAGACCCTGTGGGCCTTCTGAGATCATCCAACAGCAGTACCTATATGAGGCGTTGGATGTTTGCACTTTTTCCTGTCTTCAATTTCCTAGTACTACACAATGCTCTCAATTCCAAGAATGGGAGGTTGTCATACTTGGATGGTAGAAGCCCATTGGCTTCTGGCAGGGACCCACTGGTTCCTGGCGTTGAAGACATCACTAGTGAGGTGTGGTGTATGCACTACCTACTCTAGTGTGGCCTACTAAACTCTCTTGAGTTGTAGAAAGGGTGTTCTAAGCCCTTGACACACAACTCTAAGTTCAGTAGAACTTACTGTAATCTAAGCTTGAATTATATGTACCTGTGGTACCTTTAGTGGTTTTCAGTTAGTCAATCACTTGAGATTATCTGGTAAAACAAAGGCAAGCTTGAATCCCATCGTTGCCACCAATGTGAGAAGTTGGCCTGGTATATGTTGTCCACTAGGTATAGTGGGCACCTTGCACCAGTCCAAACAGCCCCTTAGAGGGGATAGGTTAAAGACAACCTTTATTGAAAGCTATCCTAGTGGTAGCTATGGAGAGCAGCCTTCAGGCTAAGTCTTGAAGGAGTGTAAAGCTGTTTGTTTTACCAGTCTATAATCTCATGAATGACCAAATGAAAGGAGAACCACACCAGGTATATATATAAAATATATGTATTTATTACTAAACACTACCCACTAGTCTCTTTATGAGGCTAGAGGTCAAAGCACACAAGTTACAAGCATTTAATCAACAGTAAATAGCACAATACACGATGGGCTCCAGGGGAGACCAAACCATATACTAAGTAAGTGGTATAAGCACCACGACTTGACTAGACACAAGGCCTAGAGCCTGTAGAATCGCTGGGACCCCAAGGAACCACCCAAGGTAGTGACACAGGGGACCCACGGAGGACGTGTGCAGTGTGAGAACACAGCCGCGGGATTCCGTTAGCTTCTATGGGGAAAGTCGCGGTTAGAGTTTTAAAGTTAAAGGACACTTAGAAATGGACTAGGACCAAACCCTCTTGGACTTAGATAGTTCTAGGGTCAACACCCACGGGAGCACTGGAGTACTCGTGTTACCTCACCCAGGGAAGCCGGGTGCATAGGTGTCAAATGGTGTAGGGTCGCGTCGTCGTTTTCAATGGCAGCTTGCAGAGAAGTGCTGCTGCCGGGAAGATGCGAAGTGTCCGAAGGGATCCAAGCCTGGATCGAAGATTTGCAGGACCTAAAAGCAGAGGGGACAGAGTCTGGGTCACTTGCCAGTGACCAGGGGCACGATAGTCGAATGCCCACCGATGTCGGGTGTTTCAGGTGCAAAGAGGTGAAGCTTGACTCTTCAGCCACGAGGACCAGGAGGTGTCGACGACAACCAGGAGCTGGATTCGAGCTGTCCCATAAAGGATGTCGAGTGCTGCAGTGTCAGTGCCCGGATTGGACACAACAAGCCTTGGCAACAGCAACCCACGCAGGAAGAGGAAAGATGCTTCGGAGCGGACCAGCAAGGTCCTGGGGACTCCCCAAGCGATGGAAAGTCAGGGCACGTCTGGAGCAATCAGGAAAGCCCAATCAAAGTAAAGTTACCCTTCTCAGGGACCCACAAGTCGACGGACAAGGGATTGCAAAGGGACCTCAAGTGGAATCACAAAATGGCAGCCCACAGGTCACTCGGAGTGGGTAGGCTGGTAATCTTTGGTGGATTCATGGCTCGGGGTCAGGGCTACAAGAAACCCAAAGCACAGCCTCAAGTATCAACGAGAAGCATATGCACTTGTAAATGTGCACGGTGTCCAGGGGTTCTGGTTCCACGGTACCCACAAGGGCTACGGGTCTCAGCTTTGCTGGGGACTCGCGACAGCCTCTGACAAGTCTGGAAACTCACCTCCTGGGTTGCAAAGTCTTTGGTGTCTGGCGGGAGGGTTGGAGATGCAGACTGGTCAGATGCGTCTTTGGTGCCTGCCAAGCAGGGGAGTAACTCCTTTACTCCAAGGGAGATTCTTCAGTCATCTGCCGTTGAACAGATCATCGAAGGTCCAGGATTCAGTTTCAGAGTTTCGTCCAGGGATATCTAAAGTCCTGTTGCCAGGGGTTCCTATCTTAGACCCAAGGAAGGGGTTGGACATACTCCGGGGACCCACCTATGGGAGGGTCAGGAAAGAGGGGTGGCTACACCCATTTCCTTTGTCCAGTTTCACACCAGAGCAGTGGCTGGTAGCCCCTGCAACCGGTTTGAACTGGGCTATGCACAGGGACACCAAATGTGCCCCCAGTGCAGGACTTCAAAGCACTCTGAGAGTGCACCCACCCAGCCCCAATACACTAAAGCCTGTCTGGGAGGTGGTAACACCTCCCTGTGACAGGAAACCTATTATCCAGGCCTCCCCTGCCGGAGTTTCGGTCAGCAGCAGGAGGCCAGACTCGTGTCTGTGGCTGCAGCATCCATTTTGTGATGCCAGGGCTCTGTTTGTTGGTACCGGGTATACCAGTGCTGTCATGTCTCTCCCTCTAGAAGGGTGGGATCATACTCCCACACCAGTTACTAGTGTGGGGGTATGATTCCAAGGTGTTTGACACCAAGCACGACATGTTTCCGTGCAGCCATCCCAAAGTTAGCATTTACCGTTTAGTTATAATGCACTTAAGAGTATATGGTCAGGCTGCATTCACAGACAACCCCGGAGGATAGATTCCGAAGGCTGCAGAGGGGCTCTGCTCATGCATGGGCACCCTCTCACACAAAACCAAGCACCCTGCCTTCAGGATTGATAAGGCCTGCCATAGGGGTGACTGATAGGTTTATATGTGCAGTGATAGGGTGAGATATAGTGAACCTATATCTCAGTAAGGGGTGCATGCACCACCTCACTCAGGCTGCTGTAGCAGTCCTGTGGTGTCATTTTGGAAGGCTGCCCAGGGGTGGCATAATACATGCTGCAGCCCCTGGTAGGCCTCTGGGGTACCTATGCCCTTGGTACATAGTATACCATATACTAGGGACTTATAAGGGCACCCCAGAATCCAATCTGTGGTGTACCTAAGGTACAGGGAATCAATTTAGAGAGGAAGCAGCTAGGCTGGGGTCCTGGATAGCAGGGCCCCAGCCAGACTAAAGTCTAAAAACAGTGAAACATCAGCAAAAAGTGGGGGTAACCATAAGAAGCAGATCCTACTCTCCTACACAACCCCCCCAAACGCAGGGACATTAAACTAACCTTGACCAGTTGAGTCTTCATGTTCTAAGTGGAAATATCTGGAGAGTCCATCTGCATTTCAATGGCTACTCCCAGGTCTATGTTCCACTGTATAGTCCATCCCCTGTAGGGAAATGGACCACCTCAAAAGTTTGGGGTTTTCACCCTTCATCTGTTTTAGCCATAAGAGGGGCTTATGGTCTGTCTGAACAATGAAGTGAGTGCCAAACAAGTATGGCCTCAACTTCTTCAGAGCCCAAACCACAGCAAAGGCCTTCCTCTCTATGGCTGATCAACGTTTCTCTCTGGGGGTCAGCCTTCTGCTAATAAAAGCTACTGGCTGATCCTGACCTTCATCATTCAACTGTGACAGTACAGCCCCTACCCCCAACTCAGATGCATCTGTTTGTACAATGAACTTTTTGGAGTAATCAGGACTCTGCAGAATGGGAGCAGTGCACATGGCCTGCTTCAGGTCATCAAATGCCTTTTGACAGCTAACTGTCCACTGAACCTTTTTGGGCATTTTCTTAGAGATAAGGTCATTCAATGGGGTCACTATGGATCCATAACCATTTACAAATCTTCTGTAGTACCCAGTCAGGCCCAAGAAGGCTCTCACCTGAGTCTGGGTAGTGGGAGCAACCCAGTCCATGATGGTCTGGATTTTGCTCTGCAATGGTTGAACCTGGCCTCCACCTACAAGGTGGCCCAGGTACACAACCTAACTCTGCCCTATCTGGCACTTAGTAGCCTTGATAGTTAGGCCTGCTTTTTGCAGGGCCTCCAAAACATTCCTTAGGTGGACCAGGTGATCCTCCCAGGTGGAGCTAAAGACAGTAATATCATCTAGATATGCTGCACTATAGTCTTCCAGGCCTGTAAGGACTGTATTCACCAACCTTTGGAAAGTGGCAGGTGCATTCTTCAAACCAAAGGGCATCACCACAAATTGATAATGCCCACTAGGGGTAGAAAATGCTGTGTTTGGCTTTGCATCATCAGCTAGTCTGATCTGCCAGTAGCCAGCTGTCAAGTCAAATGTGCTCAGAAACTTGGCTGAGGCCAAAGTATCTATAAGCTCATCTGCCCTTGGGATGGGATGGGCATCAGTCCTAGTGACTGCATTGAGACCCCTGTAGTCCACACAAAACCTAATTTCTCTCTTGCCATCTTTGGTGTGAGGTTTAGGCACAAGGACTACTGGACTAGCCCAAGGGCTATCTGAGGGTTCAATGACTCCCAAATCCAACATCTTTTGGACCTCTGTCCTTATACAATCCCTGACATGATCAGGCTGCCTGTAGATTTTATTCTTGACAGGCAGACTGTCCCCAGTGTCCACTTCATGAGTGCACCAGGTAGTCTGACTAGGTGTCAGGGAGAACATATGCCTGAACTGGCTGAGAACTTTTCTGCAGTCAGTTTGTTGCTGGACAGTGAGGCTGCCTGCCAAGGCTACACCATCTACTGATCCATCATCAGGGTTTTGAGAGAGCAGGTCAGGGAGTGGATCACTCTCTTCCTCCTGTCCCTCATCAGTAGACATGAGCAAGCCCATGTCTGCCCTGTCGACATATGGTTTCAGTCTGTTGACATGGAGTACCCTATGGGGACTCCTGGGAGTTCCAAGGTCTATCAAGTAGGTAACCTCTCCCTTCTGTTCAACAATTGTATGGGGGCCACTCCACTTATCTTGGAGGGCTGCTGGGGCCACAGGCTCCAACACCCACACTTTCTGCCCTGGCAGGTAAACAGTCAGCACAGCTCTTTTGGTCATGCCAGGCCTTCTGCAATTCCTGGCTAGCCTCAAGGTTTTTAGTTGCCTTTTTCATATACTCTGCCATCCTGGAGCGGAGACCAAGTACATAGTCCACTATGTCCTGTTTAGGGGTTTGAGAGGTAACTCCCATCCCTCCTTCACCAGACACAAAGGACCCCTAACAGGATGGCCAAACAAAAGTTCAAAAGGGCTGTAACCAACCCCTTTTGAGGCACCTCCCTGTAGGCAAATAAAAGGCAGGGCAAAAGGATGTCCCATCTGCGCCTAAGCTTTTCTGGGAGACCTTTGATCATGCCCTTTAAGGTTTTGTTGAACCTTTCAACTAAATCATTGCATTGTGGGTGATAGGGTGTGGTGAACTTATAATTCACTCCACACTCCTTCCACATTGCAGTCAAGTAACTAGACATGAAGTTTGTATCCCTGTCTGATACTACCTCCTTAGGAAAACCCACTCTTGAGAATACTCCCAAGAGGGCCCTTGCCACCACAGGTGCTGTGGTGGTCCTAAGTTGAATTGCTTCTGGGTACCTAGTGGCATGGTCCACCACCACCAGGATAAATCTGTGCCCAGAGGCTGTCTGAGGATCCATGGGACCAACTATATCAATCCCCACCCTCTCAAAGGGAACCCCCACCACCGGTAGTGGTATCAGGGGGGCCTTTGAGGTTCCACCTGCCTTCACACTGGCTTGGCAGGTGACACAGGAGCGACAAAAGTCCTTGGTGTCTTCAGACATGTGGGGCCAATGAAAGTGAGGAACAATTCTGTCCCAAGTCTTGTTTTGGCCCAGGTGACCTGCTAGAGGAATATCATGGGCTAGTGTCAATAGGAAGCCCCTAAATTTCAGAGGTATTACCAACCTCCTGGAAGCACCAGGCTTGGGGTATTTACTCTCTTAATATAGGAGTCCATCATCCCAATATATCTTATGGGTGCCACTAGCATTCCCAGCAGCCTCATCAGCAGCTTGCTTTCTGAGGGTTTCAAGAGAGGGGCATCTTTGCTGCTCCTGGCTCAGATCTGCCCTGGAAGGGCCCCCTGTCCCCAAGAACTCAACCTGATCAGGTTCAAGCTCCTCTGGGACAGTTCCTTCTTCAGGACTAAGATCATCTCCCTCAGGAGGCTGATCTGTATTCTGAGTCAGGGGGGAAGGCACTGCCTTAACCCTACTGCTCCTCCTCTTGGGAGGCACCTGGTCCATTCTCCCAGAATCCAGGGCCTCTTCAGTGTTAGGCTTTTTGGCCTGTGACCTGGTCACAGCAAATACATGTGCAGGGATCCCTAGCATTTCTGCATGTGTCCTGAGCTCCACTTCTGCCCAAGCTGAAGTTTCTAGATCATTGCCAAGCAAGCATTCAACAGGGAGGTCTGCACTTACCACAACTTTCTTGAGGCCAGTTACCCCTCCCCAGGAGAAATTAACAACTGCCAAGGAATGGTCTATCCTGACATTGCTAGCATTGGTCACTTGGTACATCTCACCAAGTATAATCTGCCCAGGAGCCACAAGATCTTTTGTCACCATTGTGACACTTGCTCCTGTGTCCCTGAATGCCAAAGCCTCTTTTCCATTTATCAAAGGCTGCTGTCTGTATTTGCCCAAGTTACTGGGACTCACAAAGGAGGACATGTCCATGCCTCCATCACAGACCAGGACAGCCTGAGTTGGAACTCTGACTAGGCCAGATCCCATCTCAGAACCCAGGGTTAAGCCTACTACACCCTTATTCTGAGTACCACCAATTGTAGCTGCACTAGGGGGAACAGTTGCCTTAGGGGCAATGGTGGCTGGAGTTGAGTCTTTGGACTTTGTACAGTCACTTGTCCAATGGGTTTTCTGCTTACAGATTTTACACCATGGTTTCTTTTGGCCTTTACTTTTGTTAGATTGGGGCTCCCCCAGATGAAGATTTTTGGGGACCTTGAGAAGACTTCTGGTCTTTACCCTTTTCCCCACCCTTGTCAGAGTTCTTAGAATCTTGCTTCTTGGGGTCACCACCTTGGTTCTGAACCTTCTGCCTCACCCTGGTTTTGACCCATTTGTCTGCCTTCTTTCCCAATTCTTGGGGAGCTGTCAGATCAGAGTCCACCAGGTACTGATGCAACAGCTGATTTTGACAATTATTAAGGATCTGCTCCCTCATAATTAAGTTGTACAATCCTTTGAAATCACACACCTTACTACCAAGTAACCAGCCCTCCAGAGCCTTAGTAGCACAATCTACAAAGTCCACCCAGTCTTGATTCTGTGCCTTTTGGGTATCTCTGAACTTTATCCTATACTGTTCAGTGGTTAGGCCAAACCCCTCAATCAGTGCACTTTTCAAGATTTGGTAATCATCAGCATCCTCTTCTCTTACAGTGAGGAGCTTGTCTCTACCTTTGTCTGCAAAGGAGAGCCACAAGATTGCTGCCCACTGCTCCTGGGGGACCCTCTGAACTTTACAGGCCCTTTCCAGTGCAGTAATCCATTTGTGGATGTCATCCCCACTCTGGTAGGAAGGGACAATCTTGCTTAGGTTTCTATGGTCATGAGACCTTTTCCTAACACTAGGGAAGTTGCTGCCACCATGGGACTCTAGTCCCAATTTTCTTCTAGTTTTCTGAAGCTCTAGGGACTCCCTATCTAAAGCCAACTGCTCTCTTCTGATTCTAAGCTGAGCTTCTTCATACTTGAGCAGCCTCTCTTTCCTTTCATGAGAGGATTCCCTCCTATGAGAGGAAACAGAGGTCCCTATTGAGGTGTCAGAATGGTTAGACTCCTGAGAAGGAGATCTCGACTTTCTAGGCACACTCTCAACTCTCCCTGGTGGAATAAAGAGGTGGCCATTCTGGTCATCCTCCTCATCTGCAGGAGGAGTTGGATTTCCCAGGTTAAGATCAGTGTCATCTTCCTGGTCAGCTTCAGAGGTCAGGTCATGGGTATCTTCACCCCTTGGCCTTTCCTCATCTGCTGCCCCACCCTCTCTGCCTACCCCTTCAGACCCTGTGGGCCTTCTGAGATCATCCAACAGCAGTACCTCTATGAGGCGTTGGGTGTTTGCACTTTTTCCTGTCTTCAATTTCCTAGTACTACACAATGCTCTCAATTCCAAGAATGGGAGGTTGTCATACTTGGATGGTAGAAGCCCATTGGCTTCTGGCAGGGACCCACTGGTTCCTGGCCTTGAAGACATCACTAGTGAGGTGTGGTGTATGCACTACCTACTCTAGTGTGGCCTACTAAACTCTCTTGAGTTGTAGAAAGGGTGTGCTAAGCCCTTGACACACAACTCTAAGTTCAGTAGAACTTACTGTAATCTAAGCTTGAATTATATGTACCTGTGGTACCTTTAGTGGTTTTCAGTTAGTCAATCACTTGAGATTATCTGGTAAAACAAAGGCAAGCTTGAATCCCATCGCTGCCACCAATGTGAGAAGTTGGCCTGGTATATGTTGTCCACTAGGTATAGTGGGCACCTTGCACCAGTCCAAACAGCCCCTTAGAGGTGATTGGTTAAAGACAACCTTTATTGAAAGCTATCCTAGTGGTAGCTATGGAGAGCAGCCTTCAGGCTAAGTCTTGAAGGAGTGTAAAGCTGTTTGTTTTACCAGTCTATAATCTCATGAATGACCAAATGAAAGGAGAACCACACCAGGTATATATAAAATATATGTATTTATTACTAAACACTACCCACTAGTCTCTTTATGAGGCTAGAGGTCAAAGCACACAAGTTACAAGCATTTAATCAACAGTAAATAGCACAATACACGATGGGCTCCAGGGGGAGACCAAACCATATACTAAGTAAGTGGTATAAGCACCACAACTTGACTAGGCACAAGGCCTAGAGCCTGTAGAATTGCTGGGACCCCAAGGAACCACCCAAGGTAGTGACACAGGGGACCCACGGAGGACGTGTGCAGTGTGAGAACACAGCCGCGGGATTCCGTTAGCTTCTATGGGGAAAGTCGCGGTTAGAGTTTTAAAGTTAAAGGACACTTAGAAATGGACTAGGACCAAACCCTTTTGGACCTAGATAGTTCTAGGGTCAACACCCACGGTAGCACTGGAGTACTCGTGTTACCTCACCCAGGGAAGCCGGGTGCATAGGTGTCAAATGGTGTCGGGTCGCGTCGTCGTTTTCAATGGCAGCTTGCAGAGAAGTGCTGCTGCCGGGAAGATGCGAAGTGTCCGAAGGGATCCAAGCCTGGATCGAAGATGTGCAGGACCTGAAAGCAGAGGGGACAGAGTCTGGGTCACTTGCCAGTGACCAGGGGCACGATAGTCGAATGCCCACCGAAGTCGGGTGTTTCAGGTGCAAAGAGGTGAAGGTTGACTCTTCAGCCACGAGGACCAGGAGGTGTCGACGACAACCAGGAGCTGGATTTGAGTTGTCCCATAAAGGATGTCGAGTGCTGCAGTGTCAGTGCCCAAATTGGACACAACAAGCCTTGGCAACAGCAACCCACGCAGGAAGAGGAAAGATGCTTCGGAGCGGACCAGCAAGGTCCTGGGGACTCCCCAAGCGATGGAGAGTCAGGGCACGTCTGGAGCAATAAGGAAAGCCCAATCAAAGTAAAGTTACCCTTCTCAGGGACCCACAAGTCGACGGACAAGGGATTGCAAAGGGACCTCAAGTGGAATCACAAAATGGCAGCCCACGGGTAACTCGGAGTGGGTAGGCTGGCAATCTTTGGTGGACTAATGGCTCGGGATCAGGGCTACAGGAAACCCAAAGCACAGCCTCAAGTATCAACGAGAAGCATATGCACTTGTAAATGTGCACGGTGTCCAGGGGTTCTGGTTCCACGGTACCCACAAGGGCTACGGGTCTCAGCTTTGACGGGAACTCGCGTCAGCCTCTGGCAAGTCTGGAAACCCACCTCCTGGGTTGCAAAGTCTTTGGTGTCTGGCGGGAGGTTTGGAGATGCAGACCGGTCAGATGCGTCTTTGGTGCCTGCCAAGCAGGGGAGTAACTCCTTTACTCCAAGGGAGATTCTTCAGTCATCTGCCGTTGAACAGATCATCAAAGGTCCAGGATTCAGTTTCAGAGTTTCGTCCAGGGATATCTAAAGTCCTGTTGCCAGGGGTTCCTATCTTATACCCAAGGAAGGGGTTGGACATACTCCGGGGAACCACCTATGGGAGGGTCAGGAAAGAGGGGTGGCTACACCCATTTCCTTTGTCCAGTTTCACACCAGAGCAGGGGCTGGTAGCCCCTGCAACCGGTTTGAACTGGGCTATGCACAGGGACACCAAATGTGCCCCCAGTGCAGGACTTCAAAGCACTCTGAGAGTGCACCCACCCAGCCCCAATACACTAAAGCCTGTCTGGGAGGTGGTAACACCTCCCTGTGTCAGGAAACCTATTGTCCAGGCCTCCCCTGTCGGAGTTTCAGTCAGCAGCAGGAGGCCAGACTCGTGTCTGTGGCTGCAGCATCCATTTTGTGATGCCAGGGCTCTGTTTGTTGGTACCGGGTATACCGGTGCTGTCATGTCTCTCCCTCTAGAAGGGTGGTATCATACTCCCACACCAGTTACTAGTGTGGGGGTATGATTCCAAGGTGTTTGACACCAAGCACAACATGTTTCCGTGCAGCCATCCCAAAGTTAGCATTTACCGTTTAGTTATAATGCACTTAAGAGTATATGGTCAGGCTGCATTCACAGACAACCCCGGAGGATAGAGTCCGAAGGCTGCAGAGGGGCTCTGCTCATGCATGGGCACCCTCTCACACAAAACCAAGCACCCTGCCTTCAGGATTGATAAGGCCTGCCATAGGGGTGACTGATAGGTTTATATGTGCAGTGATAGGGTGAGATATAGTGAACCTATATCTCAGTAAGGGGTGCATGCACCACCTCACTCAGGCTGCTGTAGCAGTCCTGTGGTGTCATTTTGGAAGGCTGCCCAGGGGTGGCATAATACATGCTGCAGCCCCTGGTAGGCCTCTGGGGTACCTATGCCCTTGGTACATAGTATACCATATACTAGGGACTTATAAGGGCACCCCAGAATCCAATCTGTGGTGTACCTAAGGTACAGGGAATCAATTTAGAGAGGAAGCAGCTAGGCTGGGGTCCTGGATAGCAGGGCCCCAGCCAGACTAAAGTCTAAAAACAGTGAAACATCAGCAAAAAGTGGGGGTAACCATAAGAAGCAGATCCTACTCTCCTACACAACCCCCCCAAACGCAGGGACATTAAACTAACCTTGACCAGTTGAGTCTTCATGTTCTAAGTGGAAATATCTGGAGAGTCCATCTGCATTTGCATGGCTACTCCCAGGTCTATGTTCCACTGTATAGTCCATCCCCTGTAGGGAAATGGACCACCTCAAAAGTTTGGGGTTTTCACCCTTCATCTGTTTTAGCCATAAGAGGGGCTTATGGTCTGTCTGAACAATGAAGTGAGTGCCAAACAAGTATGGCCTCAACTTCTTCAGAGCCCAAACCACAGCAAAGGCCTTCCTCTCTATGGCTGATCAACGTTTCTCTCTGGGGGTCAGCCTTCTGCTAATAAAAGCTACTGGCTGATCCTGACCTTCATCATTCAACTGTGACAGTACAGCCCCTACCCCCAACTCAGATGCATCTGTTTGTACAATGAACTTTTTGGAGTAATCAGGACTCTGCAGAATGGGAGCAGTGCACATGGCCTGCTTCAGGTCATCAAATGCCTTTTGACAGCTAACTGTCCACTGAACCTTTTTGGGCATTTTCTTAGAGATAAGGTCATTCAATGGGGTCACTATGGATCCATAACCTTTTACAAATCTTCTGTAGTACCCAGTCAGGCCCAAGAAGGCTCTCACCTGAGTCTGGGTAGTGGGAGCAACCCAGTCCATGATGGTCTGGACTTTGCTCTGTAATGGTTGAACCTGGCCTCCACCTACAAGGTGGCCCAGGTACACAACCTGACTCTGCCCTATCTGGCACTTAGTAGACTTGATAGTTAGGCCTGCTTTTTGCAGGGCCTCCAAAACATTCCTTAGGTGGACCAGGTGATCCTCCCAGGTGGAGCTAAAGACAGTAATATCATCTAGATATGCTGCACTATAGTCTTCCAGGCCTGTAAGGACTGTATTCCCCAACCTTTGGAAAGTGGCAGGTGCATTCTTCAAACCAAAGGGCATCACCACAAATTGATAATGCCCACTAGGGGTAGAAAATGCTGTCTTTGGCTTTGCATCATCAGCTAGTCTGATCTGCCAGTAGCCAGCTGTCAAGTCAAATGTGCTCAGAAACTTGGCTGAGGCCAAAGTATCTATAAGCTCATCTGCCCTTGGGATGGGATGGGCTGGGCATCAGTCCTAGTGACTGCATTGAGACCCCTGTAGTCCACACAAAACCTCATTTCTCTCTTGCCATCTTTGGTGTGAGGTTTAGGCACAAGGACTACTGGACTAGCCCAAGGGCTATCTGAGGGTTCAATGACTCCCAAATCCAACATCTTTTGGACCTCTGTCCTTATACAATCCCTGACATGATCAGGCTGCCTGTAGATTTTATTCTTGACAGGCAGACTGTCCCCAGTGTCCACTTCATGAGTGCACCAGGTAGTCTGACTAGGTGTCAGGGAGAACATATGCCTGAACTGGCTGAGAACTTTTCTGCAGTCAGTTTGTTGCTGGACAGTGAGGCTGCCTGCCAAGGCTACACCATCTACTGATCCATCATCAGGGTTTTGAGAGAGCAGGTCAGGGAGTGGATCACTCTCTTCCTCCTGTCCCTCATCAGTAGACATGAGCAAGCCCATGTCTGCCCTGTCGACATATGGTTTCAGTCTGTTGACATGGAGTACCCTATGGGGACTCCTGGGAGTTCCAAGGTCTATCAAGTAGGTAACCTCTCCCTTCTGTTCAACAATTGTATGGGGGCCACTCCACTTATCTTGGAGGGCTGCTGGGGCCACAGGCTCCAACACCCACACTTTCTGCCCTGGCAGGTAAACAGTCAGCACAGCCTTTTTGTCATGCCAGGCCTTCTGCAATTCCTGGCTAGCCTCAAGGTTTTTAGTTGCCTTTTTCATATACTCTGCCATCCTGGAGCGGAGACCAAGTACATAGTCCACTATGTCCTGTTTAGGGGGTTTGAAAGGTAACTCCCATCCCTCCTTCACCAGACACAAAGGACCCCTAACAGGATGGCCAAACAAAAGTTCAAAAGGGCTGTAACCAACCCCCTTTTGAGGCACCTCCCTGTAGGCAAATAAAAGGCAGGGCAAAAGGATGTCCCATCTGCGCCTAAGCTTTTCTGGGAGACCTTTGATCATGCCCTTTAAGGTTTTGTTGAACCTTTCAACTAAATCATTGCATTGTGGGTGATAGGGTGTGGTGAACTTATAATTCACTCCACACTCCTTCCACATTGCAGTCAAGTAACTAGACATGAAGTTTGTATCCCTGTCTGATACTACCTCCTTAGGAAAACCCACTCTTGAGAATACTCCCAAGAGGGCCCTTGCCACCACAGGTGCTGTGGTGGTCCTAAGTTGAATTGCTTCTGGGTACCTAGTGGCATGGTCCACCACCACCAGGATAAATCTGTGCCCAGAGGCTGTCTGAGGATCCATGGGACCAACTATATCAATCCCCACCCTCTCAAAGGGAACCCCCACCACCGGTAGTGGTATCAGGGGGCCTTTGAGGTTCCACCTGCCTTCACACTGGCTTGGCAGGTGACACAGGAGCGACAAAAGTCCTTGGTGTCTTCAGACATGTGGGGCCAATGAAAGTGAGGAACAATTCTGTCCCAAGTCTTGTTTTGGCCCAGGTGACCTGCTAGAGGAATATCATGGGCTAGTGTCAATAGGAAGCCCCTAAATTTCAGAGGTATTACCAACCTCCTGGAAGCACCAGGCTTGGGGTCTTTACTCTCTGAATATAGGAGTCCATCATCCCAATATATCTTATGGGTGCCACTAGCATTCCCAGCAGCCTCATCAGCAGCTTGCTTTCTGAGGGTTTCAAGAGAGGGGCATCTTTGCTGCTCCTGGCTCAGATCTGCCCTGGAAGGGCCCCTGTCCCCAAGAACTCAACCTGATCAGGTTCAAGCTCCTCTGGGACAGTTCCTTCTTCAGGACTAAGATCATCTCCCTCAGGAGGCTGATCTGTATTCTGAGTCAGGGGGGAAGGCACTGCCTTAACCCTACTGCTCCTCCTCTTGGGAGGCACCTGGTCCATTCTCCCAGAATCCAGGGCCTGTTCAGTGTTAGGCTTTTTGGCCTGTGACCTGGTCACAGCAAATACATGTGCAGGGATCCCTAGCATTTCTGCATGTGTCCTGAGCTCCACTTCTGCCCAAGCTGAAGTTTCTAGATCATTGCCAAGCAAGCATTCAACAGGGAGGTCTGCACTTACCACAACTTTCTTGAGGCCAGTTACCCCTCCCCAGGAGAAATTAACAACTGCCAAGGAATGGTCTATCCTGACATTGCTAGCATTGGTCACTTGGTACATCTCACCAAGTATAATCTGCCCAGGAGCCACAAGATCTTTTGTCACCATTGTGACACTTGCTCCTGTGTCCCTGAATGCCAAAGCCTCTTTTCCATTTATCAAAGGCTGCTGTCTGTATTTGCCCAAGTTACTGGGACTCACAAAGGAGGACATGTCCATGCCTCCATCACAGACCAGGACAGCCTGAGTTGGAACTCTGACTAGGCCAGATCCCATCTCAGAACCCAGGGTTAAGCCTACTACACCCTTATTCTGAGTACCACCAATTGTAGCTGCACTAGGGGAAACAGTTGCCTTAGGGGCAATGGTGGCTGGAGTTGAGTCTTTGGACTTTGTACAGTCACTTGTCCAATGGGTTTTCTGCTTACAGATTTTACACCATGGTTTCTTTTGGCCTTTACCTTTGTTAGATTGGGACTCCCCCCCAGATGAAGATTTTTGGGGACCTTGAGAAGACTTCTGGTCTTTACCCTTTTCCCCACCCTTGTCAGAGTTCTTAGAATCTTGCTTCTTGGGGTCACCACCTTGGTTCTGAACCTTCTGCCTCACCCTGGTTTTGACCCATTTGTCTGCCTTCTTTCCCATTTCTTGGGGAGCTGTCAGATCAGAGTCCACCAGGTACTGATGCAACAGCTGATTTTGACAATTATTAAGGATCTGCTCCCTCATAATTAAGTTGTACAATCCTTTGAAATCACACACCTTACTACCAAGTAACCAGCCCCCCAGAGCCTTAGTAGCACAATCTACAAAGTCCACCCAGTCTTGATTCTGTGCCTTTTGGGTATCTCTGAACTTTATCCTATACTGTTCAGTGGTTAGGCCAAACCCCTCAATCAGTGCACTTTTCAAGATTTGGTAATCATCAGCATCCTCTTCTCTTACAGTGAGGAACTTGTCTCTACCTTTGTCTGCAAAGGAGAGCCACAAGATTGCTGCCCACTGCTCCTGGGGGACCCTCTGAACTTTACAGGCCCGTTCCAGTGCAGTAATCCATTTGTGGATGTCATCCCCACTCTGGTAGGAAGGGACAATCTTGCTTAGGTTTCTATGGTCATGAGACCTTTTCCTAACACTAGGGAAGTTGCGAAGGAGATCTCGACTTTCTAGGCACACTCTCAACTCTCCCTGGTGGAATAAAGAGGTGGCCATTCTGGTCATCCTCCTCATCTGCAGGAGGAGTTGGATTTCCCAGGTTAAGATCAGTGTCATCTTCCTGGTCAGCTTCAGAGGTCAGGTCATGGGTATCTTCACCCCTTGGCCTTTCCTCATCTGCTGCCCCACCCTCTCTGCCTACCCCTTCAGACCCTGTGGGCCTTCTGAGATCATCCAACAGCAGTACCTCTATGAGGCGTTGGGTGTTTGCACTTTTTCCTGTCTTCAATTTCCTAGTACTACACAATGCTCTCAATTCCAAGAATGGGAGGTTGTCATACTTGGATGGTAGAAGCCCATTGGCTTCTGGCAGGGACCCACTGGTTCCTGGCCTTGAAGACATCACTAGTGAGGTGTGGTGTATGCACTACCTACTCTAGTGTGGCCTACTAAACTCTCTTGAGTTGTAGAAAGGGTGTGCTAAGCCCTTGACACACAACTCTAAGTTCAGTAGAACTTACTGTAATCTAAGCTTGAATTATATGTACCTGTGGTACCTTTAGTGGTTTTCAGTTAGTCAATCACTTGAGATTATCTGGTAAAACAAAGGCAAGCTTGAATCCCATCGCTGCCACCAATGTGAGAAGTTGGCCTGGTATATGTTGTCCACTAGCTATAGTGGGCACCTTGCACCAGTCCAAACAGCCCCTTAGAGGTGATAGGTTAAAGACAACCTTTATTGAAAGCTATCCTAGTGGTAGCTATGGAGAGCAGCCTTCAGGCTAAGTCTTGAAGGAGTGTAAAGCTGTTTGTTTTACCAGTCTATAATCTCATGAATGACCAAATGAAAGGAGAACCACACCAGGTATATATAAAATATATGTATTTATTACTAAACACTACCCACTAGTCTCTTTATGAGGCTAGAGGTCAAAGCACACAAGTTACAAGCATTTAATCAACAGTAAATAGCACAATACACGATAGGCTCCAGGGGGAGACCAAACCATATACTAAGTAAGTGGAATAAGAACCACAACTTGACTAGGCACAAGGCCTAGAGCCTGTAGAATCGCTGGGACCCCAAGGAACCACCCAAGGTAGTGACACAGGGGACCCACGGAGGACGTGTGCAGTGTGAGAACACAGCCGCGGGACTCCGTTAGCTTCTATGGGGAAAGTCGCGGTTAGAGTTTTAAAGTTAAAGGACACTTAGAAATGGACTAGGACCAAACCCTCTTGGACTTAGATAGTTCTAGGGTCAACACCCACGGGAGCACCGGAGTACTCATGTTACCTCACCCAGGGAAGCTGGGTGCATAGGTGTCAAATGGTGTCGGGTCGCGTCGTCGTTTTCAATGGCAGCTTGCAGAGAAGTGCTGCTGCCGGGAAGATGCGAAGTGTCCGAAGGGATCCAAGCCTGGATCAAGGTTGTGCAGGACCTGAAAGCAGAGGGGACAGAGTCTGAGTCACTTGCCAGTGACCAGGGGCACGATAGTCGAATGCCCACCGATGTTGGGTGTTTCAGGTGCAAAGAGGTGAAGCTTGACTCTTCAGCCACGAGGACCAGGAGGCGTCGACGACAACCAGGAGCTGGATTAGAGCTGTCCTACAAAGGATGTCAAGTGCTGCAGCATCGGTGCCTGGATTGGACACAACAAGCCTTGGCAACAGCAACCCATGCAGGAAGAGGAAAGATGCTTCGGAGCAGACCAGCAAGGTCCTGGGGACTCCCCAAGCTATGGAAAGTCAGAGCACTTTTGGAGCAATCAGGAAAGCCCAATCAAAGTAAAGTTACCCTTCTCAGGGACCCACAAGTTGATGGACAAGGGATTGCGAAGGGACCTCAAGCGGAATCACAAAATGGCGGCCCACGGATCACTCGGAGTGGGTAGGCCGGCAATCTTCAGTGGATTCATGGCTCGGGGTCAGGGCTACAAGTAACCCAAAGCACAGCCTCAAGGATTGACGAGAAGCATATGCACTTGCAAATGTGCACGATGTCCAGGGGTTCCGGTTGCACGGTGCCCACGAGGGCTATGGGTCTCAGCTTTGCTGGGGCCTCGGGTCAGCCTCTGGCAAGTCTGAAAACCCACCTCCTGGGTTGCAAAGTCTTCGGCGTCCGGCGGGAGCTTCAGAGATGCAGACCGGTCAGATGTGTCTTTGGTGCCTGCCAAGCAGGGGAGTAACTCCTTTACTCCAAGGGAGATTCTTCAGTCATCTGGCATTGAACAGATCGTCAAAGGTCAGTTTCAGAGTTTCATCCAGGGATATCTAAAATCCTGTTGCCAGGGGTTCCTATCTTATACCCAAGGAAGGGGTTGGACATACTCTGGGGACCCACCTATGGGAGGGTTAGGAAAGAGGGGTGGCTATACCCATTTCCTTTGTCCAGTTTCATGCCAGAGCAGGGGCTGGTAGCCCCTGCAACCGGTTTGAACTGGGCTATGCACAGGGACACCAAATGTGCCCCCAGTGCAGGACTTCAAAGCACTCTGAGAGTGCACCCACCCAGCCCCAATACACTAAAGCATGTCTGGGAGGTGGTAACACCTCCCTGTGACAGGAAACCTATTGTCCAGGCCTCCCCTGCCGGAGTTTCGGTCAGCAGCAGGAGGCCAGACTCGTGTCTGTGGCTGCAGCATCCATTTTGTGATGCCAGGGCTCTGTTTGTTGGTACCGGGTATACCGGTGCTGTCATGTCTCTCCCTCTAGAAGGGTGGGATCATACTCCCACACCAGTTACTGATGTGAGGGTATGATTCCAAGGTGTTTGACACCAAGCACGACATGTTTCCGTGCAGCCATCCCAAAGTTAGCATTTACCGTTTACTTATAATGCACTTAAGAGTATATGGTCAGGCTGAATTCACAGACAACCCCGGAGGATAGATTCCGAAGGCTGCAGAGGGGCTCTGCTCATGCATGGGCACCCTCTCACACAAAACCAAGCACCCTGCCTTCAGGATTGATAAGGCCTGCCATAGGGGTGACTGATAGGTTTATATGTGCAGTGATAGGGTGAGATATAGTGAACCTATATCTCAGTAAGGGGTGCATGCACCACCTCACTCAGAATGCTGTAGCAGTCCTGTGGTGTCATTTTGGAAGGCTGCCCAGGGGTGGCATAATACATGCTTCAGCCCCTGGTAGGCCTCTGGGGTACCTATGCCCTTGGTACATAGTATACCATATACTAGGGACTTATAAGGGCACCCCAGAATCCAATCTGTGGTGTACTTAAGGTACAGGGAATCAATTTAGAGATGAAGCAGCTAGGCTGGGGTCCTGGATAGCAGGGCCCCAGCCAGACTAAAGTAAAAAAACAGTGAAACATCAGCAAAAAGTGGGGGTAACCATAAGAAGCAGATCCTACTCTCCTACATGTATATAATTCCCTGTAAAGTAATACCTAGTGCCAGGTGGAACCGTCTATATATGTGATTATGCTCTAATGTGTTTTATGAGTAATACAATGGCTATTTTTATATAACCTTGTGTGGAGTTTCTTTTGTGGTGTGCCTAGTGCATCTCTGCTGTATGTGTGTGTTGCGCAAACACTTTACACATTGCCTCTGGGATAAGCCTGACTGCTCGTGCCAAGCTACCAAGGGGGTGAGCAGGGGTTATCTTCAGCATGTAACTCCCTTGCCCTGACCAGAGTGGTGGTTTCTGCCTGGCTTAGGCGCTTGCCCTAGCCAACCAGAAATCCCATTTATAACATTGGTTGGCAGCGGTGAGGATAGGACTTGCGTTTGCGCAGTACCACAGTGACGCATGGTTGCACTACAAACTCTACAGTTTAGACTAATCACATATTTGGGGATTTCTCCTGATTTTTTTTTATTTCTCCACAAAAGTGTCATTTTGAATTGTGTTTTCCTGCTCTTCAAAATTTTGGTGACACCGCTCAAGTGTCAGTCATGTCTCACCTCGGTGATCCAGCAGTTGTTGTGACGGAAAGTGCATTTAATGTAAGGATGTTGCGTAGGTATTCTGTGAAGGACCTAAAGAGGTTCTGTCAGGATCTTGGGTGTCAAGTGAGTAGGTCTGCCAGGAAGGTGGAACTGCAGGAGGCCGTGTTGGCCTGTTGGACATCCAAAAACTGGGTGAGGGAGGAGTCTGGGAAGGAGGACCCCGAGATCAGTGAGGTCTCTGAGAGGGAGGGTCCCCGACCAGCACCCCCAGAGGGCAGTGGCCCTGGAGAATTTGAGCAGGAGGGAGAAAATGACAGTACAGGGATGCCAGTAGATAGTGAGGACCCCGTAGAGAGGGAGTCCCTTGCTGGGTCCAGTGCCGGGGGCAGTGCCCCATCCCTTTTCCTGTCCCCAGAGGAGGGGGTGCATAGGAGGGGAAAAAGGGAGCATCAGCTGGCTTTGGAAACGCTCAGGTTAGAGCATGCCAAGGAGATAGCGCAGCTGGGTGTGGAGGAGATAAAGGCCTTGTTGGGTCTCAAGGAGTTTGTCCTTGAAGAGAAAAAGCTAGAGACTGAAAGGGTCTTAGCGCAGGAGAGGATGGCGGAGGCAGAGAGGGCCTTCGCCAGAGAAAAGCTAGCTTTTGAGGATATGTCCCCTGAGTGTAGTTTTAGTGGTCTGGATTCACCAGTGAGGGTGGGGTCCAGTGGTGGCAGCAGAAGTGAGTCCAGTGTAGGAAGTCCCACTCCCGGATCCCAGAGCGTGGTAACTTGTTCCCAGGAAGAGGGTGTCACACCTGAAGGGTATAAGTTGAGGTTCAGGGGCAATAGGAAACTGTCTCACCAGTCTTGGGGGGAGTTTGTGGATGAATGTTGTGATGCACTGGAAGGTTGGGTGATGGGTAGCACGGCAGACCATTTTGAAGGGCTGTTCAATCTGATTGTCAGAGAGCACATGTTCCGTTGTTGTTTTCCAGGGTTACGCCAACACCTGTTGGAGTGTGAGTTCTCTGATCCCAGGGAGCTTGCACGGGAGGCAGACCTCTGGGGATCTGAGGAGGCATTTGGGAGTGACCCTAAGAGGAGTGGCTCAGGTATTTCCCAGCCCAGGGTCGTGGCAAAGGTTCTTAGTAGCCCAGATAGGTCCCGGTGTAGTGGGAGGGGTGTAGGGGATCACGTCCTGTCTCCGCGGAGAAGGAGTGAGGATGGGATGCGTCCCAAGGTGCCCGAAACAAAGTCTCAGGGCCTGGAGGGTTCCCTAAGGGAACAACAGGTGGGGAGCCTAGGCTGTACTAGTAGGCCAGTCATTGAGGGGGATCTCCTAGTGTCAGGAGAACTTGGAGCGTCTGTAAGCAGAGCTCCGTCAGTTCTGGTGTCTGGTGGTGCCGCTCCTGAGTGGAAGGTGCAGTAGTCCAGATGGATGGGTGAGAGGGGGAGGGAGTCCCCAGTGGGAGAGCCAGTGGGTCAGGGGCCAGCCATAAGGGATGAACCTCCTAGGAGTGACCATGGTGACACCACTTCTGTTTTGGGAGGTCTTCGCGCACTGTCAGATGGACAGGGGTCGGGAGATCAGCGCCAGGCAGACTGTCATGCAACACATGAGGTATGTGTTATCCTTGGGGGGGCGTGCGTGCTCCCCAGCAAGTCCTGGTGTGCCAGGCGGGTGCTCAGCCGCAGGGTTTAGTCCCTGGGTTGGGAGGCCAGGTTCAGGTTCTGCCTGACCTGGAGGGAAGGACATCTGTAAGCAGTGTCCTGACTGGTTTGTCTTCTAGGGATACCACTCCAGGTGGAAGGGTGCAGAACTCTGGAAGGGGATGCAGAGGGAGGGAGTCCTCGCCTCTGACCCCACCTCAACCTAAGGGTTTAGTCCCTGAGGTTGGAAGGCCAGGTTCAGGTCTGCCTGACCTGGAGGAAGGACTTCTGTAACTAGTGTCCCTACTGTTTTGTCTTTTGGGGGTACCACTCCAGGTGGGAAGGTGCAGAACTCTGGAAGGGGGTGCAGAGGGAGGGAGTCCTCGCCTCTGGCCCCGGTTCAACCTAAGGGTTTAGATCCTAGGTTGGGAGACCAGTTGCAGGAGAGAGGTCCTGAACTGGTGGGAGAGTTGTGTTCAGAGGGTGACTCTCCTAGGAGGAGAGTGCGGAACCCAAGAAGGAGGGGTAGGGGAGGAGAGCCTCACCCGTGACTCCTGGTCAGCCTCAGGGTGCAGACCCTGGGTTGGAGGATCAGTGGCAGTTTAGAACTGCACTGATGAGAGGTAGAGTGGAGAATGGATACTATGTACCTGGGGCTGCCGCCCCCCACTCTGTGAGATGGCAAGGACCAGAGACATCTGGATGGCCTAGGGCCTGGTCCTGGCCGCGGACAGCTAGGGAGACCCAGTGGGGTAGCTTAGTTGGTCCTGGGAGTGTAGACAGAGGGAACCATATGGGTTCAGATTGGCGTAGAACGTTGGACCAATCATTACCTTGATGGGTTTCCAAGCAGGAAAACCCATCAAGGTAATGATTGGTCTACCCTGGCTTTGGGCTGGAAGGGGGTTGTGTTGGACTTGGCCCCTTTTGGAGGGTCATCCCTGAACTTTTTGCCTTCCTCCTGGTATTTTTTTCTGACCTGGTGTTGGTGGTTTTAGGACTCTGGGCACTTTATCACTGCTGTCCAGTTTAAAGTGCATGTGCTCTCTATGGTAAAACGTGATAAGATTGGTCTACAACTGTTTGGCGTATTTAATTTACCTATCAGTCCCCTGTAAAGTGGTATCTCATATACTCGGGCCAGTAAATAAATGCTACTGGTGGGCTTGCAGCGCTGCTTGCGCCACCCACCAAAGTAGCCTTTCAAACCTGTCTCAGGCCTCTGCCATTGCAGTGGCTGCGCACGCAGTTTACTGCCGCTGTGACGTGGCACATAAAGTGGGTGCCACGTCGGTGACTCCCCTTATACTACATATCAGTCACCCCTAAGGTAGGCCCTAGCTAACCCTATGGGCAGAGTGTGCTGTAGGTAAAATGTTGGACATGTGCCTTAACTGTGTGGCATGTGCTGATAGTGACAAACAGCCATTTTGGTTTCTCACTACTGTGAGGCTGCCCTCTCATAGGAATGCATTGGGGATTCCCTGATATGTGTTTCAGTGGTAATTCCTGATATGAGAGGAGTAGCGTGATCAAGTTTGGTATGTTTGGAATAGTGGTGATAAATGCTGCGTGGTGGTGTGTGCAGATTTATTATCACTATTTTAGAAATCCCACTTTTCGAAGTTGGCATTTCTGTGTGCTATGTGTCTTTGTGCCTGCCTGTTGTGTATTGCATGTCTGGCTCTGGAGTGAAAGAGAGTGGGGAGGTGCAGTGGCTCCAGAGGGCTGGGTGAGTCAGCGCTAGGCTGAATAGGCCTGACCTGCATTTGGAGTAGTGGGAGGAGTAGCCCCAGACCGTGAATAGGTCTGTGCCTGCCTTACACAATGCTGGCTCCGCCCCCCTGTGGTGTGTCTGGGGCCAGAGCCTACACTAACAAAGGAGGTTGTTGTGCACTGTAAATAAAATTTGGACCGGGCACAGAGCCCTGTGCCAGGGGGAGAACAAAGACACGTGTAGTATAAATATTGGGGCTGTGACCCCATGTTTTTTGTACCTGCTTGGAGCTGTGAAGAAGAGGACGGTTGGGTGCCAGGAAGAACCACCACGAAGGACTTCCCTCCTGCTGGAGGGCCCTGTGAGCTGGCCTGCCTGGGCCCAGCTCTACCCCTCATGACTTTGGGGGCTCAGCGAATGGTGGGCGCTTGATCCACTTCCCTCAGGGCTTGGGGGATCCTGCCCTGCAGTATTCAGCAGACTTGGCGCTAAGAGAGCGCAGGATTTCTTGGTGGTGCCCCCCCTTTTTTTTTTGGCTGTGGGGAGTGTTGCATTTTTGTACTTCTAAAAAGAGGGTGTCCTGCCCGTTAGGAGTGCATGGTGGGCGCTGTGCGTGTTGTCCCCCGGAGCCAGAGACGTGGGCTCTTTCGCGGTCCACAGAGAAAGCATTCCGCAAAGAAGTCAGGCAAGGTGAGCCTGACCGTGGGCGGGGCCGGCCAGAGGAAGCTAGGCAGAGCAGGAAGCCAGGCGAAGGATGCCTGGTTGTGGGCGGGGCTCCCATGCTGACGAGGGAGAGCCCCGCGTGTTGCCCTGTCGAAAGCAGGCGGGAGCCTACCCCGCGTTTGTGGGCCAAGAAGAGAATACCAGACCAGCAGGGAGAGATGCCGGTGAAGGGGACCGTGTGACTGTGCTTATCCCAGAGGAAGCGACGCATCTTGAGGGCCTGATGGGGAGGCGAGTACCCCGGGGAAGAGCCGGCCGGAGACAAGTCCCAGTCCCTCATTTTGCCTAAAAGAAGACAGCCGCACCGCGGGGAAGCGGGCGGCTGCCTTGTGGGCCATTCCTTAGGTCCGCAGGGGGTGGAGGGAGACCGAGTGAGGTCGTCCCGCCCTCGAGGGGACATTGACAAACCTCCCTTAGGTGCAGAGAAGAGCACCGAGGATATTCCAGCAATTGTCCCCCCTAAAGGGCAGCTGCGCCTCATGGTCGCGGGCAGCTGCGCGCCTCTGAGGTATCGGGGCCAATTTGATCTCTTGGTGGCATTGCGGGGCAAGCCCAGGAAGGGGCCCCCAAGGACAACGCGAGACTGCCAGCTGTTCACCTATATGCCCGAGGTGGGCAGGATGTAATTAGGTGATAGTTGTACTGCTGGTCATGCTCAGGGTTGGTGCACAGGCACCCCGCATTCATAGGGAATGTTTGCTATGCTAAGTACTGCTATGATGTCTAGGCATATTGTGCTTATGCTGTGGTAGTACTGTGTGCACCCAATAAGTGATTACTGTGCACTGCTGATTAGGTACAGGCCTAAGAGGGGCCTTAGGTGATTATTACGTTTTGCATAATATGTGGTCCTAGGTGATGACAGGATGTTTATGCCTAATGTGTGGTGCTAAGAGCACCTTTACCAGTAGTTACTGGTTGTTTCTATTTTCACTACTTGTGTATTCTAATGATGATGACAGTGGCCCGATTGGCCCTGTAATGTATATAATCCCCTGTAAAGTAATACCTAGTGCCAGCTGGCACCGTGTATATATGTGATTATGCTCTAATGTGTTTTATGAGTGATACAAAGGCTATTTTTATATAACCTTGTGTGGAGTTTCTTTTGTGGTGTGCCTAGTGTGTCGCTGATGTGTGTGTGTGTTGTTCAAACGCTTTGCACATTGCCTCTAGGATAAGCCTGACTGCTCGTGCCAAGCTACCAAGGGGGTGAGCAGGAGTTATCTTCAGTGTGTAACTACCTTGCCCTGACTAGAGTGTTGGTTTCTGCCTGGCTTAGGCGCTTGCCCTAGCCAACCAGAAATCCCATTTCTAACAATGGGGTACCATGACTGTGAGATCAGTATCAAGCATGAGTCCAGCCGGGAGGGCTCTTGCGACAGGGTCAAGAACAGCAGAGAAATGAGCACACGGCCGTTGCTTATCTCCAAATTTCTTTGTTAGAACAGAAAGCGCACAACCAGCCGTCTCATGGACATATAATACAAATAGCTTTCTATAGTTAGCCGTGCCAAGCACTGGAGCCGAACAAAGCGCACCTTTTAATTGCTCAAAAGACTGCTGACATTCAGGCATCCAAGGCAGGGGTTCATGCACATCTTTAGTAGTCAAAGCAAGCAGGGGTTTGGTTAGTAGGGAATAATTTGGAATCCACTGGCGACAGTAGGAAGTAATGCCAATAAAAGCGCGCACATCTTTTTGAGTTTGAGGAATGGTCATTTTAACAATAACACTAATACGCTCCGGAGTTAGCTTCCTACCCTCCTTCGACAGTAGGTAACCTGAATAGGTGACCTTCTGTCGACAATACTGAAATTTGGAGAGGGATACTTTATGGCCATGTTGAGCTAAGTGTAACAGCAATTTAACTGTACTGTCTCTGCAACCTTGTTCTGTATCCGAGGAGATGAGCAAGTCATCGACATACTGAAGCAATACATTACCTGTAGGGAGTGACAAGGAATCCAGCTGACCTTTCAATGCCTGACTATAGATACTCGGACTCACTGTATAGCCTTGAGGAGCGCGACAGAATCTAAAGCTTCTACCAGCTAGGGTGAACCCGAACAGATACCTGCTGTCAGGATGAATGGGAATAATGAAGAACGCATTTTTCAAGTCAATGACAGAAAAGTATGTAGCAGAAGAAGGAATCATTGTCAAAAGAGTCGTAATGTCAGGGACCACCGGAAACTGGGGAATCACTATTTTATCAACTTCCACGTACCCAAAAGAAACCTCCGATCTTGCAACCTCGCACTGGCCGAAACCCTGCGCATCCACAGAGCCAGAGCAGGCGGAAGATCCTTCTCTCACATTGCAGCCAAGATCTGGAACGAGCTACCGGCAGACATCAGACACGCCCCCTCCCTGAACACCTTCAGGAAGACCCTCAAGACCTGGCTCTTTGGCTAAACAGGTCTGCGGACCCCCCCCCCCCTCAGCGCCTTGAGACCCTCACGGGTGAGTAGCGCGCTTGCAATTCCCTGATTGATTGATTGATTGATTAACGTCCCGCAAGTCAGTCACAATGCGATAAACATCTACATGATCATCAGAGGAACCCGGAGGTGTCCGTTTGAGAATGGGAAGAATAGGGCTATTACAAACATTAGCAGTCGTCTCCTCAACCACTCCTTTCTCAATGAAGTCCTGTATAATTTGCAATAAAGCTCGCTCACCTGCCTGCGGTATTTTATACTGAGGGATGCGAGGTAAAATAGCATTGTCTTTAGCTCGGATCAAAACTGGTGGTATCTGTAACAATCCCACATCTGTGTCACCTGTCTCCCAAAGGGTGGGCGGTACATCTTTAAACTCCGCAGGAAGAGGCGCATCTTTGGACAGGCACTGCGTAGCGCGCACAACATCCGGACCCATTGTCATGTAAACACCCGCCGGGGAGCAGTAAATCGTGGCATGCAATTTTTTCAACAAGTCTAAACCCATCAAATTTTCTCCACAATTTGACATCAACAAAAACGCCGAATCCACAGCGAAAGGACCAATAGACAATGCAAGAGGTTTTGGGGCTCACAGCCGGAACAACAGAAAAGCCTACCGAAACATTATTATGGCCAGACAGAGCCGCCCCAGGGACCAGGGAACGAGAAATAGAACTGTTGTCGCACCTGTATCCACCAAAAACTCCTTAGCTGAACCATGCACATCCGCACTAACGTACGGATCACGTTGATCTACAGGTATCGGAATTGGTCTCTCACTCTGTCCCTGGCTGTCCTAGCTGTAAGACAACCCTGTCACCTCATCCGTATCATAATCATCATGATAATACTGTCTTCCCAGAGGGTCATCAAAATAATTTTGATCAGAACGACCCTGCGGGGCCACAGCATTCTGAGCCCTGTCCTGGCCACCAGCTCTACATCCTCTAGGGACCGCCACCTTCATCGTAGTATTCCTGCTAATACGTGGAAGCTACCGGGCCAAACCACCACGCCCTCTACCATTCCCTCTAGAAGCCTGCTGCAACAACACCTTTGTCTTCAAATCCTTGTGCTTCTTCCCCGTCCTCTCCTTATCCTCATTTTCCCTGTGCTCATAATACTGTGCCATATTCAAAATAACAGAAGGTGAAGAGGTGGACCAGGTGCTCTCAGAAGACTGTAATTGGGTCACAATCTCAGGAAGTAAATTGGAAACAAATCTATGGGGCAAACAATAGAACACCACCTTCAATCGACAAATCCTGTCCACTATAGTCTAGAAACACACCTTCAAATCGAGTGAAAAATCAGACACACTCTCATCTTTCTTTTGACGGCAAGCCGATAACTTGTCCCAATCAACTTTTCTCAGAGGGATAAGAGAATGCATATACGTAATGATACGGCCAGGCAAAGCAAGTATCTCTGGTCTAGGCTTATCACCTGGCTTCCGTTCCTGATCCCATACTTTTATTTGATCCCAGGTACCACCCAATTCCGCAGCATGATCCTGTGTGTGTACTTGTCTCCAAATATCAACCGGAACTATTAAGCCAAAGAACATTTCAACATCAGCAAGTGTCATCACTATAGAAGAGGCAGCTTCAGTCAATTCTTTAAAATAAGCAGTCGGATTCTTCCTAGGATCAGGTAACTGAGTCTTAAGAGGCAAGACTTCACTCCTTTTCCAAGGAGTATAAACCCATTGTTCTTGGAAACAGGCCGCTGCCCCTGGTCTATTAACAACATTATGCTGATCCCTTAGCTCTGGTATTTTGGGATGATAGATAGGATGAACCTCCCGCATTGGAAACTGAGATACCGGGGTGGGGCTCTCCTCAAGCAGTCTACCCTGATAAGCAACCAACGTCGCAACATTACCAAAAACTTGACCAGGTGCCATATCTGTAACATATACATGATCCTTAATATCATATAGAATTTGCGGTGCCGCATCGTTGAAACACTCCTCCCAAAGACCGATCAAAGTAGCCGACATATGCTTACGGGCATGCTGTTGTACAAAAGGCTCATAATCTTTCATCACACTCCACACATCTTCCACACCATAAATGGCGTTTCGGGCCCACTGCGCAGCCTGATTAGTCACTACCTTTTTCTCTGCATCTCTCATCTCCGATCGCACATACGAACCCATTCGCTCCTTGAACTTCGTCCAGTCTCTATCCTCCAATCCACCTACTGGTGTCCCAATACTCCTTGATGTCGGGGAATGGAAGAACACAGTGGGAGTGACAACAGAGGTAGTAGGCACTAACGTCGCTGCTGGCTGTGTCGCGGGTGTAAGAGCTGGCGAAAGAGACGCCCAAGCAATAGGTGTTGCAGGAGTACTAACAGTCATAGTTGCCACAGACTGCGAGGACAAAGAAAGGACAGGAGGTGCTGTGGCCAAGGCAGTCCGATCAACAGCAACAGAAGCAGAAACAGCAGAGAGAGAAGAACCGGGTAGCTGAGCCTGTGAGGGAAGAGCGGGATATATCCTCTGCGGGGCATATGGGGGCGGGGGTCTAGTATCTAGCAATTCTTCCACAAAAGTATCATTTTATTCTCTGGCTACATAAGATTTATCAATATTCAATCGAAACCAACTATCTTCACGTTCAATTCCTATCTGTTGTTTCTCTCTAACATGTGCTACAGACTTCTGAGTCAATGTTTGCATTCTCCCCTTCCGGGCCTCTTTCTCTGCTTTCATTCGCCTCTGTTTAGCCTCCTTTTGACACGTTCGAAGAGAATCAAACATAGACTGTCTACTTCTTTTCGCAAACACCTTTTGCTGTAAAAACCCAATTTTTTGTTCATCAAAAGTGCCCGTCAATGGCAACTGCAACTGGGCATTGTCCCTTGTATATTTGTGCCATAGCGTACTAAACATAATAGGGCCAAGGCCATGCTTCACATACATATCAAAATTCGGAGTGCCTTCTGGAGGCGCCGGCTGACTATCTTCCAATCGAGCATCTGCAGAGCAACAATGACAACAAGAAACCAAAAACCTACTAAATCCAGGCATTTTTGAAAGTGAGTCAAATTCGTTATGTTGCCTGGCAAAGTGTTCACAAACACCTCGTACCAAAATCGGTCCTCAGACCATGCCAAATACAAACCAAAATGGTACCATATCCACAAAGAACCAAAGCAAACTCACCTGGTGCACACAGGTCAAACAAATTTATTCTCCACTGCCGACTCTTCGGACCAAACGGTCAGATCCAAGGGTTTTGCCGTTCAGGACCCCAGTCGGAATGACCGCTGGTCGAGGCACCATCTGGCGGGACAGAAGGGGCAGCTGCGAGTTCAGGAACTCTCGTGCAGAGATCCCTGGTCCGTCCGTCCAACCCAATGGCAGCCTCGACCCCCCCACCCGTCCTCAGGAGGGGATGGGCCACTCGCCCGATGGAGTCCCTGTTTGGGCGCCAACTGAAGGAAGTGACCCGATTAGGGCCACCCGGGTCACTCGCGACCACCTCTCAGCCTTCCATACAAATGAAGAGTCGGTCAGGCAGAGAATAAAAACCAAGTATGTGTTTATACAGATACACTTGAGCGGAGCCCCGTTTGCCCAGTCGCTTAGGGGTGCTGCAGAGAGGACTGACATCAGAAAACATGGTGATACATTATGTACGATTCAGAACGACAGAAGGCACGCCCAGACTGGAAATTTCTAGATGGAAGCAGCTACACAAAGGAGGTACAGAAGGATACATTTTGATCCTGAGACCGGGCACACTATCTCTATGCCAGGGTCGTTCTGCCTGCGCCCATCGCTGGACTAGTGGAGCAGGCCTCTATCTAGTGGGAAAGGTATGCACTAATAAGAACAGTGTATTCATTAGTACAGCAAGGCCCAACCTTGGAGAAAACGAAAATTACCAAAGCTGCTTCTCGCAGAGGCAGAGAGAGGGATTAGTTTCGCTCATAGATCAAAATGGCGGCTAAACATAAAATGGTAACGCGAATGCTAACTTATGTAGACCAATATGTAAACAACACAGCAAAGACATTTTTTATTCTAACACCTGTTGTTTATAGTTTGTGGGGCTACAGCCCGCCCATTGATTTTCAAATGTTTATTTCAGTGTCCTTTAAAAAAATCGTTGCTTCCAAGTGGTTAATCTTTCCTATTTGTCCCTTCTTTTGGTTGGTTGTTCACTCCCACACTGCACAGTCCCATTACTCGTAACCTTCCACTTGTGTGCATTTAGACTTATTTCGGCACACTATTTTTTAATTTTGTTTCTGCACGGTGTCATGGAAAGGCTCTCCTTTGGCACAGCTGCTATCCCTGCCTTTCGATTTCGAGCGTGATCGAAAACAGGCCTGTAAATCTTGTCGCCCTTCTTCAGCACTGTGCCCACTTTCATGAGTTTATTTTATCAGCACGGTGCCCCACAGCTGGTTATCCACAGTGCAAAGGCTGAGGTTCTTCGAGTGAAAAGGTTAACACAGCTTGTTTATGCATTCTTGCCTAGCCAATCTGTTTTCCGCGTTTGTCGTTCATTTTTCCAAAACTTTACTTAATCAGAAAATGCAGATTAAAGGGTCCAACTTTAATCCCTCCTTGAAATGTTCCTATCCAGGCTTTTTAAAACGCTCTTCAAAGAGAGGCAGCTTTATCTATTCATCACGAGGAGTGACCGGGCTTCGTTACTGCTACTGACGATCCTAAAGTTCAAATGCCCTTCCCTGTTGTAGCCATCAAACCTCCAGCCTCGTATCGCACTCCCTTGCTCAACAGTTTAATTTAGCTCTGTTCATGTTACGATGGACCAGGGACCCTGTGTGAATGGTTGAGTGTGGTCAGGCTTCTAGTTGAATCTTGTGTGTGTTCTTGGGCCAGCTGCAGTGTAAGCCTGAGGAGGGCTTTAAAGTGGACCCACTGTTACTTGTGGCTTTTGTGAGTTGCTACATAATCTTGCATCATGCTAGCCACATCATCATGTTGAGCTCCTGCTTCCATAACAACAATAACCTAAGATTTCAATAACCTACCGTAAGTTTTGTCCTACGTAACCTATGATCTAATCACGGCACATTCATCTCCAAATAACATTAGGCTTACATGGTTTCGGTACCTTAATGTTTGTGTTACCCAGTGTTTCCACACCTGCAGCACATGAGATCTGCTACCATATGTTTGGTTTGGAAGGTTCCAAGGAAATCCTTCACTGTTGTTTTGTTATGGTGGCAGTGAAATGCAAAACCCCCCTCTCTGCTTGTGCTGTTAGGGCATTCAATTTAATTTACAGTCTCATGGGTTGTGCAAGGGATGCATCCTTGTAAAGCCTCTGATTCTCTTTTATGGCAGCTCCCCATCGGTCAGTATGTAGCAGCAGGGTGCGCGGAGCCAAGCACTTCAAAGCTTATTTTTCTTCAAAGGCATTGTGCTTACCTTTTTGTATGTATTTATTTACGCTGGAAAATGACTGTGAATCTTTTTGCTTTGAGCATTCCACAGAGTACTCATGTTCTCATTTTCACTCCCTCCGTCACCTCTTTCCCCCCTCCCAATCAACCTCAGCCAGATCACCCTCACACCCAAACATTCTTTATTTAAACACTCTACAGAGTGCATCTTTTCGCTCTCCTGTCACAAACCTGCAAGCACTTCTCTATTCATTCCTTTTTTTTGCATTTTTATATTCCATTACAGAAATGTGCCCAGAATCACAGGATGTATCACTCTTTTTTGCTGGCGACTCCGAGAGACAGGAACAGTGGATTCAGGGCCGATACCTTCTTTTGTGCTATATAAAAATGCAAAAAAGAGAAGGAATGAACTGGTAAACGTACATCGCACTGCCTAAAAGCTGCCATCTGGGCGTGTTCTCTGACAAAGACAGTCACAAATAGGGACATGTTTTACAGAAGCTGCATCAGAACCCCTCCCCCTCAGAAGATATCAATCACACATTTACACACTCCTGCAGGCATCAGGAAGGCAAGAAGGGTTGCAAAAAATAAGTATTTGGGAGCATTGGGTTCTTATGACTAAGCGCATTCATTTGAGCAAACTTTTAAACAAGCAACATTCAAGGAAACCAAAGCGCTTTCCCAAAAACCTTTTAGCCACCATTAGCACATTTTTTTGTGAATTATGTTTTAGTGAGATGTAGATCAAAAACATAAGTCTGTCGCCTCTTTCCCCACACTCACCCACCCCAGTCAGATTGCTCTCACATCCAACCGTGTTTCGTTATTTTAGCTTTTTTAATTCACTGGTGGCTCATACGTTTTGTTTAAACACACTACAGAGTGCATTTTTTCACTTCATCCACCTCTCGAACCTGCAAGCACTTCTCCGTTCATTCCTTTTTTATTTTTTATTTTTATATAGCGCGAACGAAGGTAATAGAGAGCACTTTACATGAGCACTGGTTCCATTGCAGAAATTTGCCCAGAATCACAGGATGTAGAGCCTCCACCAAGACTTGAACCGGGTTCTTCAGCTTTAAAGTCCAGCCCACAACACTTGCTAAACACATACATCACTACAGACCAAAGAAAAAAACAAGCACATCTACCTCTCGCAAAGGCGAGACCAATTGGATTTGCCAATGCTTGAATGGTGTGGAATGTTCTATGACAGTGTTTGCCAAACTACAACCCACTAGTGGGTTGTCAGCCAATTTTTGTTGGGTTGTGAAAATCCAATAAATAAATAAAGATGCCTTTAAACTCTGGGGCATATTTATGGGGATCTGACTCAGGGCAGCGCAGCAAGTCACTTTTCTGCGCTGCCCTGCATCAAAGTTAAAGGGCAGGAATGCGCCATATCTATGTCATATGGCACATTCCTGTTATTTCACCCTGCGCTGGCGCCAATTCGGCAGCTTAATGCCAATGCAGGCACCCTTGAACAATGGTGTATGCAGGAATGTTTATGTGCTGGAAAGGGCACCTTCCTGCACAAAAACAATCCTGGAAGGCGTTTTGTCCTTTTTCTAGGTGTGCTGCAGAATGCAGCACACCCAGAAAGAAGAAATAAAGGGGAATAGTCCCAAGAACGTGTGATAACCACCGCAAATTTAGCTTAACGCAAATTTGCATATCGCAGTCCATCGCGGGAAATTAACGCCTTGTTAACCAAGTATTCACAACACGGCGGTACCATGCGATAGTCCCCAGATAACGCGTCAACTGACTGCGTTAAAATCAACGCCACGCCGCAAAAATGGGAAACTCCAACGCAAAAAAAGCTGCGATGAGGCCAATCGCGATACGAAAATCAGCGAAACCCAGCTACAGGCCTGCAATCCACACGCGTCAGGCGGGAACAATCACCATAAAAGTAGAAAAAAACCAGACAAACAAATGCCAAACAACAGCGAAGCACAATGGACGTTGCCGGAGCAAGTACGGAGGAGAGCTAGAACCCCACAAGCCCCTCGGAGGACCATCCTGGGACTTCGGGGTCAGGGAAGGGCAAGGACAAGAAGAAGAGGAAGACGAAGTTCAGTCAGCAGGAAAACAGGATCCTGATAACGGAGGTGACAGACACCATCAACAACTGTTCGTCACCTCCACTGTGTCATTGGCAACTAAAAATACAATATGGCAGTCCATCGTGGACAAGGTGAATGCAGTTGGAGTGCTGAAGAGGACAATGGACGAGGTCAAGAGGCGCTGGAATGATGTCAAGCGCAAAACCAAGCTGAAACTCGCCAACAACCTGAAGGCAGCAATGCAGACTGGAGGTGGGAGCCCAGCGCCACAGGAGGAGCTGGACGACATGGAGGAAATGGTGTCCACAGTCATCAGTGGGGAGACGGTGGCAGGAGTTGGGGGCCCGGACACTGCTCAACAGGACCCGACATAACAGCAACAGGGTGAGTAACGACCAGGGCCTGGGGGGACGGGGGGAGATGGGCACAATGGCACACATGCACAATTAAGTTGAGCACATCTGCGGACAAACCATGCCCCAGACCACCAACTCCCACCAAGAGACCAACGTACCCAAGTATGCAACATGTCAACACTGTACAAGCACAGAAGTCAAAGGCACACCTCATGAAAGTGGTAAGGGGCAGCAAAATCTGAGCTGCAGGGGCGACTCCCCAAAAATGCAGCACACACATCACATGCAGAGCACATCTACATTGACAACGATGTGACACAATCCGCAAAACACCTACAACAGAACACAGGACACAATTGGTGCCGCTTGGGTGCAGACACTGGCCAATCACAATTGTCATTGCAGGGAAATGTGCGTTGATAATGTACAAGTACAAACACACACACGTCTGTTGTCGAAATGTCCACTGTCCCCCATCAAATAGGCAGCTCCTCCCAAACAGCCACAATGTACCCAGTCATGCTGTCTGTATGTAAACATGTACAATGCGACAACATACATGTGGACACATTGTTAAACTGCATCTCCCCTTCACATTGCAGAGGGAGAATCAACACCTCCTGCAGAGCAGCCCGACCCTCTCTTCTCTGGAGACGAAGAGGACGACCACAGCTTCGACTCTGACGCCCTCCAACTGCTCGTGGACAGCCTACGCAGCCCACTTCCAGGAGCTGGGCAGCCCAGCTGCTATGAGGAGACCCCACCCCCTGCACAGACCACACAGCAGGCAGCACCCACCACCACTGCTGCCTCCCTGGACCCCCACGGAGAACACATGGCCTTCCAACGCCGTGTTTTGGGGTGCCAGGAGAATCTGGCTGAACAGGTGCGGGTGGGCTTCGACCGCATGGCAGACAAACTAGATGCCATACGTGGGTGTCTAAGTCCCATCAGGGACCACTCACGGTCCCTAACGGACACCCACAGTCCGCTCCATGCTCTCCAACGGACCATGGCTGACATCGCTGGAGCCCTGACTCAGAGAATAGTACAACTGTCCAGTCCGAGTGGCTATAGCGATGTCACACGGGAGTTGGGAAACATGCGGAGGTTAATGGAGACCATGGAGCGGGCGAATGCGGAACGAGTGGCTGCCACGGCTGCACACCAGCGAGAGGTAGCTGGGTTCCTCAATGACCTCAGGACCCTCCTCATGGCATTGCTGCCACAAGGCCTGGCGCGGATGCATACTGCTGCCACCACTCCATCCACATCTCCGCCCCCTGAAGTGTCAGTGCCACACAGTGCGGCAGACCTTCCACCTCCGGCCACTGATGTGTCACTGCCACACAGTGCTGGAGACAGAACACCACCACCCACACGTGAGGCACATGAAACAGGAGAGAACGAAGATGCGGATGATACTGCCCTCGTGGTAAGAAGGACGCAGCAGCATGCATCTCATCCATAGGTCCGGCTTCAGCTTGGTACTGCCCTCTGCATCATCACCTTCCACTGTCCCCCCATGCACTCTGCGACACTCACCTTGGACCTCGAAATGGACTGCCATATGCTGTTTGATCGCCATTGACACAGCAATCAGACTGCAGACTGAAATCTTCCTCTTCCTTTGGACTTGTCATTCCCTGAAGGACCCTGGCTGGCCCTCCACGGGACAACATCGTCATGTGGGGTTTGCATGGCTCTGTACTGCTCCAGATGCAACACTCCACTGAATGTGCATTAAACATTCATATTCACAAGATGTGTCATGTCTATGGTCTTTCAGGTGTGGAAGTATGGATGAATGTAGGCTCACTGGACTCCTCTTACGTCCATGTGGCTCATGTCGTAGAACAGGGGTCACAGGGTGACACATTGCCCAATGCGGTCCGGGTGGCGCTGATACAACAACAGGGACACACGCATGAGTTACTTCCTTGTCCAGCCCAGTACGGAACCACGTCCAGGGCCCCGGGGTCATATACAAACCGTTACGCTGAACTGGCATACGCCAGGCCAGCCCACTCCGCTTACGCTCACAGGGGGGGACGGCAATGCTACATGTCCCCTGTCTTTCCTGTGGTGATCTGCTGCTCACAGGTCTAGTTGTCAGCATGCCACAGCCACTCCCTCACGGCTGGTTTACACCCACAGCACACCCATCCAGCACACGCGTCACGGGACATGTGACCCTGCCAATGAAAAGGGACGGGCGCACGTGCTCGATGCCATTTCCACTCTCTATCTGGGTGCATCCGTGTGGTGTTAATGTAGGCATGAGGGCCTCGGGCCCTGCAACTTCACATTCCCCAGGACCGGAGGTGACATGATGGCGTCCGCAACACGATACCCAATCATACAGGGTCCATGACTTTGGGACACCGACTTGGTGGCACCAGATGCATTGCGGCCGGCACAGGCACAGGCACACTGCCACAGGACGGTGACTTTGGGTGCACTGAGGTAGGGGCACCTTAAGTGCTGAGCGGGTGTGCAGCCTGCGATGATGCCCCGTCCCGGCCGTCCGGACTGCTCAGGATTTGTGTGCCCTGCTGGACCGCAGTGTAGGCCAGAGCCAGCGGGCAGCGTGGGCCTACCGCCACGTGGCATCACATCCCGGATCACAGAGTTAGTGGCACCTCAAGGGCTGAGTGGGTGTGCAGCCTGCGATGATGCCCGGTGCACTGGTATGTCCTCTACCATGGCGAAATCAAGACCCAGAATCATATGTGAGACCTGGTGGCCTGCAGAGCGGGGCTGCATGATGTGGAGGGTGCCATGTCCGCGGGCCCGGGGCATGTGGCTTGCAGCGGCACGTGGTGGGCCATCATTACTATACGCCAAGGGCGGAAGATGAGCAGTGAGGCCTGGGTGCGCAGGGGTGGGCATGCACCGCTGGGCGGCGGGAGGGGCTTGGGTACATCTGCCTGGGTGCGCATGGGCGGACAGGCGATGATGTCTTGTGCAATTGTATGTACTTTGCCATTCATGTCTCTGGACTCTGTTTCAGATGACGGATCTGTTTCAGATGTGTGACCTGGTGAACTGCACTACATACAGGCACGTGGTTGGAGACACACCTGTGGCAGCAGGTGGGCAGTGTGGCCTGGGTGTGCATTGTGGGCACTCTCTCTCCCTGTCCATCTCTTCTGTTATCTGTGTCTCGCTCCCCCTCTTTGTCCGTCTTTCTCTCGCTCCTCCTCTCTGTCCGTCTTTCTCTCGCTCCCCCTCTCTGTCCGTCTTTCTCTTGCTCCCTCTCTCTGTCCGTCTTTCTCTTGCTCCCTCTCTTTCTCACTCTTTCTCCTTCGCTCTCTCTCTGTCCTTTGATGTGCGCAAGACACACCTTCTCATCATGATTTTTGTCTTGCAGGCTGTGACCTACGGATTGTCCCGAGGGGAGCCGCCATGTGTCTTCATTTCTGTTCTGTGTTTCTTTGAATACATTTTCATTTGTTACATCGAAGGTGGATGTGTGATGCTCATTTTTGTGACAACACATGCATGCCACCAAATGTGATTGTGCGACATCAGGCGGATTATTTGGTACATGATTCCGTGTAGTTGATGTGACATGTCTTTGGCCGGGGGGTGGGGGGTGGGGCCCGGGGGGGGGGTCCTGGGGGTGGTAGAGGTGGGTGTTGTGGCCCTGTTGGGGCTCCGAGCTGCATGATCAGTGGCTCCATGGCATCTGTTGCCCTTCAGGTGTGGCTCTGGGCTGGGCTCCATTTTGTGGTGCAGGCTGCGGTCCGACTTTGCACCAGGTCAGAGCAGGTGTTAGTTTCCTGCTGCTAACGGGCTATATCGCCTGTTTTGTGGTCTTATCGCCGATCTGGCTGGTCGTTGAGAATGTTGCGGAGTGGTGTTTTCGCGGCTTTTTGCACGGGTACGCCTACTCTGCATCTCATTAGCGATAGTTGCGGGGGTCATCTGTGGCGATGTTTTTTGCGGCTGCTATCGTGGGTAAAATGGTGTTATGGGCTGTTAACACCAGCTTGTGAATGGTGCGATAAATTTATCGCCACTTTGGCTGCGATAAATTGCCGTTAACTCGGCGATAGCTCCTTGTGAATATGCCCCAAAGTTATTTATCCTCTTTGAGCCTCTCCTGGGGAGGTGTAAGGTTTTGGTGCATCCTCAGGTTTACATGGTCTTGTAAATCTGGGGATATGTCAAAATCCATGGGTGTTGCGTGGGAACACCCACCGGAACGCCTTCCTAGCGCAGACTAAGGCAACGCAGTGATTTGCGCCGCCTTGCCTTACTCCACGCAAAGTGGCTCTGCTTGGCCTCACAAATATGATTTGGTGGTTTGGGCCGCCGTTGTGTCACAAAAAGTGATGCAATAACAGCGCAAGGGGCTAGTAAATATGCCCCTCTGTATTTAACTTGTCACATTTGCTGCGCTTCAAAGACGGAGATCAATTGTCAGACCATGTCGCCTGACAAATTGCTGCTTGTTTTTTTAGCAGGAGGATTGGTGTTTACAAACTCCTCTCACTTTACAGTCTGAGAAAAAAAGTAAAGTGAATTATGTGACAATCTTGCTGGGGTATACATAGTGTAAACGGAAAAGCTGTAGGATGTCATTTTTTATAACACACATCAAAATGTGAAAACCTGTAAATGAACTGTATACATTCCGCATTTAGGAAAGGAAAATGAAGCACATTATTTGCAATTCTGAAATGTGATGGAAGCAAAAATTTTAATAGGATCAAAACAAATCAAGACACTTCACTTGGCAATGCAAAAATGAAAAATATTCACTTAAATCCAATTTCCACATATCATTTGTATCCAGTATAGTGTTATCAGTAAAACTGTATGTCTGTGCAAATTTAGTGGACATTTCAGTAGAAAATGTGCAGTCTGTAAATGACAGTGGGCTGCCACACAATGCTTTAGTTGTATTAAAAAATTGCCTGCCACCTGATCATTAAAACTAGGTGGGTTGCGAAAGATTGTCATTCTAAAAAGTGGGTCGTGGTTCTAAAAGGTTTGGGAAGCTCTGTTCTATACTATAATAATTTGTATATGAGACTGACTTTGTATAACAAGATGGATTGCTGACACGTGGATCCGCTAATTTTTCATAAGGAGTTGCAATTAAGGTGTGACACTAATATCTGTAGGAAAAAAGAATGAACAAACAATACAGAATGGGAAATTGAATAGCTCTGATAAAGAATAATGATAATAGTAGCACAAAAACTCATCATGTTGTTTGGGTATAATAAGAGAGTATGTCAAGAAGTAAGATACATGAATTATCTAAAGTATGTGTAGACTATATTTGTTTGGTTTCTGAAAACAATTGCAAATCATAACATGGGAATAGCTGCTTGACATCAGAGCTGAAGAAGCGGGTTTTTTGTGAGTGTTGAACTCATGGGCTGTATATGGATAGCTGACAGTGTAAATCATAGGAATAATGGACAAGTACTTCTTCAAGCTGGGTTTCCACAAAGTAGTGACTTGAGAGAGTTTCTGTAATTGGCATAATGAGTATAAAAAGTTGGACGTGTTCAAAGTGACGTTACGGGGCCATTGCTTAGGACTAAATTGGAACATGTGTTGGAAACTAAATAAGGACATCACACTCATTGAGGGTAAGCTTATGAGCCTCCAAAATGAGAGATGGTGCGCACTCCACATATAGGCCCCACCTGGTAGAGGGGCAACGCGAACACGTGGCACTCCTGGAGAGGTTGCGTTGCCTTATCTTTGCTGCCCGTTCGGCTAGGTCCCACGCTGTGGCTGACAGGGCTAGCTCTCTCCTTGCATGACTCATACGACAAGACCAACCAAGTCGCCCCATTGTGGCACTAGGCTCTGCTAACGATCCCTACTATACACACAACATGAGATTCATGCAAATTGATATGCCATTACACATTACTATATCAATCAGTGTCTGATGCCACCCCGGAAGATGTTGCCACCTTCCTAACCACCGTGTCCTTCCCATCCATCACGCAAGATCAAAGAGCGGAGTTAGATGACCCCATCACGCCTTTTGAAATTTAGGAGGCCGTCCGAGACCTTGCCACTGGCAGGACCCCTGGCCCGATAGACTACCTGCAGAATTTTATAAAACCTACGCTCCAATCCTGGCACTACACCTACTCAATCTGTACAAGGAAGCTCTGGAGCCCTCCCATCTTCCCGACTCTCTCTGTGAGGCGCTTCTAGTTTCGCTACCTAAACCAAATAGAGACCCCGAGGCCCTGGGCTCATATAGGCCACTAGCACTACTCAACACTGATTACAAAATAAATCCTGGCGTAAATTCATGCAAATTGACTGGCACCTCTAGTCCCAGCATTGGTCTGCCCGCACCAAACCGGGTTTGTTCCACCTCGCATCACCTCTTTAATCTACAGTGGTTTTTCCGAATCCTTGAGTACCCTCCGGATCTCTGGCCACATGCAGGCTGCCTGGTCTTAGACCTAGAGAAGGCCTTTGACTCACTGGAGTGGACTTTTGTTTTCACAGTATTTCCTTTATTTTCACAGTATTACCTGGGGGAAAATTCCTAATATTGGTGTGTCTCCTGTACAACTTCCCGTTGGCCAGAGTAAAGACGGACTCCCTCGTATCTGATCCCATTCATATATATGCAAGAGCATGCACCAGGGCTGCCCCTCTCCCCATTGCTTTTCTCCTTAGCTATAGAGCCCCTGACAGCTGCTCTACGAGCATGGTGTATACCCCTGGGATATGGTGTCCACTCTGTTTCCCCCTACGCGGATGACTTGCTCATCTATCTCCGTGACGTTTCAATGGTCCCTGCCACGATCACCCAGACTCTCATCCGATACGCTACCCTTTCGGGATTGAAGGTCAATTGGATCAAATCTTGACTTTTCCTGATGTCTCCGGCCACCCCTAACCCTGATCTCCCCCTTGCTGATGTCCCTCTCATCTGGCAGCCCGCCACATTTCGTTATTTGGGCATCCGTGTATTCCATACCTCTGCAGATCTATTTGATGAGAATCTGATGCAGACCGTTACCTCATTGAGGGCCCGTATGGCCTTGTAAAGGACGCTAACTTTGTCTGTGGCAGGACGCCTGGCCCTGCTCAAAATGGTAGCGCTCCTCCGCCTCCTATACTATTTTACCAATATTCCGTTGTATATAAACACCCCTTCTTTCGGTCCTTTGAACGTACTATGGGAGATTTTATTTAAGAACTCTTCCCACTGTCGAGTGGCACTCTCGAAGCTCTATCAACCAATGAAACGGGGGGGGCTCGCTGTGGCTAACTTTGAGCACTATTACCTGGCGTCCCAACTGCAGTGGGTGTCCAAATGGCCTGCCTCCTTACAGCTGGCCGACACTGCCACGACGCAGCCTGCCTGGACTTTTTTCAATGTTTTGCAACTACTCCACCCTGAAATACCCCGCAGCCACTAGCTGGGACACAATTATGGCTGACTTGCATGCTGACACACAAGATGCCGCCACCTCATTGACCACTTCACCGAGGGATGGTGGGGGGTTGCTGAAAGAAGAGCACCCTGTGCCCATCCCTGAGATGTCTCCTCAATTGCCTACATTGTGATTGACTGCTTCGAGGAAGGGTATGTTTTATTGTGACATTTAAAATGGCATTTATATTAGGTTTAACTAAATTAATTTTAATATTATTAGCTCTTGTGTTGCTTTTAATGGCTAAATGTACCTGTTACAAATTATATGATTAATATGCATACATTATATTTTTTTTTTACAAATATTTTTATTTATTGTTTGCAATATAAACATACAATCAGAGAAATCATGAATACACAATACGAATAGAATGTTGAGTAGTAGCATTCGATATAGGACAAAAAATATAGCAATGTTCCCTTCAAGTGAGAGCAAGAGGTCAGACTCTAGGTTTAGAGATGTACATGTGCTGAGGGTTGCATCAAAATTATCTACAGTTATCGACAATGGGTCAGGCATCACAACTTTCAAGGCTCTTACCCTGATCTCCCCGGCAGTAAGTCCACTCCCTCCTCCTCCCCACCCAGTTCCAAACTGTAATATTTTATCCATGGGGCCCATATCTTTCGGAATTTTCGGGGACAGCCCCTTGCTTTGTACGCCACTCATTCCGTGACCATATAGAAATCTAAACATGCTCTCCATTCCTATAGTGTGGGGAGTTGGTGGGCCCCCCAGTAATGAGCTATGTCCCTTTTGGCTACCACCAGCCCCAAGTTAGCTAACATAAGTTTGTGATGTGGCAGATCCACGTCCGTGGGGATTCTCAGTAGAAGAAATCGATCTTCCAGCTCAAGTTGTGCTCCCAATATATTGTTCAGTTCCTTCACTACCTTACTGTATGTTTGTATCCTGTTGCACTCCCATAGGGTGTGTATGAATGTACCGCGTTCTGTGTGGCATCTGAGACAGTCCGGGGTGTCAGCTCCCCCCATAGTATGTAGTCTTGCCCTGTCAAAGTAAGTCCTGTGGAGGATTTTATATTGAATAAGACGCAATCTTAATTTAATCGCCACTTCACGCGGACGCATAAGGGCTGCCTCCCAATCTATGTCTTCCATTGGGCCAGTGGTGAGTTCCCATTTAGCTCTGAGCGTGCCCAATTTATCAGGCATGTTGTTAATTAGTGTTTTATAGGTCAGCGAGATGACTTGAGCAGGAATCTCTTCCTGTAGGAGCCTGCCTTCTAATGGGGCATACTCTGGCAGTGTCTCCGTGTCTAGTCCCTCAGCTTGCCAGGCATGTTTCAGTCTAAGATAAGCATAGGATTGAGTGGCATGGAGCTGATAGGTAGCTTGGAACGTAGTAAATGGAGCCAATGCGCCTTTTTCTAATACATCCCCTATTTTAGAGATCTCTATTAGATCCCACTATTTAAAGCCTCTCAGCTTTCCAAGTTCAACTAATCTTATTCCTTCCCATAAAGGGGTTTCCCTTGTAGGTCTCATGTCCCATTTCATTTGCTTCTCAGCACCTTCCCATGCCTCTAGCACTCTTTGGGTAGCAGCTAAGAGCCGGCTACTACCTTTACCTCCATATATATAGTGCAACTGCGTGCGTTTCCGGAATTGCAGTCGTTCCAACATGTAGGTGGGGTGATCCCTCGGAGCGTGGTTCCATTCATTGATTACAATGAGATGGGCCGCTCTGTAATATGCTCTGATGTCTGGTAGGGCCAAACCCCCATTGTACGGGTTTCGCTGCAATGTTTGCAGTGCTACTCGTGGATGGGCCCCATCCCAGAGAAGCAAGCGTAATTCGCTGTTGAGAGTTGTAAACACGGCCTCCGGTATTTTACAGTGTTTTGCAAAACATAGAGCAACTGGGGAAGTGTGATCATCTTATACATAGCAGCCCTCCCCATGATTGCCAGAGGGAGCTTCCTCCACCTCTTAACATCTTCTTGAAAATTTAAAAGGACCCACCTAATATTATGATCTAGACTGGTTGCTACCTCAGTGGTGATATAGAGCCCAAGGTAGGTGAATCACTCTGTGGACAATCGCAGGCAGCTCGGGTAGGACTGGGGTTCCACCACCCCTCCCACCAGGTACAGGGTGGATTTACTCCAATTAATCCTGGATCCCGCGTGGCGGCCATATTCCTCAAAAATTTGCAAAATTTTAGGGAGTGTCTCGGCTGGGTCCGTGACATATAACAAAATATCATCCACATATAGAGATATGCGTTCTTCCTTTAAAAATCGGGACTCTTCTATAAAACCACCCAACCCTTGGCAGGCTCTGACAACACAGGCCAAGGGCTCCAATATGAGGGCAAACAATAGGGGAAACAGGGGACAATCCTGTCTAGTGCCTCGTTGAATCAGCCAGCTCGATGAGGTAACTCCATTGACCCGGACGGTAGCCTCAGGAGCATAAAAGTGCCAACCATTCCCGAAATACTGGACCAAATCCAAACTTTTCCAAGGTGCATCTCATAAAGGGCCAATGAATGGTATTGAACGCCTTCTCGGCGTCTAATGAAAGGAGCAGATGGGGGCTATCTCGACTCTGAACCGTATCCATCCAATTAGCCAGTCGCCTTAAGTTAAAGCGCGTGGCTCGCTTCGGCATAAACCCGGATTGGTCTCTATGTATCTGGGTGCAATAACCGTCAAGAGGCGCATCGCAAGAATAGTGGCTAAAATTTTCGTTTCAATATTGAGCAGCGATATGGGTCGATAGGACCCACAGTCTTCCGGAGGCTTCCCTGCCTTATGAATGACTACTACAGTAGCCAGTCGGAGATCTTTTGGGAGGACCCCCTGCTCTTTTGATGTCTTGAACATGTTTAGCAAATGTGGAGCCAACAAACTACTATTTAATTTGAAATATTCTCCCGGGAGTCCATTTGGGCCCGGGGTTTTCCCGGACTTTTGGCGGCCTATGGCCTCTGTCACCTCGTCAAGAGTTAGATCTTCCTCTAACCTGTCCTTTTCCTCTTGGGAGAGTGAGGGAAGCTCAATTGTTTCTAAATAGTGGAGCATTTGTGCCTCACTTGTTTGTGGTCTAGCTGCATATAGCTCCGTGTAGTACCGGGCAAAGGCCCTCGCTATAGCTTTGGGTGTAGTGTGTGTATGACTTCGTTCTTGTATGGACATTACCCATCGCGACTCCATTTCCTTCCTGCCCAGCCATGCGAGTAGTTTCCCCGCCCTATCTCCCGTCTCATACAGCCGATGTTGGACTGCCAATTGCTGGACCTGTACCTCATGAGTGACTAGCGCCTGGTACTCCCTCTTGGTTAGTTCAATTTGGTGAAGGGTGTGACTACTCAGTGTGGAGGTTCCACCTCCTTCGAGACTTAACAACTTACGTTCTAGGGCCTCTATCTCTTGGATTTCTCGTCTCTTTTTATGTGCAATTATATTTTGTGCTCTATCTCTGAGCACCGTTTTAAATGCTTCCCATAAAGTAACTTCCGACTGCACTGAGCCGAAATTTTCCTTAACCCCTTCGGTGCTCATGACGGAATGGTTCCGCCATGAGCACCAGTGCTCCTGTGCTCATGACGGAACCATTCCGTCATGAGGACAGGGGCACAAAATCCCTCTGCTGCAAACAGCAGAGGGATTTCCATTTTTTTGGGGGCCTCGGGAGGTGGGGAAGAGCTTCCCCAACCTCCTAAGGCCCTTCCCTCATTTTCAATCTAATGACGATCGCGCCCATGGAACGCGGTCGTCATTAGATTGAAAACGAAACTGAAACTTAGGCAAGGGCCTTTGCTCCCCCCATATGTTTTTGGGCACAACAGTCTTTCTGCCCCCCGGCAGAAAGCCCACTAGAAACCAGGGATTTTTTTTTTATTGACGTTGGGGTAGGGGCTGCCCAAAAAGGGCATGGCAATGCCCCCACCCCCCCAGAGAAATGTCAGTCTTTCTGCCCCCCCCTAGGGGGAAGACAGGGGCAGTAGCCCCCAATCTGCCCCCCAGGGGGGCAGAAAGCCCACTAGAAACCAGGGATTTTTTTTATTGATGTTGGGGTGGGGCCTGCCCAAAATGGGCATGAAAATGCCCCCACCCCCAGTGAAATTCCAGTCTTTCTGCCCCCCCGGGGCAGTAGCCCCCAATCTGCCCCCCGGGGCGGCAGAAAACCGACTAGAAACCAGGGATTTTTTTTATTGATGTTGGGGTGGGGCCTACCCAAAAAGGGCATGGCAATGCCCCCACCCCACCCCCCAGAGAAATGTCAGTCTTTTTGCCCCCCCAGGGGGCAGACAGGGGCAGTAGCCCCCAATCTGCCCCCCGGGGGGGCAGAAAGCCCACTAGAAACCAGGGATTTGTTTTTATTGATGTTGGGGTGGGGGCTGCCCAAAATGGGCATGACAATGCCCCCACCCCCAGTGAAATTCCAGTCTTTCTGCCCCCCGGGGGGCAGATGGGGGCAGTAGCCGGGGATTTTTTTTATTGATGTAAGGGTGGGGCTGCCCAAGATGGGCAGGCCAATGCCCCCACCCCCCAAAAAAATGCAACAGTCTTTCTGCTCCCCCCATGGACAGATGGGGGCAATAGCCCCTGATCTTCCCCCGGGGGGCGGCAGAAAGCCCACTAGGCACCAGGGATTTTTTTTATATAATGTAGGGGTGGGGGCTGCCCAGAATGGGCATGATAATGCCCCCACCCCAAAAACAATTACCACAGTCTTTCTGCCCCTCCCCGGAGGCATATTGGGGCAATAGCCCCTTATCTGCCCCCAGGGGGGGCAGAAAGGCCACTAGGCCTCAGGATTTATTTATTTTTAATTCAGGGGTGAGGTCAGCCCAGAATGGGCATGCCTTTGTCCACATCTCCCCAAAAAAATGCCACAGTCTTTCTGCCCCCCCGGGGGGAGGATGGGGGCAGTGGCCCCACTAGGCGCCAGCGATGCCCTTTTTGGACAGCCCCCACCCCAACGTCAATAAAAAAAAAATCCCTGGTTTCTAGTGGGCTTTCTGCCCCCCCGGAGCGGCAGATTAGGGGCTACTGCCCCATCTACCCCCCAGGGGGGGCAGAAAGACTGACATTTCTCCTGGGGGGGCATTGCCATGCCCTTTTTAGCCAGCCCCCACCCCAACATCAATAAAAATCAAAATCCCTGGTTTGTAGTGGGCTTTCTGCCCCCCCGGGGGGGGCAGATGAGGGGCTACTCTCCCCATCTGCCCCCCAGGTGGGGCAGAAAGACTGGTGTGCCCAAAACAATATGGGGGAGCAAAGGCCCTTGGCCAAGGGGGCGCTCCCCCCTCCCTGGTGCTAGTGGGTGGATCCCTGCTTGGGGATCGCCCTCCTGGGGTGATCCCCAAGCAGGGATCCACTAGGGAAGGGTACCATTGGAAAGGGGAGATTCTCCCCTTTCTAACGATACCACTCCCAAGTGTTTCGGTGCTCGGGGGGCTGAGATAGCCCCACGACCACTGAAACACTAAAACTGAAACTAAGTTTCAGTTTTGGTTTCAATCTAATGACGACAGCGCGCCATGCGCACGATCGTCATTACATTGAAAACCAGGGAAGGGCCTCGGGAGGTTGGGGAAGCTCTTCCCCACCTCCAGAGGCCCCAAAAAAATAAATAGAAATCCCTCTGCTGTTTACAACAGAGGGATTTCGTGCCCCTGTCCTCATGACGGAATGGTTCCGTCATGAGCACAGGAGCACTGGTGCTCATGACGGAACCATTCCGTCATGAGCACCGAAGAGGTTAAGAGGTGTCGGGGGTTGATGTTTATCATGTCTTGCTAAATGTTTAGAGTAAGTTTGGTTAAGTTAAGGTAGTTTTAGATGGTATATAGGATAAGATAGTGTAGCTTAGGTTAGTTTATTAGTTAGTTACTGTAGGGTAGGTAGTTTTAGTAATTTTAATATTTCTATTTACATTAAATGTGAATGTTTGCAACATACAGGTCTACATCATGATTTACTGTGTGGGAGTTAGCATGTGTGCTTGGGTAATGTAATGATCATGCATTTGTCTTTGTTAGCAGTGTTTGGCAACATGTGTGAGTAGGTGTTTTACCTATGGACAGGGATCTGTCAGGTTGGCCATGGCTTCACATTATCTATCTACAGACATTGTTGAGCTGTGCACGTGGCAATCCTGATGGAAAGGGTACACATTGCAGCACATGTATTCAAATACAATTTCTCTGTGTGAGTACATCATGCTTTGGAGGGATGTTGTGGTCAATCCATTGGCCAAAATTGAAGGTTTTTGGACTCATACACTGATGGCTGCCCCGTACACTCACGCTTGCAGCATTTACTTAACAGCCCAATGTAGTTTGCTTGCTAGTATCCATGGCTAGACCCGGCACTTGTGGTGTGACTTCATTCACCATTAACATTGGCTGCATGACACCTGTTGCACTTCATGCTTGCAACCTTGAGTAACCACTTGCTAATCAACACACACAGAGTTCACCAAAAATGTTTCACTCTCAGGGCCTAATTTATGTGGTTTTGGCGCAGGGCAGCGCCGCAAGGAATCTTGCGGCGCTGCCCTACGTCAAAACAAAAGAGCAGGAATGTGTTGTATCTCTATGAGATACGGTGCATTCCTGTCCTCTTCCCCGGCGCTGGCGCCCAATGGGTTGCCATGCACCAGCACAGGCACCCGTGCTCTATTGTGCAAGAATGCCTGCGTTGCAGGGCTGATTGATTTTGTGCAGGAAGGGACACCTTCATGCACAAAAATCAATCAATATAGGCGATTTTCTCTTTCTATGTGTGCTGCTATTTGGCCGCACAACATTTGGGCCCTCATTTACGGGATTTTGGCGTAGGGCAGCGTAGCAAGGCAGCTTGCTGAGCTGCCCTACACACAAATGAAAGGGCAGAAATGCACCGCATTTATGCAATTCAGCGCATTCCTGTCCTTCCTCCCTGCACTGGCGTCGTTTTGGCAGCCTAGCACCAACGTAGGCACCCTTGCAACATGGTGCAAGGGTGCCTCTGTTGCATGCAGGATGGGTTTTGTGCAGAAAGGGGCACCTTCCTGCAAAAAAACAATCCTTAGAGGCATTTTCCTCTTTCTATGTGTGCTGCACAGCACACATAGAAAGATGAAAACGAGGAGAAATAAAGATATTTCTCCTCGTTACTCCTCACATAGGGACGGGTAAGAATTTGGTGCTTTCCCAGATTTACATGATTTTGTAAATCTGTGGCAGCGTCAAAATCCATGGGTGTTGCATGGGAAAACCCACCACAACGCCCATGGAACACCTCCTGGGCGCAAAATAAGGTATTGCATCCATTTGCACTTTGTTGCCTTACTCAAGATTTATGAGGCCACTCAAAGCAACACAGGGTGTCTTTGCGTGGCTTCATAAATCTGAGTCAGGGCCCTGCATCACGCATGGACCACTATATGTGGTGCAAAAGTGAAGCAGGGTTCTCATAATTAAGCCCCTTGGTCTGTATGAATACACTGTGATGCCACTCAGGTTATTGAACACCCTCGCGGCATTTCAGTTTTTCATAAATGTTTGGATATGTTTGCTATACTCCATTTAGAGGATATACTCCTTCATTTCAACACATTAGATGACCATGTTAGTAAAGTGTTAAGCTTGTCATGGATGAATCAGTTATATGCCAACGCAGAGAAATGCATGTTCCATACTGACACACTTGAATTTTCTGGATTTATCGTTCCTTCCCAAGGGTTAATGCTGGATCATAAGAAAGTAGAGCCTATGTCCTATACTCATGTCTTTCTCCACAATCAATATAAGACATCCAAGGCAGTTGCCAGTTTTTATTATTCTTTTATATAAGGATTATCTACTCCAGTTAAACCCTTTACTCAACAAATACAAATGAGTAATCTTTGTTTGGTCTGATGAGGCTGAAGCAGCCTTTCAGCTACTGAAGGTTCAGTTTATTACTGTTTCAATTGTGTTCCTCTTTTGTTACACTCCAGTACTGAAGAGCCTTTCTTTATTCAAACCAATGTTTCTGGTTCCAAGAGATGAGCTATATTGTCTCAAGCTCATAATATCACATGAAAATTTCTCCAGTGACTTATTTTCCACAGAAATTGAGTGGAAGTTCTGTGACTCATTCGTTGATGGAGTCAACACTGACCCTTATATTAAAACCTCACAAAGACTCCTGCCAAAGTGCCTCATACAGGCTGATAGTACGTCTCAATTGTGATGTCAAGATCTTGGTATCTAGGATGAATGTGATATGGACTCACCTTATCTCAACCAGTAAGTTGGAATTCATCAAAGGAACACCCACATTTGATAACACTAGACAGGTAATAAACTTGATTGAATTAGCTGTACGCACTAATCTTCCCATGGTTGTTCTTTCCCTTGATGTTGACAAAGCATGTGATAAGGCCGTAGGGGCCTACTTGTTCAAGGTGCTTGAAAGAACTGACTTGTGCCCAAACTGAAAGACTTACATTGAGGCCAACCTTGTGAATCCAGGGATGAATGGAGAGGGAGAGGTGTGGCGCACCGGCCAGGGTGGCTGACTCCGGAGCAAGTGGTTCACGGTTCGATCCCGGCACCGGCAGCAGCTCAGCACAGCACCATGTGACTCTGGGCAATAGTTCGCTTAATCTCCCCGACGGCTCCCAGCGCCTGAGAGCCTTAGGGGTGATTAGTTCACTCTTTACAAATACCCGGTTATTACAATGGATAAAAGTGAAAATTAATGGACTTTTATCATCCTGGAGGTACAAGGCAGGGATGTCCTGCCTCTCCTTTAAATTTTGCCCTCTCACGGAGCCCCTGCTTCAGATAATCAAGGGGCACTGGAAATTAGCATTATTACTACGAAAGCAGGTCATCATAAATCTGTCCTGTTTGCAGATGACATTCTATATTTCCTAACCAACCCTGATATCTTGTTGCCAGCCTTGCTTGCTTTACTAGAGAAATTAAGTAGGGATGGGCATCAATGTGATTGACAGAAAGGAAGTTCCGTTTTTTGACCGCACAACTTACAGTAAGCCTTGAGCCTGATCAAATACCTGAGGCTTAACCTCCCCAATAGCACAAACAATGTTTATAGTTTTAACTTCCTGGGCTTGTTGGATTTCCTCTGTAAAGACCTGTACAGATGGGGCAAGCTAGATATTTCATGGTTTGGCAGGATTGCACAGCTAATGATGAATATCCTCCCTAGACTCCATTATGTGACCTACTCACTTTCCTACTCACTTCCAAAGACTACTCTAAAACATTAGTGCCAAAAGTTATAATCCTTTGGCTGTGGGCTGATGGGGGACTGAAGTGGATGTGAACCACAGTAGCTCCCACAAACATTGGTTAGAACACTGACTATCACTGGCCAGTGGGGTGAGAACTGAGGGGCATATTATCAAGGATCTGCGATATTTATCGCACAGCGCGCTTAGCGCTGTTTTTTTTATCGCCGGCTATCGCTGGATTTCCTCGCCGTGATAGCGCGGTATTATCAACGCGTATCGCAAAGGCGATAGGAAATCCAGCGATAGCGTGTAGAACCAGCAATAGCGCGAGAATTCCAGCGCTAAATCAACAGCGCTAATGAAAAGCTTGCTAATAGGCAAGTGTATACTTAACCCAACAATCCACCCCCCATTGACAAGATGGTTAAGGCAAGTTTTTTTCAGGCGTTAAGTTCCAGCGATAAGCGCGAATTTTCCTATCGCTTCGCGGGCATTGATAATACGGGGGAGTTGTGTTTGCGTCTGTTTCAATGGAGTTTTAGTCAGGAACGCCTACTTTGCATGTCATTAGCGATAATTATCGCTGACATGCAAAGCGGCAACACAACGGCCGCTATCGCCATTAAGCTGTCGCTAACAGCTGTTAGTGACAGCTTGCTAATAGGGCGATAAAAATATCGCCGCTTTATCGGCAAAAAGTGCTGCTAAAGTGGCAATACTGCCCTTGATAATATGCCCCACAGACTCTTATTACCTCTCATAGAGAGCGGACCCTCCTCATGACCGGGTGTACTTTAGAGATTAGTTTCTCCAGATAAAGAAGGAGACAAAGACACAAGGGTCACTATTTTGCGGAGATGTAGGCCCGAAGGGCTTGCAAAGTGACAGGGCACCCAGACCTTCCCTGTAATGGGAGAGGGACAACTGACCTGCGCTAGAGCATCCGAGAAGAGAGGGACACAGCGCTGCTCCAAAGGGCCCTGCCAGAGAAATCAAAGAAGAGACCTCCTTTAACCTACCAATCGATGGAGCTGGATGTAGGTGGAGTAAAGGCCGCTGCAGGCTCGGCCAAGGTTCCCAATGTGATCAGGACAGGGGGAAAGAAATGGGACCAGCCTGGGATCAGGAGTTTGTGGGGATGTCCCAGTCAGTGGGAACTGTCTAGATGTGTGGAGCAACCTGGTGAGGGAGCAGCCCGTAGGTGATCTGAAACATTAACACTACTCCTCAGATAAGGGTAGGGAGCGCTGGGACTGATCGGAGAGAGACCCAGAGGGAACAGATCAGTGAACCAAGACTGCAGAAGGGGCACCAATTGGAAAAGGGGGAGAGCAACCTTTAGGGGCCGATGTTACAGAGGCCCAAAAGAGAACTTTCCTACAGGGGGATAATGAGTACTGAAGTGAATCTTCAACAGAGCACTGCATTGCATTGGCACCCCACTGTAGCAGTAATAACATGAAACAAAGTGGACTAGAAGGTGGTTTGTGGCATGCCAAGTACACCCAGTATTGTGTAGTGTGTTGGGGGGGCAATGTAGACTTATTTTTTAGGTGGAGTGTTGCCATTGAGAGATGCCTTTCATCCCACCTGTAGGTACTTAACAAGATTTGAGGCTACAAAATACAGTTAATAAGAGAAGTGGTGAGGTGGAGATAACGGCGGCTAAATGCGTTATGAAGGAGTCTCATTCTCCCCGGGGTGCACTGTAAGCCATGGCTGTATCAAGAAACAGGATAGATCGATCTATGAAAGGGTTGCTCGTCTCAAAGGGGCCTACAGAAAACAAGGGGGACAAGCATTCCCTATCCACAGTTCTGTCTCCAGAATGTGGAGAATCTAATCACATTTAGTTGCTATATCACAGTAATACTTGAGGAATCTTCTACAGGCAATGAAGTAGGATGTGGGCTCCATTGGAAATTACCCCAAAACTTGCCTACAGCAATTGAGGCATTAAGTTACCGCACTGTGGCACAAAGTTGACAGAATTGAAGCAACACTGGATGAATGGGTGGAAGACCATCACCATCTGGGGAACAGGAACCTGCCAACAGAAGAGTGGTATGAAGAACTCTAGAAAAAAAAGGAAGACCAATAGAATAGGTTGTATCTCAATAACATTTGAATAAGGGGTCTGCTGCAGATTGCTGATGGCCAAGGCATATGTGGGCAAGTTCCAGAAGTCCCATCTATAAGACTTAATCGAACCCATAGGGTGACAACAGTGGACAAACCTTAGGTGCTCCCTCCAGACTATGAAGAGAAAGAAGAGATAATGGCATTAGAGAAAAAGCTGGATAGATTCTGGTTGATGGCCATCTAGTGGAGAATGTACAGAGAGTTCACAAAATTGCAATTCTTCCCTTCCTAAATTCCGAAAATATGTTTGACCAGGTTAGCGGTGTCATATATAGACAGTGCTCAAGATGCGTGGCTTTGGTTACTGCTTCATGAGGTGCATAAACACAAGTTACCAAAACCTCAGGATAATTATCACGGCCAATGGACCTAAAATAAAACCCTTTAGGACCTCCAGGACGATGCAAAAGAAATGCCACCGTCACCTCTGCTGTTTGCCCTGACACTGGAGGCCATTGCAGAGCATGTACAAAATAATAACAAAGTTAAAGGCATTTCTACAGTTCAGATTGAGGATGTCTGTGGGTGAAGTGATGGTCTTGATTATTATTCAATTACAATCCATACCATTGCTGCTCCAGGAGATACAGAGATTCCAAGGGGTCACAGGCTTTAAAATAAACTTACTAAACTTACCAGAATCTGAAGCTAAACCACTACATATCCCTACATCCCTAAAGAACAAATTATCATGATGCAAAAAGAAATGGCATTTTAAAGATGTCATCCAAAACACAGATTGTCACGTTAAAATATTTTCCTCTTCTGGCAGAAGTTCGAAAGAATTTTCAGTCAAGAAACAGGGGACTATTCTCATGAATGGGTAGACTGATAATTCTTAAAATGCTGGTCTTACCAAAAATACTATAGACCAGAGTCACAAACTGCATTTTGTAATATGTAATGTAGTAGTACAATAGTACTACTTAATAATAATAATAATATTAATAATAATAATAATAATAATAATAATAATAATAATAATATTAATAATAAGGAAGCTTATAGAGGGCACAGCTACTCCAATAGGAGTGTCCCAGTGCTAAAACGTACTTACTATAAAATGTAATTACAAACCTACAAGTGGAAATCTTCACAACCTCCACTATCTTTTTTTGTGGAGATCCTCAGACATGTAAGTTTACTACTTAGCAGTGGGAGTGCATAATTTTGCATGTGCATAATTAAACACATTAATTAACAAAGTGTGATTTAAAAAGTTAAATAATGTATGCATATTCAACAGCATGGCCAGGTAGCTGCGTTCTCTGCGAGCTCTGCCGGCTCCGAAGAAAATCCTGTCTTTTATCCTGATCCTCGACGCCCAAAAAACATACCAACATTGATCGGAAGGTGCACTGCGGCAGCGGCGTGCAGAAAAAAACCGGAAAACAGGCGTTCTGCATTATAAACGGAACGTTTCCTGCACCAACTTCGGCATGATGCATCTCAAAATGGCGCCCTCCCGGAGCGGCCCGCAGAGACCAACTGGGCCCGCGATGCACCTGCACTGAGAGCTGAGGGCAGGGTGCACTACGGGGGCAAGTGTGAAGTCGTCAGCTCCTTGGCGACGAATGGTGTCCCCCCCCACTGATACCGAGACGAGGAGCGGTGATTACGCTCCCGATGCGGATGGAGATCCTGAGCCGTGAAGGCAAGGTGGGCGGACTGAGCGTATTTCGCCGGCGGTGGTGTTGCTCCCTACCTTCAGCCACCGCAGCCAGCTGTGGCCCTGAATGAACGCCGGATCCCGTAAGGCAGTCTGGGGCTGCGGGCGGACCCCTCACGTCTCCCCCTGCGCGGAGGGTGGTAGCGGAAGTAGCAGGGACAGTGCAAATCAGCATGCCCGAGGATGTCTTTTCGGAGCGGCAGTGGAGAGCTTGGGAGACTGGCCCCCCTGGGATCACGGACTGAGTTACACTCTGCAGCATTGACCCAAAGGGCCCAGTGGTGCGGCTGACGGACTCTGCCCCCCTCCCCCCACACGGATTCTACTAGCGCTTCTGTGGGGTGTTGTGGAGAGTGGTGAGGGAGATGATGGGGTCGCGTGGCCCAGGTGAATGCTTCTGGACCTAGATCTCCTCAAGGAAGATATTGCGGTACTGCAGCCCCAAAGTGTGGATTTTAAAAAAAAGTCATCAGCCACAAGGGTCTGAGAGTCGACCCCACGCCCACGCCCACGGTGTAACTCTACAGGGGCACTGGAAAGGGGCTACAGAGAGTATATTGGTCAAGCTCCTGTGCGTGGTGAGACCCTGGGAACGACCTGCATGTGATCCGGTGGGCCTGAGCCTGGGCCTGGCCTCTCCCCCCCTCCGTGGGTCTCTATGTACACTGAGCGATCATTGAAGTGAGAAGTGAGAGGGTGGTTGGAGACGTGGGCCTCGGTGCCCCCTCAGGAGATCAGACACAGCAGAGGGGGCAAGGATGTGAATGCGCTGGCCCGTATGACCCAGTGGACGCTGCCTAGGCTGCTCTAAGAGCCCGGATATTCTACAGGGTGTGAGTTTCCAGGAGGTCATCAACAGTGCTCAAGGGGCCACAACTATGGAAGAAAATCCCTGGCTACAACCTAGCAAACGATTGCCCAAGATGGCGAGAGACAAGGAGCCTAAATCGTCGCGGAGGGAAAATTGGACCGGTTTGCCAAGGTGCTCCCTGCGCCGGCGGGGGCGGAGGGTGGTCTTGCTCCCCCTCCAGATACAGCTGCCATACTGCAAGCGATTCATGCATCAAGGGAGAGCTTGGAGGGGAAGATGGCGGAGATACGTTCGGAGGTCACATTACTACGCCATGATCTACGGAAAGTCTCTGAGAGAATCACTGAGGCGGAACACCGTATCTCGGAACTTGAAGATACCTCCCATTCCATGTGGAAAGACGTGGCAGGACTCTTAGCTTCAATGAAAGAGGTGGCCTGGAGGGTCGACGATGCTGAAAATAGGGCCCGCAGGAACAACCTTAGATTTATCGGTTTTCCAGAAGAAGCGGAACGAACCGATCCGGGCCAGTTTCTCCTAACATTTCTAAAGGAAGCCCTTCCAGGTACACAGTTCTCGACCTGTTTCGTCATAGAGCGAGCACATCGGATGCCTAACGTCTGCCCCCTGCAGGGGGCTCCCCCTCGGCCCTTGATAGCTCGTTTCTTGAACTTTCAAGATAGGGATCTAATACTTCATGAATTGAGGAAGAAAGGGGAGATTAAATATGAAAATACGAGAGTGATGGTATTCTCGGACTATTCACGTGATGTACAAAAGCAGCGACGAACTTTTGATCCTATCAAGGCAAAACTTAGAGCACTTGGGATTCAATATATGTTATTGTTCACAGCTAAACTTAAAGTAATTTTCCAAGGCTCCACACAGTTTTTTCAGACCCCAGACGAGGCATGGTCGTGGGCCGAGGAGCAACCCTTGTTATGACGCAGATCGCCCCAAACTCCAGGGCTGTACACAGAAAAGAGGATGGGTTCCAGCCAAGAAAGGCCTAAAGAAAAGCGTCGGAGACAAGTGTTGAAAATCTGGAGCATGGCTGGGTGAACACTGGGGATGTCTTTGAGGCCCAGAGAAAGCAAGTCACAAATATCGGACTCGGAAGATGACATCGTCCAGGATCACATGGCACAGACCCTTCGGAGATCGAGTGAGAATGTCACCACGGAACTATCCGAGAGGGAAGAGTTGGTGGATGCGGATAGTGAACACCCACTGCTCGAGAGCATACAACGGCTGGAAGCGCCAGACCCGATCCTGCCTGAAACAAGTACGCAACAACTGCAGCCGCCCAGCAATGGTGAAGAGGAATGAGAGGCAGGGGCCAGACGGCCACCACAAGACAGTAGGATATTCCCAGGGCCTGGCAGACACTGTAGAACTTTGGCCTGAGAAAGGGAAGTATACTGTGTGTTATTATCACATCATTGTGTAGTTAATTGAATTGGGGAGGGAGGGAGGGTTACAGACCTCTTGGTGGATTACCCGTGCCAGAGTTGTCATGTTGACAAATAGGGGGGTGGTGTGGGTACCTGAAGAGCGTAGGGTGGGGGGTTTGTTGGATACTGTCAAGAGTTGTGAGCTACATTTATTGCAAGGGTGGGACTTTTTTTTCAGTTAGATCACAAGAATACCGAGATTGAGATGGGAACAAGAGATGTGGGCACTGCTCCGAGGGAGGGCGAGACTTGTGAGGATTTAATAACTGTATTGCAATGGCTGAGGGCAGGTATACAGTGATGACATGGAATGTCAATGGGTTAGGAAACAAAATCAAACAAGGTCTAGTGTCCAATTATCTTAAAAGACTTAAACCCGATATAATATTTTTGCAGGAGACACATCTGATGGGTTCGCATTGTTCCTTCCTGGGAAGAGGGCACTATACTACCCTGGCACATGCGGGTTTTACCAAGGGTTCGAGGGGAGTGGCAATTCTCATTAAAAAATCACCCCCCTTTCGTGTTACGCAACAATGGGTGGATCCAGATGGGACATACGTTGCCGTCCTGGGCATTTGGAATCATAAGACGTTCCTCCTTATTAGTGCCTACACTCCCCCACGACTACAACAACGTACACTCGATAAACTGTCGGAGCTCCTATTACATTCCGGACCCGCCATACAAATTATAGGTGGGGACTTTAATGATGTGATTGACCCCTCCTTAGATTGCACTCAATTGCGGCCTGGACCACATGGACTCACACCATTGGCAAAATTCCAGGATGTCCTTGGGCTGACTGACATGTGGCACCGATATCACCCAACCACACGTGCCTATTCCTATTTCTCAGGGGCTCACAGGGTGTTTTCAAGACTTGACTACCTCTTTGCTCCAGCCGGGGAGATCGGACACGTGGACAGGGTGGACTACTTAGCTAGGGGCATCTCAGACCATTCACCGCTTCTAATAACGGTGGGGGGGAGGGGTGGCAATCAGACAGTGAACTGGAGACTGAGCTCATGAGCCCTGTAAGATAAAAGAGTTGCTAAGGAGCTCAGGGTGGATTCAAAGCTCTATTTTAACCCCTTCGCTGCTAGGCCTTTTCCCCCCGTGCTAAGCCTTTTTTGGCTATTTGGGGTAGTGCGCACTTAGGCCCCTGTAACTTTTTGACCACATAAGGTATCCACGCCAAATTTGCGTCCTTTTCTTCCAACATCATGGGGATTCTAAAGGTACCCAGGCTTTGTGGATTCCCCTGGAGGGGACCCAGAAATTAGCCAAAATACAGCTACATTTTGTTTTTTTGGGGAAACATGAGAAAAAAGGGCTACAGATGAAAGCATCTGGTTTTTCCCTGCAAATGGTATCAACAAAGGGGTTGTGGTGCTGAAATCACCATCTTCCCAGCTTTCAGGGACAAGCAGACTTTTGTCAGAAAACCAAAATGTTTTACACAGTTTTGGCATTTTTCTGGGACATAGCCTATTTTTGCTATTTTATGTGTTTTCAACCTCCTTCCAGTTAATGGTAGAAATGGGTATGAAAGCAGTAATGGATCCTGAAAAGCTATACATTTGAGAAAAGTAGACAAAATTCTGAATTCAGCAAGGGGTCATTTGTGTAGATCCTTCAAGGTTTCTTTATAGAAAATACAGTTGAATATAGGAAAAATGTTAAATTAGTTGAAAAAAACAGCCATTTGTGTCAACGTTTTCACCTGTAACTTCTTCTAATTATGACAGCTGTTTGAAAGCAATATACCGTTACATCTGCTGAACCTTTCTGGTTGTGGGGATATATAGGACTTGTAGGTTCACCAAGAACCAGACGAACCCAGAGCCAATACCTGAGCAGCGTCTTGCAATGGTTTTTTATTATGTACCAGGTATATAGCAATTCATTTAGGAAAATATATACATGGAAAAATCGGTATGAAAGAAACCTATGTATTTCTGAAATTGGAACAAAATATAGAGTTTAGAAACAGTAGATATTTGCACATTTCCAAAATTGTGAGTACCCATACTAGCATGAGAATAATAGGTCACTTTTCAAAATGAGTTCTTTTTTTACACATTGTCTTTCATTTGGAAGGCAGAAATGCATCGAAAGTCAATAGGTAATAACAGTTGCTCTACAATTCTGTGTTACGCTAAGTCTCCCGATAAAAATGGTACCTCACTTGTATGGGTAGGCCTAGTGCCCGCGACAGGAAACGGCTCCAAACGCAACGTGGACACACTTTATTTTTACAGTGAAAACTGACCCTTTTTTTGCAAAGTGCCTAGCTGTAGATTTTGAACCCTAAGTCTGCTAGCACCTAGGGAAACCTAGCAAACCTATACATTTTCGTAAACTAGACACCCAGCGGAATCCAGGATGGGGTGACTTGACTGGCTCTCACCAGGTTCTGTTACCCAGAATCCCTTGCAAACCTAAAAATTTGTCAAAAAAACACATTTTCCTCATATTTCTGTGGTGGAAAGTTCTGGAATCTGCGTGCATCCAAAAAATTCCACCCACCCCGCGTTCCCCAAAGTCTTCCGAGAAAAATGGTACCTCACTTGTGTGGGTAGGCCTAATGCCCGCGACAGGAAACGGCCCAAAACACAACGTGGACACACCACATTTTCACAGTGAAAACGGACCCTTTTTTTGCAAAGTGCCTAGCTGTAGATTTTGAACCCTAGCTCTGCCGGCACCTAGGGAAACCTAGCAAACCTATACATTTTTGAAAACTAGACACCCAGGGGAATCCAGGATGGGGTGACTTGACTGGCTCTCACCAGGTTCTGTTACCCAGAATCCCTTGCAAACCAAAAATGTGTCAAAAAAACCACATTTTCCTCACATTTCTGTGGTGGAAAGTTCTGGAATCTACGTGGATCCACAAAATTCTACCCACCCCGCGTTCCCCAAAGTCTTCCGAGAAAAATGGTACCTCACTTGTGTGGGTAGGCCTAGTGCCCCCGACAGGAAACGGCCCAAAACCCAACGTGGACACACCACATTTTCACAGTGAAAACGGACCCTTTTTTTGCAAAGTGCCTAGCTGTAGATTTTGAACCCTAGCTCTGCCGGCACCTAGGGAAACCTAGCAAACCTATACATTTTTAAAACTAGACACCCAGGGGAATCCAGGATGGGGGGACTTGACTGGCTCTCACCAAATTCTGTTACCCAGAATCCCTTGCAAACCTCAAAATTTGTCAAAAAAACCACATTTTCCTCACATTTCTGTGGTGGAAAGTTCTGGAATCTGCGTGGATCCACAAAATTCCACCCACCCCGCATTCCCAAAAGTCTTCCGAGAAAAATGGTACCTCACTTGTGTGGGTAGGCCTAGTGCCCGCGACAAGAAACAGCCCAAAAAGCAACGTGGACACACCACATTTTCACAGTGAAAAAGGACCCTTTTTTTGCAAAGTGCCTAGCTGTAGATTTTGAACCCTAGCTCTGTTGGCACCTAGGGAAACCTAGAAAACCTCTACATTTTTTAAAACTAGACACCCACGGGAATCCAGGATGGGGTGACTTGTCTGGCTCTCACCAGGTTCTGTTACCCACAATCCCTTGCAAACCTCAAAATTTGTCCAAAAAACACATTTTTCTCCATTTCTGTGGTGGAAAGTTCTGGAATTTGTGTGGATCCACAAAATTCCACCCACCCCGCATTTTCCAAAGTCTTCCGAGAAAAATGGTACCTCACTTGTGTGGGTGGGTCAAATACCCGCGACAGGCAAGGGCCCAAAACCTATTGAGGCAACATCAAAATTACCTAAAAAACAACCTGGTTTTGCAAGGGGGGTCCCATGAGATTTTGGCCCCGGGTTCGGCGGCCATCTAGGAAAACCTACCAAACCCATACATTTCTGAAAACTAGACACCCGGGGGAGTCCAGCAAGGTATGGCTTGCATGGGTCCCCCAACATTTCCCTACCCAGAATTCCCTGCAAACCTCAAATTTAGCTGAAAAAATCACGTTTTTCTCAAAATTCTGTGTTGGAAAGTTCTGGAATCTGCGTGGATCCACAAATTTCCTACCACCCAGCGTTCCCCCAGGTCTCCTGATAAAAATGGTACCTCACTCGCATGGGTGGGTCAAGTACCCGCAACAGGCAAGGGCCCAAAACCTATTGAGGCGACATCAAAATTACCTATCACAAAACAACCTGGTTTTGCAAGGGGGGTCCCATGAGTTTTTGGCCCTGGGCTCGGCGGCCATCTAGGGAAACATACCAAACCCACACATTTCTGAAAACTAGACACCCTGGAGAGTCCAGCAAGGTATGCCTTGCGTGGGTCCCCCAACATTTCCCTACCCAGAGTCCCCAGCAAACCTCAAATTTTGTTGAAAAAATCTATTTTTTCTCACATTTCTGTGTGGGAAAGTTGTAGGTTCACCCGGCTGACACAAATTTCCTACCACCCAGCGTTGCCCCAGGTCTCCTGATAAAAATGGTACCTCACTTGTGTGGGTAGGCATAGTGGCTGCAACAGGAAATGGCCCAAACTGTACTGTGGAGACTTCAAAATTACCTATAACAAAACTACCTGGTTTTGGGGGGGGGCACCTGGTTTTTTGGCCCTGGGCTCGCCGCCATCTAGGGAAACCTACCAAACCCACACATTTCTGAAAACTAGACACTGGGGAGTCCAATGAGGTATTGCTTGTGTGGATCCCCCAACGTTTCCCTACCCAGAATCCCCTGCAATCCTTAAATTTAGCTGAAAAAACCACATTTTCCACATATTTTTGTGTGGAATCACCGTGCCGGCACAAATGCCCTACCCCACAGCGTTCTCCTTAGTGTCCCGAGTAAAATGATACCTTACTTGTGTGGGTGTCCAATGCAGAATTGGCTAAAAACGTATTTTTAAAAAAATGTAGCGCTTAGAATTCTCGGTGCTATACCCTTAATCCCTATGTTTTGGGCTCTTCCCAGACACAGGCCCTTGCCCCACCCACACAAGTGAGATATCATTTTACTCGGGAGACTGAGGGGAACGCTGTGGGGTAGGACATTTGTGCCGGCTCGGTGATTCCACCCAAAAATATGTGGAAAATGTGATTTGTTCAGCTAAATTTGAGGTTTGCAGGGGATTCTGGGTAGGAAAACATTGGGGGACCCACACAAGCCATACCTCGCTGGACTCCCCCAGGTGTCTTGTTTTCAGAAATGTATGGGTTTGGTAGGTTTCCCAAGATGGCGGCCGAGCCCGGGGCCAAAAACCCAGGTCCCCGGGGCTTTGATTTAATAGGGTGGGGGGACCTCCTGGGCCCCCCAAGCCCCAGGGACCACCACCCCCCCGGGGCTCCAATCAAATTTGAGGAGTATGGGGGGACCACCACCTCCCAGGGCACTAATTATTTACATATGGGGGTCCGTTACGGACGCCCAGGGACCACTGCCTCCCTGGGGCTTTAAAGAGTTGGGAGGGGGGCCACACGGCCCCCCTCCTGGAGCCCTAGATGGCCCTGGGGACCGCCACCCCCTGGGCCGGCTCCTGCAATGTCCCAGGGTGCCCACCCCCGGAACATTGCCGTTTGCTATGGCAGGGCGGGAGCACGGCTCCTGCCCTGCCATAGCAAACACTGCTTCGCTTCATGGAAGCGAGAGCAGAAAACCTGCTCTCGCTTCCATGAAGCGAAGCAGATTGCTTTTGGGCAAGGGGAGCTGCATGTCAGCAGCTCCCCTTGCTGAAAAGCAATGCCGGCTCCTGCAGGAGGCGGGGACCCTGCTGGGACCATGGGGGCATTGGGTCTCCCCCCACCATCCCCATCAAAGAGGCCAGGCCCCAGGTGATGGGGCCCCCTGGGCCAGAAGTGGCCTGGGAGGGGGGCCACTCGGCCCCCTCCCCTTGATTTTATTTATTTATTAATTTTTTTAAATGGAAGGCTGGCCCCGGGGGATGGGGTCCCCGTGGCCATAATTGGCCTCAGGAGGAGGGCCACGTGGGCCCCCTCACCAAAAAAAACAGGGTGGCCAGGCCCCGGGGGATGGGGTCCCGGGGCCCGTAATCAGCCTCTGGCGGGGGGCCGCGGAGCCCCCTTTCCATTTTTTATTTAATAAAAAAAAAAAAAATATGGCTCAAGCCCTGGGGGATGGGTTCCCCAGAGCCAAGAAAATATTAACAGAAGGGGGGCCACACAGCCCCCCTTCTAAAAAATAAAAATAAAACAGAAGCCGGCATCTCGCTGGAGGCCCCGCCCCCTCCATGCACCACTCTGCAAATGGCCTCCTGGCATGTTTTGGGTTGGGGGATGAAGTCCCCTAGAGTCTTTTGGGTCCTTAGGGGCCAACTAGCCCACCAGGTATGTCTAGTAAGCCACACACAGTGGGATTGCGGAGAGGTGGTACGAGGCCCGCCCCTTTTTACACCACTCTGCAAACTCGCCTCTTGGTGCATTGCTGGTGGGGCAATGAGGTCCTCTTGTGTCCTGAGGACCTCAGGACTAAAGTGGACTTCATCCCCCGAGCAGCAGTGCGCCAGGATCCGCATTTGCAGAGTGGTGTAAAAAGGGGTTGTGGCCTTTGAACACTCTCAGCAAACCAGCTGTATGGGGCTTACTGGAGGTACCAGGAGGGCTAGTTGGCCCCCAGGGACCCTCAGGAGGAAAGGGGACTTCATCCCCCAACCAAGAGCGTGCCAGGAGGCGCGTTTGCAGAGTGGTGGAGAAAGGGGGCATGGCCTGTGTCCACCTCTCAGCAATCCCACTGTGTGGGGCTTACTGGAGGTAAGAGGTAGGCTAGTTGGCCCCTAACCACCCCCAGCAGTGAAGGGCACTTCAATCCCCATCCAAGAGTGCGCCAGGGAGCGCATTTGCAGAGTGGTGGGCAAATGGGGCATGGCCTGCTATGAGAACTTAGCAATCCTACTCTGTGGGACTTACTGGAGGTAATAGGAGGGTCCTTGGGGGCTAACTACCCCTCTTGTTACCTCCAGTAAGTCCCACACAGTTTAATTGCTAAAACATCTTCGGAGGCCACGCCCCCTTTCTCCACCACTCTGCAAATGCGCCTCCTGGCAGACTACGGGATGGGGGATGAAGTCCACTTTACTCCTGAGGGACTTTGGGGGCTAAGAAGCCCTCCTGGTACCTCCTGTAAGTCCTACGCAGCAGAATTCCTGAGCGCTGGTTGGAGGCCCAGCTCCCTTTCTCCACCACTCTGCAAACGCGAATATTTGTTAAAGAAGCATTTGCAATGTAATAGGTTTTGCATTTGCGAGAGTTAGAGCTATTGGCGTTGTAAATGTAAAAGTGTTTTAATAATGTTTCTTGGAGTGGAGTGGATGCAGGTTGTGTGTAGTGGATTTATGTGGTATGTTGTGCAGTGAAATTATGTGGATAGAAAGTATGTGGTATTTAGTGTATAGGAATTATGTAGAGTGGAATTATGTGTTATGGAGAGTATTTGTGTGGTATGATAGTCTGTGTTGTGGAGTTGTAACCTCAGGTTTAGTCTTCCTTGTTTCCCTAGAAGCTAAACTATGAACTTAATGAGACAAAAAAAGAAGGAACCACTGAGGAGCACTTCTGGACCTAGTCAGAGGTATGAGCAGGGCCACTGGAATTATGTGACTGTTTGGCTGCACTGACTTTTGCACAGTTATACATTTACCGCATTTGCCACATAATCCATCATCTGCTGCATAATCTGCAGATTTGAACAAAAAAAACATTGTTTCTAGCTCAAACGGCTCAAACATTACCAAAAATGCAGCGACAAGTGTTACAGCGTGGTGGAAGGCCCTGTGCAAACCTAGAATGGTCACCTGTTACTTATTGCTAAATGTGGGTATTAAATTGGTACTAATGGTGTGTAAACCACTCTTGCTTCTTTCTGCGCCTCTCTTGCCTCTTTCTGCATTTCTGTTGCTTCTTTTTGCAACCCTCATGCCTCTTTCACACCACTCTTCCCTCTTTCTGCACCCCCTTCCCTCTTTCTGCACCTCTCTTGTTTCTTTCTGTATCCCTCTTGCCTCCTTCTCCACCCCACTTCCCCCTTACTACATCTCTATTGCTTCTTTATGCACTTCTCTTACTTGTTTCTTGCACCTCTCTTGCGTCTTTCTGCACCTCTGTTGCGTCTTTCTGTACTTCTGTTGGTTCTTTCTGCACTTCTCTTGCTGTTTCTGCACCCTTCCCGCCTCTTTCAGCACCTCTGTTGCTTCTTTCTGCACTTTTCTTCCTTCTTTCTCTACCCCTCCTGCCTCTTTAGTACCTTTCTTGCCTCTTTGTGCACCTCTTCTACCTTTTTCTGTACCACTCTTGCTTCTTTTTGCACCTCTGTTGGTTCTTTCTTCACCTCTGTTAGTTATTTCTGCACTGCTCTTGCTTATTTCTGCACCTCACTTGCCTCTTTCTGCACTTCTCTTGCTTCTTTCTACACCTCTGTTGCTTCTTCCAGCAATTCTCTTGCCTCTTTCTGCACTTCTCTTGCTTGTTTCTGCACCTCTCTTCCATTTTTCTGCACTTCACTCGCTACTTTCTGCACCCCTCTCCCCTCTTTCTGCACCTCTCTTGCCTCTTTCTGTACCATGTTCCCTATTTCTGCACCTTTCTTGCCTGTTTCTGCACCTCTCTTGCCTCTTTCTGTACCTTTCTTGCCTCTTTGTGCACCTCTCCTACCTCTTTCTGCACCCCTCTTGCCTCTTTTTGCACCTCTGTTGGTTCTTTCTGCACTACTCTTGCTTCTTTCTGCATCTCACTTGCCTCTTTCTGCACTTCTCTTTGTTGTTTCTACAACTCTGTTGCTTCTTTCAGCAATTCTCTTGCCTCTTTCTGCACTTCTCTTGCTTGTTTCTGTACCTCTCTTGCGTCTTTCTGCTCCTCTCTTGCCCCTTTGTGCATTTCTCTTGCCTGTTTCTGCACTTCCCTTGCCTCTTTCTGAACCTCTCTTGCTTCTTTCTGCACCTCTCTTGCCTCTTTCTATACCTCACTTGTTTCTTTCTGCACCCCTCCTGCCTCTTTCTGCACTTCTCTTGCTTCTTTCTACACCTCTCTTGCCTCTTTCTGCACCTCTCTTGCCTCTTTCTGCATTTCTCTTGCCAGTTTCTGCACTTCCCTTGCCTCTTTCTGAACCTCTCTTGCCTCTTTCTGCACCTCTCTTGCCTCTTTCTGCACTTCTTTTGCTTCTTTCTGCACCTCTTTTGCCTGTTTTGGCACCTCTGTTGCTTTTTTCTGCACTTCTCTTGCCTCCTTCTGCACCTCTGACTTAGAGGTAGTTTTAATCCCCCTGTCCTATTATGTACTAGGGCCTTACAGGGGAGGTCATGCCAATCACAGGGGTACCCCAACCCATAGTGTACCCAGTGTATGTAGGTGTTTTACTGTATTCTAAGTGTCTTTCAGCATAGCACTGGCTCTGAGCCTGGTTAGTCAGAGTCAGTTACCACCAGTACCAGTCAGCAAAAAGTTGGGGGGACTGGATGACTTTGCAACAAGGTCTCTTTCTGCACCTCTGTTGGTTCTTTCTGAATATCTCTTGCTTCTTTCTGTACCTTTCTTCGTCTTTCTGGACTGCTGTTGCCTCTTTCTGCATTTCTCTTGCTTCAATCTGCGCTTTTCTTCCTCTTTCTTCACATGTCCTACCTCTGTAGGCATAGTTAGAAATTAGCATTTAAAAAACCTTTGAAATTCACTGAAAAAAACATAGGTTTCAGGGACGTTATAGTTAGAAATTAGCATTTAAAAAACCTTTGAAATTCACTGAAAAAAACATAGGTTTCAGGGACGTTACAGTTAGAAATTAGCATTTAAAAAACCTTTGAAATTCACTGAAAAAAACATAGGTTTCAGGA